>BROG01000393.1:0-673516 GCA_030159075.1 Atrina japonica | reverse complement strand
CGACTTCAACTAGCGTCAAGATTTTGAACTAAAGTAAATGGCAGGAGAAAGATTTAAATCTTTTACAGTTTCCCTGTTCTCAATTTTTTCAAAAATTTCAGCAATTGTTTTCTAGAGCTGTGTTCTTTCTTAATTCAATCTCAATTCTTTTCCAGTTCTATTAGCTAAGTTAGATAAGTGGCATCATTTGAAAATTTATGTAAATCCATGCTATAAGTGTATTTGTATAACTTCAGTGGAAGTATTTGTACATAAAATGCCGAAATATCATATATACATGTTACAAGATTTATTTTTCTCAAAAAAGTTTAACATTTCAATACATAGAGATATATATCCCATTTTTATACATCAAATGAGTTGACACACTAAAAATGCATTATGATTTATATTTAAAACAAAATGTTCATCTCTCTTATTCAATAATCAGCTTAAAACAATTACCAGTTATGAAATATCTTATATGCAAAAGCATATATATATATATATATATATATATATATATATATATATATATATATATATATATATATATATATATCGAATATTGCATATACAAAATTTTCTAGCATGTATATGTATAGAAAAGTAAGGATCCGTGTGGATCCACTCTCCTTTATGTACTGGATTTTTTGGACTGGAAAGTGCTTTATGTTTAATGTTATGAAATAAATTTTGGAATTATCATGGGTGAAATATTCATTCTGTGTTTGTTGCTGATTGTACGTTGCAGAAAAGTTCACTCGACTTGATTTTCCGGAAATGTCTGCTGTATGGGGGATGAAGTGGGAATGTTTCAAAACATTTTTTTTATGTTTGGAGAAAGGGAGTCACTGTCTGCGGTAGTGCTCCAGAATACGATCTAATATTTCTGAGAGGGGGACTTCATAAGTTTTAACAAGATCCTCGTGTCGACCATAAAACTTCTTAAACGACGATTCCAAGCGTTCAACAACGTAACCTTGTGTAAGTTAGTCATGTGATCCCATAGGGGTTTTAATTTTATTGCTGTTGTGCATGTCCTTGTATATAGATCTGTTCATGTATATCTTGTTTGGTTTTTCATTCAAAATGTATTTAAATTATTTTATCATTGAAACCCAGTTTGTCGACAGGCCCAGTGGGGGATAATAATGCTCAAACTGTGTGTGGTAATTCAAAAAAAGTTAAAATAAATCTTCATATTTTGAACCCAGTTTATGTTTATATACCTTATTAGTACTGGTTTTAATTCATAATCGATTTTATTACTGGTACATTGGATTATATTGTATATGATATGATATTGAATTATACTAAAATTGGATTATTTAAAAATAATAAATGACACTCTACGTTTTGAAAAAAAATATATTAAACCATTCATTTTAAAGCATAATTCATTTTACGTTAGCAACCTGAACTATCTGAAATTTCTTTCTGGTATAAATATTATAAACATAATACCAAAGTTATAATGCTCAAGACGATATCGTTTCTATCAATTAGACTTCATCAGTTGAGCTCCAATTTGAAAAGTATGTGTATTTTCTAAAGGTAAAGTGGTATCACACAAGGCCAAATAATATCTCTAAATGTTTAGCCGAAATCCGTCTAAGAGTAACCACTGTAAAAAAATGACTATCTTAGCTTTAGAAGATTTTCGAATTTAAATGGTGTTAACAGTGCCAAATATTACTTTAGTATAAGATGAACAGCTGGTACCGAAATACCAGATACTAGGTTTATGTATACCCTCGGGGACTCAAACGGTCCACCAGCAGTGGCAACGACCTAGTGGTTATAAATATTATAAACATAATACCAAAGTTATAATGCTCAAGACGATATCGTTTCAGGATATAAATCCTGTTGTTGACCTTTTCACCGAATTTGACCCCTTCATTGAACTAGAAAGGTTTCCATGGAACATTTGCGACGGATGCGGAATGCCAGCAGAAGACGCTGATTCCTTCCGGACACACCTGGTCTTATTCCGTTTGGGATTCGCAATTGTTCTTCATGTTGAGACCATTTCCACATTTAATTTGTCGTGTTATAATGGACTGGAGTTTTCATTATTGATTGGTACTTCTTCAGTTTTACTTTCATAGACCAAACAGTACACACCTACAATATATCACGCATATGCAGTGTTTGGCTAGATCCTCTCACGTGACATATCATAAAATGGGATTAATTAAGTTTGCCACTGTATTGCAAAATAATTTTTTTATATCACTTATATATGTTTCCATTATCATTATGTTTCAAATATCGAAATTCTTTTTTCAAATTGAGATTGCGAGAAAAAATATGCAACTTAACCTTAAGTGCTGATGTTAGTTGCATCATCTATTCCATATACTGACTTTCTGGGTATTAAGCTCAGTATCTAAAACTGATATCATGTAATTATAGCATGTCTACTATTTCAGTGGAATATGTAATACACAAATGTATATTTCTTTACAACTTTTCAAATTTTAATTTTGTATGAATAATAATTCAATGCTGGGATGCTAACTTATTACAAGTTCCCTTGCTTTGAATGACACATCAGGTGGTGGACCCCTCCGGTCTTCGCAGATTCGCGTATCCTCAACGCTTCTTTCTTTTTCATGGATGTTTGCACATTTTTGTTTTGGTCTCCCCTGTTGTCTTAACACAACACTCATTGAAATGTACATGCAAAATGCACAAAACTTGGCACGTTTCCCATAGGCATCGGCGGATCTAGAGAATAGGGATTTGACGGATCTAGAGAGGAGGGATAAAGGAGGTTCCAACCCCTATAAATTTAGAGGGGTTTATATATTGTTATTTAAGTAAGTGACATTGTAGAGGATTCTTTTTACTTGAAATTGAATCTATCATTAATATTGTTTAGAAAGAATTGTTAGATTTTAGTTGTAAGTGTAGCTGAAAAATGAATAATCGGGCTTCCTAATTTGAAAATTCCAAAAATGTTCGAGGGGGAATACTCAAGAAAACCCTGACCGCTGATTAATTTCATTACAATTTAAGGGCGCGGGGTGTTACTATGTCTATGGAATTCTTTTGAAAATATATACAAATATATAAATACATTCTTATTAAGCTGTCGGGAGCTAAGAACGTTAAACATAGATTCCCAACATTTCAGATACTAAAGTTTATATCATTCTTATGCGAGTTCCATACGCCATAGAATTGAAACTTGTTTACAAAGTTTAGGATACATCAGTAGGTATTACAAAAACTGCCTTCTTATATCTAATGTTCTCACTTTTTGATTTACCAAAATAATCTATAGGATGATAAGTAATGCAACTTATTAGAGGTTAAACAAGCATAATTTCTTGTCTTGATGTTTAACGATTCCTCTCTGTTCTTCCAAAAAACAATGCGTTGTTATTATTAATGTTAATGTTGTTAATTACCCGAACACTTTGCTTACAAATAAGCTGTTCCAATTAGATATATTCATGAGCAGTGTTATAAATATGTATTAAATATCCAATATAATTATGATTTTATAATCACGAGCCTCAACCCCTCTGCCAACTCTCTGGATCCAATTAGCACAGAAGCTGTCAATTGCGTCCGTGGTTTTATCAGAGAGAGAGTGTGTGTGTGTGTGTGTATTAGGTGGTAGAGAGAGATTGTATTGTTTGTTTGTTTGTTTGTTTGTTTGTTTAACCTCACTTTTAACGATATTTCAATTATATCGTGGCGATTCATGTAAAATTATTTATTTAAGTAAAAACATAGTAAGTCTATTCTCTTTAAAAATTTTGACACTAAACATTTGGTAAAAGACAAACAAGTTCGTGAATTGATAAAATATTAATCAGATATTTCAAATTTTGGAATATAAACCAATATCTTAAAGATATTCTAAAATGATGTCGCCAGCGACGTTATTAAAAACACTATTAAGATCTGTCTCGGAGTAATATTTCTCACGAGCAGATTTAAAATCTGTATATTCTGTTAAAATGTGTTTAATAGTTAGCCTTGAACCACACGGTACACATTCCGGTGGTTCTTCTTTAAATAATAAATATTTATGTGTAAGGTTGCTATGACCAATACGAAGTCTGGCCAGAGTAACCTTATCTTTTCTATTTGTAGTGAAGACTGGTGAATTATTTATAAATTTTGTATTTATTTCATGTAATTTATTTTCAGTTTGTATGTCCCAATGTTGTTGGAATGTTGCAGTCATGTAATCTATAATAGATGGTTTAAGATCTGTGTATATAATTTTATTTTCAGACGGTAAATTTCTCATTACTAATTTGGCAATTTTATCAGCTTTTTCATTTCCTTTTATGCCAATGTGGCTAGGAATCCAACAGAAGACTATGTCTGTACCTTCAGATGTCAGGTAATGTACTGTCTCTATTATTTCAAAAAAAAATGTTATTAGAAAGGCTCATACTTTCAATTGATTTCAAACAAGACAAAGAATCTAAGTAAATAACACTTTTTCTTATTGCTTTTGTCTTTATATAATTTAATGCCAGTAAAATTGCTGTGGCCTCAGTGGTGAAAATAGAGGCATTATGCGGCATGTTTGTTTTGAGAATTTCAAAGTTAATAATAGCTGAAGCTGAAACGTTGGTTGAGGACTTTGATCCATCAGTGAATATAGGTTAAAAGTTGTTGTTGTCATAAAATTCTTTCAATTCTAAATATTGTTCCTTTAAATCTATTGGATTTGATTCAGATTTTTTATTGTTGTTCAGAGATAAGTCAACATTTGGTTTGGTTAGTTCCCAGGGTGGTGTTGTGTATATATTTAGGTCTGAAATAGTGTAAAGATATAAGTCGCAGTCTTCAATATGTTCCTTAATTCTAATGCCAAGTGGAGCAATAGTTCTTGTACGGTGTTCGTACATTTGCTCATATAATGGATGGAAGACACAGTCGTATGCCGGATTGTTAGAATCAGACTTTAATTTTGTAATATACTGTAATCTTAGTTTAATTCGACGTTGTTCTAGAGGTAATTCTCCGGCTTCTACATATAAACTATCTATTGGCGATGTTCTAAATGCACCAAGTGCAAGACGCAAACCTTGGTGATGAACGGTATCAAGTATTTTTAGGTAGGAACGACGAGCAGAGCCATACACTATACATCCATAGTCTAGTCTTGATCGAATAAGGGAACGATATAATTATAGGAGAACTGTTTTATCTGCTCCCCAGTTTGTGTTTGACACAACTTTCAAAATATTTAGAGCTTTTAGACATTTTACTTTTAATGATTTCAAGTGAGGGATGAAGGTAAGTTTTCTGTCAAAAATAAGACCTAAAAATTTTGCTTCTTGTACAACTTTAATTTTATTACCATTTAGATATAATTCAGGGTCTGGATGAATGCATACTGTTTTGGAATTTGAAAATTTAAAGCCGTTTTCTGCTGCCCATTGTTCTACCTTTCTTCGGGATAATTGCATTTGTCTTTCAATGGTATGCATGTGTTTGGCTCTGTAAGACATGAGAAAATCATCAACATATCATGATCCCTGCATGCCTTGGCTTAAAATTTTACCTTAACTATTTATTTGTAAATTAAATAATGTTACTGACAATATACTACCTTGGGGAGCGCCCATTTCTTGACTGTGTCTTTCAGACAATGTGTTATTGACTCTTACTTTAAAATTTCGGTTTTCTAAAAACTTTGAATAAAATTTGGCATTCGACCACGTAATCCTGCTTCATGTAGGTCTTTAAGTATACCGTATTTCCAAGTCGTGTCGTATGCCTTTTCAAGGTCAAAAAAGACCGACACGGCATGTTGTTTATGCAGGAAAGCATTTCTAATAAACGTTTCTAGTCGAACTAAATAATCTGTGGTGTTTTTCTTTTTCCTAAAACCACATTGTATTTTTGATGTTTGTTTGTTTGTTGTTGTTTAACGCCACTTTCAACAATATTTCAGTCATATTGTGGCGGGATAATGTAAAATATATCTATTTAACGTACAAATGGAGCATTTTTATCTTATAAAACTTTTGCATATTAAAATTTTCTCCAATACAATATTTTATAGACTTCCAATAAAAGTGTATTTTGACGTTTCAAATTTTTGAATATAAATTAATATATTTAAGATATTATAAAATGATGTCGCCAGCGACGTTATTAAAAACACTATTAAGATCTGTCTCGGAGTAATATTTCTCTCGAGCAGGTTTAAAATCTGTACATTCTGTTAAAATATGTTTAATAGTTAGCCTTGAAGCACACGGTACACATTCCGGTGGGTCTTCTGTAAATAATAAATATTTATGTGTAAGGTTACTATGACCAATACGAAGTCTGGTCAGACTAACCTCATCTTTTCTATTTGTAGTGAAGACTGGTGAATTATTTATAAACTTTGTATTTGTTTCATGTAATTTATTTTCAGTTTGTATGTCCCAATGTTGTTGGAATGTTGCAGTCATGTAATCTGTAATAGATGGTTTAAGATTTGTGTATGAAATTTTATTTTCAGACGGTAAATTTCTCATTTAAAATTTAGCAATTTTATCAGCTTTTTCATTTCCTTTTATGCCAATGTGGCTAGGAATCGAACAGAAGACTATCTCTGTACCTACAGATGTCAGGTAATGTACTGTCTCTATTATTTCAAAAATTATGTTATTAGAAAGGCTCACACTTTCAATTGATTTCAAACAAGACAAAGAATCTGAGTAAATAACACTTTTTCTTATTGCTTTTGTCTTTATATAATTAAATGCCAGTAAAATTGCTGTGGCCTCAGTGCTGAAAATAGAGGCATTATGCGGCATGTTTGTTTTGAGAATTTCAAAGTTAATAATAGTATAAAAATTTCAGATACCAAAGTATAAATCAATAGAATGTCCAGGACACAGATACAAATCCGGTAAAGATGGACAAACACGGACCTCTGAAAACCAAGAGGTGGGATCAGGTGACATGCAGGAGTAAGCATCCCCTGTCGACCGGTCTCACCCGCCGTGAGTCCACAGTCAAGTCCAACGAAACAAGTGAGGAGTGTATCCTCGTCACATTTGGTACAGACATCTCAACAACCGCCAACGAAAAGGCAACTCAACATTTCACTTAGTGAAACAGAGTACTCGCAAACAAGACTATTATACCGACCGTAAAATTTTGCGGAACGTTGACATTAAACGCGGTTTTTCGATATCCCTGTGTCAATAATTTGTCAGTGAGTAGTTTACCTCTGTATATGAAATCTTCATATGTTGTGCACGCCCTGGCATATCGGATCATTTGTGAAATATAAACTCCATATGCGGGTGACTGAGGGATATTACTACTTAAATGTGGGAAATTTACGATGGGAAAGCCGAAATCGTCGCGTTTATCGTATAGCTTAGTTGCTAATTTCCCGTCTGTGTTTATTTTAAGTAAAATGTCTAAGTATGAAGCGTGTGTGCTTGATTCTGTTGTATCTTTAATTTCTAGTTCGCTGGGATATATCGCATTGACATATGTATGAAAATTGTCATTATTAATTGACAAAACGTCGTCGATATATCTAAATGTCAAATTAAAGGACACCGCTAACTTTTTCTTCTTTTGATTCAGCAGTTTCTGAATGAAGTCTGATTCGTATGAATAAAGGAACAGGTAGACCAATAAAGGAGCACAATTGGTTCCCATAGGAATGCCGACAGTTTGTTGAAAGCTGAAGCTGAAACGTTGTTTGAGGACTTTGATCCATCAGTGAATATAGGTAAAAAGTTGTTGTTGTCATAAACTTCTTTCAATTCTAAATATTGTTGTTTTAATTCTATTGGATTTGATTAAGATTTTTTGTTGTTGTTAAGAGATAAGTCACAATTTGGTTTTGTTAGTTCCCAGGGTGGTGTTGTGTATATATTTAGGTCTGAAATAGTGTAAAGGTATAAGTCGCAGTCTTCAATATGTTCCTTAATTCTAATGCCAAGTGGAGCAATTGTTTTTGTACGGTTATCGTACATTTGCTCATACAGTGGTTGAAAGACACAGTCGTATGCCGGATTGCTAGGATCCGACTTTAATTTTGTAATATATTGTAACGTCAATTTGATCCGTCGTTGTTCTAGAGGTAACTCTCCAGCTTCTACATATAAACTGTCTACTGGTGATGTTCTAAATTCACCAAGAGCAAGACGCAAACCCTGGTGATGAACGGTATCAAGTATTTTTAGGAAAAACACCAGCTTTGTTTACAACATGGGCGCAGACATTTTGGACACCCAAAGTTGTGCGGAGGGTAAAATGAGCCCAGCGATCTGATTGGTCATTAAATGAAACATTTAGTTTTGCCATTAATAAGTGAAATAAAGGTGATAAAAAAGATACATGAATATTGGTAGTACTTTGGAAATTATAGGGTTGACGGTTGAAAATTGAAAGGGAGGGGTCATATGAGAATAGATATTTTCCTTTGGTGCGGAATACTACGAGTTGTAAACAAGTGAAAATTTGAAGTAAAAATGCAACGGCAACCTATACTTTTGATTGCAAATTTTGTTATCAAAAATATTGATATTTCACCACAGGGTACTTATTTGACCCAGATATAATAAACATTGGAGTGACAGTGACCTGAAGTTTTGTAAATTAACATTGAGGCCTATGGGAAAATATTTGGTGGTGTCTGTCCTTTAAGCAGGAATGACGAGCAGAGCCATATACAATACATCCATAGTCAAGTTTCGATCGAATAAGTGAACGATATAATTTCAAAAGAACAGTTTTATCTGCTCCCCAACTTGTATTTGAAATTACTTTCATAATATTTAAAGCTTTTAAACATTTTAGTTTTAATGATTTCAAATGAGGGATGAAAGTCAGGTTTTTTGTCAAAGATTAGACCTAGAAATTTTCTTTCTTGGACAACTTGGATTTTGTTACCATTAAGGTATAATTAAGGATCCGGATGAATACCCCGCTAATTGCAAAAATGCATGCATACTATTTTGAAGCCGTTTTATACTGCCCATTGTTCTACCTTTCTTAGGGATAACTGCATTTGTCTTTCAATGGTATGCATGTGTTTGGCTCTATAAGACATGACAAAATCATCAACATATAATGATCCCTGCATGTCTTGTCTTAAAATTTTACTTAAACTATTTATTTTTAAATTAAAAAGTGTAACTGACAACATACTACCTTGGGAAACGCCAATTTCTTGACTGTGTCTTTCAGACAATGTGTTATTGACCCTTACTTTAAAATTTCGGTTTTCTAAAAACTTTGAAATAAAATTTGGCATTCGACCACGTAATCCTGCTTCGTGTAGGTCTTTTAATATACCGTATTTCCAAGTCGTGTCGTATGCCTTTTCAAGGTCAAAAAAGACCGATACGGCATGTTGTTTATGCAGTAAAGCATTTCTAACAAACGTTTATAGTCGAACTAAATGATCTTTTCTTTTTTCTAAAACCACATTGTATAGTAGATATAATTTTATTATGTTCGAGGTGCCATACTAATCGATATAAAAATTTCAGATACCAAAGTATAAATCAATAGAATGTCCAGGACATAGATACAAATCCGGTAAAAATGGACAAACACGGACCTCTGGAAACCAAGAGGTGGGATCAGGTGCCATGGAATAGGAATGATGGTTGCTTCCCGCCATGTATCAGGGAAATTCCCGGTTTTCCATATGTCATTGAAAATCTGTAGTAAAATATGAAGTACATCTAAAGGTAAACGATTTAAAAACTGATAGTGTATTTTATCGGGACCTTCTGCAGTGTCATGCGCTTTATGTAGAGATGTTCTTAATTCATCTATGTTGAATTCTTTATTATAAAATTCTTCATTTGAAGATTTAAAATTGAGTTTTTGTTTCTCTATTTTACGTTTATGTTTGCTAAATGTGTCTGAACAATGGTCTGATGATGAATTTTGTGAAATCGTTTCAGCTAATTTATTTGCGATATCAGTTGTTTGTGTAATGACAGTATTATTAGTTTTTAGATGTTGTATTTTGTCAGTTGACCCACGGCCTCTTATTTTACTGATCATATTCCAAACTTTGTTTAATGGGGTATTATTATTAAGTTTGGAAATAAATTTTTTCCAGCAGTCCCGGCGTTTCTGTTTTATTGTTCGTCGTGCTTTTGCACGTGCTATACGGAAAGCACTTAGATGTATTTTAAGTGGTCTGCGTCTAAATAAGTTTTCTGATTTTTATCGCTGTTTTATTACATTTTTACATTCATCATCGTACCATGGTTTGCGACGTTTTGGAGTTGTCGAGGTTTGAGGAATTGTTTTGTTGCTATGTCCATTATAATGTTTGTAAATTGTAAATTGTCTATTGGATTTTCACAGTCCAGTATATTTTCATTTATATTTAAAGAACATAATGTTTTGAAAGTGGACCAGTCGGCCTGTTTTAGTTTTCATCTCTGATGTGCATCATTTTCAACGTCATTTGTTGTTTTAATTATTATTGGAAAGTGATCACTTCCACATAAATCATCATGTACTTCCCATGAGAAATTGTTGAAAATATCTGGAGTTGTTAATGAAAGATCAAAAGCTGTATATGATCCGGTTCCTGGATGCATATACGTATCCGATCCATCATTTAATAAACAAAAATCATTTTTTGTTATTATATATTTTCTAAGAATTTCCCTTTTGCATTCGTTGATTTACTGCCCCATAGAGGGTTATGGGCATTAAAATCGCCAAGTAAAAGTATTGGTCCGGTTATTTGTTCTAATAAATTATTTAAAGTAATATCATTAATTTCAGAATTTGGCGGAATATAAACAGAACAAACAGTAAATACAAATGATAATGTTACTCTTACTGCCACGGCTTGTATATTAGAGTTAACTTGCTGTGGACTATGAATAATATCATTTCGTATTAAAATAGAGGAACCGCCAGCAGCCCTCTCATGAGTAGTGTCAATTGTATTATAAAACGTGTAACATTGAAGAGAAACATTATTGTTAATTAAATGCGTCTCATGTAGACATATAATGGCTGGGTTTAATTTCTGAACTAGTAACGTTAGTTCCTCAAAATTTGCTTTCAATCCTAGACAGTTCCATTGTAAAATAGAATCTTTCATGATTGTTTTAATCTAGTTAACGATATTTTTCGTCCCATTTTCTTTGGAGATGTACTATGTTCTATTGTAGATGTTTGTTTTTTTCCATGGTTGTTTTGATTCAAATTTTTAGAAGTGGTAGATATGTCCTCCATTTCTATTTCTAATACATCGTATTTGTTGGCTGTGGTGATTTCTGGTTGTAAAGTTGTTTTATTTTCTGGTTTACACGCTTTTGGTTTAACGGAATCATGTTTCACTTTTGATTGTTGTGATGTCTGAGATGACAATGATGATGTCTTTGTTTGTGTAGATTGAGAAGTTGGCGATTTGTTCTGTTTTACGTTTGGAACCAATTCTGTTTGTATACCTTGAATGTCAGTCTGACAACTCACATTCACTGTCTTTTTTGTTGTGAGTATTGAGGCATAACTGTTTTGTGCACGAACGTTTGTATTAGTTTTGAAATGTTGAGTTGCCTTTTCGTTGGCGTTTGTTGAGACGTCTGTACCAATTGTGACGAGGATACACTCCTCACGTGTTTCACTGGACTTGACTGTGGATTCACGGCGGGTGTGACCGGTCGACAGGGGATGGTTACTCCTCCATGGCACCTGATCCCACCTCTGGGTTTCCAGAGGTCCGTGTTAGTCCATTTTTTATCGGATTTGTATCTATGTCCTGGACATTCTATTGATTTACACTTTGGTATCTGAGGTTTTTATATTGTAAATATCTCGGGCTTCCGGGAATGAGATCCCTTTTTCTACTTTGATTTTGATAATATCAGCCTCTTTTTATAATAAGGACAATCCTTGGAGGAGGCACAGTGGTTGCCTTTGCAATTTGCACATTTCGGTGTGGCATTACACTGATTGTGAAAATGAGAACAATCATCATCGTCATCATCATCGACGTGGTCATTGTTAGTAAGTTGGTAACCACATCGGTGACAAGTTCTATGTCCCTTACAGTTATTTCTTCCATGACCAAATTTTTGATAGTAAAAACAACATAAAGGTGCAGGATAATTTTGCGACTACTCCGTTTCACTAAGTGAAATGTTGAGTTGCCTTTTCGTTGACGGTTGTTGAGACGTCTGTACCAATTGTGACGAGGATACACTCCTCACTTGTTTCATTGGACTTGACTGTGGACTCATGGCGAGTGTGACCGGTCGACAGGGGATGCTTACTCCTCCATGGCACCTGATCCCACCTCTTGGTTTCCAGAGGTCCGTGTTTGTCCATTTTTACCGGATTTGTATCTATGTCCTGGACATTCTATTGATTTGTACTTTGGTATTTGAAATTTTTATATAATACAAATCAACATTTGCAATGATGTATCCATGTTTTATTTTCGGTGGAACTGATGGTGTATTGAATGTGAGTAGGAATGTGTGTGTTTTTATTTCTTTATCATCTCTTTGATAATAAAACGTCTTACTCCTATAACACATTGATCTTTCAGTCCATCTAGAATGACATCGTCTGCAAGTAAATGTAAGTTGTTGTCTTTGTCCCTCAGTATACCTTTGCTGGTGTTTAAAAGTGTATGGGGGAATACTTTTACTTGAATTTCACCGATGTGGTTACATTTTTGAAGATTGACCGATTGTTGTTTTCGGTCGCATTCAACCAAAAGATTTCCGTTTCTTTGTTTGGTGATATTTTTTACAGTTCCAGCGATAGACTGAATTGTTTTATCTATTAAAAATGGTGAGGCTTTAGCCAATGCCCTGTCCTCCGCTGATATAACGAGAAATCTTGACCAGTCTTCTGTGTTATTGTCTGTATTGGTAGTGTCAACAAGTTTTTGGTGGTTTTGTTGGGAATCCATGGAAAGATCTTTGTGTTTCATTTTCGCAACCATTCACCCTCCAGGGAGTGCCAACACGGACCGGGCAATACACTGCGGATCTCCAGCAGCAATACACTGTAATGGCGTGCGAAAGTATACAAAGAAAAGCAAAGCATTAGATTGACATAATACCTCATCGGGTACCAAACGATAAAATACTATGAACAATCCACGGCATGCAAAAATCTTTTCAATTACACCCGATTGACCCTGCAGCCACCGCCTTCTGGACAAAATATAATACGTCCAAATTACATAATTTTATATATGTAGAAACTGATAAATGTATATAAATGCGTTTTTACCGTTTAATTGTTTTGTTTAGCGTAAAAAACGGACCAGGGCTTGGCGTGACCAGCCGATTGATTGGATCGGGCCCAATCCAACCTCCCGTCTAGCAGAGGTCCGAGCCAAAGTGGAGTGTTGTTCCAGAGGATGCGCGACCCTCCTTCCCTCAGCCACCAGGATCACATTCCCCCACGACACGGGTATAAACCCACGGCCAACAGGTCTCCCACTTAGTCGCCTCTTACGACA
Source organism: Atrina japonica (assembly GCA_030159075.1). Lineage (NCBI taxonomy): Eukaryota > Metazoa > Mollusca > Bivalvia > Pterioida > Pinnidae > Atrina > Atrina japonica. The sequence continues at coordinate 660,072 of BROG01000393.1, read as the reverse complement.
CACAGGGAAGTGGGGGCTTATTCTTATCACCCCGGAAACCCCACGGGGGAGAGAGAGATTGTAATTCATACATGTATCAAGTAAAAATGAAGAAGTTCCGATTAATAATCGAACCTCAAGTCCATTAGAACACGACGAATTAAATGTGCAATGGTCTCAACATGAAGAACAATTACGAATCCCAAACGGGACAGGACCAGGTGTCCACAAGAAGTCAGCATGTATCAATTTAGGGTTGTTTCCGTAAACAAGACAGTCCAGTTGAATGAAATCGTAAAAAACCTAAGAAAAGATCCTCGTGTTCTCATGTAATTGAATACTTCATAGATAAATCAAAACAAAAGAATGAGTTCAGATGGGATACACGAAACTAAGAAATGGGGATCTAAAACTAAAGAGGGAGGTCGATATGTGATAATAAAAGAGAACTTGAATTCGTATCGAATACGAATACGGGCTTTTCACAACCCCGACATTGGACGTAAAGAAAACGATTCGGCACTCTTAACAGTCCGTTAGTGAGCGTGATTGTTTTTACTTTCCCATTGTCAATTTTGCAAACTTAAGTGGAGATATCCTGAAAATTTCCAGGGTTCTGCGTAGTCCAATGTTGGCCTTGTTTGTATATTATATCCTGGACATCCTTTGGATTAATACTTCATTATGTCTGAGTTTTATAATCCTGCGTGTAAAAGAAATTGAAATATAAAAATTTCAGATACCAAAGTATAAATCAATAGAATGTCCAGGACATAGATACAAATCCGGTAAACATGGACAAACACGGATCTCTGGAAACCAAGAGGTGGGATCAGGTGCCATGGAGGAGTAAGCTACAGCCGTTTTCTGTCATTATGTATGTGTACTCACAGTAAAATCTCTGATTCGTGTTACAGCAAACAATTATTTATTAATGATGGCCTTTCGTAGTAGTTTGGTGAATCTGATACGGTTTAATTGTTACAAAATTATGGGCATGCTACGTTGTTTGTGGTCTTACCGAAATTATTTGCTGCGTATTTGTTTGTCACTGTGACTATAATCTTAGTTCCAGAAAAAAGATACCGGTCTAGATCGTCTAGAACATTCTTAAAAAGTAAACAAAGAGGCTCACAAGAGCCTGTATCGGTCACCTGGCTGTCATCTAGAATAGGACCTGGACCTGCCAGAAACATGTTTTAAACAGGTTCATCCAAACAACAATTGTGACAAAGTTTGATTCTTATTGGGAGTAGTAGTTTAAGAGACAAAATAAATGAAAATGTGTTTTCCCATAGGTTCCAATGTTAAATCATATTCCCTCTTGGCAGCCATCTTGGATGAGGTGTGAACCTGAAGTTTTTATGCATTTTATACAGGGGACCACCCAAAGACTATTGTGACCAAGTTTGGTTCCAATTGGATCAGCAGTTTCAGCGATCTTTCAAGTGTTCCCATATGGTCCAATGCTAATCTGTGTTTCCTGCTGGCGGCCATTTTGAATAGCACCTGGACCTGCCGGACACATTTGTTTAATGGGTCTATCCAAGGACCATTATGACCAAGTTTGGTTTCAATTGGGATAGCAGTTCCAGAGAAAAAGATTTGTAAATGTGCTTTCCCATATGGTCCAATGTTAAATTATATTCCCTATTGGCAGCCATCTTGGATGAAGTGTGAACCTGAAACCACGTTTTACAGGGAATCACCCAAAGACTTGTGACCAAGTTTTGTTCCAATTGGCTTAGTAGTTTCAGAGGAGAAGATCTTTGAAAGTGTTCCCAGATGGTCCAACGTTAATTTATGTCCTGCTGGTGGCCATCTTGCATAGGACCTGGACCTGCCGGACACATTTTTTTTTAAATGGGTCCATCAAAGGACCATTACGACAAAGTTTAGTTTCAATTGGGACAGTAGTTCCAGAGAAATATAAAAATTTCAGATACCAAAGTATAAATCAATAGAATGTCCAGGACATAGATACAAATGCGGTAAAAATGGACAAACACGGACCTCTAGACACCAAGAGGTGGGATCAGGTGCCTTGGAGGAGTAAACATCCCCTGTCGACCGGTCACACCCGCCGTGAGTCCACAGTCAAGTCCAATGAAACAAGTGAGGAGTGTTACTCCTCCATGGCACCTGATCCCACCTCTTGGTTTCCAGAGGTCCGTGTTTGTCCATTTTTACCAGATTTGTATCTATGTCCTGGACATTCTATTGGTTTATACTTTGGTATCTGAAATTTTTTTATATTGTTACAGGGGACCACCAAAGATATTGTTACCAAGTGTGGTTTCAATTGGCTCAGTAGTTTTAGAGGAGAAGATCTCTGAAAGTGTTCCCTTATGGTCCAATATTAATCTATATTCCCTGCTGGCGGCCATCTTCGATGAGGTGCAAACCTGAAAAACACTTTTTGTACCGGCTGCTAGATGTCAATGTCAAGGTTATGCCTATAAAATTATTGATGGTTTTAGAGGGCATTATATTGCGTATTTTTTGTTTTGTCCCGCCCATACTGCCCGAGTGGTATGGTGACCAAAAGAATTCCATGTTCAAAATGATCTCTGTTTCAGTCTCTACAATATAAAAAGTCACAGATACCAAGGTATAAACCATTAGGGTGTCCAGGATATAGGTACAAATCTGGTAAAAAATGGAAAAACGGGGAGCTCTTGAAATCAAGAGGTGGGATCAGGTGCAATGGAGGAGTAAGCATCCCCTGTCGACCGGTCAAATTAAATTGAAATGCGTGAGGAACGAATCCGCGTCATAATTGGTACAGACGTCTCAAAAACCGCCATCGAACAGGCAACTCAACATTGCACTGAGTGAAACAGAGCAGTCCGAAGGAAGACTATTTTACAGACCGTAAATTTACGAAACTTTGACATCAAGCGCGATTTTCTATATTCCTGTGTTAATAATTTGTCAGTGAGTAGTTTACCTCTGCATATGAAATGTTCATATGTTGAACACGCCCTGGCATATCTGATCATTTCTGAAATATAACCTCCATATGCGGGTGATTGTGTGATATTAATACTTAAATGTGGAAAATTAACGATGGGAAAGCCAAAATCGTCGCGTTTGTCGTGTAGCTTAGATTTTAATTTCCCGTCTGTGTGTATAGTAAGTAAAATGTCTAACTACGAATAAGTACGAAGCGTTTGTGCTTTATTATGTTGTTTCTTTCAGTCCAACTTTTGGATACATATGCCTATAAAACTATTCAACGTTGTTCTTCAGGAAATGGGGATTGTGTTGCTTTTCTTTGGTTTGGTCCAACCCATAGTGCTCCGAGGTATGGAAACCAAAAATGTTCTAAGTACAAAATAATATTTGGTTCAGTCCCTACAATTTTCAAATACATATGGTTATACAAAAAGTTGACGTTTTTAAGAAATAGACATTATGTTGCTTTTCTACGGTTTTGGCTCCACCCATTGTACTCAGGGATGGGGACCCACAAATTTCAAAGTCAAAAAATTAATCTTTGGTTTAGGCTGTACAACTTTCAAATGTATATGCCCATAGAACGGTCTTAAGGAAATAGGCATTACATTGCTTTTCTATAGTTTATCATAATATAAGAGTCCAAGCGGGAAGGAAAACAAACTGTCGAAACAAGATGGTTTTCGCAACAAGATCATATCATACGGGACATGTGTACATAATTTCATTAAAATCTACACATAAACCTTTGTGGAGTAGGAAATACAAATTTTGTGTCTACAGACGGACGGACAGACAACCTGATTCCAGTACACCCCCAAACTGCGTTGCGGGGTATAAAAAGATTTAAGCTATTTTCCTGTTTTGCAAGTATCCCACAATATACCTTCAGTATAGTCTTTCTGAGGTTGATGTTAGAAATACTTATTTATATTAGAAAAAAAATCCACAGAAGAGCTCGATAACTTTAACAAAAGACCAAAGGCCTTATATGTCACCGTAGGAAAACATTATTACAGTGAGAATAGGTTTATCATTGATTTATGACTACTTTGAAGATGTACAGACATTTGGCCCCAATTGCAACCCCTATTGGCTACAGCTTCTTTTTTATTTGGGATCCATGGATACCTCCTAATAACTTCGTAAAACTGTATGCGGCTTCGGATAGGAATACCTCCTGCCAAGTTTGGTTAAAACATCCAGTGGTTCTATAAAATAAATCCAAAATGTATGTTTAATTAGGTGTCTGTGACCTTGACTATTGATCCTGTTACCATGACAATTTGTCCAAAAATATTATAAACATAATACCAAAGTTATAATGCTGAAGACGATATCGTTTCTGTCAATTAGACTTCATCAGTCCAAATGATCCTTTGATAAGTCTGCTCAACTTTCTATTCGTCAATGTGTGTTAGTTATAAAGTCATTTGTGTTTAATGTGTTATAAAGCTAAATTGGCTCTGTCCAAGATCCTGGACCCCTGATCCCCTGGGTAATAAATTTCACAAATACAGTAGGTTTGTGCTCTTTCTAAGACTATAGTTAATTTTGCTTTAAAATGTTTTGAAAAGATATGTTCTGTGATAAAGTACATAATCACTATATGGCCACACACCAAAGACCCTGAACTCTTGCTCCGAGGGTACTACATTTCATAACTTTGGTAGAGGTCGCTTTTTATAGTCACATATTCAGTTTTTATCCTTGATCTGCATTGCAGTCCTGGTGTAATTATAAAGTTTGAAGTTGAATTTTGTCTAAAAGAGTGTGTGTATTTCATGTGACATACCAACCATCAGAAATAGTTATTACAACATCTTACGGTCTCAAAGGATATTTGTAATGTACTTCAACAACAAAAAACAGATATTATTTATAATCAAACCTGCCAGGCATTAACCTTAAGGTCAAAATTATCACAAAGCACATGTAATGGCCGACGTACTTCCGGAAATGTATAAACGAAACCGGATCGCACCGGACCGGACTGACATTTAAATTATGGAAACTTTAAAAATGAATTTTTAATCATAAACAAAGTTGCTATGTATTATTCAACTGGTACTTGGCTAATCTTGCAAAATTCATACATATTAAAAAGGCATGTACTTGGCTAAATAATTAAACAAAACAAGGAAAAGATTCAGTTATTAAAACTTCGATTAAAAATCTCCAGAAAAAATATTGAAAATCTCCAGTTGTCGCATAGCAGTTGAATTATTTCTGTCACATGTATGCCTTAATACACGTGTGAAGACTTAATAATGATATTATACATGGCATAATGTCATGTAAATTTAACATTTCAGGAACTTGCTGCCAGTTCCAAGTTCCGAAACTTGTAATCGTAACTGCAAAAAAGTTTGCAACATCTAAAATAAGAATTGAAAACAATATTGCATTTAATTAACACCTGAATAGTGAACTCAAAAGTGTCTCAGAATTTTGCGGTATTTGTCCAAGAAAAATGTCATTTGTCCCAGAAAAAAAATCCCAGAATGACTTCTAAAAATATGACATGTATGTTGCAAAGGAAAAGCAGTCCTGGTATAATTATACAGTTTCAAGTTGAATTTTGAATTGTGTTCACACAACAGAATTCAGTTACGGTAGCGTACCGTTTTTAATAGTGAAGAGAACAACCCGGTAACAGTGTAACTGGATAGAGACCACCGTCGTTCCGAAAGTAAACTGGCAAATTTTCTCACACAAATCAGAATAGGTTGCAGTGAAGCTCGAACCTGCACTGACCAGAAGTGAGAGACTGTATGGATCAAAGCACGATGCTCTAACCACTCGGCCGGGCCCCTGATAAAGTCAAAATACATGTACGTTGAAAATCACAACCATAACCACGACAGATTACAAATCTATACAGACAGGAATATACCTGTATGGATTCAAATGTGCAACCAATTGAACAATAACAAATAAATAAAAAATCAACAAAATTCCAAATTCAATATTCCATTTGAAAACTACCTGATGATGGGACTTTTACGATTCAGTGCTATGGATGCAGGGACTGCATTTTTACCCTTTGTGTGCCCTACCTAAGGGTCTAGAACATATTTGGCATAGCACATTTGAGAGGACATGCCAACCTCTACCCGCCATACTTCAGGCGTCGCTCAGAATCTCCCAGTAAGCCCAGCAGTCAATAAGAAATTTGGTCCCAAAGTATCAGTTTTATTTCCTGTGTTGAATTTTTTTGTTGAACTTTTGGAAGGGAGGGGGAAGGATAATATGGAGACAAAGACAGAGGCAGTTACAGAGGAAGGTATAACCAATCTATAAGAAACACATAAACTAAGGCGTAATGATCCAGAAAGTCTTATACGAACAACATGGTTCAACAATACTTTACATTCCGGTATAAGAACTAACAGAACTATAGTAAAATCCATATTAACTGACTGGGTGGAGTCTTGTGAACTCTTTCTTGACCTGGACGAGTTTGAACTTTAGATAATAAAACATAACATAAAGTGGCCATTTCACCAGGAAATCTTCCAGAAAGACTGAGCATGATTCTCAACATGAGAACGTGGTCGTATGGAAAACTTAACATCGCTTTCAAAATAATTTAACGGGTAATTTCTCTCAAGATTGGATGGTTTATTGTATTAAGTTTGTATTAGCACCCATTTTTGTAAACTTAAACACAACAACACAAGATGATGTAAAACTACCTGAACATTTTCGGTATACCATTGATATTAGTTTTTGTTGACGGTTTATTAAACTTTAGGTGTGTGTGTGTTTTACGCGGAAGGAGAGTTACAGGAAACACCGCAATAATTCAATGGTAAAATGCGCTGTCTACAAAACGTCAGACACTTGTGACTCAGAATGAGAGAGTTATAAGGACCACAACATAATCCTTAAGTGTTTATAAGGAAACATGTCATATCAGTGCAGCATTAATATACATCATTTAAGAAGAACTTTCCTGTCATCGCGGGTTTTCAGAAAATCACTTTTCCTTGTATTGCAATGTAGGCTTTCCATGACAAAATACTGTCTTATCATACTAACGATTAAGTGATAAATTTCCGATATGGTATATAAAGAGTGGCGCAGACTAATGTTAATCAGTTTGTCATTTGTATCACGTGTCCCACAGTCACATTGCAGGAATACATTCATATACTAAGGAGCTGAATATAAGGTAATATATGTCAAAATACAAACAAGTAATACTACACGGTTATTTAGGATATCCGAAATATGTTAATTGTCGGTGTCAGGGCAAATCACTTAGATTTTTAAACCTAGTAACTGGTACTTCGGTACCAGCTGATAATTTTATACTAAAGTAATATTTGGCACTGATAACACCATTTAAATTCCAAATTTGTCTAAGTCTAAGATAGTCATCTTTTCACATTGGTTACTCTTAGACGGATTATCATTTGGCCTTGTATGATACCACTTTCTCTTAAGAAAATACACATACAATTTACATTGTAGCTCAACTGATGAAGTCACATGACAGAAACGATCGTCTTGAGCATTATTATATCTTTTGTATTATGTTTATAATTTCTAAAATCATTAGGAAACTGATTCACTGAAATTGCTTTTTTAAATTTTATTCAGAATTTGTATAAGTAAAAAAAGAATGTTAAATGAACACCTCTTACAAACGATGGCTGTTTCTACAAAATTAACTTGCTTGGTGCTAAAGTGGCAGCTCGTTTCGTATCGACAACGTTTTACCATATTACCGTGGGAAACAACCACAAAAAATTACAACACACACACACACACACACACACACACATACACACACACACACACACACACACATACACACACACACACACACACACACACACATATATACAGAGGAACGTCTATGTGAGTAATTTTAATATCTTATTAAAGTATTGACTATTGATGTATCACAGCATTATCATGGACATAATTTAGAGCTTGGCGCTCTCTATTAAAATCACGTTTCGTTTCTAACTTTTACGTCTTTGCATCAATTTCTCAGGGGAATAATATTCACAATTGTTTTAATGACTTTTTAATGTTTAACGTTTTTCGCTGTAGATGGGAGATACACTAGAAAACATCATTAGAACAATTGACTTCGTTTTTGGGACAGAGGAGGACGTAACCAGCCGACGTACAATGGCATTGCTAGCAGAGGAATTATTGCAAATAGGCAACAGGAAATTGATCGTAAGTGGAAGCTTTGCTGAAGGTGTTTATAGTGAAGATTCAGATTTAGATGTTATGGAGGAATGTCCAGATTTAATCACACTTTCATCTGCGGAATCTGTACAAAATATCAAATATATTCCACTTTACATGGTACCGTCACACCAAAATCATAGCTATTGTATGCTTCTTTGTAAAGACCCAGAATTGTTACAAAGCAATTTTACAGACTATTTTGACGGCATCTACTTTCTTTCAAGTAAAAAGCTTAAAGAGTATGTATGTGATTTTTCTTCAAATTCCATAATTCACGGACCTTGTGTACAACAAATTTTCTATGGCAATGAAGCTGAATGTGCATTATGTATTCCTGGTGCTTCTTGGCCCGAAGTAGCAAAGCAATGGTTTCTACAACATCGAGATCATGGATGGCCAGATGATTCGTTAATTAAGAAAATAAAGAAGGCTTCATTTCATATGGTTCCAATTGGTATACCAGATTCTCCTACGAATTCCATAGAATGGAGAATTTCATTTTCTTTGGCCGAAAGGACCTTGGTTCACTCATTCAACAGAACACAATTCAACATATATTGTATTCTTAAAAGAATAACGAAGGATATTATCGAAGAAGAGGTACCAAATGCACTGTGCTCTTATTTCATCAAAACACTTTTATTTCATTCCATAGAATCAACTCCTGCAACAATGTGGAGAATGCAGAACTTACCAGAATGTTTACACAAATGTATCCGAATTCTTTACCGCTTCATTGATGATTTATACTGTCCTCATTATTTCATCAGAGATGTCAATTTATTTAAGTTGAAAGTAAATTCCCGAAATCAAGCTAAATTACTATCGTTGTTACGAAAATTGCTTTCCATGAATTTACAGCACATTCTATCTTGTTTGAAATCGTTTTCGCTTTATCTAAATACTGAATATGTGTTACCGATTAGTCAGTTATATATTGAAGCAAATTCTGATGCTAAATACAAAACAAATATATTAACTTTGTTCTATATGACAGCCATAAAATATGATAAAATAGAAGCAAAAGGCGTACCTCAATAAGCAATACAGTGGCACATATTAGTACAATGCATTTTACATTACTTGCGGACATGATACAGACCACTCAGTCTACGACCAGCAACAGAACTCAATATCGTGTTTATAAACTCTCTGAACGTTTCTACAAAGCCGGGGTAAAGTTTGACGTCACTTCCGGACGTCTACGACTTGCTTCATTCTATTTGACCAAGGGGAAAATCCACGGCTGCTTAAACGTTATACAGTCTGTCCTAAACAGGTTTTCTCCCTGTGTGTATGTTGTAGGTGCTGAGGTAAGCCCATCTTTTGTTGATGTCTATACCCACGTCATGTGTGGAAGAGGTTTGTCTGTGCAACAGAAATTCTACTCGAGTGCGTCATTGCCCTCGTTATATATCTTTGATAACGTCGATACACCATTAGCGATACGTTATCAGATTTGGGACAATACTTGTGAAGATGATGAATGTAACTTCACATACATTTCACCACTGGTACATGCATACTTCCTACAAGCATTGTGTTACATAGAACTACGTGATCAAAACAAGTTGGATATTACTGTAAGAATGATGCAGGAAACCATCAAGGATAATATATACATAAATACACGATCACCACATAATGACTTCAACATGTTGGGATATGTCCTAATGAAACGGGGCAAAATAAGAGACGCTGTACAATGTCACGTCATGTCGTTTTACAGAAAAGTTCAATTTCAACGCAACAGCTCTAAAAAGCACAAGTATAATATGGCCGCACTTCGTATTATGTGCTGTATACGGCAGCGTTTACATACAATTCAAGGACACCCACGATTTTCAGCATGAAACAATGATTGTGCTTAAAGCTGTTATCGTAACTTTTAAAGAAGCTTTTAAAACACCTATGGATGTAACGATAATATCCAAAGTGTAGGCAATCTATCAAGCCCATTGTGTAATGGTGTTAATGTGATAGAACTTTTTAATTCTAACGTAAGACGTAAACGAAGTCACTGACATCGTTCATACAACCGACCCTACATACATGATGTCACTTTTTCATCTCTTTTACCTTACGTTAACAAAAAATTGGGTCTTCATAACATTCGCAGCAAACTTTATTCTGTTCCTTTTACAAATCTCAATAAACTTTTTCAAGAAGCAAGAATGAACCCCTACACGGATTCTTCAACCCCAGAATACATACTGAACTCCATTATAATGGACATCGCTTATCACAGACTGTTTAAGCCTGCACGCGTCACTAACGATGACTGTTCTGAACAGAAACGTCTTTTTCTTAAACTTAAATTCACAAATAAAGGCATAGACGCTTTAAACATTGGCAATGTTCTAAATCACAAAAAAGTTCAGTCCTGTATTCCATCATATTTTAAACTGAAGACCACGCCTTGCATTTCATACAGCTAAACACCTAGCATCGCATCCAAGCTATTCAATTACAAACAGGTTTTGCAGTGCCTAGACATCAACCATCTTCTACACAACACTGTCACATGTTCATGTGCTTCATCTCCTTTCAAATACAATACTATCGGGTATGTCATTACCGGCGACGTTTCTATTGTTGAAAATGAAAGCCTCAAAAATCTTATTTTAAGGGGCCCTAAATACCGGGAAGCCCGTTCCTTTAATTGGCGTCAGAATTTCAATTTAGTTATGGATTCTGTCGAAGATTATGCCAGACGATGGGCCAAACATGAAGACGTAGACCCAGACACTTTGTCTGAATGGCTTATCCTCGTCACAATTGGTACAGACGTCTCAACAACCGCCAACGAAAAGGCAACTCAACATTTCACTTAGTGAAACAGAGTAGTCGCATCCTTGTTTATATGTCTCTATTATTTCAAAAATTATGTTATTAGAAAAGTTACACTGTCGGTATAATAGTCTTGTTTGCGAGTACTCTGTTTCACTAAGTGAAATGTTGAGTTGCCTTTTCGTTGCCGGTTGTTGAGACGTCTGTACCAAATGTGACAAGGATACACTCCTCACTTGTTTCGTTGGACTTGACTGTGGACTCACGGCGGGTGTGACCGGTCGATAGGGGATGCTTACTCCTCCATGGCACCTGATCCCACTTCTTGGTTTCCAGAGGTCCGTGTTTGTCCATTTTTACCGGATTTGTATCTGTGTCCTGGACATTCTATTGATTTATACTTTGGTATCTGAAATTTTTACATTTCATTTGATTTTAAACAAGGCAAAGAATCTGAGTAAATAACACATTTTGTTTTTGTATAATTTAATGCCAGTAAAATTGCTGTGGCCTCAGTGATGAAAATAGAGGCTTTGTTTGTTTGTTTGTTTTTGTTTAACTCCACTTTCAACGATATTTCAGTTATATCGTGGCGATTTGTGTAAAATTATTTATTTAAGTAAAAACATAGTAAGTCTATTCTCTTTAAAACTTTTTACACGAAACATTTGGTAAAAGACAAACAAGTTTGTAAATTGATAAAATATTAATCAGATATTTCAAATTTTGGAATATAACCCAATATCTTTAAGATATTCTAAAATGATGTCGCCAGCGACGTTATTAAAAACACTATTTAGATCTGTCTCGGAGTAATATTTCTCACGAGCAGATTTAAAATCTGTATAATTGATAGTCTTGAACCACACGGTGTACATCCCGGTGGCTCTTCTTTCAATAATAAATATTTATGTGTAAGGTTACTGTGACCAATACGAAGTCTGGTCAGAGTAACCTCATTTTTTCTATTACTAGTGCACACTGGTGGGTTATTGGAAAATTTGGCATTTATTTCATGTAATTTATTTTCAATTTGTAGATCCCGATGTTGTTGAAACGTTGCGGTCACATAATCTGCAATAGATGGTTTAAGATCTGTGTAGGGGATTTTATTTTCAGACTGTAAATTTTACTTTACTAATTTAGCACCTTCATCAGCTTTGGTATTTCCCTTTATGCCGATATGGCTAGGAATCCAACAGAATACTATCTCTGTACCTACAGATGTCAAATAATGTACTGTCTCTATTATTTCAAAATTTATGTTATTAGAAAGGTTTACACTTTCAATTGATTTTAAACATGACAAAGAATCTGAGAAAATAACACATTTTCTTATAGTTTTTGACTTTATATAATTTAATGCCAGTAAAATTGCTGTGGCCTCAGTAGTGAAAATAGCGGCATCACGCGGCATGTTTGTTTTGAGAATTTCGAAGTTTATAATAGCTGCAGCCGAAACATTGGTCGAGGATTTTGATCCGTCAGTGAAAATAGGTAAAAAATTGCTGTTGTCAAAAGTTTCTTTCAATTTTAAATATTGTTGTTTTAAATCTATTGGATTTGATTCAGATTTTTTATTTTTGTTCAGAGATAAATCAACAGTTGCTTTTGTTAGTTCCCATGGAGGTGTTTTGTATACATTTAAGTCTGAAATGGTGTAAAGAAATAAGTCGCAGTCTTCAATATGTTCTTTAATTCTAATGCCAAGTGGAGCAATAGTTTTTGTACGATTATCGTACATTTGTTCATACAGCGGTTGAAAGACACAGTCGTATGCCGGATTGTTAGGATCCGACTTGAATTTTGTAATATATTGTAACGTCAATTTGACCCGTCGTTGTTCTAGAGGTAACTCCAGATTCTATATATAAACTGTCTACTGGTGATGTTCTAAATGCACCAAGGGCAAGACGCAAACCTTGGTGATGAACGGTATCAAGTATTCTTAAGTAGGAATGACGTGCAGAGCCATATACAATACATCCATAGTCAAGTTTCGATCGAACAAGTGAACGATATAATTTCAACAGAACAGTTATATCTGCTCCCCAATTTGTATTTGAAATTACTTTCATAATATTTAAAGCTTTTACACATGTTACTTTTAATGATTTCAAATGAGGGATGAAAGTCAGTTTTTTTGTCAAAAATTAGACCTAGAAATTTTGTTTCTTGAACAACTTGGATTTTGTTACCAATATGGTATAATTCAGGATCCGGATGGATACCCCGCTAAATGCAAAAATGCATGCATACTGTTTTTGAATTGGAAAATTTAAAGCCGTTTTCTGTTGCCCATTGTTCTACCTTTTTAGGCATAATTGAAATTGTCTTTCAATGGTATGCTATGTTTGGCTCTGTAAGTCATGACAAAATCATCAACATATAATGATCCCTGCATGTCTTGATTTAAAACTTTACTCAAACTATTTATTTTTAAATTAAAAAGTGTGACTGACAATATACTACCTTGGGGGACTCCCATTTCTTGACTGTGTCTTTCAAACAATGTGTTATTTAGTCTTACTTTAAAATTTCGATTTTCAAAAAACTTTGTAATAAAATTTAGCATTCGACCAAGTAATCCTGCTTCATGTAAGTCTTTTAGTATGCCATATTTCCATGTCGTGTCGTAAGCCTTTTCAAGGTGAAAGAAGACTGACACGGCATGTTGTTTATGGAGGAAAGCATTTCTAATAAAAGTTTCAAGCCGAAATAAATGATCTGAAGTGCTTTTCTTTTTTCTAAAACCACATTGTATATTTGATAAAACTTTATTATGTTCGAGGTACCATACCAATCTATCATTTATCATTCTCTCCATAGTCTTACAAACACAACTTGTGAGAGCTATGGGGCGATAGTTGTTTGCATCATTATGATCTTTATCAGGTTTTGGAATCGGAATAATGGTTGCTTCCTGCCAAGTTTCAGGGAATTCCCCTGTTTTCCATATATCATTAAAAATCCGTAGTAAGATATGAAGTACATCTGAAGGTAAACGTTTTAAAAATTGATAGTGTATTTTATCAGGACCTTCAGTAGTGTCGTGTGCTTTGTTTAGAGATGTTTTTAATTCGTCTATGTTGAATTCTTTATTATAAAATTCTTCATTTGAAGAATTAAAATTGAGTTTTTGTTTTTCTATTTTTCTTCTATGTTTAATAAATGAATCACAACAATGGTCTGATGATGAATTTTGTGAAATCGTTTCAGCTAATTTATTTGCTGTTTCAGTTTTTTGTGTAATGACAGTATTATTAGATTTTAGATGTTGTATTTTGTTATACGATCCACGGCCTCTGATTTTATTGACCATATTCCAAACTTTGTTCATAGGGGTGTTACCATTAAGTTTTGAAATAAAATCTTTCCGGCAGTCTGTTCGTTTCTGTTTTATTGTTCTTCGTGCCTTTGCACATGCTATACGGGAGGCACTTAGATGTATTTTGAGTGGTCTACGTCTAAATAACTTTTCTGATTTTTTACGTTGTTTTATTACATTTTTACAATCATCATCATACCATGGTTTACGACGTTTTGGAACTGTCGAAGTTTGAGGAACTGTTTTTGTTGCTATGTCCATGATAATGTTTGTAAATTCGTTCCTTAGATTTTCACAATCCAGGATAGTTTCATTTATATTTAACGAACATAATGTTTTGAAAGTGGACAAAATCGCCAAGTAGAAGTATTGGTCCAGGTATTTGTTCTAACAAATTATTTAAAGTATTACCATTAATGTCAGAGTTAGGAGGGATATAAGTTTTGAAAGTGGACCAGTCGGCTTGTTTTAGTTTCCATCGCTGGTGAGTATCATTTTCATTTATTGTTTTAATCATAATTGGAAAATGATCACTTCCACATAGATTTTCATTTTTTTTTATCATATTTTCTAAGAGTTTTCCTTTTGTATTTGTTATTTTACTACCCCATAAAGGGTAATGGGCATTAAAATCGCCAAGTAGAAGTATTGGTCCAGGTATTTGTTCTAACAAATTATTTAAAGTATTACCATTAATGTCAGAGTTAGGAGGGATATAAACTGAGCAAATAGTGAATACAAATGATAATGTTACTCTAACAGCAACAGCTTGTATATTAGAGTTAATTTTTTGTACACTGTGGACAATATCTTGTCTTATTAGTATGGAGGAGCCGCCAGCAGCTCTTACATGTGTTGTATCAATTGTATTATAAAATTCATATCCCCGAAGGGAAATATTATTGTTAGTTAAATGCGTTTCCTGAAGACATATATGGGCTGGATTAAATTCCTGAGCCAATAATGTAAGTTCCTCAAAATTTGATCTCAATCCTCAACAGTTCCATTGTATAATGTTGTCCTGAAGATTCATTTATCTTTGATTTTTGTGAGTTATATTCTTCGATTCCCTCTCTTTGGGGATATACTACATTCTCTATTACCTTTTGGTCCGGGTTTGGTGTTTTTATTTTCTTTTGCATTAGTAGTTTTCTTTGAATCATTTAGTATGGAGGGGGACATGTCTTCCATTTCCACCTCAAGTACTTCGTATTTGTTTTTAATTTCAACTTTACCAATAGGTAATGTGTTTTTTGTACTTTTAGATTTGTTTTGGTTTTTTGTTAATGTTTGTTCATTGACTGGTTTTATTTGTGAATTTGTCTGAGATGATGAGTTTTTTGCTGAAGTTTTGGGTGTTTTGTTTTGTTTAAATCCATCTGTACTGTTGAGTTCTACATTTATACCTGCATTATCTGTTTGGCATGCCACAGATGTCTTTTTAATGGACAAAACAGAGGCATAACTAGTTGTGGCAACAGGTTGTACATGATTGTTGTTGTAAATGTTTCTGGCTTCAGGGTACGAGACTCTTTTCTCAACTTTAATTTTGATAATGTTTACCTCTTTGATGTAGGGACATTCCTTGGATGACGTACAATGGTTACCTCCACAGTTGGCACATTTTGGTACAGCATTGCAAGGTTCATTAAAGTGATCACTATCATCATCTTCAATACATTTGAAACCACATCGGTGACATACCTGGTGACCCCTACATAATCCCTTACTATGACCAAATTTTTGGCATGTAAAACATCTAAGGGGTGATGGATAGTACAGTTCAATATTTGCTGTAACATAACCTACTTTAATCTTAGTTGGAACTGTAGGTGTGGAAAAGGTTAACAAAAATGTACTTGTTTTTATTTCTTTGCCATCTCGTTTATAATAAAACGTTTGACACCTATTACGTTTTCACGTTTGAGTCCCTCAAGGATAATATCATCTGCCATTAAATGGAGATTTCTTTCTCTATCTCTCATTTTCAATGGAGTCAGACAAACGTTTTCTTTTGTTGATGGATTGGTAATTTGTGGGATTCATGAGTAATGATTATTGTTCTTTCCCGCAACCACTCACCCTCCAGGGAGTGTCAACATGGACCGGGCAATACACTGCGGATCTCCAGCAGCAATGCAATGAAATGGCGTGCTGTTATTTTAAATACGTTGCTAAATATATGTGTAACACATTTAATATTCTTACAATACATGACAATACGTAAATTTCAGACCAGGGCTTGGCGTGACCAGCCGATTGATTGGATCGGGCCCAATCCAACCTCCCGTCTAGCAGAGGTCCGAGCCAAAGTGGAGTGTCGTTCCAGAGGATATCCAATCCCCTTTCCCTCAGCCACCAGGATCACATTCCCCCACGACACGGGTAAAAACTCACGGCCAACAGGTTTCCCACTAAGTCGCCTCTTACGACACGCAGGGAAGCGTGGGCCTATTCTTATCACCCCGGAAACCCCACGGGGGTGCAAATAGAGGCATTACGCGGCAGGTTTGTTTTGAGAATTTCAAAGTTAATAATAGTTGCAGCTGAAACCTTGGTTAGTTAGTTTTTATTTTACGCCACTTTCATCAATCTTTCAGTCATATAGTGGCGATACATCAATTAAAATTTCAAAGTAAAATCAAAGTATATTGTTCTATTAAAAATATTTAGAGATACACTATGTACTCTAGTAGGTTTTGATTTAGTTTTTTTAAAATTGTTTATTTTCTTTGGAACTTTTTGAGGAAGAAGAGGGGGAAGATACATCCTCCATCTCAACTTCAAGAATATCAAATGGATTTTTAACTTCAATCAAAAAAAAATCAAAAAAGGAACTGGTGGTTGTTTTGAGGATTTACTTTTGGTGGCTTTGTTTGGTTGTTCAGGTTGTTGTACCTGTGTCTGAGAAGATGATGATGATTTCGATGATGTTTGTTTTGATGGATTCTTAAATCCTGCTGATGTAGCAAGGTCAGTGTTGACGCCCGAGATATCAGTCTGACAGGCTACAGTGGTTGTCTTTTTGGACGTAAGGACAGCAGCATACGTATTTGTTGATGTTGTAATTTCTTGGCTTTTGTTATGTAAGTTTCTTGCCTCAGGATATGAAATTCTTTTCTGAACTTTAATTTTAATAATTTCAACCTCTTTTTTATAAAAAGGGCATTCTTTCGAGGAAGCACAGTGATTGCCTTTGCAATTGCCACACTTTGGCGTTGCATTACACTGACTGTGAAAATGAAAATGACCATCATCATCATCTTTGCAATCAAGTTGAAAACCACATCGGTAACAAATTTTATTACCTCTACAATTACTACTACCATGACCAAATTTTTGACAGGAGTAGCATCGTAAGGGTGCAGGGTAGTACAAATCTACATTTGCAATTATGTATCCAAGTTTTATTTTGGGAGGAGCTGTTGGTGTGTTGAATGTGAGGAGAAACGTATGTGTTTTAATTCATTTGTCATCTCTTTTAATGATGAAACGTCTCACTGATATAACACCTTGATCTTTCAGGCCATCCAGGATGACATCATCTGCAAATATCTTTATCCCTAAATGTACCTTTGCTTGTGTTTAATACTGTATGGGGGAATACCTCCACTTGTACTTCTCAATAAATTGATCGATTGTCGTTTTCGGTCACATTCAACCAAAAGATTGCCATTTCTTTGTTTGGTTATATTCTTAACCGTTCCAGCGACAGATTGAATACTATTGTCGATCAAAAATGGAGAAGCTTTAGCCAAAGCCCTATCCTCTGCAGATTTTACCAGAAATTTAGACCAGTCATCTGTGTCATTAGTTGTTTCACTATTGTCAATTAGTCTCTTGCGTTTGAGGTTTATGTGGTTTTGTTTGGAATCCATGGGATATATTTAAATTTCATTTTCGCAACCATTCACCCTCCAGGGAGTGTCAACATGGACCGGGCAATACACTGCGGATCTCCAGCAGCAATGCACTGAAATGGCGTGCGAAAGTATACCCAGTTGCAATGAAAAGAAAAGCATTAGACTGACACAATGTTTCATCGGATACCAAACGATAGAAAGACTATGAACAGTCCATAGCATGCAAATACTTCTCAATTACATCCGATTGACTCTACAGCGACCGCCTTCTGGACAAAAAGGAATACGTTCAAAACACAATTTTATGTGAAGAATATTGACAGGATTATAAATATTTATACTGTCTCAATAAGTTAATAGCGTAAAATACAGTCCAGGGCAAGACGTGACCAGCCGATTGATTGGATCGGGCCCAATCCAACCTCCCGTCTAGCAGAGGTCCGAGCCAAATTGGAGTGTTGGTTCAGAGGGTCCTCAAACCTCATTCCCTCAGCCACCAGGATCTCATTCCCCCACGACACGGGTTTAAGCCCACGGCAAACAGGTCTCCCACTAAGTCGCCTCTTACGACACGCAGGGAAGTGTGGGACCTATTCTTATCATCCCGGTGTCCCCACGGGGGATGTCGCCAGCGACATTATTAAAAACACTACTAAGATTTGTCCCGGAGTAATATTGCTCACGATTAAGTTTAAATAAAATAAGTACATTCAGTTAAAATATGTATAATTGTTAGTCTTGTCCCACACACTATACATTCCGGTGGTTCTTCCTTAAATAATAAATATGTATATATGTGTAAGGTTACTGTGACCAATACGATGTCTAGCAAAAGAAACCTCATCTTTTCCTATTACTAGTGAAGACTGGTGGACTGTGGACAAATTTCGTATTTATTTCATGTAATTTATTTTCAGTTTGCAGATCCCAATGTTGTTGAAACGTTGTGGTTATGTGATCTATAATAGATGGTTTAAGATCTGTGAAAGGAATTTTATTTTCAGACTAAATTCCCATTACTAATTTAGCAACTGGTATCTGAGATTTTTATATTTTAAGACAGGAAGGAACATGCATGGTAAAATAAAGTGTATTCATTATTGATTAATTATTTATCTTTCTAGTTGGCTAGTGGGAGAGAATGGTTCGGTATTAGGATAAATACATCCACCCCAACTCTCCATTTTTCTTTCTGTTCATCCCTCACTTTGAATGGCTTTTATGGGAATGAGGGATGATTTTGACGCATCCTCTAAAATACCTACTGCCATTTTTTTCACCCTGGACTTTGGTTTTCTTTGACTACCCCCACTAACTTACTAGAAAAATTAATATATAGACAATTACTGAATCAGGAAGTTTCCACCATGTACTTTTATTTCGCTCTGAAATTTTTTCAGAATTTTCCACCCTGTACTTTTAATAAATTGTTTAGCATTTTCCACCCTTTACTTTTATTTGGCACACAAGAGTAACATTTTATGTACTACATTCAACTGGTTTCACCACACACGGGGTTTGGGAAACAAGAGTTTTAGTCAAGATAGATACAGAAACCAACTCGTACCAACAGTCTTGTCCAGGCAGCCGTAGTAGTATACAGAATCAATACTGTTGAATATTTCCCTTTGAAAAATCAATCGAAATCGCCCGTTTGACTGTGTATTGTTTCATTCTCTTTTCAGCTTTGATAACAACGACAGACTTCAGGCGAGTAACTGCATGTCATACAATTTGGACTGGCTGTTATAACGTCATAAAAGATCATTTTGGACTGGCTGTTATAACGTCATGAAAGATCATTTTGGACTGACTGTTATAACGTCATGAAAGATCATTTTGGACTGGCTGTTATAACGTCATGAAAGATCATTTTATCAATATAGCATTTTGAAGTTAATAAAAGTTTTGTGTCTGGGACTATAGCTAGTCAATGCCTGAGGAAAAGTCTACAAATGTGTTACACCCAGTGCACTTTATTTACTTCATGGTACAACATGCTACATTTGTAATTGTATTTCAATTTTACAAAAGTAAATCCTAGCCATAAGGCAAGTGTGTTTCAGAAATATTAGTACCGTAAAACGTACGGTAGATGACAGTTCTTACAAAAGTTGGGAAACACGATTAAAAATTTCTGCAAAGTTGTAATGATTTTAAATGGTCAATGTCTTATCTTATAAATCATCATCATTTTGCAGTTAAATATCATGAATGATCATGTAATCAATATAGCATTTTCAAGAATATAAAGGTTGTGTATCTGGGACTATGACTAGACAGTACTTGCAGGAGGAACATTTTACAAATATGTTTCACCCTGTCAACCATATTTACTGCATAGTACGGCGTTTGTTTGTTTATTGTTGTTTAACGTCCCACTCGGGAATATTTCACTCATATGGAGACCAAAATGTCGGTGAAGGGCTTCAAATTTTGGCTATGCTTAAGGCCATTGAGCAGTGAGGGTTCTTTAACGTGTCGACACCTACTGTGACACGGGACCTCGAGTTTTACTGTCTCATCCGAAGAACAGGAAACCAACTTGCCACCGGCGTGACTCGAACTCACTACCTCATGATCCAGAGTCGAGCGCGCTACCGACTGAGCCAGGTCGGCTGTTTAACTATCTCTGATCTTTTAAAGATGTTATTATTTTCAATGGTCAATGCTGAATCATACATCATCATTTTACCAGTTAAAAGTCACTTCCATCAAATGCTTGACACATGCTTCCATGGAAGATCATGTAATCGAAAGATTATCTTCAAGATAAGTAAATTGTACAGTCCAGGGCAAAGTTTTTTTACTTGTTTCCACACTAGCGAGTTTTGAATGAAATACAATATTTGAAAATGTGCTTTAGTATTTCCAAAAATCTATTATCCAGTAGTGTTCCTAATCTGTATTTATAATTATTTGATAGTTTACTGGACTACCGTAAGTTAAGGAGTCCATATTTCTTCCACACATTTTATTTATTCTATTATTTCATTTAATAATGGCCGTCCTAAAACATTTCTGCAAGGAACAGATATATTTTTTTCGGAGGTCGTTTCAGTATTCATCTTCAGTTTATGATATCATCAATTCCAATTCATGATATCATTATTTCATTTCACGATCTCATGAATTTGAATTAGCGATATGATCAATTCATTTAGTGATATCACTTATTTGAAATCTTAATATAATCAATTTTTTTATGTCCCCTTCGTAAAAGTAGGGGCATATTACTTTGCCGCTGTAGGTCGGCCGGTCCGTACATCAACAATTTCCGCTCATTATCTCTGCCGCGGGTGCGCATATTGAAATTAAAGGTCCATGGCCGGCGATTTACGCTCAATAAGGTTGTTGATTTTGTTTTAAACGGCAATATGCTTTGCAAAATGATTATATAAAGTTGTTATCTTCCCATTAATTACTTTTCTGGGTGATTCTCTGTTTTCTAGTAATCTGAGATTGAAGATTAAAAAAATGATTTTTGTAACGACAATAAATGCAAACGGAGTTGCGTAATATTCAAGGCAACCTCAGATGAATAAGGTCAACATATAGGTTATTGTTATCTCGTATCCGTCAATACTCGTACCTAAGTGAATTGGTTGACTCGAACCCATTTTTTGCTGACTCGTGCCCATCGATTAACTCATTCGTGTCGATCGCCTGTTTGATTGTAGAATTATTTATGAAGGTATACATGTATTTACCAGCAAGGTAATTACCATAATGCCGTTTGGTATTAAATTGACATACAACTATATGTGGAAATGAATTGGCTTCAGAAGTACTTCGCTGACCACTGGATACTAGGAAGGATAACAAAAATAAACCATTATTCTTGTCAATGTAAATTTAATGTCGATATTCTTTATTATCATCTAAATTTTGAATGTGTCCGGGTCAAGAAATGCTTCACGCCATGTTATATCAGCGATATATAAAGCTAATAGGGATTGGTGACTCGCGCTTCTTCCAGTTATGAGCGGATGTCTCCTTTTGATATGCAAATGATTGACCCAGTTTAAATAGACACTCACCACGCAGGCGCAAACCAGTTAGTAACGCGCAAACAGTGAGAAGGGATGCAATCGAGACAAATCTCTTATACAGAGTTGTCGGTCGTGTAATTGTTGAGAAACTGCTGGCACCAGCAAGGACCGACAACTAGATTGATCGTTCGTATGTGTATCGTGAAAATGTTACTCGGTAATTTGAGAGCAAGGAAAGATTTACTACTTTAAAACATTAAATGTTTCACAAATAAATAAAAAATAACCGAATAAGGTACCATTGTAACAACTGAAAATAAATGAATAATGTAGAAAAATATTAGAAATTGACTCAGAAATGTGTCAGCAAATTTTAATTTTTAGATTCTTGATCTACTAAAGTAAGTACTAGTCTAGAATCAAAATCTTTTTGATAATTACGCAATCCCCTCTCAATTTTATTAGATTAACAAATAAAAAGAATTTTCAAACCGAACATTAAAAGATGTAATGTATAACATATCCGGAGATGTAAATCGGCAAAATATCTTGTTTTTACGTTTGTGTATAATTTCAGTTCTATCAGGAACATGTCGTAATCCCACAGCACTAAGGTGTGAAAATTCATGGCATCTACATTTATTTAAACATCAAGGGGATTAGCTTTATCTGTTCTGATAAAAGCGATGGTATGTGGTATTTGCAGTAAACACTGATAAAGGACACTCGTTTTGGGTGTTGAACTCCCGCAGAGTAATAATACTGCAGATCACTTCCTGAGTTAAGCATGTAGCCTTGTAGGTGTAATAAACACTTTTTCGAATATTTTTGCTCTCCACCCCTTTTAAACCACCACTCAGATACTTATAAAATCATAATAAATATGTTTTATATTTATTAACTTCTGAATATATTTTATTAACCATTTCTAAAAACTCAAATTTACACATTTCTTACACATGATTAAAAAATAAACATTTGAGTGGGATGCAAAAGAAGGTATTTCTGAAATATGTTAATTTAGCACATGATATAATAATTATATAATTCTATGCAAGCAATAAAATTCCCACTTTACAATAAGACTACACAGGTAAGTATCTTTGGTAAATAATTTCCAAACATGCAGGAAGAATAGAAAATTGAGTATTTAAATAGATATATTAGACAGAGATTAATTGATTTCCTTTAAATTTGGGGGAAATAAGTTGATATTGGAAATATTTAAACAATTCAAACAGTTGAAAAATGAAAAATACTTAAGCTCATATCTGAAATGAAATCACTGTAACTTTGGTATGATGTTTATATTATTTATACACATTTCTGACACTGTTTAAACAACAATTATTGTCATTTTGACAGAATAACAAAATTTTGATTATCCTGGGTTCTTAATTTTAAAATATGAATAAGTATGGACATTATTGTACAAGTGAAGATCCTGATAAGTTTTTCCAAGTATAAATCGTGTTTGTTTGGTTGAATTTGATTCATTACTATAAAATTAAATTGTTATATTTGTGGATTAAGTGCATAATACTGAATAGTAAGGATTATTCTTGCATCACCATGTCAGATTTTTGCTGTTTCCAAATGATGTATATGTACAGTATTAGGACATAAATGAGTTCGCAAAGATGAATTTCACTATATAATCTCAGTAATCCTGCATTCGTTTGATTTGTCCTCCAAATTTGGTAGATACCCAAAATTAATGAAAATCAATAAATGACTCATACATGTATAACCCTTGAAGTGTGGGCCTAATTTTGATATTTCCGTTAGTTTACATCCATGAATTACTTACAAATACATTATTTATCCATTAATAAACTTCAAAATGAAGTCACTAGAATTTTAGTCACATGAAAATTAGTGTATTCCATCCTTAAATAAAACACAGATTGTAATGGGATTTCTAACACATAAGAACAAAACCCTCACCTTCATGTGAATCAATTTTCTTTATTAAAATTGGAAAAGCAATGAATAGAGGAAAAAACATGAATTTACTAAGAATATATACTGAAAATAAATTTTGCAAACTTATTTATGTCACTCCAAGGGATTATTTTTTTTTCTATTCTGCTACCGTAATAAAGGTATAATTATGTGCAGAGCTTGGATGAAAGAAACATGTTTGCATACTGAAATCCTGTTGAGTAACACTGCACTTTTAAAAGTGACCTCTTAGAAGAACACACACATGAAATAAAAGACAATTTATCAATTTCTTGGATTTTATTTCATTTAAGATACATGAAGTTCTGCAATGAATTGCATACATGTAGTTCCACAATATTGTTACATAGTCACTGTAACTCAACAATTCATCACTGCCATCCGGTTATCCTTTTATAACTTTTTCCCCTTGTCCAAGATAATCATAATGTATCTGTAAATAATCCAGTGCATGTACATGTAACTGAACATCAAAATACATAAATCTGTAATCACTTTCACTCACAATCATATTTATTATTTTGTCATCTGTATCTTATGGGACACATGTCTCATCATTTTATTGTTATTTGTCACACTGCAAAATTTTTCTTCATTAAACACTTCTAGTCACCCTTTTCCAAGCCAAACAAAATTAAGTCTTCCTTTCTTGGGCATCCTGTTAAGAGATAAAATGCATGTCAGTAAATAAACTCTAAGGATTGTCCTTGACATTATACAATAATACATAAACACTATATAATAATATTCTTTATTGTTAATCCATAAATATGTTATCCTTTGAATATAGTGATGTTTTCAAATGATGTACCGATTTTCTCAAATTGAAAAAAAACACGCACAACAAATACACCGAATGTACATGTATTTCAACGACAATTTTAAATAAAGAGAATTTATTTTTTAACTTAATGTATCATCACATTTATTCCATAATCTCATTAAACTGTTATTCTCAATTATAACTAAACATTAAAAAAAATAGTTTTTAGGCCAACCTTTTTACAACTATATAAAAATATAACATTGCAGCCAACTCTGCCATTCTGCCATTTTCAGTCCTATTTAATTTTTCTGTTAATCCCTTTAAGGCTTAAACCCTGTAAACTGCAATAAAATATGAATATGCCTATATACTAAGTCAGCATTTCATTGCACTCTAAAACTTGTATATAATTTTATTCTTCAGAGTAATTGAGAAAATCATAATCGACAATTGTTGTCTCTTTCAGTGCCTTCCACACTAAATGGATGATAAAATTACTTGATTTCAAAATTAAAAAAAATAATAATAATAAAAACAAAAACAAATAAAATTCAAATAGAAATGTAATGCAAAATTTTGATATTTTAACTTAATGAATTAAAAAAAAACATTTAGGCCAACAATTTACAACTATATAAAAATACAACGTTACAGCAAACTCTGCCATTATGATATTTTCACAATACTATTTTCATTAATTCAAAATCCTGTAAACTGCAATCAAATATGAATATTCCTATGTACTAAGTTAGTGTTACAACAATCAATTACATTTTGCACTTAGAATTGTAAATAATTTTATTTTTCAGAGTAATTGAGAAAATCAGAAGTGTCAATTTTGGGTCTCAAAATCATTTAAATGGACAGTAAAATATTTTAACTTTAAAATATAAAAAATAATGGAGAAAAATATTAATATAAAATTAACTGAGTACTTTAAAATTTTAATATATCAAATTCGCGACTGACAATATTTGATGCAGAAACAAAATAGTTTTTAAGACCTACATTTTTACAGCCAAATCTGCCATTCAGACATTGCCAGTCCTATTACAATTTTCTGTTAATTCCTTAAAGTTTAAACCTTGTAAACTGCAATTAAATATGAATATGCCTATTTACAAAGTTAATGTCATAATAATCAAGCACATTTTGCACTTAAAATTGTAAAAATTTCATTTTTAGGGAAGTTGAGAAAAACAGAGGTGATAATAATTCAAAATGGACGTTAAAATCCCTAAATTTTAAAATATAAAAAAGAAAAAAGAAAAATATTAATAAAAAAAAATAATCGCGTACTTCAAAATGTTAATATTTCAACTTCACAAATGACAAGCAACAGGTTTATTTTATGCAGAAACAAAAGAGTTTTTTAACCAACCATGTTACAACTGATATCAATAAAAACTCAAGCAGATAATTCCGCCATTTCGTCTTCGTCGTAGCTCTAAATAAATGTTCGATTAATCACTTAAAAATCGGTACATCGTAGTAAATTTCAAATCAATAAACAGAATAAGCATATGTGCTTCACAATTACTGAGTACTTTGATAAGATCAAGTGCGAAATAAGTAAACTTTGCATTTGATTTTTCCACATTTTTGACAATATTTTTAAAAGCAGCGTACCATATGAGGCTTAAAATATTGGTGATTTTCTATCTTAGTTTTTAAATAAAAATCATCGAACTTTCTGCTTTAGAATAGCTCACTTCATAATAGTTATATTCTTGCAATTAAATAATTAGCATCTCATCCGAAGTGATTCAATAATTTCGATGCTTTTAGCTCTTCAATATGGTATGGTTCTCGGCGATTGATGTAATTAGCTTCATAACAAGCTCCTATTGCTTCAGTTAAACTGCCTTGATTATGTAAATATTTAATTACTTCAAATCGCTAAATCGGTGTATTTGGTTACCTAGACATATAAACTTTATCACAAAAACAACTGCTCACCTGTTCTGATTGTTGTATGGCTAATTATCCTATGATTTCTGAAGTGATGCTACTCCAAGCGTAAATTGAAAATGGCGGATTTTCCCGATTAGTTGACAGAGTAAGCAGGATCTCTGAGACGCTTGAGGACATCGCCTATATGCGTGTTGCTCTATATAAAACCGTCGAGTCACCAATCCCTATTAGCTTTATATATCGCTGGTTATATGAATATAAGGTAAAGTGGTCGTTACAATTTTCGAGCTTTTAGCGATTTGATTTTGGTTTCGAAAAACAAAGAAATTTAGACCCCCGAATGTGCATAGTTCACTCTTACCTAATGAATATTTATAAAGGAGTAAGTGTGTTCAATTTATCCCATCACAGTAGTTGTGATCGGCAACGGAAGTTATCGCGAAGTCTGTTGATCTACTACAATTCTGAAATTGTTTAATAGCCTCGATCAGATTAGCTGACGAATGCGCGAGCGCCGTTTACTCGCATTGGATAATAAATTGAATAATAAAAACTATATGCACGAGTGATTTCGGGCACATGAATCTACGGGTAGGAAAGAGTATAGGGATCCGGACCGTGGTTTTACGACGATACGGCTACCTATACTGTTTGTGTACAGTTCATGGCAAATTAAGGAATCACTATGTCGGATTTTTCAGTAATACGTTTTGAAAATTTTTTATATAAAGTTATTATCTTCCCATTAATTACGCCTATGTGTGATTCTCTGATTTCTAGTAATCTGTGTTTGAAGATTAAACACTTATTTTTACTCGTGACGACAATAAATACATCAGAGTTGTGTAATATTCAAGGCAACCTCAGATGCATGAGTTCAACATACGGGCTTTTGTCATCTCGTATCCATCACAACTTGTACCTAAGTGAATTCTTCGACTCGTATCGATGTTTTAACTGAGTCGTGCACATCGATTAACTCAATTTGTGACCATTTCCTATTTTATTATAGAAATATTTATGAAGGTAAACATGTATTTACCAAGGTGCCGTTTGATATTGAAATGACGTACAAATATCTGTGGAAATGAATTAGTTTCAGGCGTACATCGCTGTCAGAGGTATTGTCACAGATGATTCTACTCAGTTTTCGGTATGACAATCTTTATGGCCAAAAAACGTTTTATTCAGACTGGGTACTCGTAGGTAGGATAACAAGCAAGAACGACTTTTCTTGTCAGTGTGAATTTAATGTCGTCAATCTTTATTACCTTAGATTTGAACGTGTGCAGGTCAAGAAATGGTTCACCACACTACATCTCGCCAGGTTATATGGATATAAGGCAAGGGTAAAGATATTTTCATAAATTAATATAGATCTCTGTTTAGAGGCCTATTTACTTTGTTCTTGAGTTACAATGTTGTAAATCATCCGAGTTATAAAAAAATATATTATTTTTGAAAACATTATACTGTATTGTGAGCGGGGAAATATTTTAATAATTGAACCGAAAAAAAAAAGTTGGTCAAAATCAAATTTGAACACTGGACCCCTGAATATAATGTCCATGACCGAACCACTGCGCCATTGTGAATTATACGTCACTAGTACCAAAATATTGTATAGAAGGCTAGATCAGGATCATATTTAGACGATGCCGTTCGATGGTTTCCAATAATTTCTGTATTTTATTTTCAATATTAAAACATACAATGTTTAATTGCTTCTTTCTCCATTATTATTGGCCTGTGCTGTGTACGTTTTTACAGTGAATATGTCTATTGAGTCGGAGATCTGCCTCGTCTAATCACTAGCCTGCAACTGCAGTACTAGTAGCCAAGATACTACAAATTCTAAATATTATAAACAAAATACCAAAGTTATAATGCTCAAGACGATATCGTTTCTGTCAATTAGACTTCATCAGTTGAGCTGCAATTTGAAAAGTATGTGTATTTTCTAAAGATAAAGTGGTATCATACAAGGCCAAATGATATCTCTAAAAGTATAGCCGAAATCCGTCTAAGACTAACCACTGTAAAACAAATGACTATCTTAGCTTTAAAAAATTTTCGAATTTAAATGGTGTTAACAGTGCCAAATATTACTTTAGTATAAGAAGAACAGCTGGTACCGAAATACCAGTAACCTACTCACGAGGCAACCACAGTAGATGTACTGTTGCTAAATATGCCTAGATCTGTCTATTATAAAAATGTTATTTTATAGTGTGTGTTAAAACAAACTAACAAAATAAAAGCCAATGTTTCAGAGGGTGCCGGGTGCTATACGTCCAATTGATTTATGACATTGCAGACGATAGTGTAGGATCAGTCTGAAATAGGTTGAGTCCCAGAAAAAACATCTAGATCTAGATTGTATATTCAGAAAAAAAGATGAGAAACCAAAATCCTAATTTTTCTTTGTTCTCATTCAAATTCCATGTAGATAATTTTTAAAGTAAATATTGTGCACTGAACGATTGATTTGTTCGTTTACATATGTAAAATAGCTCATTCTGGATTGCTCCTTGGTTTTGTATAATGTTAATTTTCACCAACAGCACACCTTCTAATCCAAAAATTCTCGCTTGAAAAATATATTTTTGTTGATAAGATTTAATGGACTTCAATTACTTTTTAGATCAGAGGGTGTGCTTTTTAAGAAAAACGTGATCAAAGTAGAAAAAATGGAGTAATAACTCCAGTTCCAGTCCTAGTTGGACTGAGAGGATGTTTACACAGATGTGCCCTGCAGTGACAGTACTTGGTCTTTCATAAGAGACTAATTACATTACATGTGCAGGTCCTTTGCCATGACAACAGTATATTTACATATCGACTGTTATTTCCTTTATTGCAAGTATACCGACCGGTTGCATTTATATTCAGTGCTTGGCACACAACTGTTACTTCATATGAAATCCTCCGCGCAAGTCAATTATATATAGAATGAATTTCGTATTCAGCAGACTACAGATTCACAGAAAATCGTCAATGAATATAAATACCAAATGTTTTTGATTTTAGGTAAGATGGTTGTGACAAGTGAAATCTGTATACACGTGTACATTTGTCGTAATGTCTGGAGGTTACTTGATTGGGAACATTATGTGACAATTCTATTTTTCCAATCAAACATAATTGTCTGTGATCATGCCATATTCCTCTCTTTTGTATGACAGCAGTATGATAGACACAGAACATGCATCAAAATATACTAGCAAGAAATTGCAATATTTTTTAGTCAATCATGACAAATATTTAGTCAATGGCTATATTGGCTAATGACAGGGTGAGCCCTGTATTCCATGTTTTTCAAAAAATCGCGTTTGATGTCAACATTCCGCAAATTCTGCGGCCAGTATAATAGTCTTGTTTGCAATTACCCTGTTTCACTAGTTGAAATATTGAGTTGTCTTTTCGTTGGCTGTTGTTGAGACATCTGTACCAATTGTGACGAGAATACATTCCTCACGTATTTCATTGGACTTGACTGTGGACTCATGGCGGGTGTGACCAGACGACAGGGGTTGCTTATTCCTCCATGACACATGATCCCACATCTTGGTTTCTTGGAAGTCCGTGTTTGTCCATTTTTACCGGATTTGTATCTGTGTCCTGAAGATTCTATTGATTTATACTTTGGTATCTAAGATTGTGGCAGGGGGGCTCTGTGGCCGAATGGTTAGAGTATTGCGCTTTAAATCACAAGGCCTCTCACCTCTGGTTCGAATCGTATCGTATCGTATGACTGAAATATTGTTGAGTATCGCGTAAAAAAAAATAAAAAAAAATGAAAACAATCCTTAAATAAAGCCTTGCTGTCCATGGTAGGTGTGGCATGTTCAAGAAGTCTCACTTGTGCCACAAGTCCATATCATATGTGTGGTGTACCTTATTTCATCAGTAGATGTGAAATGTAGTTTACATATAAAAAAATGTTATTGCTTGACATAAGTATAAACAAGAAAAATATTATATATTTTGCAAATTTATAGATGGTTAAAATCATTGAAAAATGTACTAGTAACAAATATAAAATATTTATCAGAAAAGGTGTTGGGCATAATATTGTTACAATTTTTTCTACTGTCAGTTTATTTAATTCTGTAGTTTTTCTTCGTTTACCTCGGCGATCCGGAGCGCTCTTATTGTGTCTTTGTTAACCGGTCTTTTGATCGGTCACATCTGAGCTAAGTTGCTTTAAAAGGTGGGCATAACGCGCCCAATTAACGCACTTTTACATAGAAATAGTCTTTTGAATTCTTTTGAATTCTAGGGCGAATTTTAATGATTGGAATTTATATCAGTAAAAATTGATATGGGAATTATACTGGTATGTTGCACTAAAGACTCTGATTACCTTGGCTTAACGAGCTGGCCTGGCTCAATCGGTAACTCGCTCGACTCTGGGTCGTAAGGTCGTGAGTCATGCCGGCGGCATGTTGGATTCCTGTCTTTCGGATGAGACAGTAAAAACTGGAGGTCCCATATCACAGTAGGTGTCGGCACGTCAAAGGACTGCTCAATGGCCATAAGCGCCGAGCATAGGCCAAAATTTTAACCCCTTCACCGGCATTTGGTGACGTCTCCATATGAGTTAAATATTCTTGAGTGGGACGTTAAACAACATTAAACAAACACACCTTGGCTAAACGAAGCTCGTCAAAGGAAGTTTTCAAACAGATTTATGTTCAAGTCCCCTTAACTTCGAACAGTTACCGCGATGTATCATAATCTGATTCGAATTTCAAAAACATATTTTCCTGAAGTGATGATTTTTTTCTTCTTTACATATATGGCACGATTGTGAAACAAAATCTGGGCGATGAAATTGCAAAGTTCGACTGTCCGTCCGTCTGCTGCAACACTCATTATTCAATTCTGCTTTTAACTCGAAAGTCATTAATAGATATGTATATATATAACGATCAAGAAAAATTATTTTTCACTAGCGCTCTAAAGACTATACACATCATCCCCACCCAATAACGTATACATGCTTCTTTCTGACAGAGAGACGTTTATGTTAATATTGTTCTGCCCCACTTCCTTAAATCTTATTTTCAATTGAGATCCAGCAATCCGGCCATACCACATTTACAGGTCTCTTGTTATTATTATCAAACCTTTTATAGATAAAATATAATTATCTTACTTGTCAAGGAGCAACATAATTATAAAGACATGTGAGTCTGATTTGTGTCATTTAGACTTACATGAACCATTATACATAGAAAACCTAAGATTTCAAAATCCCTTATAGTGATGTAAATACAGCAATCTTAAGAGATATAAATAGGTATTTCAAAAGCAATCGGACACCCAAATAAATAGCAAGGTTCATAATATTAATCCTATATTTAGTTTTAAACTTCCTGTCCTTGTATAGAATCGAACGGACGTATTATTATTGACTCGTCTTCATATTGATCATTCGAAACTTTAATATACAAGAATATATTCTGATCATGCAGTGTCTTGTGTGTGGATGCTATTAAACTTTAAAGACATTTCAATTGAGTAGTTACTCTACTTGGTGAAATATTAAGTTGCCTTTTCGTTGGCGGTTGTTGAGACGTCTCTACCAAATGTGACGAGGATTCGTTCCTCATGTGTTTCATTTGGACCTGACTGGACTCACGGCGGGTGTGACCGGTCGAGAGGCGATGTTTACTCCTCCAATGCACATGATCCCACCTCTAGGTTTCCAGAAGTCCGTGGAAAATGATGTTATCTTTTTAAATGTTGTTTTGTATACAAAATTCTGCTTTACTACATTATTGCATTATATTAACTAAACTAGTTGGTAATATGATATAACTAAAAAATCGTTGAATTGGACTTTAACGATAACTAACTTTCTATCTAACAAATTTATTAATATGCATTAAAATGTATTCAGCTTTTGTTAATTATGAAAATCATGGCCGATTTGACCCGTCGACAGACGATACTTACTCCCTAATGACACCTAATCCCATAGCTTGGTTTCCAGAGGTCCGTGTTTGTCCAGTATTACATGAATTGTATCTATATCCCGGATACACTACAGATTTATATTTTGGTATCTGAGATTGTTAGATATCTAATCGGTTACGCTGAGTAAGTGAATTATATTTTCAGAGCACATATTAAGATTTCTGGCCGTAAGTATACATATTATCAACTTATCACCCAAAACTATCAACACGTGACACAATTCTCTCGACTTATCAAAACATAAACAACTCTATCAACATTAATATAAAACATTTCAGATACCAAAGTATAAATTTGCAGGAAGTCCAGAATACATGTACAAATCTGGTGATATATAACAAACACGGACCTCTGGAAACTCAAAGGTGGGATCAGATGTAATGGAGGAGTAAGCACCCCTGTTGACTGGTTACACCCGCCGTAAGTCCACAGTCAAATTCAAATATTTATATAGATAGATATCAGTGAACATCATGACAACAAATAGACACATGCTGCGGTTAAGTTTATTAACTGAAGAGAAAAACGCGCGTTGATAACGATATGTATTTTATATCCAACACATGCATTTTACTCAATTTTTCAGTCCATAAATATGTAATATGTATATTTACATCAGTTAAGGCATTTTCTGATTAAGGACGAGATATCTGCCTTTAAGCGAAAATGAAACACATCCATGGTTTCTTCTTCCTTTTCTCAATATGTACTTTCGTCGTCCGAATCTTACATTCACGGCGTACTTCAAACCCGATCGATACAAATAAATTCTATATGGACATCTGTTTTTCTTCACTGACACAAACTTGCAGTTTCCAACAATGATGTACTTTACTCGCCTCTTTGCCTTGTTGAAGATCTCGGAAACTTTACACTTGTCTACAGATAGAGAAAAGTGTTCATGTAAGTGTACACATAGAATAAATTATTTACTGTGCAGTGTAGATGTGCGGATTTTAACATGTTTTGCTGAAAACGATAGTGAACATAAGCTTTTAGTTTTAAATGTGTTTATGGCAGTATTACATATAATGAAATAAAGTTTCTGACATGAATAACTAACATAGTTATTTGTGTATTACATTGCTAAATAATGCAAAATATTGACATTCCAGCAATTTCTGATATTCATGTAAGACTACCGTATCAGTAAGTTATCAACCACAGTATATAAAATGTTGTTACGACTACGCTGACCATATTCTTTCTACAAAGATATATAATCTCTCTCTGAAGTGGCATCATGTGTAGCGAGTAACCGTGAACTAAAGTTAATATATCAATATGAAATGTTTCATGTAAAAATCTTCAATTTTTATAATTTCATTTAATTGCTGAAACATGTGTTGTACTAAACTTTCGATAACTCAATGATTTTACTGTGTACTTTGCATTCCTGTAAATCTCTCTCTCTCTCTCTCTTTCTCTCTCTCTCTCTCTCTCTCTCTCTCTCTCTCTCTCTCTCTCTCTCTCTCTGCGCGTTTATGTTTGTCTAACGTATCTTTCCTAATGCAAATACGTACCTTGTCTCTTTTCTGGAAGAGAAGGATAAGAAAAATCATTGTTTTTATTACAAAAAGGAATGGTATTTAATCACAAGATCTAGATTTCCATGAATGTTTCATAAAATGTAGTAAGTTAATCTTCAAAATGGTATTGCTTTGCAACTAAGTTGAAATTATACTTCCAAAACTGACAGGTTGTTTATTTTTACTCTCAAAAACAAACTTATTGGGGTATACAAATATTGAATCGCCTGTTCAAAACGATTTGGGTGATGCAGTTTTTGACGTCAACGTTCGCTTTGATAGGCATCGTCATAACACAAAATGGACTAAAGGGCTGGGTTAAAACAGAGATTGGTAGTGCACAAGGAAGATAAAGTTAAGTATATCTTGACTTAGTGTCGACGTCAAAAGCATGAAAATATAGATGAAAATCCAGAAGTGGGATCGTGTCACCAGTCGATCGGTCACATCCGCTCCGATTCTAGTTAAATTGATATGAAATAATTGAGGAATGAATCGAAGTGATAATTGGGAAAAACAATCGAACAAACACTATAAAGCATGCAATTCAACATTTTAGTCAGTGCCACACACACAAACACACACACACACACACACACACACACCTCCGAAATTGAGAGTGGGATGGGCTTATTCTACCTTCCGGTACAAAAACAAAATTTGACGCAAAAATAAGATTATCTTCATGAAATTATTTGAGAAAAGGACATCCAAATATATTCTGTGTTAAAATGGAGTGGGGAGCTTTACCAGGGCATTTTAGCAACTGTAAACATGATTTTGGTACGTATAATATGAAACATGTTTACTTACTGCATTTATGAATGTCACAGTATTGCCAGCGGGTATTTGGGTCTGTCGTGTAACACCATGGACGCTTGGACTTGTCTGGATTTCGGCAGTAGTTCATTGGAAGGTTATTAAATTTATGCTTATGTGGAGACTGAGATTTCCATGCCTGGCATCTGAGGCCGGTCTGCGTGACTGCCCACCTTCCTCGGTATGACGCCCCTTTCAAATCATTGAAACACTCTGAAATATTTCAATAGAAATAACCTCATTGGCATCGGTGTTAAGTCAAATAATATTGGATGTTACACAATTCTAAAAACAGATGGCTTTGTTGGTCGAATGAAAAAAAAGATTCTGCGCCATTGCATTTTCATTATAATTTCACATTTTCTGTATACGGACTCTTTTAAATGATTTAGTTCTCAGTTTAGAACGAGAACGCTGGAGTTAAATATTACTACGATAATGTTATCCTGGTGCCAACATATTGACTAAACACACAAAGCTTCACGGTTTAGTATTTCGAACATTGTAGTTCCCAAAAGGGAATATATTTATGAAAAAAAAAACATTATATACAAATATCTTGACTTCTATTTTTGTCTTTCAGGTGAGACAATAAAAACTGAGGTCCCGTGTCACAGTAGGTGTCGGCACGCTAAAGAACCCTCAGTGCTCAATGGCCGTAAGTGCCATGAATAGGCCAAAATTTGAATTACTTCACCTACATTTGGTGACGTCTCCATATGAGTGAAAGATTCTTGAGTGGGCTGTTAAACAACAATAAACAATCACTTTTATTTTATCGACGATTTCATCATTTTCCCATTCCAGGTCCTTTTTTATGGAAACAGAGAGAAACGTGGTTTTGCGATTTTGCGAAACTGCTGGGAGGTTGACATATGCACAAGTGACAGAATAACAAGATGTTTAATGCAATACTCATCTGTCTCCAGATAAGTAACCCTTGTATGCAATAAATATACACAAATGATCGGCATAAATTCAGCATACTCTCATGAAAACTGATGAGTGAGGTCAGTAATTACTCGTTTTGTTATGTCAGGCCCCTTTTATTTAATGCTGATAACAGGGAGAAAGTAATACATACCTCTGCTTGGCGGTTTACTTGGAACTAGAAAATACATATTAAATAATTATATTATAATTACACATGCGTCTCAAATGTAAACTTGGAAAACAAAATATAACTGATAAGTTTATCACATTGCATTGGAATTCACGGTTTTCGTGTGTGATTAAGGGCTATCGATCTAAAAGACCAAGATTTAGATTAACAAACGTATACTATAAATAATCGATTCATACTTTAGAATCAGAAAAGGTTGTGGTTTAAACTTCGATGTTTTCTCTTATCAACTAAATTTAAACCTTCAAATTCTCCATACATTATACCTAGAAATAGCATTAGGTTCCTTTACAAACAGGTTTTTCATTTAAAGGAAATCTAATGTCAACGGATTCGTTTTATCTACCGTATCGGTATGTTATCAACCACAGTATATAAAATGTTCATACGACTACGCTGACCATTACTTTTCTACAAAGATATATAATCTCACTCTGAAGTGGCATCATGTGTAGCGAGTATCCGTGAACTAAAGTTAATATATCAATATGAAATGTTTCATGTAAATATTGAATTATCTTTAATTTTTGATAATTTCATTCAATTGCTGAAACATGTGTTGTAGTAAACTTTCGATAACTCAATGATTTTACTGTGTACTTTGCATTCCTGTAAATCTCTCTCTCTCTCTCTCTCTCTCTCTCTCTCTCTCCGTTTGTATTTGTCTTATGTTTTTTTCTTAATGCAAATACGCACCTCGTCTCTGTTCTGGAAGAGAAGAATAAGAAAAATCATTGTTTTATTACAAAAAGTAATGGTATTTAATCACAAGATCTAGATTTCAATGAATATTTCATTAAATTTAGTAAGTTATTCTTCAAAATGTTATTGCTTCGCAACAAGTAAAAATTAAACTTGCAAAACTGACAGGTTGTTTATTTTTACTCTCAAAATCAAACTTATTGGGGTATACAAATATTGAATTTACTGTTCAAAACGATTTGGGTGATGCAGTTTTTGACGTCAACGTTCGCTTTGATAGGCATCGTCATAACACAAAATGGACTAAAGGGCTGGGTTAAAACAGAGACTGGTAGTGCACAAGGAAGATAAAGTTAGGTATATCTTGACTTAGTGTCGACGTCAAAAGCATGAAAATATAGATGAAAATCCAGAAGTGGGATCGTGTCACCAGTCGATCGGTCACATCCGCTCCGATTCTAGTTAAATTGATATGAAATAATTGAGGAATGAATCGAAGTGATAATTGGGAAAAACAATCGAACAAACACTATAAAGCATGCAATTCAACATTTTAGTCAGTGCCACACACACACACACACACACACACACACACACACACACACACACACACACCTCCGACATTGAGAGTGGGATGGGCTTATTCTATCTTCCGGTACAAAAACAAAATTTGACGCAAAAATAAGATTATCTTCATGAAATTATTTGAGAAAAGGACATCCAAATATATTCTTTGTTAAAATGGAGTGGGGAGCTTTACCAGGGCATTTTAGCAATTGTAAACATGATTTTGGTACGTATAATATGAAACATTTTTACTTACTGCATTTATGAATGTCACAGTACTGCCAGCGGGTATTTGGGTCTGTCGTGTAACACCATGGACGCTTGGACTTGTCTGGATTTCGGCAGTAGTTCATTGGAAGGTTATTAAATTTATGCTTATGTGGAGACTGAGATTTCCATGCCTGGCATCTGAGGCCGGTCTGCGTGACTGCCCACCTT
Organism: Atrina japonica; assembly: GCA_030159075.1. NCBI lineage: Eukaryota > Metazoa > Mollusca > Bivalvia > Pterioida > Pinnidae > Atrina > Atrina japonica. The sequence goes on along the minus strand of BROG01000393.1, from coordinate 622,140 downwards.
CCTCGGTATGACGCCCCTTTCAAATCATTGAAACACTCTGAAATATTTCAATAGAAATAACCTCATTGGCATCGGTGTTAAGTCAAGTAATATTGGATGTTACACAATTCTAAAAACAGTTGGCTTTGTTGGTCGAATGAAAAAAAAAGATTCTGCGCCATTGCATTTTCATTATAATTTCACATTTTCTGTATACGGACTCTTTTAAATGATTTAGTTCTCAGTTTAGAACGAGAACGCTGGAGTTAAATATTACTACGATAATGTTATCCTGGTGCCAACATATTGACTAAACACACAAAGCTTCACGGTTTAGTATTTCGAACATTGTAGTTCCCAAAAGGGAATATATTTATGAAAAAAAAAAAACATTATATACAAATATCTTGACTTCTATTTCTGTTTTTCAGGTGAGACAGTAAAAACTGAGGTCCTGTGTCACAGTAGGTGTCGGCACGCTAAAGAACCCTCAGTGCTCAATGGCCGTAAGTGCCATGAATAGGCCAAAATTTGAATTACTTCACCTACATTTGGTGACGTCTCCATATGAGTGAAAGATTCTTGAGTGGGCTGTTAAACAACAATAAACAATCACTTTTATTTATCGACGATTTCATCATTTTCCCATTCCAGGTCCTTTTTATGGAAACAGAGAGAAACGTGGTTTTGCGATTTTGCGAAACTGCTGGGAGGTTGACATATGCACAAGTGACAGAATAACAAGATGTTTAATGCAATACTCATCTGTCTCCAGATAAGTAATCCTTGTATGCAATAAATATACACAAATGATCGGCATAAATTCAGCATACTCTCATGAAAACTGATGAGTGAGGTCAGTAATTACTCGTTTTGTTACGTCAGGCCCCTTTTATTTAATGCTGATAACAGGTAGAACGTAATACATACCTCTGCTTGGCGGTTTACTTGGAACTAGAAAATACATATTAAATAATTATATTATAATTACACATGCGTCTCAAATGTAAACTTGGAAAACAAAATATAACTGATAAGTTTATCACATTGCATTGGAATTCACGGTTTTCGTGTGTGATTAAGGGCTATCGATCTAAAAGACCAAGATTTAGATTAACAAACGTATACTATAAATGATCGTTTCATACTTTAGAATCAGAAAAGGTTGTGGTTTAAACTTCGATGTTTTCTCTTATCAACTAAATTTAAACCTTCAAATTCTCCATACATTATACCTAGAAATAGCATTAGGTTCCTTTACAAACAGGTTTTTCATTTAAAGGAAATCTAATGTCAACGGATTCGTTTTATCTACCGTATCGGTATGTTATCAACCACAGTATATAAAATGTTCATACGACTACGCTGACCATTACCTTTCTACAAAGATATATAATCTCACTCTGAAGTGGCATCATGTGTAGCGAGTATCCGTGAACTAAAGTTAATATATCAATATGAAATGTTTCATATAAATATTGAATTATCTTTAATTTTTGATAATCTCATTCAATTGCTAGAACATGTGTTGTACTTAACGTTCGATAACTGAATGATTTTCCTGTGTACTTTGCATTCCTGTCAATCAACCTTTCTCTCTCTCTCTCTCTCTCTCTCTCTCTCTCTCTCTCTCTCTCTCTCTCTCTCTCTCTCTCTCTCCGTTTGTATTTGTCTTATGTTTTTTTCTTAATGCAAATACGCACCTCGTCTCTGTTCTGGAAGAGAAGGATAAGAAAAATCATAGTTTTATTACAAAAAGTAATGGTATTTAATCACAAGATCTAGATTTCAATGAATGTTTCATAAAATTTAGTAAGTTATTCTTCAAAATGTTATTGCTTTGCAACAAGTAAAAATTAAACTTGCAAAACTGACAGGTTGTTTATTACTACTCTCAAAATCAAACTTATTGGGGTATACAAATATTGAATTTACTGTTCAAAACGATTTGGGTGATGCAGTTTTTTACGTCAACGTTCGCTTTGATAGGCATCGTCATAACACAAAATGGACTAAAGGGCTGGGTTAAAACAGAGACTGGTAGTGCACAATGAAGATAAAGTTAGGTATATCTTGACTTAGTGTCGACGTCAAAAGTATGAAAATATAGATGAAAATCCAAAGGTGGGATCGTGTCACCAGTCGATCGGTCACATCCGCCCCGAGTCAAGTTAAATTGAAATGAAATAATTGAGGAATGAATCGAAGTAATAATTGGGAAAAACAATCGAACAACCACTATCAAGAATGCATTTCAACATTTTAGTCAGTGCCACACACACACACACACACACACACACACTCACCTCCGACATTGAGAGTGGGATTGGCTTATTCTACCTTCCGGTACAAAAACAAAATTTGACGCAAAGATTCTTCATCACATTCGCAGCAAACTTTTTTCTGTTCCTTTTACTAATCTCAATACACTTTTTGAAGAAGCAAGAATGAACCCCTACACGGATTCTTCAACCCCATAATACATACTGAACTCCATTATAATGGACATAGCTTATCACAGACTGTTTAAGCCTGCACGTGTTAGAAACGATGACTGTTCTGAACAGAAACGTCTTTTCCTTAAACTTAAATTTACAAATAAAGGCATAGCCGCTTTAAACATTGGCAATGTTCTAAATCACAAAAAAAGTTCAGTCCTGTATTCCACCATATTTTAAACTGGAGACCACGCCTTGTATTTCATATAGCTATACACCTAGCATCGCATCCAAGCTATTCAATTACAAACAGGTTTTGCAGTGCCTAGACATCAACCATCTTCCACACAACACTGTCACATGCTCATGTGCTTCATCTTCTTTCAAATACAATACTATCGGGCATGTCATTACCGGCGACGTTTCTATTGTTGAAAATGAAAGCCTCAAAAATCTTATTTTAAGGGGCCCTAAAAACCGGGAAGCCCGTTCCTTTAATTGGCGTCAGAATTTCAGTTTAGTTATGGATTCTGTCGAAGATTATGCCAGACGATGGGCCAAACATGAAGACGTAGAACCAGACACTTTGTCTGAATGGCTGAAAACCATACGATGGTTGATAAAATCTCGTATTCGAGAACTTAAAGGGACTATGAAAACACGTTATCCCTCTGTATTTAGTGATCCAGAAGTAGTAACTGAACTGGATAGGTTACATGATCAATATGTACTGGTACCAGCAGACAAAGCCTCAAATAATATAGTTTTTACTTGTACACATTACTATAATTATTTATTAGAAGAACTTGGATTTGATACGAATTCTGGTAATCATACATACACACGTAGCTCACTTTCAAAGGACGAGATCCTTCAAAATCACGTATCCGTATTACGCTCGTTTGATATACCTACAACGGATACCGATTTCGAGCTACCATATTTATATTGGATACCTAAACTTCATAAAACCCCATATAAGCAAAGATACATATCTGGATCCAGCAAATGTTCTACCAAACCTTTATCTTTACTCCTGACCAAGATATTGACAGCTGTTAAGGATAAACTTCAAGAATATTGTACAGTTGCCTATTCCAGAAGAGGTGTAAATCAGATGTGGATACTTAAAAATTCTAAACAGCTTTTAGAAAATCTGAAGGCACACAATTTTTCACGAATTCACAGTATCAAAACTTATGACTTCTCTACTCTTTACACTACTATTCCACATAAAAAATTAAAAGAAAGACTTTTCAGCATCATAGACAACTGCTTTTTCACTAAAGGTGGTACCCGAAAATTCAAATATCTAGTGATTGGCTATCAGGATACTTATTTCGTCAAACACCACTCTGATTCTACACATAAATATACTGAAGTTGATATTAAAAACATGCTGGAATTTCTAATAGACAATATATTTGTAAAGTTCGGAGACGTGGTCTTTAAACAAACTGTCGGCATTCCTATGGGAACCAATTGTGCTCCTTTATTGGCCGACCTGTTCCTTTATTCATACGAAGCAGACTTCATTCAGAAACTGCTGAATCAAAAGAAGAAAAAGTTAGCGGTGTCCTTTAATTTGACATTTAGATATATCGACGATGTTTTGTCAATTAATAATGACAATTTTCATACATATGTCAATGCGATATATCCCAGCGAACTAGAAATTAAAGACACAACAGAATCAAGCACACACGCTTCATACTCAGACATATTACTTAATATAAACACAGACGGGATATTAACAACCAAGCTATACGATATACGCGACAATTTCGGCTTTCCCACATTTAAGTAGTAATATCCCTCAATGACCTGCATATGGAGTTTATATTTCACAAATGATCCGATATGCCAGGTCGTGCACAACATATGAAGATTTCATATACAGAGGTAAACTACTCACTGACAAATTATTGACACAGGGATATCGAAAACCGCGTTTAATGTCAACGTTCCGCAAGTTTTACGGTCGGTATAATAGTCTTGTTTGCGACTACTCTGTTTCACTAAGTGAAATGTTAAGTTGCCTTTTCGTTGGCGGATGTTGAGACGCCTGTACCAATTGTGACGAGGATACACTCCTCACGTGTTTCATTGGACTTGACTGTGGACTCACGGTGGGTGTGACTGATCGACAGGGGATGCTTACTCCTCCATGGCACCTCATCCCACTTCTTGGTTTCCAGAGGTCCGTGTTTTTCCATTTTTACCGGATTTGTATCTATGTCCTGGACATTCTATTGATTTATGCTTTGGTATCTGAGATTTTTATATTCATGAAATTATTTGAAAAAATGACATCCAAATGTATTCTGTGTTCATATGGAGTTGGAAACTTTAACAGGGATTTTAGCAATTAGAAACATGATTTTGGTACGTATAACATGAAACATTTTTACTTACTGCATTTATGAATGTCACAGTATTGCCAGCGGGTATTTGGGTCTGTCGTGTAACACCATGGACGCTTGGAATTGTCTGGATTTCGGCAGTAGTTCATTGGAAGATTATTAAATCTATGCTTATGTGGAGACTGAGATTTCCATGCCTGGCATCTGAGGCCGGTCTGCGTGACTGCCAACCTTCCTCGGTATGACGCCCCTTTCAAATCATTGAAACACTCTGAAATATTTTAATTGAAATAACTTCATTGGCATCGGTGTTAAGTAAAATAATATTGGATGTTAGACAATTCTAAAAACAGCTGGCTTTGTTGGTGGAATGAAAAAAAAAATCTGCGCTAAGGCATTTTCATTATAATTTTTACATTTCTGTTTACGGACCCTTTTAAATGATTTAGTTCTCAGTTTAGAACGAGAACGCTGGAGTTTAATATTACTACGATAATACTATCCTGGTGCCAACATGTTGACTAAACACACAAAGCTTCACGATTTAATATTTTGAACATTGTAGTTCCCAGAAAGGAATATATTTATGAAAAAACATTATATACAAATGTCTTCACATCTATTTCTATCTTTATATTTATATCACTGACAAATTATTGACACAGGGATATCGAAAACCGCGTTTAATGTCAACGTTTTGCAAATTTTATGGTCGGTATAATAGTCTTTTTTGCGACTACTCTGTTTCACTTAGTGAAATGTTGAGTAGCCTTTTCGTTGGCGGTTGTTGAGACGTCTGTACCAATTGTGACGAGGATACACTCCTCACGTGTTTCATTGGACTTGACTGTGGACTCACGGTGGGTGTGACCGGTCGACATGGGATGCTTACTCCTCCATGGCACCTGATCCCACCTCTTGGTTTTCAGAGGTCCGTGTTTGTCCATTTTTACCAGATTTATATCTATGTCCTGGACATCCTATTGATTTATACTTTGGTATCTTAGATTTTTATATCTTTCAGATGAGACAGTAAAAACTAACGTCGCGTGTCACAGTAGGTGTCGGCATGTTAAAGAACCCTCAGTGGTCAATGCCCGTAAGTGCCGAGCATAGGCCAAAATTTGAATTGCTTCACCTGCATTTTGGTGACGTCTCCATATGAGTGAAAGGTTCTTGAGTGGGACGTTAAACAACAATAAACAAACAAACAAACATTTTCGTGGGGTTTGCTAATTTAATTGTGGAAGGCCGATGGTCTCTACCCGGGTAACCGTGCTCTCTCATCCGCTATAAAAAAAACCGGACGCCACCATATAACCGGCAAATTGAATAGTGTGGCGAAGAATACTATTCAAAATTCAATTTTGAGCGCTTGAAATCGTCACTAAGGAAGTTTATGGTCGATGCGGGGATCTTGTTAAACAATATGAAGTCCCCCACTTACGAATGTTAAAGAGTATTATGCAGCAGTAACTTCCTGTCGCTTATCAGATATAGATCTGACGTACGATCTTTTCAACGAACATCGAACTCGAGAGGTTTCCATAGAACAATACAACAGTAAGATTATGTTTTACTTACTACGTGGTCTTTTCCTTTTTCTAAACCAAGCCAAAAATCCTCTGCCTTTATCTACAAGATACACAAAAACATGAGTATGTACAGTTAAGCTACGACAGAGGATGCATATTCCTCCAAAGCACATGGTTTCACCTCATAATGTTCTACATTTCAACGTCTGTCAGGTGTTCAGTATAATTCTATATTTTATTGATTTAAAGATTTATAGTGTGAAAGATTATAACTTAATTACGACGCCGCTCTTGTCTTGTTCTTCTGCACAAACACGTTTTGCCTTCGTGTATCAATATAGCAAAACGTAATATCTTATTCAATTTCAGCATATCCCACATGCATCAAACTTTGCGCCAAGTATGTTCACTAAAATTAGCAATAGAATATTAGGAAATATAACAAATATCATTGTTTATTTTAATTCAGGAAACCGTCAAATTCAAACTGCACAAATATGTGTTCAGGTGTCTTAGTACTGTATATTGCGCTTTATCGAATCGTTTTACAAAGAAACACCATATACGTCAAAAGCTATCAGGGAGCGAAATCATAGCTGGGCAATTAATTCAAGACAATACAGTTAGGATCAATTCACACGCCTAACGTCACACTGTACTTCTGTGTTATGTTCCTTTGAAGAAAAATAATTTAGTATTGCGTCTAATGGAGAATACATGTGGTGGAAACACAGTCGCATAGTTATTTTGATAACAATAACATCTTACTCTAAAATGGTTAATGTAAAAATCTTTGTATGAATGATTCTTTATGCGGAAAGTTTTCTATAAGACACAGGGTTTCAGTATAAGATGAGGGCTTGAACTTAACCAAATACAACAGTAAGACAATGATTTACTTACAACGTCGTCCTTTCCTTCTTTTTTTACCCCAACGCGAAAGCTTTTTGCTTCTATCTACAATAAATACAAAGACCATGAGTATGTACAGTTAAAAGTACGACAGAGGATGAATATTCCTCCAAAGCACATGATTTCACCTCATAATGTTCTGCATTTACCCATCGGACAGGTGTTCAGAATAATTCTGTTTTAATGATTTCAACATTGGACAGATTAAAACATTGTTATTTAATTACGACGTCGCTCTTGTCTTGTTCTTTCGCCAAAAATCAAAGACCTTTTGCCGTCGTCTATAAATATACAAAGACCTAATATCTGATTACATTTCAGGATATTCCACTTTGCGCCAAGTTTGCTCAATAAAATTAGGAATAGAATATTAGCAAATATAATAAATATCATTGTTTAATTTTAATTCAGGACACCGTTCAATTCAAACTGCACGAAAATGTGTTCAGCCGTCTTAGTGCTGTATATTGACTGTTGCGTTTTATCGAATCGTTTTACAAAGAAACACCATATACGTCAAAAGCTATCAGGGAGCCAAATTATAGCTGGCCGATGAACTGAAGACAATGCAGTTAGAATTAATTTACACACCTAACGTCACACTGTACTTCTGTGTTATGTTCCTTTGAAGAAAAAACTCTAGTATTGCGTCTAATGGAGAATACATGTCGTTGTAACATAGCTGCATAGTAAATTTTGATAACAATAACATCTAGCTACAAAATGGTTAATGTATGCCCTTGAATGAGCCTAATGTAGAATCTGTTGTCATATAACAATCCTTCCCCATGACATTCTCAACAACCGCAGAAACATTTCTATATAGAAAAGCTTCCCCGAGAGTAGAAAGTTTTAATATATAAGTCATTCCGCCTTCCTAGTTCACAAAACGTCCCCACCTGCCCATTCTAGTTCTAGGTTTTAGGTTTTTGGTCTCAAATTAATCAAGGATTCTTAATACATCCAATATAGAAAAATGTAATTCACAAAATTCTGTGGTGGATGATATCGAAATTAAATGTGCCTATCAGTAATTGTAATAAATATTTCTTTTATGATACTTTTAGTAAGTGGATCATTCCATTGGTGACTTAATCTAAAATTCGGATTATCCGAATACATTCCAGCTCATTCATAGAATATTTTGCGACACGGTAAAAGTCTTAATCCTTATAGTACTGACATTGAATATATATTTAATTTCGTTACTTTGCTTAGTATGTAACGAATTAAAACATGACATGATTTACCAACAGAATTAAGAGTCTACTTTTTATATTTTTATAGTAGTACAGATATTGTAACGCTCAAAATATGAGAGAACTGATCTTATGAGTCGGTATAAAATACGTGAGAAAGAATCCTATATATATGTCTGAAACAATCGCGAACGTCTTTTATCAATTAGAATCGGTAGAGATATTGGGTTTACACCCAACACATGTTTTCATAGTATATTATATTTTGAAATTACAAGTGAATAGATTTATTGATATTTTACGGATTGAGGAGGGATGTTTTCTATATAAATTTCCGTCGGGAAGGTTTTCTAAATAAAAATCTTAATATGAAAGATTATCTATGCGAAAGGTTTTCTATAAGACGTCGGGATACAATATAAGATGATGGCTTGAACCTAAGAAAATACAACAGTAAGATTATGATTTACTTACTACGTTGTCTTCTCCTTCTTTTTCTACCAAAACGCCAAACCCTTCTGCCTTTATCTACAAGATATACAAAGGACATTAGTACGTACAGTTGAAGTACGACAGAGGATGCAATTTCCTCCAAAGCACATGATTTCACCTCATAATGTTCTGCATTACCCCGTCTGCCCGGTATTCAGGATAATTCTATGTTTTATTGATTCAAACATTGGCCCAAAATCAAAGACGTTTTGCCTTCTTCTACCAATATAGCAAAACGTAATATCTTATTCAATTTCAGCGTATCCCACATGCATCAAACTTTGCGCCAAGTCTGTTCACTAAAATTAGCATTCTCCCCACCACCAGAAACAATTTTATATAGAAAAGCTTCCCCAAAAGTAGGAAGTTTCCAATTCATTCAGCCTTCCTAGTATACAAAACGTCAACATCTGTCCATTCTAGTTCTAGGTTCAAGCTTTTTTTCTCAAATTAATCTAGGATTCTCAATACATGCAATGTAGAAAAATGCAATGCACAAAATTCTCTGTGGTAGATGATATCGAATTAGATATGCCGAATCAATAATTGCAATCAATTTTTTCTTTCATCATACTTTTAGTTAGCTGATTATTCCATTGGTGACTTAATCTAAAATTCGGATTATTCGAATACATTCCAGCTCATTCATAGAATATTTTGCGACACGGTAAAAGTCTAAATCCTTATAGTACTGACATTGAATATATATTTAATTTCGTTACTTTGCTTAGTATTTAACGAATTAAAACATGACATGATTTACCAACAGAATTAAGAGTCTACTTTTGATATTTTTATAGTAGTACAGATATAGTAACGCTCAAAATATGTGAGAACTGATCTGATGAGTCGGTATTAAATACGTGAGAAAGAATCTTAATAGTCCAGTAGAAATAACCCAAAAAAATCGAAAAGGTCAAAAAAATTGCAACAGAATTTATTTTTGCGGCATTCAATCCCGAAAGGGTCCCTCCGAAACATACTAAAAGTTTACCAAAATCAACCGATGGGAAAATTGTTGAAATCGCCCCTGATTTTTGGTAGCATGATCACATGATAGGCATGTCTAAATAAGGGGGTAGGGATAGAAAAAATTCCATAGAATTTGTTATAGTCATCAGATATGCACGAATGTGGTATCAATTTGTTGCAAACTGAAGTACCCTTCTACCTACAGTAAGTATTATGAATTACAGTTTGAAATGACGTCATAGTAAAATACTCGAATCACGTGAATTTTTTAAAAACGAAATGACGTAATCAAAATGTCGATTTTTTTTCCAATCAGCTCTCCTACGATCAATATAAATCTTAGCAATCATGCTTAAATGATGGCCATGTACCCCTAAAACAATATCGAGGCAATAGATGAATGGTAGATTAGGAATTGAAAAAAATAAATCCACATTAAAACTCAGGCAGCAGGGATGAAAATCGACCATACTCTGTCATTGATCTGAACATACACTGACACATATATGGTGTAGTCTTTTAGTTTATAATGTTTGTATTCCTTACATATTCATTCCACAGCTAGACAATTTCGTTAGTTGGACTGTGTTGTTATAAATATATTCAATCCAATAGTCTGGTCGCAAAACGATTAAATTTGAGGAAGTTTGCGAAATTATTTGGGTAGAAGTTGAGGTCTAAAAAGCGCCAGGACTGCATACACTGCATTGTGTTATGTTCGAGGCACTTGTTTGACAGACGAAAAGACAGATCTGATGGAGCAATATATGTACTAGTAGTCTGTGGAATAATATTGCTGAAGTGCATACCAAATGTGATTGAGAATTACACACATTCGACTCCTCGTTGTATCTGCAAATACAGTTCTTCAAGCTTGCTCTGAAAGAGTAGTGTATGTGTATTGCTAGTTGAGCATTTTCTGAACTGTGGTCTAGATTTGACAACCTGTCTTTTAGACTGACGCAAAAATGTCCGAAACTAGTTTACAACAAGATACAATTTGTATATTGTGTCAGAAGAATATTGTAACTGGCAGTTCTTCTGATGTGGTTGTTCTTGGCACGAAAGGGTGTGCTGGAATTAACAAAGCGAGTAGTGAACGGAACAGCAGTGTTCATGCCAATGTTTGGGCAAAAAATTCACAAGGTCTGTAGGCAACGATGGTGCAACCCAAAATACATTGCCAGTGGAGCCCTAAATGTTTCTGTGGATGAGGCAGCATCTGTTAGCAGATTGAGGTCCAAGGAAACTTTTGATTTTAAAAGTGATTGCATCTTCTGTGGTACATCTGCCCAGTGTGGTGACAGAAGACGAAGCTGTGACACCTACCCTGTCCGAACGTCAGTGTTTGAGGATACCATTGTCAGTGTTTGTAGAGATAGGGGCGATGAATGGAGTGAGGCTGTAATGGGTCGATTGTCGTACGCTCATGATTTACATGCGGAAGATGCCATTTACCACCAGCAGTGCAGTATAAATTTTAGAACCGGGAAAGATGTTCCAAAGAGGTTTGAGGTTGGAAGTGAGAAAACTGGCAAAAAACCAAAGCTAAGTGTTGGACGCCCCTTGAATCGTGATAAACGAGAAGCATTTAAAGCAGTTATCCAGCTTTTAGCAGACAATGAGGATGAACAGTTATCAATAAGTGACTTAGTGGAGAAAAATGGGTGGATTCCTAAGGTCAGCCCATTCATTGGAGGAACCATATGGTCCACAGTATATGAAACAAAAGCTCCAGGAACACTTCGGTGACCAGATCATCTTCACCAACCTCGAAGGCAGGGAAAATGTCGTCACTTTCATGAGAACAGCTGCATCCATACTCCATGATTATTATAGGAAACCAAAGTCTCTCAATGAGGAAGAAGAGACCAGATGGATCGTTAAAACGGGCCGCGAAATTGATCAAGAACGATATCAGAGCTCTTGAACCACTTAAGGACTACCCAGGCCCTGATGACCTCACAGCAGAGTATGCTAGAGCTTTCCTACCAGATAGTGTTAACCAGTTTTTGGAAATCATCATTGTGACAGGTAAACACACAGAAAGGAAACAAGCATCTCTGGGGCATGCTCTTGTTCAAGCAGCAAGACCTAGAAAAATGATTGCGCCTTTGCAACTTGGGTTGGCTGCACAGATGCATCATCATTTCGGATCTCGTTTCCTGATTGATTCACTGCACCAACATGGATTTTGTAGCTCGTACGAGGAAGTACAAATGTTTGAGCAAAGTGCAGCTGTTACATCTCAGACCTCTGTTGTTACACGTGATATGCAGTTCATCCAATATGCAGCTGACAATGTTGATCACAACATACACACACTTGACGGGCACGGGACGTTCCATGGCATGGGCATGGTTGCAACGCTCACACCGGGAAAGTTCACATCAAATAATGTTCCCAGGAGAAGTGTAACTGCGAGTGAGATTAAAGAAGCTGGACAAGTTAAGATCCAGCATTACTCGTATCCCAAAGGACAGAAAGGCATCCAATTCAGGGAGCTTGAAATGCTGAGATCCTGTATCCAAGTTACAGAACCCACACACATTCTGGATGCCATATGGACTATATCCCCCTTTCTGCAGTGGCCTCGTCCAGGGTGGTCAGGTTTCATGCAGATGGTGCAAACAGGCGGCTCCCATCCTGGAAAATCCTCTGTTACATTCTTGCCAATTATCGACCTGAATCCTGGAGACATGACATGCGTCTACTCGACCCTGCTCTTTTTGGCTGAACAAGCAAAGCAGAGTAAAACAGCGCCAGTCATTACATTCGATCAACCGCTGTGGTGGAAGGCTCAAACTATTGTGGCCAACGAACCACCAACAAGTGTTTTGAAGTCAGTAATACTGCGGATTGGAGGGCTCCACACTGAAATGAGCTACCTTGGCTGTATTGGGCGTCTCATGGGAAAACTCAGGGTTGTCTGAAGTACTGGAAGTTGTCTATGGCAGCAACACAGTTGCGCACATGTTGAGTGGAAAGGCAGTAGCCAGGGCTCGTAGAGGCCATTTTCTTGTGACTGCAGCACTAAACATCCTCCTCACTGCAGATGCATTGGGACTGCCGTTGCCAGAGGTCGAGAGTGAGGTTGAGACGATGTCGGGACGATGTGCCAACAGTAGTCCAAACAGATCCGGTAGCAAGTGCAGAAGCCATGGACACGGATGTTGATACTGTTGAATCCATGTCAACTGCAAAACAAAATGCTCACTCAACTACTCACAAACCCTGATTGGAAGTTTGATGACAAATCCAAGTCAGCGGTTATGACCATCCATGATACACTGGAGAATGAGAAGGAGAAAAATATCTCCAGTCGGACAAGCTGTTTGTGGCTCCAGTACATGAAAATGATAGACATTCTTAAGCGTTTTCTCAGAGCAGAACGAACTGGAAACTGGACTCTACATCTTGCTGCCCTCTACGAAATGTTGCCATATTTTGCTGCTGCAGGTCACAATTTGTATGCGAGAACCACATATCTCTATTTGCAGCAGATGTCCACATTGGCAACTGACCAGCCAGAGATTCACACCTTATTCATGGAAGGCTACCACGTTGTACGCCGCAGTGACAGATTCTGGGCAGGGCTCTCAACAGACCTGATAATCGAACAGATGCTGATGCGTAGCCTCAAAACCACTGGTGGTCTTACGCGAGGGAGAGGCATGACCGAGCTGCAACGGCTAGTATGGGTAAAATCTCTACCCGCATGCTCTGAGTTGAACCAAGCAATGCAGAAGTTCACCGAGGTGACCTATGACACAAGCGAGCAACACAAGGAAGCGTCTGATACTCGTCAGAAACGCGACTGTGAGGACACAGACAAGTTGGTCAGGTTCTTGCAGGAACGGAACCCATTCAGCAAAATTGACCAGAGCCTGCGAAGTATTACTTCTGGTGTTGTGGCTGACACCAATGTCAATGCCGATCAGGCAGAGTCAGTGGGACAGAAGATTCTTCAGTCCATGGAAGGTCAGGATGTTATGACATATTCGTTCAAACGAAAGCAACAGGCTGTTACTCTTGGGTGTAAAACTGCCGTGACTATCAACAAGGAAGCAGTCCATATCGATCCCCAAGCGCTGTTTCAACGCTTAACAGTGGTGGCTGCAGACGAGGATGTCGACACCCAGCAGTTATTTGCATACGAGTTGTGCAGTTACCCAACAGCATTGTTTGATTCTACTGGTTCTCCGAGACCAGCCAATAAAGCAGCTTTGGCAACTGCACTCTGGAAGTACGTTGAGTCCCAGGAAGACACCTTGCCATCTGAACTTATCTATGTCTTGGATGGCGGAGCGCTTCTTCACCGTATCCTGTGGCCCCGTGGTGTAACCTTTCAGGATATCTGCAATACGTATGCACAGTACGTCCTCCAGAAATATGGCAAATGTGTGGTGGTCTTCGATGGTTACACTGACGAACCTTCAGTGAAGGACATGACTCACCTCAGAAGGGGAACTAGCACAATAGCAGTGCACTGCGAGTCACACATGAGACTCACGCTGAAAAAAGACGATTTTCTCTGCAACAAAAAGAACAAACAGCGGTTTCTGCACCTGTTGGGAAGTTGTCTTGAAGCAGCCGGATGTCAGTGCATCCATGCCAGAGGTGATGCAGATCGTCTTATTGTTGAAACTGCTGTAGCTGTTGCAACTGACAAAGATGTTGTAGTGGTTGCAGATGATACTGACATCCTTGTACTTCTCTGCCACCACATGGACTCAAGCAGAAAAAAAATCTTCATGAAACCAGAAGCCAGGCGTGGTACGTTTCAAAGAATCTGGGACGTGGGTAAACTGAAACTGGCGATGGGTCAGAGTCTTACTAAGAACCTGCCCTTTGTTCATGCTATCCTTGGCTGCGATACAACGTCACGCTTGTTCAGCATTGGAAAACCGACAGGGCTGAAAAAGTACAAACAGTTGAAGGAGTCTGCTGACATGTTCAGTAGACCTGATCTGTCTGCAGAGGATGTCATTCGCTTTGGTGAGAAAGCCATTGTCGTTCTGTATGGGGGGAAGCGAGAAGACAACCTGGACATCTTGAGATTCAGACGCTTCACTGACAGGATTGCCAAAAATGCCATCTCAGTTGAGCTGAAGACTCTACCACCATCATCTGCTGCTGCCAAGTATCATTCGCTGCGAGTTTACTACCAGGTTCAGGTGTGGTTAGGAAACGATCAGCTTCAGGCAACCGAGTGGGGATGGCAGGAGAGCAATGGTGTTCTGGCGCCCGTCATGACTGACAAGCCACCTGCTCCAGAAAGGTTGCTGAACCTAATCCGATGCAACTGCAAAACCGACTGCAGCACAAGTAGGTGCACGTGTCGGAAACATGGTCTTGATTGTTCCCAAGCCTGTGGAGAATGTCACGGAACTGCCTGTGCGAATTCTCCAGCGTTTGAAGAGGATACAGATGAAACTGAGGACGATATGGCATAAGTACCTTTCGTGCCTAGTCTGAATTGAACTCGTTCTAGCTCTAAAATACTTAATGTAGGCCTGTCAATGAGCTTAATTCAGAATCTTGTGTCATATAAAACCCTTCCCTTTCATAATTTCGTCAACCCCAGAAAATTTTCTATATAGCAAACTTTCCGAAGGTTACAAAGTTGTTATAATTCCGTATACAAAACGTCTCCATCTGGGTATTAAATGTTAAAGTTTTTTAACAAATTAGATTCAAGACTCTTGATACATGCAATGTAGAAAACTACAATTTATAAAATTCTCTGTGGTGGATGATATCGAAATTAAATGTGTCTATCAGGAATTGCAATCAATTTTTCTTTCATGAAACTTTTAATTAGCCGATTATTCCATTGGTGACTTAATCTATAATTCGGATTTTTTTAATACATTCCAGCTCTTTCATAGAATATTGCGCAAAGTTCTAAATCCTAATAGTAGCGCCATTGAATATATATCTAATTTGATTAATTTGTTGGAGTGTCGAGAACGTCTTTTATAAATTAGAATCGGGTTTACACCCAACACATGTTTTCATAATATATTATATTTTGAAATTACAAGTGAATAGATTTATTGATAATATACGGATTGAGGAAGAATGTTTTCTATATAGAAAAATATCCGCGGAAATGCTTTTATAAAAGTAGGAACATATTCTATATAGATAAATTTCCGTTGCGAAGGTTTTCTATATAAAAATCTTAATATGAAAGATTCTCTATGCAAACGGTTTTCTATAAGACATCGGGATACAATATATGATGAACGCTTAAACGTAAGCAAATACAACAGTATGACTATGCTTTACTTACTACGTGGTCTTTTCCTTTTTCTACCCCAAGCCCAAAAACCTCTGCCTTTATCTACAAGATACACATGAGTATGTACAGTTAAGCTACGACAGAGGATGCATATTCCTCCAAAGCACATGATTTTACCTCATAATGTTCTTCATTTCAACGTCTGTCAGGTGTTCAGTATAATTCTATATTTTATTGATTTAAAGATTTATAGTTTGATAGATGATAACTTAATTACGACACCGCTCTTGTCTTGTTCTTCTTCACAAACACGTTTTGCCTTCGTGTATCAATATAGCAAAACGTAATATCTTATTCAATTTCAGCATATCCCACATGCATCAAACTTTGCGCCACGCTTGCTCAATAAAATTAGCAAAAGAATATTAGCAAATATCAGAAACACCATCGTTTGACGCAAAAATAAGATTCTCTTCATGAAATTATTTGAAGAAAAGGACACCCAAATGTATTCTGTGTTAATATAGAGTGGGAAGCTTTACCAGGACATTTTACCAATTGTAAACATGATTTTGGTACGTATAATATGAAAAATTTTTACTTACTGCATTTATGAATGTCACAGTATTGCCAGCGGGTATTTGGGTCTGTCGTGTAACACCATGGACGCTTGGAATTGTCTGGATTTCGGCAGTAGTTCTTTGGAAGTTTATTAAATTTATGCTTATGTGGAGACTGAGATTTCCATGCCTGGCATCTGAGGCCGGTCTGCGTGACTGCCAACCTTCCTCGGTATGACGCCCCTTTCAGATCATTGAAACACTCTGAAATATTTTAATTGAAATAACTTCATTGGCATCGGTGTTAAGTAAAATAATATTGGATGTTAGACAATTCTAAAAACAGCTGGCTTTGTTGGTGGAATGAAAAAAAAAATTCTGCGCTAAAGCATTTTCATTATAATTTCACATTTCTGTTTACGGACCCTTTTACATGATTTAGTTCTCAGTTTAGAACGAGAACGCTGGAGTTTAATATTACTACGATAATACTATCCTGGTGCCAACATGTTGACTAAACACACAAAGCTTCACGATTTAATATTTTGAACATTTTAGTACCCAGAAAGGAATATATTTATGAAAAAACATTATATACAAATGTCTTCACATCTATTTCTATCTTTATATTTATATCACTGACAAATTATTGACACAGGGATATCGAAAACCGCGTTTAATGTCAACGTTCTGCAAATTTTATGGTCGGTATAATAGTCTTTTTTGCGACTACTCTGTTTCACTTAGTGAAATGTTGAGTAGCCTTTTCGTTGGCGGTTGTTGAGACGTCTGTACCAATTGTGACGAGGATACACTCCTCACGTGTTTCATTGGACTTGACTGTGGACTCACGGTGGGTGTGACCGGTCGACATGGGATGCTTACTCCTCCATGGCACCTGATCCTACCTCTTGGTTTCCAGAGGTCCGTGTTTGTCCATTTTTACCAGATTTATATCTATGTCCTGGACATCCTATTGATTTATACTTTGGTATCTTAGATTTTTATATCTTTCAGATGAGACAGTAAAAACTAACGTCGCGTGTCACAGTAGGTGTCGGCATGTTAAAGAACCCTCAGTGGTCAATGCCCGTAAGTGCCGAGCATAGGCCAAAATTTGAATTGCTTCACCCGCATTTTGGTGACGTCTCCATATGAGTGAAAGGTTCTTGAGTGGGACGTTAAACAACAATAAACAAACAAACAAACAAACAAACAAACATTTTCGTGGGGTTTGCTAATTTAATTGTGGAAGGCCGATGGTCTCTACCCGGGTAACCGTGCTCTCTCATCCGCTATAAAAAAAAACCGGACGCCACCATATAACCGGCAAATTGAATAGTGTGGCGAAGAATACATGTGTTCAGGTGTCTTAGTGCTGAATATTGACTGCTGCGCTTTATCGAGTCGTTTTACAAAGAAACACCATATAGCTCAAAAGCTATCAGGGACCCAAATTATAGCTGGTCGATGAATTGAAGATAATACAGTTAGGATTAATTCAAGTGCCTAACGTCACACTTTACTTCTGTGTTATGTTCCTTTGAAGAAAAACAATCAATCTAGTATTGCTTCTAATGGAGAATACATGCCGTGGAAACATAGTCGCATAGTAAATTTTGATAACAATAACATCTAGCTCTAAAATGGTTAATGTATGCCTTTCAATGAGCTTAATCTAGAATCTGGTGTCAAAAAACCCTTCCCCATGACATTCTCCCCAACCCCAGAAACATTTCTATATAGAAAAGCTTCCCCAAGAGTAGAAAGTTTTAATATACAATTCATTCCGCCTTCCCTGTACACAAAACGTCGTCACCTGCCCATTCTAGTTCTAGGTTCTAGTTTTTTTTCTCAAATTAATCCAGGATCCTTAATGCATGCAAAGTAGTAAAATGCAATTCACAAAATTCTGTGGTGGATGATATCGAATTTAACTGTGTCTATCAGTACCTGCAATCAATTTTTCTTTCATATAGTTAGACATATAGTTAGCTGATTATTCCATTGGTGACTTAATCTATCATTCGGATTATTCAAATACATTCCAGCTCATTCATAGCAAGTTTTGCGACACGGAATCTATCATTCGGATTATTCAAATACATTCCAGCTCATTCATAGCAAGTTTTGCGACACGGTAATAGTGTAAATTCTAATATTTAATTTTTATTAAATGTACATTAAGAATTTAAATTTATTTAATCGATTAGGAAATGGAGTGATGCCGCTAGTAAAGCAAAAATTCCAAGTCGAGACTTGTAGAACCACCTAACCATCGACTGAGATTTTCTTTTCCGGATCTCAAAATATAGCTAGATTCTCGGACAATCATATTCACGATAACCTAAAATCAGGTTCTTTGGAGGAACATGCATCCCCTTTCACTGTACATATAAATGCCCTTTGTATTTCTTGAGGATAAAGACAAAAGGCTTTAGCGTTCGGGTAGAAAATAAAGGAAAAAACGACGTCGAAGTTAAATCATAGTATTACTGTTGTTTTTGCTTAAGTTCAAGACTTCATATTATATTTAAACCCCGTTGATATATAGAAAACCTTCCGCATAGTAAATATTTAATTATAAGATTTTTATAGAGTTTTATATAGAAAACCTTTCCGCCAGAAATTTATCTATATATAGAAAATGTTTCTACTTTTATAGAAATTGTTCCCCGGACATTTTCTATATAGAAAACATTCCCCCCTCAACTAACCCCAACACCCCTACCGCCGGAAGACAATATAATTATGTGAGAAGTTTAATAGTTTATGAACCATTATGAAGCAGTGTATGTTGTACAGAAAGTGTATGACCGAATTTTCTTTTATTAAAACAGTAATAAAGCCGAAGTGTTTTGTCATTTCTTGTTGTAGGTATTACCTAGAATGTGTGATTAAGAGACACAACAAGTTTTAGATAAATTTGGCAAAAATTATAATTGTGCTATTGAACTGACGCCAATGCAATGAAAATTTACTTTTATGCTTAACGTCACACTGAACTACGGTTTATTGTTACCAAGTTAACCAAGGTGTTACGTCTAATGTAAAGCGCGTGACTCGGAGACGTTCGTTGTCTTTGTAAAGCTAAGGCTATAATCCGGTACCAGAATTGGACATTACTTTTACATGTCAAAAGCCTTAACATTGACATAAAACTCAGTAAGAGAATTATTGAATTACGACGTATAAATATTATTCCTCTCCCGAACCAACTAAAAGACGTTTTGCCTTTATCTTCAAGAATCACAAAAGGAAAATGAATACAGAAAGTGCCAGGTCTACAAGGTTTGTTTACTACTCCTAAGCACCTGATGACACTTCTGTCCCAGAAGTCTTCGTTTTCCAGTGTTTTTATTTACATTTCCCGCGCCAGTCTCACACAGACTCAGTGTTAATCTAGATGGATTTTATGCTGGCTATAAATGAAGTAATAAAGAACATAATAAAAATAGAAAAAAAGATAAATAAACAAAATTTAATAAGCATAAATATTTGACGAAATAAGGTAGACTTAAGGCAACGTAGAAATAGTTAACAATCTAAATTTGTAAAACTAAGTAATAGATAAATATTGACTATAGGTTTATGGATAGACCTAGTAAAAAGGACAAGCTTTTTTTCCTCCAAGTAAGTTTCCCTCCTTTAAATAAAAAATGCATTTTTAATTCATCATATATATGACTATCGAATAGAATTGATTTTCCTATCTAGAATAAAGTCATGTGTATTTGGCATATATTCTCAATTTAATGAGACCATTTTCCGGAAGCAAGTGTATGCTAAATGTTGTGTAACATCCGGTGTAGCCACTTTAAGTAGTACGATGACCGTGTCAGGGAACTTTGTCTCCGGTTTTTACGTCGTAGAATTATATACTTTTATAACATATTTATTACCTATGCACTCAATTTTAGTTTTATGAAAGAAAAGATAAAAGTCAATGTCCGGTTCATTTCTAAATATCTAGATCTATGTATTGAAATAAACGCAATCTATAATTTTTCTCAGTGTTACTGTTAGTAGCATTGTGGCGTAAGTACTGTTGTTACAGATCATGATTTCTCCCATGTATAAACGGCGCGAGCAATCAAAATCTACATGTACAATTGCAGTAGACATACAGGGATACAGGATATTTCATTCAATATTATCATTATAAATGCAGCCGAAAAGGATATCTGGCACAGATTATACATTTTACGAACAGTACGGACACAGTGAATTTTGACAATTTTGATGTTATCAACAATAACATCTAGGTTAATTATGGTCAATATTATATCTTTCAAAAGCTTGGGCTAGAATCCGGTGTCGGAATTCAGATTTTAGACGTGCTTATGGGGGTACTAAGTGTTCTGGCTAAGCGGTCTTAGAGAGAATTTTTTCCAGTATTAGTTTTCAAAAGATCAGACTATACTCGGTGTGAAAAGGAATTTCTTTATTGCGAGTTTTATGGTACCAAGACAGACACATAATAAATTATCTGCAACAACATTAAAATTAAGATTTACTCACGAAGTCGTCGTATTCTTCTTCTCCTGACACGACGCCTAAACTTCATGTTTTTACCTACAATAATACAAAGAACATGAATACGGATAGTCACAAATCTACAGGGGATTTATATTCCTTCAAAGCACTTGATTCCTCCTCGAAATATTTTGTGAAATCGGAAATGCGTACGATTATAGTGAATTTTGATAATATCGCAGACATCGGGTAAATTACACACAGCAAGTATTCTGACAAATGTTTGTGTCAAATTTGAATTAAACAGATGTGGGCACTTGTATAGATTGCTTAAATAAATTTTTATTGAGGGATACAGGGTATTTCATTAAATATTATCATTATAAATGCAGCCGAAAAGGATATCTGGGACAGATTATACAGACGTTTTACGAACAGTCACAGTGAATTTTGACAATTTTGATGTTATCAACAATAAATCTAGGTTAAGTATGGTCAATATTATATATTTCAAAAGCTTCGGCTAGAATCCGGTGTCGGAATTCAGATTTTAGACGTGCTTATGGGGGTACTAAGTGTTCTGGCTAAGCGGTCTTAGAGAGAATTTTTTCCAGTATTAGTTTTAAAAAGATCAGACTATACTCGGTGTGGAAAGGAATTTCTTTATTGCGAGTTTTATGGTATAAGACAGACACATAATAAATTCTCTGCAACAACATTAAAATTAAGATTTACTCACGACGTCGTCGTATTCTTCTTCTCCTGACCCGACGCCTAAACCTCATGCTTTTACCTACAATAATACAAAGAACATGAATACGGATAGTCACAAATCTACAGGGGATTTATATTCCTTCAAAGCACTTGATTCCTCCTCTAAATATTGTGAAATCGGAAATGCGTACGATCATAGTGAAATAATATCGTAGAAATGACACACAGCAAGTTTTTCTGACAAATGATTGTGTCAAATTTTGGATTAAAACGGATGTGGGCAATGTGCTATAAATCAAATTTTTATTAAGGGATACAGGGTATAGATTATAAATGCAGCCGAAAAGGATATCTGGGACAGATTATACAAGGACAGTACGGACACAGTGAATTTTGACAATTTTGATGTTATCAACAATAACATCTAGGTTAATTATGGTCAAATGTTATCTTTCAAAAGCTTGGGCTAGAATCCGATGTCGGAATTCAGATGTATTGACGTGCTTATGGGGGTACTAATGTTCTGGCTAAGGGTTTTTAGAGAGTATTTTTTTCAATATTAGTTTTAATAGTTATGTTTGCACTACTCTGTTTCACTAAGGATATGTTGGGACAGATTTTACGTTGACGGTTTTACGGACACGTACTGACACAGTGAATTTTACACTCCTAACTTTTGATGTGCACTCAACAATGGACATCTAGGTTACCGGTATGGTCATATTATATCTTTCAAAAGCTTGATCCTAGAATCTTGTGTTCGGAATTCCGATCTTTGACCATGCTTATGGGGGTTTTATAAGTGTTCTGGCTAAGCGGATTTATAGAGAGAATTTGAATTTTTAATATTTTTCAAAAGATCAGACTATACTCGATGTGAAAAGGAATTTCTTTATTGCGAGTTTTATGGTACCAAGACAGACACATAATAAATTATCTGCAACAACATTAAAATTAAGATTTACTCACGAAGTCGTCGTATTCTTCTTCTCCTGACACGACGCCTAAACTTCATGTTTTTACCTACAATAATACAAAGAACATGAATACGGATAGTCACAAATCTACAGGGGATTTACATTCCTTCAAAGCACTTGATTCCTCCTCTAAATATTTTGTGAAATCGGAAATGCGTACGATTATAGTGAATTTTTGATAATATCGCAGACATCGGGTAAATTACACACAGCAAGTTTTCTGACAAATGTTTGTGTCAAATTTGATTTAACAGATGTGGGCACTTGTATAGATTGCTTAAATAAATTTTTATTAAGGGATACAGGATATTTCATTAAATATTATCATTATAAATGCAGCCGAAAAGGATATCTGGGACAGATTATACAGACGTTTTACGAACAGTCACAGTGAATTTTGACAATTTTGATGTTATCAACAATAAATCTAGGTTAATTATGGTCAATATTATATCTTTCAAAAGCTTGGGCTAGAATCCGGTGTCGGAATTCAGATTTTAGACGTGCTTATGGGGGTACTAAGTGTTCTGGCTAAGCGGGTCTTAGAGAGAATTTTTTCCAGTATTAGTTTTCAAAAAGATCAGACTATACTCGGTGTGGAAAGGAAATTTCTTTATTGCGAGTTTTATGGTATAAGACAGACACATAATAAATTCTCTGCAACAACATTAAAAATTAAGATTTACTCACGACGTCGTCGTATTCTTCTTCTCCTGACCCGACGCCTAAACCTCATGCTTTTACCTACAATAATACAAAGAACATGAATACGGATAGTCACAAATCTACAGGGGATTTATATTCCTTCAAAGCACTTGATTCCTCCTCTAAATATTTTGTGAAATCGGAAATGCGTACGATCATAGTGAATGTTGATAATATCGTAGAAATGACACACAGCAAATTTCTGACAAATGTTTGTGTCAAATTTGGATTAAACGGATGTGGGCACGTGTATTGATTGCTATAAATCAAATTTTATTAAGGGATACAGGGTATTTCATTCAATATTATCATTATAAATGCAGCCGAAAAGGATATCTGGGACAGATTATACAGACGTTTTACGGACAGTACGGACACAGTGAATTTTGACAATTTTGATGTTATCAACAATAACATCTAGGTTAATTATGGTCAATATTATATCTTTCAAAAGCTTGGGCTAGAATCCGGTGTCGGAATTCAGATCTTAGACGTGCTTATGGGGGTACTAAGTGTTCTGGCTAAGCGGTTTTAGAGAGAATTTTTTCCAGTATTAGTTTTAATAGTTTTGTTTGCGACTACTCTGTTTCACTAAGTGAAATGTTGAGTTGCCTTTTCGTTGGCGGTTGTTGAGACGTCTGTACCAATTGTGACGAGAATACACTCCTAACTTGTTTCATTGCACTTGACTGTGGACTCACGGCGGGTGTGACCGGTCGACAGGGGATGCTTATTCCTCCATGACACCTGATCCCATCTCTTGGTTTCCAGAGGACCGTGTTTGTCCATTTTTACGGGATTTTTATCTATGTCCTGGACACTCTATTGATTTATACTTTGGTATCTGAAATTTTTATATTTTAAAAAGATCAGCCTATCCTCGATGTGGAAAGGAATTTCTTTATTGCGAGTTTTATGGTATAAGACAGACACATAATAAATTCTCTGCAACAACATTAAAATTAAGATTTACTCACGACGTCGTCGTATTCTTCTTCTCCTGAACCGACGCCTAAACCTCATGTTTTTACCTACAATAATACAAAGAACATGAATACGGATAGTCACAAATCTACAGGGGATTTACATTCCTTCAAAGCACTTGATTCCTCCTCTAAATATTTTGTGAAATCGGAAATGCGTACGATCATAGTGAATGTTGATAATATCGTCGAAATGACACACAGCAAGTTTTCTGACAAATGTTTTGTGTCAAATTTGGATTTAAACGGATGTGGGCACGTGTATTGATTGCTATAAATCAAATTTTATTAAGGGATACAGGATATTTCATTAAATATTATCATTATAAATGCAGCCGAAAAGGATATCTGGGACAGATTATACAGACGTTTTACGAACAGTCACAGTGAATTTTGACAATTTTGATGTTATCAACAATAAATCTAGGTTAATTATGGTCAATATTATATCTTTCAAAAGCTTGGGCTAGAATCCGGTGTCGGAATTCAGATTTTAGACGTGCTTATGGGGGTACTAAGTGTTCTGGCTAAGCGGTCTTAGAGAGAATTTTTTCCAGTATTAGTTTTCAAAAGATCAGACTATACTCGGTGTGGAAAAGGAATTTCTTTATTGCGAGTTTTATGGTATAAGACAGACACATAATAAATTCTCTGCAACAACATTAAAATTAAGATTTACTCACGACGTCGTCGTATTTCTTCTTCTCCTGATACGACGCCTAAACGTCATGCTTTTACCTACAATAATACAAAGAACATGAATACGGATAGTCACAAATCTACAGGGGATTTATATTCCTTCAAAGCACATGATTCCTCCTCTAAATATTTTGTGAAATCGGAAATGCGTACGATCATAGTGAATGTTGATAATATCGTAGAAATGACACACAGCAAATTTTCTGACAAATGTTTGTGTCAAATTTGGATTAAACGGATGTGGGCACGTGTATTGATTGCTATAAATCAAATTATATTAAGGGATACAGGATATTTCATTAAATATTATCATTATAAATGCAGCCGAAAAGGATATCTGGCACAGATTATACAGACGTTTTACGAACAGTACGGACACAGTGTATTTTGACAATTTTCATGTTATAAACAATAAATCTAGGTTAATTATGTTCAATATCATATCTTTCAAAAGCCTGGGCTAGAATCCGGTGTCGGAATTCAGATCTTAGACGTGCTTATGGGGGTACTAAGTGTTCTGGCTATGCGGTCTTAGAGAGAATTTTTTCCATTATTAGTTTTAATAGTTTTGTTTGCGACTACTCTGTTTCACTAAGTGAAATGTTGAGTTGCCTTTTCGTTGGCGGTTGTTGAGACGTCTGTACCAATTGTGACGAAGATACACTCCTCAATTGTTTCATTGGACTTGACTGTGGACTCACGGCGGGTGTGACCGGTCGACAGGGGATGCTTAATCCTCCATGGCACCTGATCCCATCTCTTGGTTTCCAGAGGTCCGTGTTTGTCCATTTTTACCGGATTTGTATCTATGTCCTGGACACTCTATTGATTTATACTTTGGTATCTGAAATTTTTATATTTTAAAAAGATCAGCCTATCCTCGATGTGGAAAGGGATTTCTTTATTGCGAGTTTTATGGTATAAGACAGACACATAATAAATTCTCTGCAACAACATTAAAATTAAGATTTACTCACGACGTCGTCGTATTCTTCTTCTCCTGAACCGACGCCTAAACCTCATGTTTTTACCTACAATAATACAAAGAACATGAATACGGATAGTCACAAATCTACAGGGGATTTACATTCCTTCAAAGCACTTGATTCCTCCTCTAAATATTTTGTGAAATCGGAAATGCGTACGATCATAGTGAATGTTGATAATATCGTCGAAATGACACACAGCAAGTTTTCTGACAAATGTTTGTGTCAAATTTGGATTTAACGGATGTGGGCACGTGTATTGATTGCTATAAATCAAATTTTATTAAGGGATACAGGATATTTCATTAAATATTATCATTATAAATGCAGCCGAAAAGGATATCTGGGACAGATTATACAGACGTTTTACGAACAGTCACAGTGAATTTTGACAATTTTGATGTTATCAACAATAAATCTAGGTTAATTATGGTCAATATTATATCTTTCAAAAGCTTGGGCTAGAATCCGGTGTCGGAATTCAGATTTTAGACGTGCTTATGGGGGTACTAAGTGTTCTGGCTAAGCGGTCTTAGAGAGAATTTTTTCCAGTATTAGTTTTCAAAAGATCAGACTATACTCGGTGTGGAAAGGAATTTCTTTATTGCGAGTTTTATGGTATAAGACAGACACATAATAAATTCTCTGCAACAACATTAAAATTAAGATTTACTCACGACGTCGTCGTATTCTTCTTCTCCTGATACGACGCCTAAACGTCATGCTTTTACCTACAATAATACAAAGAACATGAATACGGATAGTCACAAATCTACAGGGGATTTATATTCCTTCAAAGCACATGATTCCCTCCTCTAAATATTTTGTGAAATCGGAAATGCGTACGATCATAGTGAATGTTGATAATATCGTAGAAATGACACACAGCAAATTTTCTGACAAATGTTTGTGTCAAATTTGGATTAAACGGATGTGGGCACGTGTATTGATTGCTATAAATCAAATTATATTAAGGGATACAGGATATTTCATTAAATATTATCATTATAAATGCAGCCGAAAAGGATATCTGGCACAGATTATACAGACGTTTTACGAACAGTACGGACACAGTGAATTTTGACAATTTTCATGTTATAAACAATAAATCTAGGTTAATTATGTTCAATATCATATCTTTCAAAAGCCTGGGCTAGAATCCGGTGTCGGAATTCAGATCTTAGACGTGCTTATGGGGGTACTAAGTGTTCTGGCTATGCGGTCTTAGAGAGAATTTTTTCCATTATTAGTTTTAATAGTTTTGTTTGCGACTACTCTGTTTCACTAAGTGAAATGTTGAGTTGCCTTTTCGTTGGCGGTTGTTGAGACGTCTGTACCAATTGTGACGAAGATACACTCCTCAATTGTTTCATTGGACTTGACTGTGGACTCACGGCGGGTGTGACCGGTCGACAGGGGATGCTTAATCCTCCATGGCACCTGATCCCATCTCTTGGTTTCCAGAGGTCCGTGTTTGTCCATTTTTACCGGATTTGTATCTATGTCCTGGACACTCTATTGATTTATACTTTGGTATCTGAAATTTTTATATTTTAAAAAGATCAGCCTATCCTCGATGTGGAAAGGAATTTCTTTATTGCGAGTTTTATGGTATAAGACAGACACATAATAAATTCTCTGCAACAACATTAAAATTAAGATTTACTCACGACGTCGTCGTATTCTTCTTCTCCTGAACCGACGCCTAAACCTCATGTTTTTTACCTACAATAATACAAAGAACATGAATACGGATAGTCACAAATCTACAGGGGATTTACATTCCTTCAAAGCACTTGATTCCTCCTCTAAATATTTTGTGAAATCGGAAATGCGTACGATCATAGTGAATGTTGATAATATCGTCGAAATGACACACAGCAAGTTTTCTGACAAATGTTTGTGTCAAATTTGGATTTAACGGATGTGGGCACGTGTATTGATTGCTATAAATCAAATTTTATTAAGGGATACAGGATATTTCATTAAATATTATCATTATAAATGCAGCCGAAAAGGATATCTGGGACAGATTATACAGACGTTTTACGAACAGTCACAGTGAATTTTGACAATTTTGATGTTATCAACAATAAATCTAGGTTAATTATGGTCAATATTATATCTTTCAAAAGCTTGGGCTAGAATCCGGTGTCGGAATTCAGATTTTAGACGTGCTTATGGGGGTACTAAGTGTTCTGGCTAAGCGGTCTTAGAGAGAATTTTTTTCCAGTATTAGTTTTCAAAAGATCAGACTATACTCGGTGTGGAAAGGAATTTCTTTATTGCGAGTTTTATGGTATAAGACAGACACATAATAAATTCTCTGCAACAACATTAAAATTAAGATTTACTCACGACGTCGTCGTATTCTTCTTCTCCTGATACGACGCCTAAACGTCATGCTTTTACCTACAATAATACAAAGAACATGAATACGGATAGTCACAAATCTACAGGGGATTTATATTCCTTCAAAGCACATGATTCCTCCTCTAAATATTTTGTGAAATCGGAAATGCGTACGATCATAGTGAATGTTGATAATATCGTAGAAATGACACACAGCAAATTTTCTGACAAATGTTTGTGTCAAATTTGGATTAAACGGATGTGGGCACGTGTATTGATTGCTATAAATCAAATTATATTAAGGGATACAGGATATTTCATTAAATATTATCATTATAAATGCAGCCGAAAAGGATATCTGGCACAGATTATACAGACGTTTTACGAACAGTACGGACACAGTGAATTTTGACAATTTTCATGTTATAAACAATAAATCTAGGTTAATTATGTTCAATATCATATCTTTCAAAAGCCTGGGCTAGAATCCGGTGTCGGAATTCAGATCTTAGACGTGCTTATGGGGGGTACTAAGTGTTCTGGCTATGCGGTCTTAGAGAGAATTTTTTTCATTATTAGTTTTAATAGTTTTGTTTGCGACTACTCTGTTTTCACTAAGTGAAATGTTGAGTTGCCTTTTCGTTGGCGTTTGTTGAGACGTCTGTACCAATTGTGACGAAGATACACTCCTCAATTGGTTTCATTGGACTTGACTGTGGACTCACGGCGGGTGTGACCGGTCGACAGGGGATGCTTAATCCTCCATGGCACCTGATCCCACCTCTTGGTTTCCAGAGGTCCGTGTTTGTCCATTTTTACCGGATTTGTATCTATGTCCTGGACACTCTATTGATTTATACTTTGGTATCTGAAATTTTTATATTTTAAAAAGATCAGCCTATCCTCGATGTGGAAAGGAATTTCTTTATTGCGAGTTTTATGGTACCAAGACAGACACATAATAAATTATCTGCAACAACATTAAAATTAAGATTTACTCACGACGTCGTCGTATTCTTCTTCTCCTGACCCGACGCCTAAACCTCATGTTTTTACCTACAATAATACAAAGAACATGAATACGGATAGTCACAAATCTACAGGGGATTTATATTCCTTCAAAGCACTTGATTCCTCCTCTCAATATTTTGTGAAATCGGAAATGCGTACGATCATAGTGAATGTTGATAATATCGTCGAAATGACACACAGCAAGTTTTCTGACAAATGTTTGTGTCAAATTTGGATTAAACGGATGTGGGCACGTGTATTGATTGCTATAAATCAAATTTTATTAAGGGATACAGGATATTTCATTAAATATTATCATTATAAATGCAGCCGAAAAGGATTTCTGGGACAGATTATACAGACCTTTTACGAACAGTACGGACACAGTGAATTTTGACAATTTTGATGTTATCAACAATAACATCTAGGTTAATTATGGTCAATATCATATCTTTCAAAAGTTTGGGCTAGAATCCGGTGTCGGAATTCAGTTCTTAGACGTGCTTATGGGGGTCCTCAGTGTTCTGGCTAAGCGGTCTTAGAGAGAATTTTTTCCAGTATTAGTTTTAATAGTTTTGTTTGCGACTACTCTGTTTCACTAAGTGAAATGTTGAGTTGCCTTTTCGTTGGCGGTTGTTGAGACGTCTGTACCAATTGTGACGAGGATACACTCCTCACTTGTTTCATTGGACTTGACTGTGGACTCACGGCGGGTGTGACCGGTCGACTGGGGATGCTTACTCCTCCATGGCACCTGATCCCACCTCTTGGTTTCAATATAACTTTGGTATTATGTTTATAATATTTCCAAAGGTCCGTGTTTGTCCATTTTTACCGGATTTGTATCTATGTCCTGGACATTCTATTGATTTATACTTTGGTATCTGAAATTTTTATATTTTAAAAAGATCAGCCTATTCTCGGTGTGGAAAGAAATTTCTTTATTGCGAGTTTTATGGTACCAAGACAGACACATAATAAATTCTCTGCAACAACATTAAAATTAAGATTTACTTACGACGTCGTCGTATTCTTCTTCTCCTGACCCGACGCCTAAACCTCATGATTTTACCTACAATAATACAAAGAACATGAATACGGACAGTCACAAATCTACAGAGGATTTATATTCCTTCAAAGCAAATGTATTTTGTGAAATCGGAAATGCGTACGACCATAGTGAATGTTGATAATATCGTAGAAATGACACACAGCAAGTTTTCTGACAAATGTTTGTGTCAAATTTGGATTAAACGGATGTGGGCACGTGTATTGATTGCTATAAATCAAACTTTATTAAGTGATACAGGATATTTCATTAAATATTATCATTATAAATGCAGCCGAAAAGGATATCTGGGACAGATTATACAGACGTTTTACGAACAGTCACAGTGAATTTTGACAATTTTCATGTTATCAACCATAACATCTAGGTTAATTATGGTCAATATTATATCTTTCAAAAGTTTGGGCTAGAATCCGGTGTCGGAATTCAGATCTTACACGTGCTTATGGGGGTACTAAGTGTTCTGGCTATGCGGTTTTAGAGAGAATTTTTTCCAGTATTAGTTTTAATAGTTTTGTTTGCGACTACTCTGTTTCACTAAGTGAAATGTTGCGTTGCCTTTTCGTTGGCGGTTGTTGAGACGTCTGTACCAATTGTGACGAGAATACACTCCTAACTTGTTTCATTGCACTTGACTGTGGACTCACGGCGGGTGTGACCGGTCGACAGGGGATGCTTACTCCTCAATGGCACCTGATCCCATATCTTGGTTTCAATATAACTTTGGTATTATGTTTATAATATTTCCAAAGGTCCGTGTTTGTCCATTTTTACCGGATTTGTATCTATGTCCTGGACATTCTATTGATTTATACTTTGGTATCTGAAATTTTTATATTTTAAAAAGATCAGCCTATTCTCGGTGTGGAAAGGAATTTCTTTATTGCGAGTTTTATGGTACCAAGACAGACACATAATAAATTCTCTGCAACAACATTAAAATTAAGATTTACTTACGACGTCGTCGTATTCTTCTTCTCCTGACCCCGACGCCTAAACCTCATGATTTTACCTACAATAATACAAAGAACATGAATACGGACAGTCACAAATCTACAGGGGATTTATATTCCTTCAAAGCACATGATTCCTCCTCTAAATATTTTGTGAAATCGGAAATGCGTACGATCATAGTGAATGTTGATAATATCGTAGAAATGACACACAGCAAGTTTTCTGACAAATGTTTGTGTCAAATTTGGATTAAACGGATGTGGGCACGTGTATTGATTGCTATAAATCAAACTTTATTAAGTGATACAGGATATTTCATTAAATATTATCATTATAAATGCAGCCGAAAAGGATATCTGGGACAGATTATACAGACGTTTTACGAACAGTACGGACACAGTGAATTTTGACAATTTTGATGTTATCAACAATAACATCTAGGTTAATTATGGTCAATATTATATCTTTCAAAAGCCTGGGCTAGAATCCGGTGTCGGAATTCAGATCTTAGACGTGCTTATGGGGGTACTAAGTGTTCTGGCTAAGCGGTCTTAGAGATAATTTTTTCCAGTATTAGTTTTGATAGTTTTGTTTGCGACTACTCTGTTTCACTAAGTGAAATGTTGAGTTGCCTTTTCGTTGGCGGTTGTTGAGACGTCTGTACCAATTGTGACGAGAATACACTCCTAACTTGTTTCATTGGACTTGACTGTGGACTCACGGCGGGTGTGACCGGTCGACAGGGGATGCTTATTCCTCCATGACACCTGATGCCACCTCTTGGTTTCCAGAGGACCGTGTTTGTCCATTTTTACCGGATTCTTATCTATGTCCTGGACATTCTATTGATTTATACTTTGGTATCTGAATTTTTTATATTTTAAACAGATCAGCCTATTCTCGGTGTGGAAAGGAATTTCTTTATTGCGAGTTTTATGGTACCAAGACAGACACATAATAAAATCTCTGCAACAACATTAAAATTAAGATTTACTTACGACGTCGTCGTATTCTTCTTCTCCTGACCCGACGCCTAAACCTCATGCTTTTACCTACAATAATACAAAGAACATGAATACGGACAGTCACAAATCTACAGGGGATGTATATTCCTTCAAAGCACATGATTCCTCCTCTAAATATTTTGTGAAATCGGAAATGCGTACGATCATAGTGAATGTTGATAATATCGTAGAAATGACACACAGCAAGTTTTCTGACAAATGTTTGTGTCTTTTATAATTAATTTTTTATATCTTTTAAAAAGCGTAACCTATAATTATGATTGACTTACGACGTCGCCTTCGTCTTCTACTTCTTTTCGAACGCAAAGACCTTTTCACTCTATTAACTAGAAATACAAAGAACATGATTATGTATAGCGACTGGTCAACATGGTATGATTACTTCTCTAAAATACATGATTTCACCTTTGAATGTCCTGAGTGTCTTTGTTTGTCCAGTGTTCGACATAACTGCATATTCCTAGTACATTAATAAGGTTTATAATATTTTGATACAGCATCTTTGTTCTAAGGTCCGATCGCTGTACGGATATACAGGATTTTGATAAAATGAATATTTTGGAAATACTTAAGTGAATTCATATACAAAGGAATCACAATAAAACGTTTATTTTGACAAATTTAACTCAAAAAAAAATCTGTTCACTAGATGAATAGGCATACTTACGTTTACATGTATACCGCACGTTCAAGTACTTATAAGTTCCAACACATGGATCACCAAGCACAGAATTACTAACATGTAATTGACATTTATTTTCCCCTTTGCATTTCGTTCCGATGCCAGCTAGAAATTTAGACGTGGTATCTTCACATTTTGTATTTTTCATCCATGATTGTATTGTAGGACACGATGTTTTGTCAGACCAGCCATACTTCGCTGATTCGATGTGTATGATTTCATTCCCGGTACATGATATTAATTTACTCTTATTCCCGCACACGATGATCTCAGTATTTTGGGCATCTGAAACATTTAATGTACAATTAAATACTGCGTTGTTTTTAACGTTATGCCAGGACATAGTCCGATTATATATGGTTTATTCTGACAGCCAAACGACTTGCTAATGAATTGCTAACGCAGAAATACGTATATGAGCGCTTGAAATCGCCACTAGTTTTATAGATTTATAGTTAACTCGGGAATATTGTTAATCTATACGAAACCCCCCTCAATAATGGTAGACAGTATTCGTAATTACGACTTTATACAGCGACTCACTGTCACCTATTAGAACAAAAAGTAACTGATGAATTCTCATTAAGCTTGACCTTTTCACCGATTTCACCGCATTGCTAACGAATAGTAAGTTGTGAAATTTGTTGAGACTTTTCACTGATACATTCTTTCAAATTCAGCCATAGATTACTTAATAACCTGCAACCCGTATAAAGATGCAAGATAGTTTCTTTTTCTTGCTTACAGAACGTACACAAATTTGATTCAATATATTCAATTTTAATTAAGTATAAGTGTGTTGCCAGTATTCTGTTAATTAATCTATATTGTAGCCAATGTAATTTCGAGTCCTTAGTCACTTTAAATGAAGTAACATAAGTGATTTGCCATCAATTACAGGCCCTATATTAAGGTTCTGAATATTTTCCCTTTAAGTTTGTTTCTGGTTTTTCTTCTGTTGCAGAAATAAAGTGATTATATATAATTTGACAGCCGTTAGTATTTGACAAGATAGTATTTAGGTATTTCTTAATTATATACCTGTAGACAAAAATGTAATTCTGAGTAATATCATATTCATTTTTCTTGAAATATTGTATATGTCCAACAATGCTTCAATAAGTATGTAAATCAGAATTTAAATGAAAGTTTTCATTAAAACTTTCAACACTTAGAAAATCTAAATTTTCATTTTGGAAATCATTAATAAATCATATTCCTTTATGAAACAAACTGACGATGAAAATTTCCTTTTTATCAAATTTCATTTTACCCAATAGAAGTAACCAAAATGCCTTCCTTTACAGTATTTCTAAAGTCTAAGATTCAAAAACATCTTTCCAAAAAGGATGTATTTACAATTTCCCTTTAAGTAATTACAGCCTAAAATATGATAAAATGAGAATGAATCTGGAAGTGTATCATTTAATAAGTTTTTCCATGAGGTATTGACCGTTTCAGATCTTCTGATCCATGTAAGTTTAGATCCTTCATGAAACTATTCAAATTTATCATTTTTAAGACTCCATCAGAAAAATCTCAAGTTAGATATTTTCTAGATTATCTGCCATAGAATTCCTTATATATTTTAAGAATATTGCATTTAATTTGGAAATTATTTTTGAATCGGAATTTGGTAATGTTATAAAAAAGATATTAAGATTGGTAAACAGAGTTTTAACAACTGTGATTCTTCCTATGGTAGATATATTTCTTTTAGAACTTCCTACAGTTAGTTTTCTTATAAAACCTAATTTATCTTTTAATTTATAAACATTTTATTTTTTTCAAGTCTACAGTGAAAGTAATTCCAAGAAAAGTAAAAGAATCACGTGACTATACAATATCATACTTTGGGGCATATCCAAGGTTTATCTCTATTAGCATACCTATTTAGATGCATTTAGTTTTGCTATTATTTGGTTTTAATCCAAAGAATTCTGCATATTGATCTACTAGAGAGAGTGAAGAATGAGGAGATTTTGCAGAACCATCCAAAAGAAGAATTGTGTCTTCTGCATATTGAATAAGCTTATATAGATGAGCAAATAGACTAATTCCTGTAATATTTTTATTCTTTCTAATCATGCGAACCATCATTTCAACGCATAAAAGAAAAATGTATGACGATGTCTGCATCCGCAAACAATTTTTATAGATTCTGAAAAATACCATATTGAATCACACTTAATTTTATGTCATAGAATTACCTTAAAATATTTATGAAATATGTCCCAAAATCAAAATACTTTAATACTTAGAATGAATTTCCAAGAGATTGAATCGAAAGCCTTTCCAAAATCAAGGACAATTATCTTTAATTAAACTTCTTTTTACAGTGATTACTCTTAGATGGGTTTTGACTATTCGTTTAGATTTAGTATTTGGGCTTGTCTGATACCACTTTCATTTTAGAAAATCTATTTAAAATTGGAGTTCAACTAAAGTATAATTGACAATTGGGTATTATAACTTTGGTATTTTGTTTATATCTTACCCGAATGCTTAAAAATCGTCTGTTTGTTATATAATATCATACATTAATCGTGTGTTTTCTCCTATATACCTGGAGCCGGTGTTATATATAAACCCTTCCGATTGGAGCCCGCGTGGAAAGTTTTTCTATATAAAAAATGTCCCCATGGAAATGTTTCTATATAGAAAACATTCCCCTCAATCCGGAAAATATTAATAACTGAAAGCAGTTGATGAGTGTAAATCCCGTAGGTTCACCGTTTTGATCAGAAACGTTCTAGCTTATTTCCTTTTCCTTTTTTTTATTTGGTACTTAGATTAAGTTTAATGTTGTTGGGCTGCTCTGGACCCTCCCCCATACAAGTGGGGTGCCGGTTTTATACAAATTGGCACTATCTGTAAATACTTCTAGAATAGATAGAGCCCAGAAGAATTTATAGCATATGACAAGTATCTGGTTACGTAGCCGCCATTTCTTTAGCCAGTAAACATTGGAAGTATATTAACGTCAAAATAAAAAATACAACGGAGGATGTGACCGGTCGACAGGGGATGCTTACTCCTCCATGACACCTGATCCCACCTCTTGGTTTACAGAGGTCCGTGTTTGTCCATTTTTACCGGATTTGTATCTATGTCCTGGACATTCTATTGATTTATACTTTGGTATCTGAGATTTTTTTATATTTAAAAATTGGTAGAATACTGCCTATTTCTAATCTTGGATATTCAATCTTTCGTTCAGCTCTGATTTAGATATGTACCATATTTTGAAACATGAAATACAGAAAAACAAGGACAAACTACACATTGACATTATAACTAAAAACATTTAATTGGTAAATCATACTCTGATTTTATTATTTACATAATGAGCAAATTAATCAATGTTAAAAAAAAATGCTCTGTATATACTTTTAAGATTTTGGCCATTATTTACTTGGTCGCGAAATATTCTATATATCATTAACAACACCATAGTTTTACAAAAACTCAAATGATATAATGAGAAAATGAGTTGAAATATATTCGAATAATCTAAATTTTATATTAAATCACCAAATGAATAATCAGCTAATAAAATATGATAAAGAGAGTAAATTTATTACAGCTACTGAAAGAAACATTTAATTTCGATGTTTGTTTTTGCATTGCATGTAATTAAATTCCTTGATAAAGTTTTAATCTATCGATGACATGAAAGTAAAACCTATAACGTAGAGGTGGGAAAATGTTCTATACGTAGAAGGCGGAATAAATTCTATATAGAAAACTTTCCCCTGTGGGGGAAGATTTCCTATATAGAAAATTTTCCGGGGGAGAGAATTTCTATGGGGGCAGGTTTTCTATATGACACAGGCTTGACTCAGTCGGTAATGCGCCCGACGGTAGGTCTGTTTTCTGTCTTTCGGATGAAAGTAAAAGCCGAGGTCCGCATCACAGTAAGTGTCGGCACGTTATAGAACCCTCATTGCTCAATGGCCGTAAGTGCCGAGTATAGGCCAAACTTTGAAGCCCTTCACCGGCATTTGGTGACGTCTCCAAATGAGTGAAAGATTCTTGAGTGAGACGTTGAACAACAATAAACAAGCAAACAAATATCTACATATCTACCTGACAGAAAGCTCTTTTGATTTTCATGTATAAGACTATTCAAACATGACTTCCGTGGATTTGCAATAATGCCAGAAAAATTGTACTTTGTATTTGGGAGAGAAATTGGCCGTCAATTCTTTAAAAAGTAACAAGGTTTGTTTTTCAAAGGCAAAATTCTTTGATGGCCGATGATGCAATACAGAATTCTATAAGAGACTGTGGGTCTCGACACAATTATTCACTTTTTAGGTAACAGTGCCTTATTCATTATTTCAGCCTTTGATATGTCAAAAGCCATTTTTCAAAGCAGGGGAGAATATAACAGATGTAATGTTTATTAAATACAGTTCTTTATTATTTTAAGTTATTTTTATATCAATTAAAACGTCAATGTGATCATGTACTAACGTATTTATGGGAGATACTAAAGACCGGATTTTTTCCTGACATTGTCCGGACATGACTGGACGGGGTTTTATGTGCATTTAACAGGAAAATATTATAATAAAATTATGATTTTATGAATATTCAGGATTTAAATTACACATATGGCCAAAACTTTGTATAGATTTTCTGTTTTTTTTAGTATCTTGATAGGCTTTTAAAATCGGCATGCTTCGTGACGATCTCAGATTGACCTGAACGCTAACGAGATATGACCGGACGGGGTTTCATGTGCATTTAAAAGGGAAAAATTATAGTAAAGTTGTGATTTTTTTAAACTTCACGTTATAACCTATACATATGACCGATAAATTGTATACATTATTTGTAGAGTATCTTGATATGCTTTGAAAAATGTGCATTTAAAAAGAAAAAAGTATAATAAAGTTGTGATTTTATGAAACTTCACGTTATAACCTATACATATGACCGATAAATTGTATACATTATTTGTAAAGTATCTTGATATGCTTTGAAAAATGTGCATTTAAAAAGAAAAAAAAGTATAATAAAGTTGTGATTTTATGAAACTTCACGTTATAACCTATACATATGACCGATAAATTGTATACATTATTTGTAAAGTATCTTGATATGCTTTGAAAAATGTGCATTTAAAAAGAAAAAAGTATAATAAAGTTGTGATTTTATGAAACTTCACGTTATAACCTATACATATGACCAATAAATTGTATACATTTTTATTTGTATAGTATCTTGATATGCTTTGAAAAACCGGCATGCTTCGTCCAGATCGCAGGTTGAGCTGAATGTTGACCAGATATAACCGGATGGGGTTTAGTGTGCATTTATAGGAAAATAATGAAATGAAGTTGTGATTTTATGAAACCTCAAGATATAAACTATATATTTGACCAAACATTTGTAGACATTTTCTGTTATTTAGTATTTTGATAGGCTTTTAAAATTGGCATGCTTCCTGACAAAACCTGCCAATCGTTGATTGACCATAACGTGTTTGATGATGCATGCCGATTTTAAAAGCTTATCAGGATACTAAAACAAAATGTATACAAATTTTTGGCCATATTTGTAGTTTATATCCTAAAGATTCATAAAATTACAATTTTATCATACTATTTTCTTGTAAAATGCACTTTAGTATCCCCCCGTATTTATTAACTGCAGTTATGCCTTCTCTTCTACACGAATGTTTATAGAAATTGATGTATGATTGCGTGAGTAAAAAATAGTTATGGCAGACTGACCATTTGACTAATTCTTGTATATAGCGCATGCGTATCTACGAATTAAATGACTTGTCCTGCGCGAAATATAGACTACCGTATTATAGAATCGTACTGGAAAGACATGAACAGTTTTCTAGAGATTTATGAAAAATGTCAAGCAGGTACGGGTATATTTATACTAAACTGTTGAAATAATTTTATTTAAATGTGCGTAAGTTTTATATCAATTAATTATAAGATTTTACTCAAACTTATTGATCTAAATGACTGTAAGTGTTGTTATTATTTATTGATTTTTAAATTTTGTTCATTGTATTTTAAAGTGTGTAAAAGTAATAGATCATTTTCGAGTTCTTATGTAATCCGGTTTTGGATCCAGATTTTTCTTGCGTCACTTCAACTTTGTTATGCTTAGCGATTTCCGGTTAGTGTCTTTGTGTTGATCAAGAAATAAAATGCTTAATTTCATAAAATAAATTGAAATGTCACAATATTTCATCTCTGGTGTAGAGTTCAGATGTTAACCTAAATTTGTTTTTGACATAAATGGACCAGTGACAATAATCTGGCCTTCAGATACAACTGCATTTTATTTCTTGATCAACGGAAAGACACATACCGGAAATCGCTAAGCATAACAAAGCTGAATCGGCGCATGAATAATCCGGATCCAATAACGGACTACGTACGTACGTACGTACGTATGTATGTATGTATGTATGTATGTATGTATGTATGTATGTATGTATGTATATATGTGTGTATATGCATATATGTATGTATGTATGTATGTATGTATATATGTATGTATGAATGAATGTATGTATGTATGTGTGTGTGTGTGTGTGTGTGTGTGTGTATGTGTGTCTGTGATATTTCGATAAGTTAAAACCAGAATTCTTCATTATTTTGTTTTTCCTAAATTGAATCAGTGACGTTATTCTCTAAAATATATTTCTGGTATTCACCTGTTCCTGGCGCCATAAAACTTTAGTGTAAACATAAAACTTCAAAATCACTTAAGTGTAAATACAGAACTTCAGAATTACCTAAGTGTAAATATAAAACTTCAAAATTACTTAAGGGTAAACAAAAAACTTCAAATTTACTTCAGTGTAAACATAGAACTTCAGAATTACTTAAGTGTTAACATCAAACTTCAGAATTACTTAAGTGTTAACATCAAACTTCAGAATTACTTAAGTGTAAACATCAAACTTCAGAATTACTTAAGTGTTAACATAAAACTTCAGAATTACTTAAGTGTAAACATAAACTTTAGAATTACTTAAGTGTAAACATAAAACTTCAGAATCACTTAAGTGTAAACATAGAACTTAAGTAATTAAGTAAAGTAATTATAAGTTTTTCACTTTCGTTAAATGGATGCAATAGCCATCCATTTTATGTTTTTCATTACAATTTCTTTACAGTTATTGTTTTTACATTTATTATTCACCTACATTTCATTTTTATAACTTTCATGCAATGTATAGTGTTTTCCACATTTTAACTAATCCTGAAATTCAGTTCCGTTCCATATCGGTTCTTTTCTTGCAAACCCAACATCCATTTCCGTCCTCCATTAACTGCAAGTAACAGTAGTCAACACACGATGTGTTCTTCGACATTTTCGGCCATGAGGTAAAGACTAACTTGTTTAATTGTCAATAAAATAATTATTTTAGTTTCTAACTGGTTTTTAGTAATTTATTTTGAACCACAAATAATCGATTTTTGTTTTAATTCTTGGCCCGAAGAATACTCTAACCGGTGTTTAAATACATATAATAGGCTCCTAGCCAAGATTCTGGTATGATAATAAACTTTTAACACTCGCCAGATGGGCGACAATAATATTTTATGTCGCCCAGCACAACTTTTACTCGCATTGGCGACTTGGCTACCGCTAATCTAATACCCTGTGTTTAATATTTCTGAAGTTTTCTTCAAATTAGCAATAACTTTGATCATTATACAAATATGTCTAGTTACAAAATAAATTATGTGCGGTTTACCTTTAAATCATGAAAATTAGTTGAACTTAAGTAATGTGTAAATTTGGTGACTTCGAGCCCAGGGCAGGTATTCATAAAGATTCATAAGTTTTATACTTAGAGTATCACTTACGTAGAAAATAAATTTTTAGCTACTTACTAATTCTTAAGTGAAATTCACAAAAATGCTAAGAGTAATTCTTAGCTAAATAATACATAAGTACGTTACCAAGGGAAATCCGGGGAAAGCCCAATTTGTAAATAGATTTTGCCAACCAAAACATCGATTTGGTACCCATCAAAGCGCGAATAAAGCCGAATGAAACTCAAGATGACCGTTATTTTTTCTGAGATTTTGAAAGCTCAAATATTTGTTGCTTTGAATTTTAAACTGACCCGATATCCTCCTATAATAAACTTGATCAATTTCTGTAGTTATTGCATGCATGTAACAGGCATTTTCAGAGTGATGGGCTTATCCAGAGTTGAATTTCTTTCAAGATATTAATTTCTTAAAAACGTTTTTCATATAAAAAGTCTCCCTCGAAGTACTAAAGTTTACATTGCATAATAGTTAGGTTTTTTGTTACAACATTCCTTTAAAATTTCTTCTTCTATGAAAAAGAAAACCTAAGAAATCCTTAAATCATTTAGGAATCGTCTTTAGTACTCTTAACTTTAAGTACATTCTGAAATGCTAAGTAAGTTTATGAATTATACTTAAGAATTTCACCCACATTTGAGAAATTTCTTAACCACTTAAGTAAGAAAAAAGTTACTTAAGTATTTTTTCAAACTTAAGTATAGACTAAGAATCTTTATGAAGGCCCCCATAAAATTATGCAAAATACGTAGACTTAAAATTTAATGTCAAAGCTGAATTGTCTTCGGCGTGTCTAAAACTCAAACTCTAATATGATTATTTTTTCTATTTTTATAAACTAAAGCATT
Source organism: Atrina japonica (assembly GCA_030159075.1). NCBI lineage: Eukaryota > Metazoa > Mollusca > Bivalvia > Pterioida > Pinnidae > Atrina > Atrina japonica. Next base: position 580,136 of record BROG01000393.1, on the reverse strand, counting down.
CCACATAAATAATTCACACCTCAATCTCGGACCCCAAATAGACCCGGAAGTGTTAAGTCTAATTCAAATCGCATGAAAGTAAACATTCGCTGTCTCTCAAATAGTCTTAGCTAAAATCGAGTCTGGGTATTCAAACCTTGGACCCTCCGCTTACAAGTGACATGCATGAATATTAGTAAAGAAATTGAAATAATTTGTGACTTACCATGCGAAGATTCTACGCCTTGATCTAAAAGCAATACAAAACAATAAATACTATTAGCGAACGGTCAACAGAGCATATGTACTCACGAACATGAACACGTGGAAAATACAAGAGCTCAGAGGTAGATTCAAATAACAGGGTGTCAGAACATTAAGTCGATGGTAAGAAAAGTAAGGTAAGCAATATATATATACCATGAGTTTCACGAAATGCAAATTTCATGAGGATGATGAAAAAAAATTGCCATTTCAACAATCAAATTTGATTGAAAGAAATGATAAAGATAATTTACTCTTAAATTATATAACGGTAATACTTACCTTGCAGACACTGCCACAAAAAAATGGCCACCACAAACAACTCCACTAAGTGCCTCATAGTGGAATTGTGATGTACGATAAGCGGCCAGCCTTTTTATAAGTTGAAACAAAAATCAATTATTTAATATGACGTTTGTCTTACAATAATGTATATGCGCTGTTACCAGAATCATCAATTAAATCAATTCTTGTGATGGCCAATTAACATTTAAGTATATATATATATATATATATATATATATATATATATATATATATATATATATATATATATATATATCTGTGTGTATGTGTGTGCGTCTGTCTGTGTGTGTGTGTGTGTGTGTGTGTGTGTGTGTGGAAGGTGAATACTCCTCTGATTCAGGTGGAAGTTAAATTGAGTGTATAGGTTTACAAATACCATGATCCATTATCAAATCTGTAATATCCTGTTTTTTTAGTTAAAAATGCAGATATATTTTATAGAATTTCTTATAATAACTTCAGAGTTCATAACATAGAATACAGTTAAAGATTTTGCAAAATGACGACAAATTTACACAAAAAACTTTGACAAAACTAGCCGTGGATCTCTACCTGTCTATCACGAGATATTTGTTAGTGGTATAAATTCAAGTTCTACCTGTCTACTACGAGATATTTGCTAGTGGTATAAATTCAAGTTCTACCTGTCTACTACGAGATATTTGCTAGTGGTATAAATTCAAGTTCTACCTGTCTACTACGAGATATTTGCTAGTGGTATAAATTCAAGTTCTACCTGTCTACTACGAGTTATTTGCTAGTGGTATAAATTCAAGTTCTACCTGTCTACTACGAGATATTTGCTAGTGGTATAAATTCAAGTTCTACCTGTCTACTACGAGATATTTGTTAGTGGTATAAATTTAAGTTCTATGGACTTGAAGATACCTTGTATAGACATTTTTGCGGAAGATATAACGAGTAAAAATGAAGAAGTACCAATTAATAATCGAAGATCAAGTCCATTAGAGCACGACGAATTAGATGTGCAATGGTCTCAACATTAAGAACAATTGAGAATCCCAAATGGGATAGACCAGGTGTCCGGCAGGAGTCAGCGTCCTCTGCTTGCATGCCACACCCGTCGCGAATATTCCATGGATACCTTTCTAGTATGATGAACGGGTCAAATTCGGTGAACAGGTCAACTTTGGTGTAGAGGTCAAGTTCGGTGAAAAGCACGGTTGGCGAAAGGGAGTCACTGTCTGTGGCTGTGCCCCATAATACTATCTAATATTTTTGAAAGGAGGACTTCATAATGTTTAACAAGATCTCAGTATCGACCATAAAACGTCTTAAACGACGACTCCAAGAGTTCAACAACGTAACCTTGTGTAAGTAGTTTATTGGCTAGTCGTTTAGCTCTCAGAATAAAACATTCATAAAAAGAGCATGTCCTGGTATAACGTATAAGTTGTGAAATGAAACCCCCAAAAAGCTAATATGAATAGATGTCATGATTTGCGGTTACATATCCACGGTTTTTTCTAACATTGAATTTGGTGAATCATATTTAATTTTTTTTATCATGACAAATTTGTCTGAACTAACAATAAATACAATTCAATGAATTGTTGTACAATTGGCATCCCCAGATGTGATATGAAAAACTCACCTACAACGATTTGTGAGTTTCCCTTATACCTGGTGCCTGGTGTTTCTGTACCAGCTGATAATCGTATACTAAAGTAAATATTTGGCACTGATAACACCATTTAAAATTCTAAATTCTTCAAAAGTATAAAAAAGAATCTCACATATCATTCTATAAATCAATAGAATGTCCAGGACAAAAGCTAAGATAGTCATCTTTTTACAGTGGTTATTCTTATTTTGGCTATACATTTAGATTTATCATTTTGCCTTGTATTGTACCACTTTCCCTTTAGAAAATCTATTTAAAATTGAAGCTCAACTGATTAATTCAAATTGACAGAAACGATCGTCTTGAGCATTACAACTTTGGTATTATGTTCATAATATTATAACAAAATAAGTCAAAGCGTATCCAATCAGCTTTGTGGATCCGGTGTCATTATGAATAGTTTTACTCAGCAAATCGGATTTCAGAATTAGTTGAAACTAAAAATAAAATCTCAGTTACCAAGGTGTACATATAAAAATATTGCGATATTGGACAAACACGGACCTCTGGAAATACAGAGATGGAATTAGGTGTCATGTAGGAGAAAGCGTAAATTCATCCTTTAATTTCATATCTTTGAATCATTTGATGGAATTGTAAATATTGAAGACAACAAAACCATACAGAAATTAATAGTACTGATATTTTAGAAACTCGGACTTGGTCTTTTTACCTTTTTGGCTGATGATAAATATTGACGTTGCTGTTATTGAAAAGATGTCCGTGCTTGTCCATTTTTACCGGATTTGTATCTGTGTCCTGGACATTCTATTGATTTATACTTTGGTATCTGAAATTTTTATATTATTGAAAAGAATGAAAATATTTTTGAAGATAGATGTTACATTTAGAGGTTACAAGTATATCGAAACTATTTTATAATACAACAAAATCTATATAACAACAGTCTCAACACGAAGAATATATGCGAATCCAAACGGAGTGGGACCAGGTGTCCGGAAGTAATGTGTATTTACTTCAGTGACGACAAACACAACAATCTTCCACGCAAAATAGATAACCATCCAAATAAAATCTTGATCTCATTTTTATATTGATATAGGCGCCCTCAGATATCATATCTTAGGCTTTAAATGTAAAGTGATATAAATATCATTAAATCATATAAGAGTAAAATACGTAGAAGTACCAATAGATAATCGAATGGGATGAGACCTGGGCCCGGCACCATAAAACTTGAGAATTTACTCAAGTCTGAGAATATTCTCAAATTCGCTTGCTCAGCCAATCAGATTTCAGGATTATGCTACACTTGAGTAAAATTTCAAGACTAAAGTCATTCTTAAGTTTTATGGTGCTGGGCCCAGGTGTCCGGAGGGAGACAGCATCCCATGTTAGCATTCCATACAAACCTCTCGAATTCGGTGAAAAGGTTAAGCTCGGTGAAACATGTCACCAGTTAAGTTTTAGATCGGAATGGTGAAAGGGCGTAACTGCATATTATCTTGTCCATTCCTACTACAGCAAATTTTATTATTTCAAAATTGTGAGAGTATAGCTGGAAATCTGAATGATTGAGATTTTCCTTAGTGATAGTGCGCGATATCATGTACACATTTATCATAGATCAAACAGACAAAACCAGGAGTTTTAACTGGAATAGAAAACATAAACTCTCTCTTAAAAGTCACTGATATCTAACTTCCGAATCCATGATAATTTACATTATCTAACGACAAAAGTAACTCTTTTGTTCAAATGCCAATAGAGAAAGGAGTTTTTTTTTATTGACATTAAATTATGATCACGATCTAACAAACATACACCTGTCGGTAAAGAATTGAAATATTTTTGGTCGATGTACCCTATGTTGATATTGGTTACTAATTGCGTTAACTTCGACAGGAAAACAATAGTTAAACATGTGTTGCTATTTATTCTTTCTTTACGTTCGATATGTAATAGGGACATTCGTTTTCTACGATATATTCAATTTTTTTCTACTTTTGCTACGTGTACTTGATGTACAATAACAAATAAGAGCGAGAGCTATACACAGGCGAAAATAAATTTATGTTACTATATGTTTTGTGAAAATAAAGTCATGTCCAGTGTGGTATTCATATACAAATATTAAGCTCGAGTTAATCACTTGCATCTAAAAACTTGCCTAAACTGGGTTTCTCGAGCACTATTCAATATATATATATATATATATATATATATATATATATATATATATATATATATATATATATATATATATATATATATATATATATATATATATATATATATATGAATTTAAGAATTTGTCTATATGTCTTTACATCAATATAAGTCGAAGACAATGTAAACGAAAATTTTGAAAAAAAATTGGACAAAAACTTTAACCTCGTTTATATCTATCAGATAATATAGGATATGCTATTTTGTATAAATCAACATAATATCCATGACATAGATATAAATCCGGTAAAAATGGACGAACATGGACCTCTGGAAACCAAGAGGTGGGATCAGGTGCCAAGGAGGAGTAAGCATCCCATGTCGACCGGTCACACCCGCCTTGAGTCCACAGTCAAGTCCAATGAAATACGTGAGAAGTGAATCCTCGTCACAATTGGTACAGACGTCTCAACAACCGCCAACAAAAAGGCAACTCACCATTTCACTTAGTGAAACAGAGTAATCGCAAACAAATAAAAATAAAATAAATTTGCGGAAAGTTGACATTAAACGCAGTTTTCGATATCCCTGTGCCAATAATTTGTCAGTGAGTAGTTTACCTCTGAATATGAAATCTTCATATGTTGTACACGCCCTGGCATATCGGATCATAATCCGTTTCACAAAAAAATAAATAATATATCGGTCCATTCTTTTGCCATTAAGTCCGAAAATATGTTTCTTTTCACCAGATCCATCTTTAAAATGCAATGTAGACTATTTAATGATAAATAATTTTTAACTTTTATATTCGCCTTGATGGCCACAACACGCTTTTCTTGAGTTTCGCGTTAACACGCGATTAGCAATGTATTAGAATTTCTTGTATTCATTGACAGTATTTTATGTATTGAATCAGAAAAACATTGGTTTTGGAATAAACATTTTGATTGAGACATGCCTTGGATGATTAAAAATGATCGTTTGCGTGCTGTTGGGATGCTGGAAGCCAACTGGCACCGTTTGGGACCGCCCACGATCAGAGCGATACGTATATACAGACGTCACTTTTGCGTAATCGATTCTTTGACCACTAGAAGCATCCCTGGGCGTCGACGGATAAGTCCTCGTACCGTAAGGAACAGATTGCGAGAGGCCAACATCCGTCCTCGACGTCCCGTATCCGTCCTGTCCTACTCTAGCTTCATCGTGTTGCGAGGTTAGCGTGGTGTAGGAAGCATCATCGTTTCAATAACAGAGATTGGGCGGAAGTTCTGTTTACAGACGAGTCGAGATGAAACAGCAGTGACGGTTGTGTTAGGTTTTACCGTCGTGCCGGACAACGTTACATTGACACCTTTGTTATTCAGCGCCTCCAATTGGGCAGGGAGGGAGCGTTATTGTCTGGGGGGAATAACAACACATGAAAGGACCCATTTTGTGATAGTGGAGGGCAATTTAACCGCGTATGATACCGTAACGAGATTATACGTCAACACGTCATTCCATTCATTCACAACAACCTGCGTAACGTCATTCTGCTACAGGACAACGCACGACCGCACACCGCACGCGCCTGCGATATCACCGGATTTATTCTCTATTGGGTTTGGTATGAAATGGATCGACGTCGCAGCCACTCCCCCGTTGGACGCCCCCGTCGTTCTTTATTGCGCATATGGTGAAACATTCCCCAGGCATTTCTGCATAACCTGATTTGTTCTGTGCGTCGTAGGTGTGAAGAATGCATCGGTGCAAATGGCGGTCATACACGCTATTAACCTTGTGAAACTTTTTTGCCCCCTTACTTTCAGTGGCTGTTCATATCAACCATGATGGACATAATTCGTGATTTGATGTTTGAATTAAACGACAATACATTATATTAAATGATGATAAAAATGCAACATAATATTTTGTATATGATACGATGGCATAAAGCTGCCATCGACATGTTGAGATATTCTGATTAGTTATGTCGACATGGTGTGATAATTAATTGCGTTATGTTGACAAAACGACTTAATTTTACGACATTTTCACATAAATTATGTCGACATATCCTCATATTTTTCTCAAGATGTCAACATATTGATATGGATTATATCGACATAATGTGATCGAACTATATCAACATGTGTACAAAAAATGGTTTTCCTTTCTTTTGTTTTTCTTTTCTTTTTTATTTATTTCTTTTTTTAATGATTTTGCAGTAAAAATTGTTTTCATATTTCGTCAAGCAACTAATACATGCAACAGTGGCGGATCTATAAAAAATTAAAAAGGTTAATTGGTGTTTTTAGGCTGGTGACATAAAGTTATACCTTTTTGTGATGCAATACATACATCATCAAAAGTAGAGCGGAATTTGGGGGAATTTGTTTTTAATTTTATAGAAAACTTAATTATTTTATCAACTTAAGGGGCACGTTCTCACTGGTTACTTCACATAATTTTAAGTGTTTGGGGTTATTGTGAGACAGTATTTCATTAGAGAGTTGTGTATTATGTATTAAATAAAAACAATATTTCTTTAAATCTGGAAGCTTCACATAATTTTAAGTGTTTGGGGTTATTGTGAGACAGTATTTCATTAGAGAGTTGTGTATTATGTATTAAATAAAAACAATATTTCTTTAAATCTGGAAGCTCGTGGAAGCATTTTTATGCACCCAGATGCGAAAATACGCCTAATAATCTGCTAGAAATACCTTTCTCAAAAAAAAGTTACTTTACTTCCAGACATTGAATTGTCCTCTTTATCATAAAAAATATTTAGTTGATGGATTAATGTGAAAGATATTCTCTAGCTTCCAGATACAAAATCATCGTTTACTTTCCCATGTTACAGCTGTGTATGCTTCCGGGATTTTTTTTTTGGGGGGGGGGGGGCGCGCAAGATGCCGTACACGTGAAAATGTTGTGTTTATTCTGTATACAGAATTGAATATCATCGATGATTAAATTTTAATATCTTTAGCTGATAATAACACAAGGGAAACTCGCATCCATTTTAATCAAATGCATATTTGGTTTACAAATAAATTTTCATATTAATACATGCTGAGGATTTTGAATGGTCTTTTACGCTTAAAGTTTTGTTCTCGCTGGCAGTTGTTAGTTAAATTTACACATAGATATATTTATTTGCAAATTATATAGCAGACGGATTGGGAACAAGTTATCAAACTTATTCACTCCCTCGGTATTGTAGCATAGACTTCCCCTGCACAGAGTCCCCCAGGAAGAACGGGCCCGGGCCCAACTTTCCCTCCCGGAAAATTGACTAACAACTTTAAATTTTGGTTTAAAAAAAATAATTGAAATCACGAAATCTGGTATTAAAATCTATTAAAATCTTTGTCGATTTATGTCATTGATACATTAAGTTGAGAATAAATAAATATTTTTGAAAACATATCTCCGATTTGTTAATGTTCGATTTGCTTGATCAAACCAATACATGAGTAAAAAAGCTATAATTAGTATTGTATTTCTATTTATGAAGCCTGGTTGGACCCAGGATTTCGAGTTAGCGGTGGGAGAGTATTGAAAATTTCGATAGGCCTAATTTAAAAACTCTGAGAAGATTTTTTTTCTGGATTCCAGAATTGATGATAATTTAAAATAAATATTTATTTTTTCATGCATTTAAATAGCCTTGTAAAACTCTCTTTTGCACAATAAATAAACGAAATAAGTGCTGACATCACTACAGAATGTCAAAATGCCGACATAATGTGATGATTCTCGAAACTTGTCGATATAATGAGACCGTTTTACTGCGCAAAACAGTGTCATAAAAAAAACTTTTTGTCGACATGTTGTTATAATTTGGTCACATTATGTCGATGTAATCCATATCAATATGTTGACATGTTGAGAAAAATATGAGGTTATATCGACATAATTTATGTGAATAAGTCGTCAAAATTAAGTCGTTTTGTCAATATAATGCAGTTAATTATCACACCATGTCGACATAACTAATTAGATTATCTCAACATGTCGATGGCAGCTTTATGCCATTGTAATATGAATCTATAAATGAAAATACTAAACTTCACAGTTTCTTTGTACCGCTAGTATATATCATATTTTCGTTTTTCATTTACTTAATAATAGATGAAAATTTGTAATATTTTATAATATTCGCTGGGGACCAGTTTTGAGTTTCATATGCGCTATAACTATACACATTTAGGGTTTTATTTTGATTTGTTGTAAAATGAATTTTCTTAATTCTTACCATTGTTTCACTGATAAGGATAGTGATAAAAATGTTATTTAATGAATACGATGGAATAATAATGCCCTCGCTGTTGATACCTTCAATAAAGATTACTTATTACATAATGTGTTTGTAAACATGCTCCAGTTTATCTCGGTAGACCTATATTAAGTTTCTGTATGCAAATGTGAGTAAACACTATATATTTAAAACATATTCAAGTATGGACTTGCATGTAAAATATATCTGTACATGCATGTATACTGGAAATCAGAAATTTGAAAAGTATATCATAACTTAATACCAAACTCTAGTATGCATTTCGTCTGTCGGTGAAACGATAAATGACGTCATCAACACAAACCAAGGGTCTCTAAATGATAATACAGTAAACTCGGCATCAATCCTTGTAGATATAAAAAATCTCAGATACCAAAGTATAAATCAATAGAATCTCCAGGACATAGATACAAATCCGGTAAAAATGGACAAACACGGACCTCTGGAAACCAAGAGATGGGATCAGGTGCCATGGAGGAGTGCGCATCCCCTGTCGACCAGTCACACCCGCCGTGAGTCCACAATCAAGTCCAATGAAACAAGTGAGGAGTGTATCCTCGTCACAATTGGTACAGACGTCTCAATAACCGCCAACGAAAAGGCAACTCAACATTTCACTTAGTGAAACCGAGTAATCACAAACAAGACTATTATACCAACCGTAAAATTTGCGGAACGTTGACAGTAAACGCGGTTTTGGATATCCCTGTGTTAATAATTTGTCATTGAGTAGTTTACTTCTGTATATGAAGTCTTCATATGTTGTACACACCCTTGCATATATCGGATCATTTGTGAAATGTAAACTCCATATGAAGGATTTTACTACTTAAATGTGGAAAATTTACGATGGGAAAGTCGAAATCGTCGCGTTTGTCGTATAGCTTAGTTGCCAATTTCCCGTCTGTGTCTAAGTATGAAGCGTGTGGGCTTGATTCTGTTGTATCTTTAATTTCTAGTTCGCTGGGATATATCGCATTGACATATGTATGAAAATTGTCATTATTAATTGAAAAAACGTTGTCGATATAGCTAAATGTCAAATTAAAGGACACCGCTAACTTTTTCTTCTTTTGATTCAGCAGGTTCTGAATGAAGTCTGCTTCGTATGAATAAAGGAACAGGTCGGCCAATAAAGGGACACAATTGGCTCCCATAGAAGCCGACAGTTTGTTGAAAGACCACGTCTCCGAACATTACAAATATATTGTCTATTAGAAATTCCAGCATGTTTTTTATATCAACTTCAGTGTATTTATGTGTAGAATCAGAGTGATGTTGGACAAAATAAGTATCCTGATAGCCAATCACTAGATATTTAAATTTTTAGGTACCACCTTTAGTGAAAAAACAGTTGTCTATGATGCTAAAAAGTCTTTCTTTTAATTTTTTATGTGGAATAGTTGTGTAAAGAGTAGAGAAGTCATATGTTTTGATACGGTGAATTTGTGTGCCTTCAAATTTTCTAAAAGCTTTTTAGATTTTTTTAGTATCCACATCTGATTTACACCGCTTCTGGAATAAGCAACTGTACAGTATTGTTGAAGTTTCTCCTTAACGGCTGTCAATATCTTGGTAAGGAGTAAAGATAAAGGTTTGGTAGAACATTTACTGTATCCTGCTATGTATCTTTGCTTGTATGGGTTTTTATGAAGTTTAGGGGTATCCAATATAAATATGGTAACTCAAAATCGGTATCCGTTGTAGGTATATCAAATGAGCGTAATACGGAAACATGATTTTGAAGGATCTCGTCCTTTGAAAGTGAGCTACGTGTGTATATAGGATTACCAGAATTCGTATTAAACCCAAGTTCTTGTAATAAACAATTATAGTAATGTGCCTTACAAATAAAAACTATATTGTTTGAGACTTTGTCTGCTGGTACCAGTACATATTGGTCATGTAATCTATCCAGTTCAGTTACTACTTCTGGATCACTAAATACAGATGGATAACGTGTTTTCATAGTCCCTTGAAATTTTTCGAATACGAGATTTTATCAACCATCGTATGGCTTTTAGCCATTCAGACAAAGTGTCTGGTTCTACGTCTTCATGTTTGGCCCATCGGCTGGCATAATCTTCGACAGAATTCATAACTAAACTGATATTCTGACGCCAATTAAAGGAACGGGCTTCTCGGTATTAGGGCCCCTTAAAATAATATTTTTGAGGCTTTCATTTTCAACAATAGAAACGTCGCCGGTGTCTTTAACACTTTTTTTTCTTACCACCAAAACCTTTTTATACCAATGAATGTAAAATCTTCTATTGTATATGCATTTTCATGACATTTTTACTAGGTGATCCAACCAGAACGGGCCATTGGGCAAATGACCCTACAAAATGATAAATGTCCCTATTATTCATAGACCACTGGGACACCTGGGCGCAATGACGGCAGTGTCCAGAATGACATGGTTATTAAATGTCCCCATAACATTATTATCAAGGGGGCATAATGACCCCAGATCATTCATTCCAGGTTGAATCAATGCAGTATCTGATGTCTGTGATCTAATATTAAATCGAAAAATAAAGTTACATCCTAGCATCTTTTGGCATAATTTTCCCTAGTCTCTCCCAAGTCACAATACGTGATGGTTTAACATTTCACTAGTTTTACGGTGGATGTAATTGGCGCGTCTTCTTGTGCGGTCAATATGTGTGTTTTCTTTATTTTCCCCTTTTCATATTACATGACCGAAGGAGTGACTACATTTTCTTAGGTAATGAATATGTTTGCACTTACTTATAGGACATAGTTCTGTATGTAGCTATAGTTTTCAATGTGATTAAGGATCACAAGGGCTGAAAAATAGGAAGTCAATTTCATACGCTCAAAATCAGATAAATGCAAAATTATTTCGGATACTCCTCATTCCGCAAATTTTACGGTCGGTATAACAGTCTTGTTTGCGACTACTCTGTTTCACTAAGTGTTTCACTAAGTATTAAATAAAAACAATATTGCTTTAAATTTGGAAGCATTTTTTTGCTGCACCCAGATGCAAAAATACGCCTAATAATCTGCTAGAAAATTACATTGATTATTACCTTTGTTAAAAAAAAGTTACTTTACTTCCAGACACAGAATTGTCCTCTTTATTATAAAAAATATTTAGTTGATGGATTAATTCGAAAGGTATTCTCTAGCTTCCAGACACAAAAAATCATCGTTTACTTTCCCATGATCCAGCTGGGTATGCTTCTGAGTTTGTTTGTTTTTTTGGTTTTTTTTTTTTGGGGGGGGGGGGGGGGCGCAAGATGCCGTACACGTGAAAATGTTGTGTTTATTCTGTATACAGAATATATATCGTCAATGATTAAATTCTAATATCTTTAGCTGATGATAACACAAGGGAAACTCGCATCCATTTTAACCAATGCATATTTGGTTTACAAATAAACTTTCATATTAGTACATGCTGAGGATTTTGAATGGTGTTTTACGCCGATTTTAACGTTTTGTTCTCGCTGGCAGTTGTTACTTAAATTTACACATAGATATATTTATTTGCAAATTATATAGCAGACGGATTGGGAACAAGTTATCAAACTTATTAACTCCCTTGGAATTGAAGCATAGACTTCCCCCGCACAGATTCCCCCTGGAAGAACGGGCGCGGGCCCAACTTTCCCTCCCGGAAAATTGGGCCAAAGACTAATAGATTGAACATTTCGTTGGGCCTAATTCAAAAACTCTGAGAAGTCTTTTATTCTGGATTCCAGAATTGATGAAAATATAAAGTAAATATTTATTTTTTCATGCATTTAAATAACCTTTTTTTTTTTTTTTTTTTTTTTAATAACTTTTATTGACATTCCTGTGACACATAGCCTTACAGGTCCAGGCTCCCTGCAAGGTTTAAATACATAACTACGATACATATACAATGTATCAAACTAATGTTTACATATAAATGTGTTTGTTTGTTTGTTTGTTTATTGTTGTTTAACGTCCCACTCGAGAATATTTCACTCATATGGAGACGTCACCAAATGCCGGTGAAGGGTTTCAAAGTTTGGCCTATGCTCGGCACTAACGGCCATTGAGCAGTAGGGTTCTTTAACGTGCCAACACCTACTGTGACACGGGACCTCCAGCTTTTACTGTCTCATCCGAAAGACAGGAAACCAACCTGTCGCCGGCGGGACTCGAACTCACGACCTCACGATCCAGAGTCGAGCGCGCTACCGACTGAGCCAGGCCGGCTCCATATAAATGTGAAATCAATTGTAATATGAAACATGTATTTCTTTTATACATGTCTATACATACATGCATATACATAAATATTTATACAAATACATACATATACACATATGCATATATACACATGCATTCACACACATACATATACATACACATACATACATACACATATACACACATATGCACACATGCATATATACACATACTTATATACATATTTGTATTAACTAGGTGGATTTAATTTTTCTTATCAAAAGATATAGAAAAAATATTTATATACAAGTAGCAATTCTTCATTCAAAATATAAATGTTTTGTTTATAACAAGAAATTATGATATGCATATTTTTGGCTATATATTTATACATGTACAGTGTGTAGACATTCACATACACATATGCCTACATGCATCTATACACGTATTTTCACTTATATGCTCACACAGCTGCATAAACATCTGCATACATGTATTCATAAATACATGAACATGCATATGCATACACATTCATGCATATAGATGCCCACACATGCACACATATACACATATACATATCTACATACATACACCCACATACACACTGGTGTAAATGCATCATAATGAATTTAATACTCTACATTAGGTATCACATTACAAATTTATACAGCCAAAGCCATTTTTGCATGGGAACATGTACAAAAATCCTTTTAAATATTATTTTAAATAGGTCTCTTAAAAATCATTACATTGTATCAATTTACTAAATGGACCCCATTTACTTCTGAAACTATTTAAATTCAAGTTTTTTTTTTTTGCTGTATAAAAGTCAAGATTTATGTAATATTCAATATATTTTTTTACATCAATTAAATTTGGGACACTTTTTTTCATTTTCTGTCTATACAGATGTTTTTTTGATTAAGCAAATTATCACATTCAAAGGTCTATTAGATTTGTCTATTCTTCCAAAAATGATATCAATATCCCTAAGTGTAATTTCTTCTTCAAGAATAGAATTGATCCATAAATTTACTTCCTCCCAAAATTTTTTTGATATTCTACACCTGTAAAATAAATGAATTATTGTTTCTGGGTGTTCATTACAGAAAATACAAGAATTTGATTGCCTTGCCCCAATTTGAAATAGAAGTTTATTTGTACCTATGATCCTATGGATTATTCTGTAATTAAACCATCTCAAATTAATATCATCTGTCAATAATTTGATATTCTTATTTTGTTTTTTCCACCAGTTACTATCTGGTGATATGTTTAAATCAGCTTCCCATTTAATTTCACTGTTAGGACGCTCATATAATTTTTTCACAAACAAATTATAAAAATCTTTGGTCCCCTTTTCATTTTTTAAAAGACATTTAATATAGCTTGGTTGAAATATTTCATTTTTGAAAAATATAGTTCTATTTAGATTTTTCAAACATTTTTTTACAGCTGAAATAATACCAAAATACACAGTAAATATCGGGAAAAAATTATATCTGTTACAAAAACTATTGTATGATAAAAAAAATGACCATTTTCATCCAGCAAATTGTATACGGATAAAATATTTTTTTCAAACCAATCTCTGTAAAAAATATGTCTTCCATTTATTTTTATAAAATCATTAAACCATAGTGGTTGGAAAACAAATGGGTCATTTTGGTCTGTTATGTACCTTAGTTGGGAAAAAGAGTCAAAAACATCCCTCCAAAAACTATTATTTGTTTTTTCACCTAAAGATTTGAAATATGATTGACCAAAACTCTGAAAAAATTTAAAAGAGTTTGGTAAAGTTAAATAAAGTAGTCTTACCCACGCTACATCCTCATCACGTTTTATAATTCTCCTAATCCATGTAATTTTTAAACTCTTTATAAATGATTTTAAACATATCATACGCAAACCACCATTCTCATAGTTCTGAATTAATATTTTTCTTGCGATCCTTTCTTTTTTATTATTCCAAATAAATTTTAAGAAAAGATTTTGTATTTCTTTTATTAAATTATCAGAAGGATTTGGTAAACAAATAAATAAATGTGTTAATTTTGGTAACATTACTGATTTCACCACTGTTATTTTTCCTGCTGTAGTCAGCAGTCTTTTTGACCATGATTTTATCATTTTCTTTATTTCTGCAATCTTATTCTGGTAATTCATTGTAATCATATTATTTAGATCAACAGTAAAAATAACACCTAAAAATGTGAAAGGATCTTGGGACCAAGTAAGATTATATTCACTACAGAATTTGATATTGCTATACCTAAGCGCTCCTATTTTTACACAGATAGTCTTTGAGTAATTCGGTTTTAAGCCAGAAAATTTTGCATATTGATCAATAAGAGAAAGTGTGTATTTTAAAGAAGTATTAGTCCCATCTAATAGAATCGCAGTATCATCTGCATATTGTAGAACTTTAAATTCTTTTCCCTTAAATTGTATACCTGTAATATTTTTGTTTTCCCTTAATAATATCCCCAAAATTTCAACGCATAATAAAAAGATATAAGGTGAAACAGGATCACCCTGCCTACATCCTCGCCCAATCTTAAAGAAATTTGAGTAAATTCCATTCTGAATAGTACATAGTTGAAAGTCTGTAAAGAAAATGTTGATCCATTTTTGTATATTTTGTCCAAAATTGAAATATTGTAATACCTTTATAATGAAATTCCAGGAAACTGTATCAAAAGCCTTCTCAAAATCAAGTAATAGAATTACCCCTGGGATATTTTTTTCATTACAAATATGCATCATATCAAATAAAAGCCTTATGTTTTCCCCAATATATCTCCCTGCAATAAATCCTTTTTGATTTTCATGAATTAAGGTTGGTAAAACTGATTTTATCCTATTAGCAATTACACCTGATAATAATTTGTAAGTAACATTCAGCAATGTAATAGGACGCCAATTTTTTAAGTATTCTCTTGGTTTGCTACCTTTTGGCAAAATTGATACAATTCCTAATTTTTGAGTTTCTGATAAAATACCTTCTTTAAATGTATGTAGGAATGATTTATACACAAAATCCCCAATATCTATCCAAAAAAAATTTAAAAAATTCTGCAGGAAAGCCATCAACTCCTGGTGATTTATTGTTTTGACATTTTTTCAAGACTTCAAGTATTTCAGATTTTTTTAATTTTTCATCTAAATTATGTTTCATATTTAAATTAAGTTTTGGAACTTTTATATTTTTTAAAAGCTTATTTAGATCTATATTTTCTATAATATTATCTCTACTTTCATACAAAGTTTGATAAAAAATTTTTATTGTTTTTAATATCTCCTCTTGACATGTTACCTCTGATCCATCATCTTTAATAATTTTTGTAATTGTTTTGTTCATATAATTTCTTTTTTCTAAATTACAAAAATATTTTGTAGGCTTTTCCCCCTGTTCAACCCATCTAGCATGTGTTCTTAGAATTGATCCCTCTAGCTCATGTTTTTTTATTTCCTCAAGTTTATCATTTAATTCTGAAAGTTTTTTACTCAGATGTTCCTGATGTGTATTATCAAATAATTCTTTAGTTCTTTCTATTTCATTTTCAATTTGAATTTTCTCAACATTTCTTTTTTTGTTCTTAAAAGTACTATAAGAAATTGTAATGCCCCTAATTTTCAATAATAACATTTCCAAAAATAGTTGATCATTAATTGTTAATTGTAAGCTATCATTTGGAATATCATCTATTCTATTTATATCATATACATATGGTATGTATTCTTTTTTTGTTTCTAAAATACATTTTTTAACTGCTTTGACATATTCAGAGTCTTTTAGAAGTGAAGTGTTAAAATGCCAAAAACCCCTCCCTTTTTTAAAATTTGTAATTTGCAGTTCTAACTCTATATAAGAATGATCTGTTCTATACCCTGGCAAAATTTTTACCTTTTTCACTAATGACATTAATTCTTCAGATATTAAAAAGAAAAATAACCTTGTAAAACTTTTGCACAATAGATAAACGAAGTAAGTGCTAACATCACTACAGAATGTCAACATGTCGATTCTCGAAACTTGTCGATATAATGTGACCGTTTTACTGCGCAAAACATAGTGTCATAAAAACACTTTTTGTCGACATGTTGATATAATTTGGTCACATTATGTTAATATAATCCATATCAATATGTTGACATGTTGAGAAAAATATGAGGTGATGTCGACATAATTTATGTGAATATATCGTCAAAATTAAGTCGTTTTGTCAACATAACGCAATTAATTATCACACCATGTCGACATAACTAATCAGGTTATATCGACATGCCGATGGCAGCTTTATGCCATCGTAATATGAAATTATTAATGAAAATACTTAAGTTCACAGTTTCTTTTTACCGCTAGTATATATCATACTTTCGTTTTTCATTTACTTAATAATAGATGAAAATTTGCAATATTCTATGATATTCGCTGGGGATCAGCTCCGAGTTTCATATGCGCTATAATTAAACGCATTTAGGGTTTTATTTTGATTTGTTGTAAAATAAATAGAATTTTCTTAATTTTTACCATTGTTTTACTGATAAAGATATCTGATAAAATGTTATTTAATGAATACTAAATAATAATGCCCTCGCTGTTTACTTGGTTTCCAGAGGTCCGTGTTTGTCCATTTTTACCGGATTTGTATCTATGTCCTGGACATTCTATTGATTTATAGTTTGGTATCTGAAATTTTTTATATTTTGATAGAGATACATGACTGTGAAAATTGTGTTGTGTTATCTGCGTAGAGATGAGCATTGCGTTGAAATATTGCACATTTTTTAAAAGGGGCATTGACTGTTTTTTTTTTTTTTTGTTTTTTTTTTCTTTTCAAACAAAATTCTTTCAGTTTTACTACTTAAATTGGTGCACAATAACCAAAATATATATACATAGGCATATAAATTCTTATGTATTTTTGTGGAAATTGTTAGAGAAACCCAGTTTGGCAATTGTTCGTTTGCAAATAATTAATTTGACCTCATTATTTGTATATGCATACAGGACCTGACCTTTCACAAAATATATAGAAATATAAGAATGTTGATTCCTATGTATATCTCGTATTTGTTATTGTAAAAGTAGTAAAAACACAATAAATGTTTCGGGACAACACTGCAAATGCCCCCTTTAACTCTTCAACCCCTGAAAAACAATGGACTCTTCTGTAAACAATGACTCACATCAGTCCAAATGTGTCTTTAGGGGTGAATAGGTTAACGAAGCGAAAATACAAGCGAAAAAGTTCTAAACTTCCGGCTTCCCAAAAATGATCCAATAAAGAAATTACATAAGTCAATATAATTCTGAAGTGGCATCATGTATAGCGAGTATTAGTGAACTAAAATAAATATGTCAATATGAAATGTTTCATGTAAAATATTGAATTATATATATTGTGTGTACATACACCTGTCGCTTATTTGTCATTTTTATAATTTCATTTAATTGCCGAAACATGTGTTGTACTAAACTTTCGATAACTCAATTATTTTACTGTGTGCTTTGCATTCCTGTAAAATCAATCTCTCTCTCTCTCTCTCTCTCTCTCTCTCTCTCTCTCTCTCTCTCTCTCTCTCTCTCTCTCTCTCTCTCTCTCTCTCTCTCTCTCTCTCTCTCTCTCTCTCTCTCTCTCATATCTATCTATCTATTTATCTATCTATCTATCTATCTATCTATCTATCTATAAATATATATCTATAAATATATATAAATATCTGACCGACGGCGGCAAAATTTCTAGATACATATGCCAATACATATCTGATACACACTTATAAAAACCCTTGTTTAGCATATTAAATATTCTAGAGTATTGTGTACATTTAAACACTTGGCAGAAAATACATAATAGATATATAATAATGGTAACAAAATTGTGTAACAATGCAGATCGCGTTGAACATGTTTGATTCCTAAAGGAAACGAAAAATTCTAAAACTCGATGTTACCTAACATAGACCCAAGGAAAATTATATAAAAGTAATATCATTCTCAAGTGGCGGCTTCTCTCATGTATTATAAGTGACAAATGTCAATATGAAATGTTTTATGTAAAATATTGAATTATGTCTATATAAGTGTACACCTGTCACCCATTTTTCAGTTTTATAATTAGCTGATATTTAATTTTGGTAAATATATGTGGTGATTTTATTTCTGGCATAACTGTGCAGGTGGTTTTCAAATTTGAGTCAATTTCGTCAGCTCAAAATCAAATATATCTGGCATAACTGGTGCAGTGTACAGGTCTACCTAGGTATTGGGCACATCCGGTTACTGTCAAAAACCAAAACAATACGGCCTATTTTTAGGAATGCACAGGTAAAACGTGACTTCATGTATTACTTTAGCTCTAATATTGGTGTCGCAGAAAACAAGTATAGGTATACCAAGGTAAAGTGGTACATCCGGGTTCTGTCAAAAACAAAAACAATACGGTCTACTTTGTAAAATTGGTTGTACAGACAAACATTGCATAACATTGACTTCAGGCATTATTGAATACCTTTGTGACGACAAGTAGCTTGTCGCCCCTGTTATGATTTGATTAAGATTCGATGTGTTTGTAAACATGTGCCAATTTACCTTGGTAGACCTGAATGTTGCCCCGTTGGGATTCACCTTACGCTCGCTGTGTATGTATGCATGCGCCAATTTACCTTGGTAGACCTATAATACATTGAAATATATTTTGGAAGCATCTTTCACATTTCTTCATGTATTTGATTGGTTGTTATTGATATCTAACAAACGCGATTGGTTCTGTCAAGTTTTCTACAGCTATGCCGTTTGATTTCACTCTGCAAACTATTATTTTTCAATAGGAACATTGGCACTGTATTCATTGTAAAAGAGGTCAAAATATTATGCCTCTTAACGATTATATTTTATGATGGATACATTTTCCCATGTATAGATATAAGGTTTTCAGATACAAAACATCAAAGGGGAATTTTACACACTGACGTTGTGATTTATATTTCGTGTCAAAACACAATTTTTCGAGTGAATCTCGATGACAGATATTAAATTTTTGTTGTAATTGTGTGATGATTTCCATAACAATACGCAATATTTAACATAAGATATATGAGATTTTATTTTAATTTTTATACTTATTAAAACATTGAACAACTTAATTATTATATTATCAGTTAATTCCAAATATTCTTGACAAGAAAAGGAAGAATGTTTGGTAGAGATGTATATCCCTATGGATGTAACGATAATATTCAAAGTGTAGGCAATCTATCAAGCCCACTGTGTAATGGTGTTAATGTGATGGAACTTTTTAATTCTAACGTAAAACGTAAACGAAGTCACGTTCATACAACCGACCCTACATTCATGATGTCACTTTTCATCTCTTTTACCTTACGTTAACAAAAAATTGGGTCTTCATCACATTCGCAGCAAACTTTATTCTGTTCCTTTTACAAATCTCAATAAACTTTTTCAAGAAGCAAGAATGAACCCCTACACGGATTCTTCAACCCCAGAATACATACTGAACTCCATTATAATGGACATCGCTTATCACAGACTGTTTAAGCCTGCACGCGTCACAAACGTTGACTCTTCTGAACAGAAACGTCTTTTCCTTAAACTTAAATTCACAAATAAAGGCATAGACGCTTTAAACATTGGCAATGTTCTAAATCACAAAAAAGTTCAGTCCTGTATTCCACCATATTTTAAACTGAAGACCACGCCTTGCATTTCATACAGCTATACACCTAGCATCGCATCCAAGCTATTCAATTACAAACAGGTTTTGCAGTGCCTAGACATCAACCATCTTCTACACAACACTGTCACATGTTCATGTGCTTCATCTCCTTTCAAATACAATACTATCGGGCATGTCATTACCGGCGACGTTTCTATTGTTGAAAATGAAAGCCTCAAAAATCTTATTTTAAGGGGCCCTAAATACCGGGAAGCCCGTTCCTTTAATTGACGTCAGAATTTCAATTTAGTTATGGATTCTGTCGAAGATTATGCCAGACGATGGGCCAAACATGAAGACGTAGAACCAGACACTTTGTCTGAATGGCTGAAAGCCATACGATGGTTGATCAAATCTCGTATTCAAAAACATAAAGGGACTATGAAAACACGTTATCCCTCTGTATTTAATGATCCAGAAGTAGTAACTGAACTGGATAGGTTACATGACCAATATGTACTGGTACCAGCAGACAAAGCTTCAAATAATATAGTTTTTATATGTAACGCACAGCTACCACATTTATACTGGATACCTAAACTTCATAAAACCCCATATAAGCAAAGATACATAGCAGGATCCAGCAAATGCTCTACCAAACCTTTATCTTTACTCCTTACCAAGATATTGACAGCCATTAAGGAGAAACTTCAACAATACTGTACAGTTGCTTATTCCAGAAGCGGTGTTAATCAGATGTGGATACTTAAAAATTCTAAACAGCTTTTAGAAAATTTGAAGGCACACAATTTTTCTCGAATTCACTGTATCAAAACTGATGACTTCTCTACTCTTTACACTACTATTCCACATAAAAATTAAGAGAAAGACTTTTCAGCATCATAGACATCTGCTTTTTCACTAAAGGTGGTACCCGAAAATTTAAATATCTAGTGATTGGCTATCAGGATACTTATTTCGTCAAGCACCACTCTTATTCTACACATAAATATACTGAAATTGATATAAAAACATGCTGGAATTTCTAATAGACAATATATTTGTAATGTTCGGAGACGTGGTATTTCAACAAACTGTCGGCATTCCTATAGGAACCAATTGTGCTCCTTTATTGGCCGACCTGTTCCTTTATTTATACGAAGCAGACTTCATTCAGAAACTGCTGAATCAAAAGAATAAAAAGTTAGCGGTGTCCTTTAATTTGACATTTAGATATATCGACGACGTTTTGTCAATTAATAATGACAATTTTCATACATATGTCAATGCGATATATCCCAGCGAACTAGAAATTAAAGATACAACAGAATCAAGTACACACGCTTCATACTTAGACATTTAACTTAAATATAAACACAGACGGAAAATTAGCAACTAAGCTATACGATAAACGCGACGATTTCGGCTTTCCCATCGTAAATTTTCCACATTTAAGTAGTAATATCCCTCAGTCACCCGCATATGGAGTTTATATTTCACAAATGATCCGATATGCCAGGGCGTGCACAACATATGAAGATTTCATATACAGAGGTAAACTACTCACTGAGAAATTATTTACACAGGGATATCGAAAACCGCGTTTAATGTCAACGTTCCGCATATTTTACGGTCGGTATAATAGTCTTTTTTGCGACTACTCTGTTTCATTAAGTGAAATGTTGAGTTGCCTTTTCGTTGGCGGTTGTTGAGACGTCTGTACCAATTGTGACGAGGATACACTCCTCACTTGTTTCATTGGACTTGACTGTGGACTCACGGCGGGTGTGACCGGTCGGCAGGGGATGCTTACTCCTCCGTGGCACCTGATCCCACCTCTTGGTTTCCCGAGGTCCGTGTTTGTCCATTTTTACAAGATTTGTATCTATGTCCTGGACATTCTATTGATTTATACTTTGGTATCTGAAATTTTTATATAGTATAGGAAGGTTAATCGGAGAATGGTATGTCTCTATCTCCCGGTCCAAAATGAACATGAAGTTATATTCTATATCTGTTGTATGATACAGTGTTGTTGTACTATTTTTAAACATGCCCTGGTATATCGGATTATTTGTAAATTATAAACGGCATCTGCAGGTGATCTGGGCTGACAACTGGAGCTTGTCCGAGTTCTGTTTCTGACGGCAAAGCAGAAGGATGTGTTTCAGAAATAATAAAAGCGCATTTCCTCATTTTCGCGAAAGGGGAACGCCAAAACTTATCGTTGTGGCAGTAACAGTGATGAAAATTTACACGGAAACTGTGTCCTCCGACACACCACCACCTGAAAACATACAGAAACTCGAATGCATACCGTGTCATCCGACAGACCAACACCTAAAAATAAACATTGAATCTTAAGGTGGCTGACGCGGGACATCGTAATATCGCTTCGTGTAATACAACGTGATATTACGATACCATATCACGATACTACAATACGATATAACGATACTATATCATGATACGATATTACGGCACGATATCACTTTATTACGAAACTACGATACGATTTCAACACTACCATGTTTACGCATGCGTCGCTTCAAACAGAGGCTCATCCGCCATTTGCAGGGTTAGAAGACACAACCTGGGGATAGCTGATTTGCATAACATGTAATAGAAAAAACCCATACGAGACAGACGAGTCTCAACCGAACATAAAATATTTACAACCTCATTCAAAATAATGACTTGCGCATTTATTACATAATCATTTAATTGATATATATATATATATATAATACATACAAATGTTAAGTCCAACTACAATGTCAGAATGTCAGAATGTGAAAACAATAGAGAATGTTTATTACAAGAAATATAATTTATGCAATAAGTACATAATATATATATATATATAATACGTACGAAGCATAAACATGTATACACTCCATCTACAGTGTCAGATATTGCAACAGCATATACTTTGGCTGGGCGGGTAGGAATATTACAACCTTACAACACAAAGTCTTGAGCTCGAATGGGCTACTAACAAATACCTAAAAAGCATGCAAACCATGCTACTGGACACAACACTAGACTGACCAGTATTCATACGCCGTAAACTTATAATTACTAAGATCGTGTTCGATAAGAATCATCGATAGTTTTAATTTTCAACCTGTATTAAATATATTTATGTTCTAAATTCGACGAGTCTCAACCGAACATAAATTATTTACCACCTCATTCAAAATAAAACAAAACATTATCATGGGTAATAGCTCCAAGACTTGCGCAATTCAACCTCAAGACTTTGTGCTGCAAGTTTGTAATAAAATTATGTCGGATTCCGAAAGTGTTATCCTTGGTCTCGGAGCAGATCTAGAGCAGATACTTTCTTTACAGGGGATTTAGCTTATACTTTTCAACATTTCAAGTCTTATTTGGATTCGTCTCTTGCAAAACTATACAATATTACGATACGATATCACGATATTAATACTACCATGTTTACGTATGCGTCGCTTCAAACCGAGGCTCATCCGCCATTTGTGGGGTTAGAATACACAACCTGGGGATAGGTGATTTGCATACATGTAATAGAAAAAACCCATACCGGACAGAACGGATATTTCGGAAAGAAAAATTAAATGTTATTAGAATACGTGTGTCAGAAATGATACCAGATTTATTTGAATTACCTATTACCTAAATCATAGTTTTAAATAAGTCCCTTTCTTGAAATCTCCCATATACCGATATCTAGTCCGTAAAAATTGTTATATAGTGACCTACTCCAGGGTGGTGTCAACCATCTGAAAATAAATACTGAAACTAAAATGTATACCGTGTCTCTCCGACAGACCATCACCGAAAAATAAACATGGAAAATAAAATGTATATCGTGTCTTCCGTCAGACCACCCCTGAAAATAAACACGGAGACTAAACTGTATACTGTATCTTTCGAAAGGTCGCCACCTGAAAATGTATAGAAACTAAAATGTATAACGTGTCTTCCGACAGACCACCACCTAAAAATAACACAGAAACTAGAATATATACCGTGTCTTCCGACAGTCACCTAAAAATTAACACAGAAACTAAAATGTGTGACTTGTTTTTCAACGGACCACCACCTGCAATATACAGAAACGCAAATATATACCGTGTCTTCCGACAGACCACCACCTGAAAATAAACAGGGGACTCAAATGAATAACGTGTCTTCCGACAGACCACCACCAAAAATAAGCCTGAAAAATAAAATGTATATCGTCTTTCGACAGACCACGACCTGAAATATACAGAAGGTAAAATGCATACCGTGTCTTCCGACAGACCACCGCCTGAATATATACAGAAACTAAAGTATATATGGTCTTGTAACAGACCACCACCTGAATATATACAGAAACTAAAGTATATATGGTCTTGTAACAGACCACCACCTGAATATATACAGAAACTAAAGTAACAGACCACCGCCTGAATATATACAGAAACTAAAGTAACAGACCACCGCCTGAATATATACAGAAACTAAAGTATATATGGTCTTGTAACAGACCACCACCTGAATATATACAGAAACTAAAGTATATATGGTCTTGTAACTGAATATATACAGAAACTAAAGTATATATGGTCTTGTAACAGACCACCACCTGAATATATACAGAAACTAAAGTATATATGGTCTTGTAACAGACCACCGCCTGAATATATACAGAAACTAAAGTATATATGGTCTTGTAACAGACCACCGCCTGAATATATACAGAAACTAAAGTATATATGGTCTTGTAACAGACCACCACCTGAATATATACAGAAACTAAAGTATATATGGTCTTGTAACAGACCACCACCTGAATATATACAGAAACTAAAGTAACAGACCACCGCCTGAATATATACAGAAACTAAAGTAACAGACCACCGCCTGAATATATACAGAAACTAAAGTATATATGGTCTTGTAACAGACCACCACCTGAATATATACAGAAACTAAAGTAACAGACCACCGCCTGAACAGACCACCGCCTGAATATATACAGAAACTAAAGTAACAGACCACCGCCTGAATATATACAGAAACTAAAGTAACAGACCACCGCCTGAATATATACAGAAACTAAAGTATATATGGTCTTGTAACAGACCACCACCTGAATATATACAGAAACTAAAGTATATATGGTCTTGTAACAGACCACCGCCTGAATATATACAGAAACTAAAGTATATATGGTCTTGTAACAGATTACCGCCTGAATATATACAGAAACTAAAGTATATATGGTCTTGTAACAGATTACCGCCTGAATATATACAGAAACTAAAGTATATATGGTCTTGTAACAGACCACCACCTGAATATATACAGAAACTAAAGTATATATGGTCTTGTAACAGACCACCGCCTGAATATATACAGAAACTAAAGTATATATGGTCTTGTAACAGACCACCACCTGAATATATACAGAAACTAAAGTATATATGGTCTTGTAACTGAATATATACAGAAACTAAAGTATATATGGTCTTGTAACAGACCAGCGCCTGAATATATACAGAAACTAAAGTATATATGGTCTTGTAACAGACCACCGCCTGAATATATACAGAAACTAAAGTATATATGGTCTTGTAACAGACCACCACCGTTAAATTCTGTCATCCACCTTTTTACGGTAGGGTATAAAAGCACATCCTCTTCTAGTGTTGCTACCAAGTCAGCATAAATATTCTTAGGTGCTAGACCTTTCATGATTAAATATTGAATCACTGCTCTCTCGGCAATTTTGTCCATTTTGCTAAAGTCACTTGCCCTGTTTACTTTTGATTGTTTCACTTCGACCAAATAATGACCAAATGATACCATTTGTTTGTTACAAAGCGTTAAACTGTCGGACGCAGCATCTTTGGTTTACAATATGCACATCTTCATATGATATCAATGACACATGCCAAATCGCGAAATATTCAAGTGAAAACTGTGGGACTAGTTGCTCCCATAAGAAAATTGAACACACGAAACCAGAAACTAGGTCACATAGGGCCATAAATCCAATTGTGCAGAAAGTTGAAAAACGACAACAAAACCTCCAATTATATGTTAAACATTATTGCTTCTAGTAATACGTACCAAATTTGAAAGGAATCAAATCGAAAATAAAAAATGTTCTTGCATTTTCTACATGTTCTTTTAGACAATCAAAGGGTCATAACTCTCGTGAATATTAGCACAGCTTCTTCGTTTTACAATATGCACATCATTGAAAAACATCAACGGAACCCGTAATTTATGTTCAACAGTATTGCTTCTTGTAATACCATACCAAATTTGAAAGGAATTGCAGGAAATACAAATACATGTAGAAAGTTCTTGCATTTTGTAAATAATGACCATATTTAACAATAAAAGGGGCATATGTCCGCAAAATAAAGTTGTAATTTTCGATTTACGAACTTGTCAGAACGGTTCATGCAATGTTGCATCCTAGCCAGGTTGAAGAAAATCGGGTCATAATTGTCCGAGTTATCGCATAAACCAGCCTTCGACGGGAGTGTAATAAGTCTAGCTCTAGATCTATGCAGCTTTAAGTTTCAAAAATCGGAAACTCAAACAAAAGGAAATGATTAAAGGGTCAACCGGTGTAATATATTTCTTTTTGTTTCTAAAGAGATGTTTGAAGTGTGGTTTCTTCCCGGGTGCACTGTAACTTGGCTCTCTCCTCCACTATTAAAATACTGACTGTCACCATGTAACTAAAAATTGTTGAGTGTGGCTTAAAACACTATTCAAAATTAAAATTCATATCTGCGACGATTTCGGCTTTCCCATCGTAAAATTTCCACATTTAAGTAGTAATAGCCTACAGTTACCCGTACATGGAGTTTACATTTCACAAATAATCCGATATGCCAGGGCGTGTTCAACATATGAACATTTTCAGATGCCGTAAACACGGGCGACAAGTTAGTAAAAATTTAGCAAGAATTTTAATTAAGCAAGGATGCAGTTTAGGGTTTACTAATGTTTTGCGTAAACGCAAAAACTTACGTCAAAAGTTACGCAACACTTACGATGTTTTATGAAATGGGTCCCGTTTTACGAAAGGTCGTACGTCCTAAACCCTAAGTCTTAGTTCTAATTGTCATGGAACTGACCAATCAGCGATGCGTTGCCATGGTATTTAGGACTAATAGTTAGGATTTAGGACTTATTGTTGTTTACAGTCCCACTCGAGATTATTTCACTCATATGGAGACGTCACCAAATGCCGGTGAATGGCTTCAAATTTTGGCCTATGCTCGGCACTTACAGCCATTGAGCAGTGAGGGTTCTTTAACGTGCCGACACCTACTGTGACACGGGATCTCGGTTTTTAATGTCTCATCTGAAGGACAGAGTATGAGCTAGTAAAACTTTATTTAAACTATCAAGAACTGAATCAGTGAATTTGATAGCATGACTTCTTGACAAAACTTACCCCTCAATTTTTAATTCGCTATATGATCAGTTCGTTGTTTTACAATAAGAACAAAGTGATATGCGTGCAATGCATCAGTAGGCTATAATTACAAAAGATTCGGGTACAAACCTATCTAACACATAGCTTGAATTATAATAATATATACTCATTTTCTTCTGCAAACATTTTCAAAGTGAAAATTCTTCAGTAACCATCATTTTCGTTCATGAGGTGTTTTGGTTAATTCGTTATGCAACGCTGTCCAACATAAAATTTAAGGTAGAGGAAGTTTGAAATTATTTCCTTAAACACAAAACACGGAGGTATCAATTTTGTTAGTATTTTATTACTTTACCAATATGAAACACAAATTACAGAATTATTCACAATTCATTACATACTAGTATATTTCCCAGAAACCGAGATCTTTACAGGTAGGTATTTGATTTTTTAATTTCATCATCTACTCAAAGTACCGTGGCTGATTTGCATCTTTCGCGCTAAAAGCACGCCGTTCATGGACAAAATGCTTGTCCTTTCACTCTGAAAATGTCTGAGGTAAAAAGTACAAGACGCCCAAGAGTAATGGGCTATTTAAAAACTTGAACAAGAGGTCCAAGAGTAATGGGCTATTAAAAACCTAAACAAGAGGTCCAAGAGTAATGGACTATTTAAAAACCTAAACAAGGGGTCCAAGAGTAATGGGCTATTAAAAACCTAAACAAGAGGTCCAAGAGTAATGGACTATTTAAAAACCTAAACAAGGGGTCCAAGAGTAATGGGCTGTTTAAAAACCTAAACAGGAGGTCCAAGAGTAATGGGCTGTTTAAAAACCTAAACAGAAGGTCCAAGAGTAATGGGCTGTTTAAAAACCGAAACAGGAGGTCCAAGAGTAATGGGCTGTTTAAAAACCTAAACAAGAGGTCCAAGAGTAATGGGCTATTTAAAAACCTAAACAGGAGGTCCAAGAGTAATGGGCTGTTTAAAAACCGAAACAGGAGGTCCAAGAATAATGGGCTGTTTAAAAACCTAAACAAGAGGTCCAAGAGTAATGGGATGTTTAAAAACCTAAACAGGAGGTCCAAGAGTAATGGGCTGTTTAAAAACCTAAACAAGAGGTCCAAAAGTAATGGGCTATTAAAAAACTTAAACAGGAGGTCCAAGAGTAATGGGCTGTTTAAAAACCGAAACAGGAGGTCCAAGAATAATGGGCTGTTTAAAAACCTAAACAAGAGGTCCAAGAGTAATGGGCTGTTTAAAAACCTAAACAGGATGTCCAAGAGTAATGGGCTGTTTAAAAATCTAAACAAGGGTTCCAAGAGTAATGGGCTGTTTAAAAACCTAAACAGGAGGTCCAAGAGTAATGGGCTGTTTAAAAACCTAAACCGAAACCTAAACAGGAGGTCCAAGAGTAATGGGCTATTTAAAAAAACCTAAACAGCAGGTCCATGAGTAATGGGTTGTTTAAAAACCTTAACAAGAGGTCCAAGAGTAATGGGCTATTTAAAAATCTAAACAAGAGGTCAAAGAGTAATGGGCTGTTTAAAAACATAAACAAGAGGTCCAATAGTAATGGGCTATTTAAAAACCTAAACAGGAGGTCCAAGAGTAATGGGCTGTTTAAAAACCTAAACAGGAGGTCCAAGAGTAATGGGCTGTTTAAAAACCTCAACAGAAGGTCCAAGAGTAATGGGCTGTTTAAAAAACTAAACAAGAGGTCCAATAGTAATGGGCTATTTAAAAACCTAAACAGGAGGTCCAAGAGTAATGGGCTCTTTAAAAACCTAAACAGAAGGTCCAAGAGTAATGGGCTCTTTAAAAACCGAAACAGGAGGTCCAAGAGTAATGGGCTGTTTAAAAACCTAAACAAGAGGTCCAAGAGTAATGGGCTATTTAAAAACCTAAACAAGAGGTCCAAGAGTAATGGGCTGTTTAAAAACCTTAACATGAGGTCCAAGAGTAATGGGCTATTTAAAAACCTAAACAAGAGGTCCAAGAGTAAAGGGCTATTAAAAAACTTAAACAGGAGGTCCAAGAGTAATGGGCTGTTTAAAAACCGAAACAGGAGGTCCAAGAATAATGGGCTGTTTAAAAACCTAAACAAGAGGTCCAAGAGTAATGGGCTATTTAAAAACCTAAGCAGGAGGTCCAAGAGTAATGGGCTGTTTAAAAATCTAAACAAGGGTTCCAAGAGTAATGGGCTGTTTAAAAACCTAAACAGGAGGTCCAAGAGTAATGGGCTGTTTAAAAACCGAAACAGGAGGTCCAAGAGTAATGGGCTATTTAAAAACCTAAACAGCAGGTCCATGAGTAATGGGTTGTTTAAAAACCTTAACAAGAGGTCCAAGAGTAATGGGCTATTTAAAAACCTAAACAAGAGGTCCAAGAGTAATGGGCTGTTTAAAAACCTAAACAAGAGGTCCAATAGTAATGGGCTGTTTAAAAACCTAAACAGGAGGTCCAAGAGTAATGGGCTGTTTAAAAACCTAAACAAGAGGTCCAAGAGTAATGGGCTGTTTAAAAACCTAAACAGAAGGTCCAAGAGTAATGGGCTGTTTAAAAAACTAAACAAGAGGTCCAATAGTAATGGGCTGTTTAAAAACCTAAACAGGAGGTCCAAGAGTAATGGGCTATTTAAAAACCTAACCAAGAGGTCCGAGAGTAATGGGCTATTTAAAAACCTAAACAAGAGGTCCAAAGATAATGGGCTGTTAAAAAACCTAAACAAGAGGTCCAAGAATTATGGGCTGTTTAAAAACCTAAACAGGGGTAGTCCACAGCCGAGTGGTTAGTGAGTGGTAGTTCTTATCTCCACCTTTAACTGGTCGCCACCATATAACTGACAAGTTGCTGAGTGTGGCATAGAACATTATTCAAAATTTAAATAACGTCAACAAGAGGCCCAGAGTAATGGGCTATTTACAAACGTCAACAAGAGGCCCAGAATAATGGGCTATTTACAAACGTCAACAAGAAGCCAGGAGTATTGGGCTATTTACAAACGTCAACAAGAGGCCCAAGAGTAAAGGGCTATTTACAAACGTCAACAAGAGGCCCAGAGTAATGGGCTATTTACAAACGTCAACAAGAGGCCCAGAGTAATGGGCTATTTACAAACGTAAACAAGAGGCCCAAGAGTAAAGGGCTATTTACAAACGTCAACAAGAGGCCCAGAGTAATGGGCTATTTACAAATGAAAACAAGAGGCCCAGAGTATTGGGCTATTTACAAACGTAAACAAGAGGCCCAAGAGTAAAGGGCTATTTACAAACGTAAACAAGAGGCCCAAGTGTAATGGGCTATTTACAAACGTCAACAAAAGGCCCAGAGTAATGGGCTATTTACAAATGTAAACAAGAGGCCCAGAGTAATGGGCTATTTACAAACGTAAACAAGAGGCCCAAGAGTAAAGGGCTATTTACAAACGGCAACAAGAGGCCCAGAGTAATGGGCTATTTACAAACGGCAACAAGAGGCTTAGAGTAATGGGCTATTTACAAATGTAAACAATAAGCCCAGAGTAATGGGCTATTTAAAAACCTAAACAGGAGGTCCAAGAGTAATGGGCTGTTTAAAAACCTAAACAGAAGGTCCAAGAGTAATGGGCTGTTTAAAAACCTAAACAAGAGGTCCAAGAGTAATGGGCTGTTTAAAAACCGAAACAGGAGGTCCAAGAGTAATAGACTATTAAAAACCTAAACATGGGGTCCAAGATTAATGGGCTGTTTAAAAACCTAAACAGGAGGTCCAAGAGTAATGGGCTATTTAAAAACCTAACCAAGAGGTCCGAGAGTAATGGGCTATTTAAAAACCTAAACAAGAGGTCCAAAGATAATGGGCTGTTAAAAAACCTAAACAAGAGGTCCAAGAATTATGGGCTGTTTTAAAACCTAAACAGGGGGAGTCCACAGCCGAGTGGTTAGTGAGTGGTAGTTCTTATCTCCACCTTTAACTGGTCGCCATCATATAACTGACAAGTTGCTGAGTGTGGCATAGAACATTATTCAAAATTTAAATAACGTCAACAAGAGGCCCAGAGTAATGGGCTATTTACAAACGTCAACAAGAGGCCCAGAATAATGGGCTATTTACAAACGTCAACAAGAGGCCAGGAGTATTGGGCTATTTACAAACGTCAACAAGAGGCCCAAGAGTAAAGGGCTATTTACAAACGTCAACAAGAGGCCCAGAGTAATGGGCTATTTACAAACGTCAAAAAGAGGCCCAGAGTAATGGGCTATTTACAAATGTAAACAAGAGGCCCAAGAGTAAAGGGCTATTTACAAACGTCAACAAGAGGCCCAGAGTAATGGGCTATTTACAAATGTAAACAAGAGGCCCAGAGTATTGGGCTATTTACAAACGTAAACAAGAGGCCCAAGAGTAAAGGGCTATTTACAAACGTAAACAAGAGGCCCAAGTGTAATGGGCTATTTACAAACGTAAACAAGAGGCCCAAGAGTAAAGGGCTATTTACAAACGTTAACAAGAGGCCCAGAGTAATGGGCTATTTACAAACGTCAACAAGAGGCCCAGAGTAATGGGCTATTTACAAATGTAAACAATAGGCCCAGAGTAATGGGCTATTTAAAAACCTAAATAGGAGGTCCAAGAGTAATGGGCTGTTTAAAAACCGAAACAGGAGGTCCAAGAGTAATGGACTATTTAAAAACCTAAACATGAGGTCCAAGAGTAATCGGCTGTTTAAAAACCTAAACAGGAGGTCCAAGAGTAATGGGCTATTTAAAAACCTAAACAAGAGGTCCGAGAGTAATGGGCTATTTGAAAACCTAAACAAGAGGTCCAAGAATAATTGGCTGTTAAAAAACCTAAACAAGAGGTCCAACAATTATGGGCTGTTTAAAAATCTAAACAGGGGGGAGTCCACAGCCGAGTGGTTAGTGAGTGGTAGTTCTTATCTCCACCTTTAACTGGTCGCCACCATATAACTGACAAGTTGCTGAGTGTGGCATAGAACATTATTCAAAATTTAAATAACGTCAACAAGAGGCCCAGAGTAATGGGCTATTTACAAACGTCAACAAGAGGCCCACAGTAATGGGCTATTTACAAACGTCAACAAGAGGCCCAGAGTAATGGGCTATTTACAAACGTCAACAAGAGGCCCAAGAGTAAAGGGCTATTTACAAACGTAAACAAGAGGCCCAGAGTAATGGGCTATTTACAAATGTAAACAAGAGGCCCAAGAGTAAAGGGCTATTTACAAACGTCAACAAGAGGCCCAGAGTAATGGGCTATTTACAAATGTAAACAAGAGGCCAAGAGTAATGGGCTATTTACAAACGTAAACAAGAGGCCCAAGAGTAAAGGGCGATTTACAAACGTAAACAAGAGGCCCAAGTGTAATGGGAATTTTACAAACGTCAACAAAAGGCCCAGAGTAATGGGCTATTTACAAATGTAAACAAGAGGCCCAGAGTAATGGGCTATTTACAAACGTAAACAAGAGGCCCAAGAGTAAAGGGCTATTTACAAACGTCAACAAGAGGCCCAGAGTAATGGGCTATTTACAAATGTAAACAAGAGGCCCAGAGTAATGGGCTATTTACAAATGTAAACAAGAGGCCCAGAGTAATGGGCTATTTACAAAGGTAAACAAGAGGCCCAAGAGTAAAGGGCTATTTACAAACGTCAACAAAAGGCCCAGAGAAATGGGCTATTTACAAATGTAAACAAGAGGTCCAAGAATTATGGGCTGTTTAAAAACCTAAACAGGGGGAGTCCACAGCCAAGTGGTTAGTGAGTGGTAGTTCTTATCTCCACCTTTAACTGGTCGCCACCATATAACTGACAAGTTGCTGAGTGTGGCATAGAACATTATTCAAAATTTAAATAACGTCAACAAGAGGCCCAGAGTAATGGGCTTTTTACAAACGTAAACAAGAGGCCCAGAGTAATGGGCTATTTACAAATGTAAACAAGAGGCCCAGAGTAATGGGCTATTTACAAATGTAAACAAGAGGCCCAGAGTAATGGGCTATTTACAAAGGTAAACAAGAGGCCCAAGAGTAAAGGGCTATTTACAAACGTCAACAAAAGGCCCAGAGAAATGGGCTATTTACAAATGTAAACAAGAGGTCCAAGAATTATGGGCTGTTTAAAAACCTAAACAGGGGGAGTCCACAGCCGAGTGGTTAGTGAGTGGTAGTTCTTATCTCCACCTTTAACTGGTCGCCACCATATAACTGACAAGTTGCTGAGTGTGGCATAGAACATTATTCAAAATTTAAATAACGTCAACAAGAGGCCCAGAGTAATGGGCTTTTTACAAACGTAAACAAGAGGCCCAGAGTAATGGGCTATTTACAAACGTAAACAAGAGGCCCAAGAGTAAAGGGCTATTTACAAACGTAAACAAGAGGCCCACGTGTAATGGGCTATTTTCCTAAAAAAGACTTAAGAAACTTTAGATTAAAATCATTTATTAGATTCATTCTAATTTTTCCTGCAACAAAATAATTGTACCACAAAGAAAAATTCACAAGATAACAACACCTGGGAGATACTGTAGATCTACAATAATACTAAATAAATCACCAACAGACAAATGCTCAGTCATTGATTACCCCCTATATAATCCCAAGTACTCCAGTTGTATCTATCTATTGTAAATCCAAGAATACGCCATTTGTATTTATTTATTGTAAATCCCAGAATACTCCAGGTTGTATTTATCTGTTGGAAATCCCAGAATACTTCCAGGGTGTATATATCTATTGTAAATCCCAGAGTACTTCAGTTGTATATATTGTATTTCTGTTGTAAATCCAAGAATGCTCCAGTTGTATTTCTGTTGTAAATCCTAGAATACTCCAATTTATTTATCTAATTTAAATAATTTAAAACAAGATCTGTTCACTGAGAAACACATTCAAGAATAATTTCCATTCACACAACTTAAGTATATTTTGACAAAATATTGTTCATAATCTACCAAATTTGGTGAAATGTTAACATAAAGAACTTGATTTATTTGAAGAAATATTTCATACAAATATAAAATTGGAGGAACTGACATATCAGAAACATATGATCTGGAGAACTTTAAAATCCCTAGAACTTCCATTATAGATCCCTACAGCTTTGTCTTAGATCAAAGACCCCTAGAGATTTGTCTTAAATCAAAGATCCTGAGAGCTTTGTCAGAGATCAACGATCCCTAGATCTTTGCCTTAGATCAAATATTCCTAAAGTTTTGTGACAAATCAAAGATCACTAGAGATTTGTCTTAGATCAAAGACCCCTTGAGCTTTCTCATAGATCAAAGAACCCTAAAGCTTTGTCTTAGAATAAAAATCCTTAGATCATTGTCTTACATCAAAGATTCCTAGAGTTTCATTTAGTAAGATCCCTAGAGCTTTATCTTAGATCAAGCTTTGTCTTAGATCACAAATCCCTAGAGCTTTGTCTTAGATCAAAATCCCTAGAACTTTGTCTTAGATCAAAGAATCCTTGAGCTTTGTCAAAGATCAAATATCCTAGAGCTTTGTCAAAGATCAAAGATCCCTAAAGCTTTGTCTTATATTAAAGATCCTTAGATCATTGTCTTAGATCAAAGATTCCTAGAGCTTTGTTTAGTAAGATCAAATACCTCTAGAGCTTTGTCATAGATCAAAGATCCTGAGAGCTTTGTCATAGATGAAAGTAAAAAATAATTAATGTTTAAAATAACTGAAATATTGTGACTATTTCCAAACACCTGACAGAAACCAAAATGCTGCAGACTGACACCCCCTCCCACCCCCCACCTGTTTCAAAATCACCTGAACATAAGTACATATGTACACATGTACTTACAATCACGTAGCATGAATATACTGATCTGTATAAATCTGTTTATAATATACAATTTCCTATTCTCATTCAAAAATCAATAAATAAATATTCATGGCCTCATTAATAAGCAAAGATGAATAGATGACACACCTACATCAATGTAATGCTTCCTATACGAATGATTTCAAAATTAATCTAAAACTGATTTTGTGGAATCTTTGACTGCTGATCCACGATAAAGAAAAACAAGTTTCTTTTTTCTGATATAATCATTAATACGTTAAAACCTATGATATTTCACTTCTATCCCTATGATATTTCAATACTATCCATTACTTACCCATCCTACAGCTTGCTAAGGTCTAGTGGTAGAGTGGTTGACTCGCAAGCGGAAGATCCCAGGGGCCTGTTTTATGAAAGGTCGTAAGTCGTAAATCCTAAATCCTAGTCCTAATTGTCATGGGAATGACCAATCAGCGATGCGTTGCCATGGTAATTAGGACTAAAAAGTAGGATTTAGGACTTAGGACCGTTCGTAAAACAGGCCCCAGATCGTTACCAGCCTTTTCCAAAAATGGTAGCGACTGTTTCTTTGCCAAAGTCTTGGCATACGGAGTGAAAGTGACGGGTCTTTTGGATGAGACTTAAAACTTCAGTGTTGCGGAAGGCATGGCACGTAAAAAATAACCCTCACTGCATTGGCGTCAGTCCATAGCACAGGTTAAAATGTTTAGCACTTCACAGAAAGCTAAAACTTAAATATAAGTGAAAAATTCTAGATAGGGATGTAAAACAACAAACAAAAAACTAAACCATCCTTGTGATAAAATCAATGACGTATTAAAAGTCAGATTAACACAATTATTTAAGAGTTGATTGCAATTCTTGTGTGTGTGTTTGTGTATTCTAATTTAGCTTGTTCGTCATAATTACTGATAATTAGAACAAGCTATTGCGTCTGAATATATAAACTCTTCCCTATTTAAAGAAATGAACTGTTCCACATTACCATAAAGAAGAATTCATTTTAACAACAGTTGGCTATCAGAGCAACTTTCATTTTTAACTATGAATTTTGGAAAAGAAAAACATTTTTGGTGGGTAAGGCTTGAATTACATCTAAACAAAGTAATAAAGTAAATGTCCCTGAGGCAGGCACAGATTATCATTTTTTCTTATTCCAACAATGAGTGCAGAAAAGTCAAGTGTACTCTGTATTCTAATAGGGGAATCAAATTTGTATCTATTTCCTAACAAATAAATGAAGATGAGTCTATATCACGAGTACAAATGACTTTTACAGTTGCCGTTTAAACTTAGTAACAATGCGCAATTGTTCACAAAACGTGAAGCTAGAATTTCAAAGACGGTAAAATTATAATAGATCCCTATAAATTACAGATATGACGATGGTACCTAATCTTACAAAAGTATGATTCATAAATATCAAATCTAAGGATTGTCTCCGGTATCCCATAATCTGACACCGTGAACTGATATTCCTTTGTTGTACCTAGGTTAATTACCAACTGACCACATACACAAGAGAAAAATCATTGACGATTATGATAATAATCCTGAATGTTAAAAAAGTTAGTATGATTGATATGAAATGCCCAAAATAACAACCTTCATACAACAAAAACAGCCTAACAAGATCACAAATAAAATTCTCAGTTAGAGATTTGAAACAAAAGTTTTACTTTTACCTCTAAATCCAATGTCATTGATTAATATCAAAATTTCAACATGTTCCTGGATTCAACATACATTTTCCTTAAGAGAAATATTTTAATTTTCAAATTAATAATAATAATAATAATAATCTGATTGCCAGGTACACTAGAACTTGCAAAGGTCAGTTTATCAGTACACTAGTACTTGCAAATGTCACAGTGTATTAGTACACTGTTACTTGCAAATGTCAGTGTATTGGTGCACTAACACTTACAAAGGTCACAGTTTATCAGTACACTAGTACTTGCAAAGGTCACAATTTATTGGTACAATAGTAATTGCAAAGGTCACAGTTTGTCGGTACACTAGTACTTGCAAGTCGCAGTTTATCCATCAATCAACAGTTCCAATTATTCATTTCTATATCAATGTTTTCAATTTTTATCCTGCACATCTGCCAAATGCAGTCAAATACGACACTATGTTAAATGCAGTAGCCATTGTCCAGAGTGTGTATCATTATGCTTCCTATAACATCATGCGTATCATAAAGTTTAGTATCCCGCCATGCCTGAAGTATGTTAATTCCACGTCTGTATCAAATCTCGTCTTCACTTGGAATGATCTTCCGTCACTTAACTGAAAATGTAAAGTAGATATTACTTTATATGATGACTGTCAGTCACACGGCTGAAAATATAGTGGATATTACTTAATACAAGAGATCCCAGAGGGATCTTGGCGCCCACCATCGAATGTTCTTCATTTGATCTATGACAAATGTCTGTCAAGTGCTTTCTCACAAGATTATAACAATACCAAACATAAACTGTTATAATCCAAGACAGCTTAACCATACCTGTCAACCTCTGAAAGTGAAAATGCTGATCATGACCAGCATTGAGTAAAACAAGAATAACACATAATTATATGTCTCGATGGTCCCAGCTTTGATATCAAATGTAGCAAAGTATGGTAAGTATATATTTCAGGGGCTGGGGCTGGGGCAGGACCCCCACATACAATACTGAATGTTTTCCCATAACAATCAATAATATATAGGATTTAAGGGTGGGGCTCTGAACAGTTTTTAAGGTATAAATAAAAATGTATATTTTAGGGGTGGGGCAGGACCAACATATACACATCACTGAATGTGTTTTCCCAAAATAATAAAAAATATATATGGTTTAAGGGTGGGGCTATCAACGGTTTTTTAAATTATAAGCAAAAATATAAATTTCAGGGGATGGAGGACTCCCATATGCACCACTAAATGTGTCTCCCCATAACAATCAATAATATATATTGTTTAGGTTGGGGCTGTGAACATTTTTTTTTATGTTATAACAAAAATATAAAATTCATGGGTGGGGCAGGACCCCCATATGCACAACAAATGTGTTTCTGCATAACAATCAATGATATACATGGTTTAAGGGTGGGGCTGTGAATGTATTGTAAGTTATAAGCAAAAAGATAAATTTCAGGGGGTGGGGCAGGACCCACATATGCATCTCCTAATGTGTCTCCCCATAAAAATCCAAAGTATATATGGTTTAAGGGTGGGGCTGTGAACGTTTTTAAGTAATAAGTAAAAATATAAATTTCAGGGGGTGGGCCAGGACCCCCTTATGACCCTATCATACACCAATGAATGTGTCTACCCATAACAAACAAGAATATATATATATACATATACATATATATATATATATATATATACATATACATATATATATATATATATATCAGGCTTAATTATCAAAAGTCAAGATGGCAGCCTGGCAGCCATTTTGTGATCTGACCTTCCTGAAAATGTGCACAACTAGACAACTAGACCTCAAGGAGAACCTGTATGTCATATTTCATAAAGATCCCTTCAAAACTTTCTGAGAAATAGTGAAAACAAACTATAAGTGTTAAAAGCCAAGATGGCCACCTGGCAGTCATTTCATGATCCGACCCTCCTAAAAATGTACAGTACACAACTAGACCTAAAGGAGAACCTATATTTCAAATTTCATATAGATCCCTTCAGTACTTTCTGAGAAATAGCAATAACAAGAATTGTTTAAGGACGGATGACTGACCACGGGTGCAGGGAGATTTGAATAGCCCACCATCTGTTGATGCTGGGCTAATAATGATCGTCCATCACTCGACTGAAAAGGTAAAGTTAATACAGTGGTCCCCCCTTATAAGACCACCCTAAGTGAGAAAGGCATGTGGTCTCATAATGGAGGTGGTCTTTCCTGGGGGGATGTCTACCACTAACTTGTCAATGATAAACGACATCTAGTAATACAATATACAATTTGCAGACAATTTCACAGCTTGCAGGTGTGACCGACACTCTCAATGCTGATGGGCTCATAATCCTTTGTAATATCGCCTAGAGTAGATATCGCCAACACGCCAAACGAAGCACAACAGCCAGTCGTTACTTGCTGTAAAATCGTCGTAACCCATCTCTAACCCTAACCCTAAACGATTTCTCTTGTAGTTGTAATAATTTCTCGGAAACAGGAATATTTTTTTACCTGGCAACTGAAAAACACTCTTACAATTTCTCATTCACATCTGGGTACATACATCTCACTTTCACGTGATGCCATTTTGTGGTTTATGAAAACATCGGTTATGCAGTAGAGCTAGCGTGTAATCGAGTTTTGTATTTGATGTTTTCGTACTTTTTTTTTAAAAAAATGACCTGAATTATCCAGTCATTATATTCTGTTCACAATCACTGCATTAACCTTGTATGATGAAGAGAATCAGAACAGGGTGGGCTTTAATTATTCAAGTTTTTTTTAAAAAAAAAACAAACAAACTCAGTTGCTCAAATTTTGGTTATGCTGTTGAGCTAGCATGTAATTTAGTTTCGTATTTCATTTTATCGTACTTTTCAAAAACACTTGGTCGCTCGTGAGGAGTTTTTTCTATGTAATTAACGTGATTTGGCCGATGAAAAGTGGTCACTGGTTGCCTTATGGGTGTGGTCTCTTATAAGAGGTAATTTATCATTTAAAAAAGGCTTATGTTTTGAAAATTTGGTCGCTTAAATGGAGTGGTCGCTTGTTGGGGTGTCGTAAATCGGGGACCACTGTATCACTTTATATAATGATTGTCCATCACTCGACTAAAAATGTCAAGTAAATATAAATTTTCATTACATGACTGTCCAAGCTGATTATTCTGTTATTGTATACTTTCTGTCCTTGCTCAATCATAATCGTTGTTTCACATCCCACTACTTTTACTAATGTAATCATTGAGGATAACTGACATAATTGTTCCTTTTCCTATTTGTTTTATGTAAATTATGTAAATTAGCCAATTAAGACATTCATGTAACAAAACAACTGTAGACCTTTGATATTAGATGACACCTTGATTTATCAACCAGAGGAAAGTTGATATTAACCTTAGACGTTAGTCTCAGTGAATATAACTTCCCAGGGGGGTGATAAATCAATGTGTCAACCGATATCAAAATTCAATAATTGAATATTATAAATGTCAATATTTGGCCATGTAAAAAAATATTCTGGTTCTCGGACAATTAGCCTTCCAAAATGGGCAAGGTAGGTAGGTATTTTATTTTTATTTTTTATTTCAAAATTATTGTTTATATACCTTGAAGGCAAGAAGATAAAAAGACTTTATGTAACAAAAAAATGTATTTTATTGAGGCCTTCAATAAATTGTAACAAAAAGTTATGTGATTGTTTTGTTCACTTGGTTTTAAAACTGAAATATTAATAAAAATATAAAATAGCTAAAAGATTATATATTTATCAAAACATATAAGTGTTTTGAAACTACAAGATAATTAATTGTTAGTGTATCGTTATAATTATCATCAATCATTATCATTACTATTTTACAAAGCTGTACAAAATGTAACTACTATGTGTCTAAAAATCAATTCAAATTCCAAAAGTTTCATTTTTGAAAACAATAGCTATCCATTTTTACGTATTTCATTAAAACTTTTATTTACAGTAACTAATTTTACTTTTTTTTTTTTTTTTTTTACTTTTATCATTCACCTACATTTAATTCAGATTTTAAATCTTTTATACACTATATAGTGTTACATGTATCATCATTTTAACACATCCTGAAATTCAGTTATGTTCGGTATCGGTTCTTTCATTTAAATCTCAACTTCCACTTCCTCCATTAACTGCAAGCAACAGCAGAAAACACACAATGTGTTCTGTGACATTTTCTGGCATGAGGTAAAGATTTACATGTTGAATTTTTACTTGCTGCGTGGTGGTGATTTTTTTATGAAATGTAAATAAAATGGTTTCATTGGCAATTTCTTTTTACACGCAGCGGTGTCCGAGAACCAGAAGTATATTTTTTACTTGACCTTTTCACTGAGTGTAATTTTTACAATTCCAACAATATTTCGCAAATTTTTTGTCAGATTTAATTATGAGGAAAAAAATTAATGAAAAATAACAAAATATCTACAAATTTGCATTTAAATAGACAAAAGTATCATTCTTATTACCAGAGTCCATACATGATCTGCAAAACCATAGACCAAGACAGAATTATCAATGGGGCATTACAGGTCTACCAAGGTAAATTTACACATTTTAACAAACACAACGAGTCTAAATTAAATCATAACGGGGTGACAGGCTTCTTGTCGATACGGAAATATTCGAGCTTCAGTAATATATGGAATCTGTACAAGGTAATACGTTATACGTTTTATCTGTACAACCCATTTTTGGAGAGACCATTTTGTTTGGGTTTTTGACAGCACCCTGATGTGCCACTTTACCTTGCCAGACCTGTTGCTGTGTTTTGCAAAAAAAAAAATTAAAAAAAAATTGTTTTTTAGTACTTAGATTGCTGAACAATGACAAAATAGAGATATACACAGGCATACAAATTCTTGTATTTCTATTTACTTTGTGAAAGTAAGGTCAGGCCCAGTACGGTAAGCATATACAAATAGTATAAAGGTTGAATTGATTATCTGCAAACAAATAATTTGCCAAACAGGGTCTTTCAAGCAATTTTCACAAAATATATAGGAATTCAAGAATCCTTTATGCCTGTGTATATCTCTTTTTTGTTATTGTAAACCCATGTAAGTAGTAAAGAAAGAAAGAAAGAAATTTGTTTGTAAAAAACACAGCTAATGCCACTTTAAGATGCTGTGGCATGAAATTAATGGACGTCCTACCTTGACATCAACAATCTGTCCTGCGGATATATTTTCTGGTATGTCTATTGTTAGTGTTTCCTTTCCGGTCAGAGACAGAGAATCTGCAGTTTGTCCCTCTAAGTACTGGAACGGAATGATCCCCATGCCAACCAGGTTACTGCGGTGAATTCTCTCATAACTCTCTGCTATCACAGCTTTGATACCCTTGAAACCAAAATGAAAAAAGATGTCAGTTTAGCATTTTAAGACTATTTATTTGTTGTGGAAATACAATATTTATGTATACTTTAATAAAAGACATAAAAAATTATATA
This sequence comes from Atrina japonica, assembly GCA_030159075.1. Classification (NCBI taxonomy): domain Eukaryota; kingdom Metazoa; phylum Mollusca; class Bivalvia; order Pterioida; family Pinnidae; genus Atrina; species Atrina japonica. Next base: position 537,228 of record BROG01000393.1, on the reverse strand, counting down.
TATATATATATATATATATATATATATATATATATATATATATATATATATATATATATATATATACAGTAAAACCTGCTATAGCAGCCACCTCTATATAAGGATTACCTGTTTATAAAGGCCCTTGACTGCATATTTCAACTAAATTGAACTTGTATAAAGGTCACCTGCACATAAAGGTCAATATTTTTGGTCCCTTGAGTGGCCCCTATATACAGGTTTCACTGTATTTTAAATATAATAACGGGCATTCTAAGAGTACTGACGAGCTATTACATGTTCTCTACCAGTGAAAACATTGGGTAGTGAGATATTTAAAAAACTTCCATCAAAACTTTAACCACACAGACTCCGGGACAGACTGACAGATGCAGAGAAGTCCTATCGCTCCCTCTTCCTAGTTTCTTCTTATACTTCATACATATAAATTAGCCAAGTTCATGAATAATAAAGCAAATTCAAAGTGTAAATAATAGCAAATGCCAGTAAAATGGACATCAAATCCATTTTGTCACTTTCTCAGAAATTTTTTTTTACCAGTATCCATGGTCCTTTAGCTGCCCAATCACGAGAAGAACCTGATCCATATTCTTTACCCGCAAGCACCACCACTTGTTTTTCTTCCTTGCGGTACCGTTCAGCGGCATCAAATATGTCCATCTGTTTTGACAAATAATAATAAAAGTAATCATGATAATACATTATATATATATATATATATATATATATAATATACACACACATATATATATATATATATATATATAGTACTATGAATATGTCAACTAACTGCATTTTCAATAGCTTTCTATATTCACAGAATTATTTCCAGGCAATGTGGCCCAGAGAAAAACGTCAAAAACAGTTTATCTCTTGCCCACCGGCAACACAAGAATGTCAATATTGTGTTCTTGGACGATCCAAACACTTTCAGGCCAGTGGCATAAAAATGTAAAATTCAAGCCCTGAGTACGGTTACACCAATATATTGAACTTGAAGGGGGATTAATTTTATTTCAAATAAATAGACATTATTTCTAATAAATAGACATATCCACCAGAAAACAACAACCAAAAGGAAACATTTGCTGTAATCTCACCTCTTCTCCAGTTGGAAGGTAGATAGTTCTGGCTCCTGCTTTGCTCATAAACTTATTGACGAGTCGGATATTTGCAAATGTTCCTCGGGACATAACGGCATCATTACCTCTTCGTGAGCCGTAAGAATTAAATTCTCTAGGCGTTAACCTGTTAACAACGTAACACTTACTTATTTTGATATCAAACAGGAGCATATTACAAATTATCCAATCTAAAAACCGATCTCTAAGGCCATGTAAAATTAATATTCTGGTTCTCAGATAATTGGCCTTCCAAAATGGGCAAGGTAGGTAGGCATTTTATTTTTATTTCTTATTTCAAAATTTTTGGTATACCTTGGACGAAACAAAACAAGAAGATACGATGTATTGAAAAACGTCTTTATTGAAACCTTTAATAAACTGTAACAAAAAGTTGTGTGATTGTCTTCTTCACTTATAAAAGTTATAACAGTTATATGCACCATAAAATAATTATTTTCATGTACGGTATATTTAATTGCATATTAACTTATTTAAAATTGTTATGCACAGATCACCTGTTTAGGATTATTGAGTTTAATGACTGCAAGCGTGACAGTCCAAAGAAGTTTCTTTCTGGAATATTTTAATAACACATAATTGATATTATTAAATCTAAAAATAAAAAACTGGTTGGAAAATTATTATCCAAATATAAGTTCTTCTCAGGAGATAATATTGATTAATAGTCTATAAAAAAAGTTATATAATTTTACTTAAACTTGTAAAAGAGCTGACCTGCCTAAATTGGTAGCTTGCTCTACTCTTGATTGTGAAGTTGCGAGTTTGAGTCCAGTTGGTGACATGTTGGATTTCTGTTGTTCGGATGAGACAGTAAAAACTAAGGTCCTGTCTCAAGGACAGACTTGGCATGTTAAAAAAAACCCACTGCATAGGATAAAGTCCTTGGCATAGGCCAAAATTTGTGCAGCCTGCAGCTAGTTGCCGCCATGATATAACTGATAAAATACTAATGAAAAGGGTAATAAAACACCAGCATGCAAACAAATTTGTAAAATGTATATACCTATGCATATGGGGGAAATAGTACACATTTAGTTGCGATATCACCACATGAACACCATGTTTTGAAAAATAAAGGAATAAGATACAGGTGAAAAACTGGGAGGAGTTATTGGTTAATCTATATCAAACTACTGTAGACATAAGTGTACCTCTGTTTTTGCAAATATGCAACATATTTATGCATAGCATCTGCCATGTCAGTGACCAATACTTTCACAGCCCTCCATTTTTCAGTGTTTATGAAAGGTACTTCTAGCACTGAGTCAATATTTGTAGCATGTTCAAGAAGTTTTTACAGACTGAATTGAAGGAAGTCTTTGTTTTCTTGAAGGGTTTTTGGAACAATACAGTTTCTTTCTTCCATTTCTGTGACATAGGGGTCTATGTACCTCAGTGCATTGCTCACTGTTTTAACAAAATTTTGCCCCAAAGTTTCCACTGCATCTGGCGTAAACCCAAGATCATTTTCTTCAAGCCAGTCAATCAGCTTTACTGTTAACTGATCGCGCTTGTTGTTACATTTTGGGCGCTGGGGTAAAACCAAACGTGTTTGGCTTTCCATTAACACAGCGAAGGCCGATTGTTTGTGTAAAAACATCTTCTGTCGTTTCTGGGCATTTTTCTTCGTTGATAATCACGCTAAAATATCTTCCAAACAAATCTACAATTTCTGATATTTTTACTTTCTTGAAAACTTTGTCCATGTCAGACTCGTTTGTTTTGTTTTTTCCAACATATACATCGTAGTTCAGTGTTCGTGTTATCGTAGGATTTTCTTCTGGCTTTAATTCATTAAATATGGACGAACAGAACGTTTCGATACTCACATCGTTTTTAACTGGCATAATAGTCCATGGTCTTAACGTTTTTGTTCGCCCAAATGTCACTTTAACTCCTACGAGCAAAGACTGCGATTGCGAAGTGTCTTTAACTTTGTAGATAGTAAGTCGGAGTCAGAGAAGCGCTTGAAATCGATGTATGGCGGGAAATTCAAACTTTACTTTTCTCTGAAAAACATCGCGCGGCGGTGATTTTTTTATGAAATGTGAATAAAATGGTTTCATCGGCGATTTTTTTTTTGCGCGCGGCGGTATCTGAGAACCAGAATATTAATTTGACATGGCCTAATATTATGTATATGATCTAATGCAATCTGCTATGGGGTCACATGCAGATGACCTCATAGGTATGTCATTTTTGACCAATGAAAAAGCAATATACACAATCTTGCAAGCAATCTAATGTAAACATTTTAATATTATAAAAACAATGAGCACAAAATTCGAAAGTACAGAATTATTTCCATACCATTGGACAGATTTGAATCAAGAAGTATATTCTGATGGACTTTTGCGGACTGACAGTTTCCTTTTTATAAAATAAATTATATCTCTTTGCCATTCAATTTTGTAAGTCGCATTTTCACTGGTCGAACATACATCTACAAGAGGTCACCCGCATCTGACCCCATAGCGGATTGCGGTAGATCCTCTATGTGACATATCAGAAAACAGGAGTGGTGAGAGATTGTTTTTTAATTAGATTGCAAATTATCTAACAAAATGTAACATTCACTAACCTTGTAGGCCTATCATTACTTGACTTTGAAATAGGTAATCACCAGCACCTGGTTTCACGATGCGTTATTAAATTTAACTTGAAGTCAACCAATGTTAAATTAATCGGCTAGCCATAGGTTAAATTTAACAAAGGAATGGGCAACTGGGTCCAGAATTTATTACATTTTTGGTAGCGAAATAAACAGACCAATTATAAAAAGATAATATACAGTTATAAAATAACAGTTCTAATTCACTCACCCTTTTGCGGCTAAGTATCTGGCGGCTGGACTGTTTCTAGCTATACTTCCTGCTGGGGATATGTGATCTGTGGTCACAGAATCCCCAAAGTTCAGAAGCACATATGCATCCTTAATACCTTCAGGTTTTGGCAGTTCTTTTGTCTAAATAGAAAGTATAAAATAATGTTTACCTTGAAAATTTCATTGCTGATAGATTTTCACCGACACCGCTCTTAGATGAGAAGGCGAATTTAAAATGAAAGCAAAATTTTCAAGCAAAATATTTGACACACGAACATATGTGCCACCCATGAAACTACGGATATTAAGGGCGATTTTTGAGATAGCGTAAATATGTTATCTGTCGTATTAGGGTGAAAATAACCATAGGGAATATTGCCAGTAACCGTACATGTGGGAAATTTTAGCGAGACATAAATTAATTGTTTTGTCCTGAAATATGGTATATACTTTTAGTGAGAAGTAATTTTAGCGATATTATTATAAAATTGAGATAACTTTTACCTACAATGAGGAATGAACTGTTAGCAATATTTAACTTTAGCAATCCCAACAACATTGCTAATAATGCCAAGATTTAATCTCGACTAAAATTTCTGCTTATATGCAGTTGTGAAATACTTTGTCGTGAAGAAACTATTTGGGAAGGATTTTGAGCAAAATGTCTTCATGAAGCATTTCTGTAGAACCTAACCCCCAGCCCTCAACTTGTAAGACAAACACTCTGACAGGATTATCGTCTGTTAGACATACAGAGTCTTGAAAAATCTTTGATTTGGGAAATGTATGCATCGAATCTGGATCAACAAGACTCATAGATTTCAATGCTTTGTCACTTTTTCTTTTGAACAAAATTTTCCAAAAAATGCCCTCAACAGATCACAGAAATCCAAACCCATAAAATGCAATAACAAAAAAATAACACAACTATAGGAAAATCCATATGACCTGGTGGGGCGGAGTTTTGTGAACCCTTTCTTAACCAGACAAATTTAAATTTTCACATAAAGCCGGTCTCAACCAAAAACTTAGTAGAATCGACCAATAATTAAAAAGTTACTCTGTCCCGCCAAAAATGCAAAATATATACAAGAAGCTCTTAAGAGTCTGTATCGCTCACCTGGACCATGGCTCTTTGATAATCCACTTGACATTTATTTAACGTTTCAGTGGAGACATTTGAATTTGTTCCCCCTTGCATGCACAGTATTCTGGCTGTCATCTGCAGAATTGCCAGATTATTTGTGAGGGGGACAGTATAAATACTTGTGGACATATCTTTTAAAGAGGCGGAACAAAGGACTGTCAACAACTGACCTAGTAGTTTCAAAGGAGAAGATCTTTGATAGTGTTTTCCAACATGGTGCAAAATTAAGTTCTGTCATAACGGCCATCTTTTATTGGGTGCACACTTGCTGGACATTTTTAAAGGGCACCACTCAAGGACTATTATGACCAGGTTTAGTTCCAAATTGGCCCTGTGGTTCTAGAGATGATCTTAAAATGTATTCCCATAGAGTCCAATGTTAAACTATGTTTTCTGCTGGTGTCATCTTGGTTGGGGTGCACACTTGCTACATACATTTCAAAAGGAGTCATCCAAAGGCTATTGTGACCATGTTTGGTTCCTTTTGGACTAGTAGTTACAAATATGTTAGATAAGAATGTTTTTTCATAGGGTCTAATGTTAAACTATGTTCCCTGCTGGTGACTATCTGGGATAGAATACTGGCTTGCCAGAAATATTTTTAAGAGTATCCAAGGACTATTGGGACCAAAGTTGGTTGTGGTTTCAGAGGATTGATCTAATAATTTCAAAGGAGAAGATATTTAATAGTGTTTTCAGTTAGGAACCAATGTTAAACATAGTTCCCTGCTGGTGCTCATCTTAGATGAAACAGGTGAGGTGAAAAAGACGAAAATCAAACAATGTAACTTGCTTTCAGTTAATTGCGAGCAGTGTTTGTACCCCATTCTCTCAAGTTGGAAGCATTTTAAAATAATTTTTAAAGTGTGTATTGTTTCTTTTATAGCTATAACTTTTGGCCATTCAAATTAGGAGGAAGATTCGGCATCACTAATAAAACTAGTTTAACCCCACCGCATTTATATGCACTCGTCTTAAGTCAGGAAGACTTTGGCCATTAGTTTGTCTTAAGTTATAACCTTTGAGTTTCTTGTGGGATACTTTTGCACTTGATTGTGCCACTGGATAGTGCTATTTTTTTTTCTTTGTTGGGGCCTTTCAGAGCTTGTTTCATGGCATGGCCTGCCATCGTTGAAGGCCATGATGTAACATCTGGATGTGTGTTTCATTTTTACACATGTATTATCTGTTTTATTGACCATGTTACTCCATATTTTTGTCTTTTTTCACATATCTTTATATTGACAAATGTAGCCCTTGACATGCTGAACATTTTTGCAATTAACACTTAACTTCTATCTCTAATAGTTTTCGAATTAAATGACCAAAAGTATAAAAATTGTGAAAATTCAGCATAAAAGGGGCAATAACTCCTATAAGGGGTCGTGGAACACCTTTGACTTCGATAAACAAAATGTAATCCTTGACATGCTGAACATTTTTTGTTATTTACACTTAACTTCTATCTCTTATAGTTTTTGAATTAACAGACCAAAAAGTATAAAAATTGTGAAAATTCAGCATAAAAGGGGCAAAAACTCCTACATCTTGCATAAGATGCAAACTTATCAGACACATTTGTAAGGCAGCTAACTAAGGACTATTGTCATAAAGTTTAGTCCCAAACTATGTTCCATGCTGGTGGCCATCTTGGATGGGATGCAGACTTGCCGGACACATTTTTTAAGGGGGACCACCCAAGGACTATTGTGACCAAACAATGTGGCCAATTGGCCTTATGGTTTCAGAGGAGAAGATCTTTGAATGAAAATTTACGATGGACGCCGGACGCCGGACGCCAAGTGATAGCAAAAGCTCACCCTGGCTATAGCCAAGTGAGCTAAAAAGGTGAAAGAGTCTTTACATAAAAAAATTAAAGATTAAAGTTTTAAAAGGCTTTTGTTCTTTCTATCAAGGAAATTGGTCATTTCTGAACATAAGTTGATAGTTGTCAAGTTTACTTTATATAAACAACCTGGACTTAGAAAAATGTCAAAAAGCACTTACCATGGTTTCAAAGAAGGGTGGGGACTTGATATACGTTGACTTGGAATCCCAGGGATATAACATGCCTTCTGGGGACACGAGGGAGTTCCATCTCTTGTTTCCTTTCTGAAAAAATAGATATGAAAATTCACTTATTGAAATGTAATAAAATTTAGTTTATGGACATTTTCCATCTACCTTCAATCTGTCCCTACACCACTTACTTATGTTATTGTGCACATACAAGCTAATGTGATATAGTGCTTTTGGGTACATATAAGCTTATGTGATATAGTGCTTCTGGGTACGTATAAGCTAATGTTATATAGTGCTTTTGGGTACATATAGGACAAGGTTATTCACAATTTTCTCTAACAAATTAAAAATTTTCAAATTTAGAATAAGTATCTTACATAAAATGAATTTACTTGTACAATAGACCCCTTTAAGATAAATGCTTTCTTGCTAATCTCACCTGCGCACTTAACACTTTGGAGTGGCATCATGAAGATTTGTACCCGATACAAATCATACCCAATGAAAAACAAATCCTACACAGGGTACAATTTGCCTTTCAAAGAGTAGAATTTGTCTTGGGTATGGAATGTTTTGGGCATGAAACTCCTTGATGCCAATCAGAAGTGTCAAGTGCGCATAAATTCATCCACAGGATGAGCCCTGTACATTTAGAAAATATTCAAATTTTCTCTCATTTCATGACAATGGTTTAACAATATTAGCAGAACAGCCTGTTTTACCTATTTTTTTTCGTCATGTTAACACTAGTGACCAATCAACTGAATATCAAAACTTTTACCATAATACAAATTAATTAAGTACATACTTCTTTGTGTAGTTATAGAATGGAGATAGATTCAAACATGAAGGGATTGTGTCAAGAATTAATATTGAATTGAGCTAAAATGTTTAATTCTCTCAGAATGGAATGTTAACGGGGCTGAAGGCGCCATTTTAGCAGCACATTGTATATATCATCTTTGGAATAAGCAAACGGTTTGACAGAATTAACCCGAAACATTCCAGAAGTTTGCTATCTTGGTCCGAGTATATCTGTTATATCCGGAAAAAGTCTAGTTTCAAAGAGCTCTGGTACCGAAAGAATCATTTCTTGATGTTTTCATCACACATTTGTGTAATGGGAAAATTAATGAAATCAGGTGTCAAGTTCATGTTCCATATATACAATAGAATCTACCCGTAGTTATCTCAATATTCATGTTCCATATACATGTATACAATAGAATCTACCCGTAGTTATCTCAATATTCATGTTCCATATACATGTATACAATAGAATCTACCCGTAGTTATCTCAATATTCATGTTCCGTATACATATATACAATAGAATCTACCCGTAGTTATCTCAATATTCATGTTCCATATACATGTATACAATAGAAATCTCAATATTCATGTTCCGTATACATATATACAATAGAATCTACCCGTAGTTATCTCAATATTCATGTTCCGTATACATATATACAATAGAATCTACCCGTAGTTATCTCAATATTCATGTTCCGTATACACGTATACAAAAGAATCTACCCGTAGTTATCTCAATATTCATGTTCCGTATATGCAATAGAATCTACCCGTAGTTATCTCAATATTCATGTTCCATATAAATGTATACAATAGAATCTACCGGTAGTTATTTCAATATTCATTTCCATATATACAATAGAATCTACCCGTAGTTATCTCAATATTCATGGGTCTAACCCTATCATTTTGGGACATCTGAAATTCGAGATGACCAAAATTTTAATTAACAAGTGTACATATACTCAAAAATCAAGCCCATCCGTTCAACTCTTTTGTAACCAGAATTTTGACTCTGTAAGTATGAGACTTAATCTAAAACATGTTTTGATGCTGAAAACTTGACAACCAGTCACTGATTTATGTTTCACAACAACAACAACAAAAGAAACAAGATGTGTCAGTGTAACACAAATGCCCCCAGTCCCAACAAATTTCTATGCATGCAAAATATTGCAGTTTGACCCCACCCCAGGGGCATGTGATGTCATTAGAGTGTGAGCAACCTTTAGATGACCCTACAGTCTAAGTCTGATTGCTATATCACAATCCAAACTTGAAATATTGCACTTTATATGTAAGCAGGACAGAATTACAGACAGACAGACAAACAGACAATCCAAACTTGAAATATTGCAATTTATATGTAAGCAGGACAGAATTACAGACAAACAGACAATCCGAACTTGAAATATTGCAATTTATATGTAAGCAGGACAGAATTACAGACAAACAGACAATCCAAACTTGAAATATTGCACTTTATATGTAAGCAGGACAGAATTACAGACAGACAGACAAACAGACAATCCAAACTTGAAATATTGCACTTTATATATAAGCAGGACAGAATTACAGACAGACAGAGACAGACAATCAAACATTAGATGCTCCCGGCGGACCTTTCAGGCCGCGGGCATAAAAAAAAAAAAAAAAAAAAAAAAAAAAAAACCAAACAAACAAACAAAAAACCCAAAATTGCAAATCAATCACCTGTATTCTAGAGTAAACATCAGTGAACATAGCTGGCACAACACATTGTTTTTCTACTTCCTGTAAAATAAAAACAACATTGAAACTGCTATCACAGCAACTCAAATACAGTCAAAATTGTATACAAAGACCGCTCAGGGGGAATTACAAAAACGGTCTTTATAGACAGGTGGTCTTTGTATAAAGAATCACATGTATATGAGATATTATGAAATCCAAAAGATCCAAGATGACTTTCATTATTTCCAACTACATGTTTCTTCCCTGGTTAGATATTCCATTTAGTAAATGTACATTGTAATATTAGGATCTGGAAAATTGGGAAAATATACAATATTTTTTTTGAAATTCCAAATTGGGAATTTTTGCATATTTTGGGGAAAATACAAGCCATATTTGAATTGGGAAAGGTCCTGTAATTGGACCCAAAATAGGCAGAGGAAAAATCACTGTACTACGGCAAATTTGACTGTATTTATATATATATATATATATATATATATATATATATATATATATATATATATATATATATATATACACACTCATACCAAATATAAAGTATTCTTACTTCAAATACAAGATAAAAAGTATTTTTACTTTGATATAATTATGACCAACAATAGGGGTGCGATGGTTCGGTTAAAAACCGAAGAACCGAACCATTCACGTCTAACCGATCGGTTCGGTTCTTATATTACAGATTTCGGTTCGGTTCGGTTCAAAAATTCTTTTTCAATAAGGTCCTTCTAATGACCCAAACGGCATGACATTGACTTGAAGCAGACGCCAATACTTCTAATTAAAAATACTTAATATTCTTTATCAGAGTATAAAATAATCTATAAATGATTAATACAGATATAATTTGAATGTAGATGTGATAATATATCCAGCCTCTCAATAACTTGCAGCTATTTCGTAACGTTGCATCTATTAGGTGTTTAGTGCTATCAGTATAAATTGCAAATGGTGGCTAATATGAAGTTATTCTCGCTCACTACGGTCACTTCAATTCTAGAAAGAAGGGGGTTTGGGAACAGAAATTGAGTAGGCTTGAGTAATTCAAGTTACTTTAGTGTGGGATTATTTCCAACTGAAACCAGATGCCGATGACAAATATGGCAATGCATAATCAACAGTGAATAGGCAAGTCTTTCAAATAATAAACATGACAATTTGACATGCAGCGTTTACTCTGTAGTGTCTACACACCTACGGAGTTACTCTACGGCAGAAAGACCAAGTTCTTTACATTTGATCTGTTAACCTCAGCCTGTGGTATTCTATACCCTGTCGTAAATATTTTTTTCCAAAATGTAATTCCAAAGAAGTAAGGATTAAACAAGATGTCAAGAGTAAAATTTGTTAGTGAATTAAACATAGCAATACAGCATATTTCTCTTACAATGTAAATGGAGAGAATATTTTAAACACAAGTGGTCCATATAAGCAAATTACAATGTATTTCTGTATCATTGATCAGTAGCTTGTTAGAAATGCTACTGTGCCATGCACAGATTTATCTTAAAGATATATAATTTCACAATATAGTGTATGGTAGGCTAGAGATATGAACTAGAACCCACATACTGCTGTGTAAGGTAGGCTAGAGATATGAACTAGAACCCACATACTGCTGTGTTGCACCACAGGGTCTCATATTTGGGTTTAAAATATGTGCCATTCGACTGACATTCAACCTAGAATGTGTTTATACTTCTGTAGTTCCTTTTGGAGGCCAAGAGTCAGTTGTTAGATGAACTGAACCGAAAAAACCGAGAACCGAAACAGAAAAAACCGAACCGAACTGAAAAAATCCTGAACCATCCCAACCCTAACCATCAAGTTATTTAATGACTTTTCCCTACTTAAGTTTCCTATAGTTGTATCATCATCATTGTTATCTTGAGTTACAACCTATAGTGAAACTGGCTCCAGACTGTGAGGGAAACTCTTCAAATCTTGTGTCTACAGATGGACAAAAAGATGTATTGTAAACAATTTACGTCTGAATAAAAATGCCACTGGCAAGAAATTAAAATATTTCAAATCTAAACCAAATTGCTGAAGCAGAAAGTAAATGGAATAACAAACTTGCCTGGATTTCCTGTCTTGTTGGCCAAATATCTCGGAGAAATACTGGATTACCTTCTGAATTTGTACCTGGAGAATATACAATACACAATAAATACAAACGCTGGTAAAATACGGAGATATATAATTACCATAAAACAAACTCTAAATCTTCTAATTTCTTGCCAATTCAATAGCATACATTATAAAGCATAAGGCAAATACAGATAAACTTGTCTACAAAGGCCACTCAAGGGAACAGGCCAGAGTAATCATTATAGATAGGTGGTCTTTATGAAGAGGTTTATTCATTATAAGAAGGTTAACAATGGTTATGTTTGAATGAATCTTATAGGCAGGTATTCTTTATACAGATGTTACCTTTAATGCAAGTTTGTCTGTAGCAGGATTGCTTCAAATAAGTGTAATTCGAAAAATATCGGCATATATATTCATCACCATGTTAAACCTAGGACAAACCTCTCAATAGAATCATAAAGTAGAGATGATCTCAAAATAAGTCAACACTGATTTTTGTTGTTCACATCAAAAAGTGCCTCTGTAATTTTAAATTTATAAAATTTCAATACAGAAAGATACAGGTTTCTGGCAAAACTAGGAAAATGGATGAAAATTTTAGGAAAATTAAGAATTATTTCTTATGCCTTTAGATTTAATTAGCTGTGAGTACTACCACCTAAAACTAATTAACGTCAGTTCATCGTTAATAAGTAGGCATTGTCCACCATACTTATCAGGTACATGTGTAGTAACAGAATATACTGCATATTTTCCAAATATTTGACTTTTGCATTAAAGGGGCATTAGCTGTGTTTCTTTTTTGCAAAAAAAATTCTTTCCTCTTTACTACCTCGACTGATATATAATAACAAAAAAGAAATATACACAGGCCTAAAAAATTCTTATATTCCTTTTTTTGTGTGTGTGTGTGTGTGAAAATTACTTGAGATACCCAGTTTGGCAATTATTCACTTGCAATTGATTAATTCAACCTTACTATTTGTATATGCATACCACACTGAACCTTATTTTCATATATAAGATTTTTTATGCCTTTTTATAGCTTTTATCTGTAATTGTATATCAAGTACAAGTAATAAAAGTTGAAAAAATAAAAAAAAATGTTATTTGGTAAACACAGCTGATGCTCCTTTAAAGTAATTATCCTAATCAGTTTGACTATTCTACCTACCTAATGGATCTTTTTCAAAGTCTATAAGTACGGTTCCCGCAAGTGCATAAGCAATTACTAGAGGTGGTGATGCGAGGTAATTGGCACGAGTAAGTGGATGGATTCTTCCTTCAAAGTTACGATTTCCAGACAAGACTCCGCAAGCAACAAGGTCTCCCTTTAATAGAAATTAACCTTCAGATTAATCTTTACTTAAAACAGGGTAATCATCAAGACGAAGAACATCAGGTTAATTAATTTCAAATATAGAACAGGAATGTTAATGATTTTTAATCTTACAATTTTATTTTTTTTTTTTCGATTTTAAAAATATGATACCTTTTCTATGGCCTCGGACACAGGCTCCGTTAGTGGACCACTATTACCTATACATGTCATACAGCCATATCCAACAATATCAAACCTACAAAATGAAAATAGAAACACGTTTCAATCACCTGTCAATCATATCTATTAAAGTGTAAAACAAATCATGGTTGTAAAAAGAAAACACCAGGTGAATATCCATACAGGTGTATCAAGCAATGGTGTATATCTAAAAGGCAGGGTTCGACATTAATGTTTGTCCAATTGTCCGTGTCCAGGTGAAAATCAGCTTGGACAAGTAAATCTTTCTGATCACTTGTCCGAGAGGACAAGTTAAAATAATCAACAATATTTATAGCTAAATTTGATGAGTATCCAGTAAATGCCTAATTCAAAAGTGAAGATTGAATTACTCAGGTAAACATCGTTGTAGTTTTATCTTCCTATGCATAAACATAGATAGACGTTAATAGTTAATAAAATTGAAAACAATTCATAAACAAAATAATACTGAAAACTGAGTTGCAAACAAACAAATGAAATAATGAGAGACAAGATTAAATTGAGAGCAGTTTAAAAACATTCTGCAGTCAACTGCCCAAGATCAAGCTTCCAACAATAAGGTTTTGTTGATTTGAACTATAACAGTGTAATTTGAACAGTGGCAAGTTCTACAGATATTATCGTAGTGTACATGTGTGAATACACATATTTTTGTGTCTTGTTTAGTTTTTGGTAACATCTCTTTTGTGTCTTGTTTAGTTTTTGGTAACATCTCTATCATTGTTGCTTCTTTTATTTTTCGTTGTCTGATAAATATTCTCTTATTTAGTAGGCCCGATTTTTTTTTTTTTTTTTATATTTTTAAACTTTTTTATTAAAATATATGTATGTTTATATATTTATGATTATTTTTTTGTAAATTACAGACAAGAGGATTTGGGATTTGGACAAATTACTTTTGGTTATAACTTGTCCGATAGGACAAGTGAAAAAAAATCCTTAATATAGAGCCCTGACAGGTGTGTCAAGCTATGGTGTATCAAAATTTTGGTTTGGTTATAAATGCGATGAAACTGGAAATTTTTAAAGATATTTAAAAAATCTTTTTCTCATTAATATCAACATTTCGTTATATGTTAATGTCTAAACATGTGAAACAAGGCTTCATTGAACCTGGTAAAGAAAAACAAAGATGTCACTTAGTTACAAAGTCAATACCTTAGAGACAGAAAGGGACTGCTAACAGATTCTACAAGAAAAGAGAACAGATCCAATATTACCTAACTGGAATAAAAATGTTATACATGGATGATTAGTTTGCATGCTGGAAAGGTATTTTTATCGGCATAATTACAGTACCGCAAAACTAATGATAAGAGTCAACGTTGTCTAAATTTACTCTCAACCGTTAGCCTATCATATGTGCCTTCGGAATCTGGGTCAGTGCATAATAAATTAGATTTTACTGGGAGTCAATTTTATGTAATATTAGTATCTGTTTTCAACATGGAAACATTATTTTACACGTTTTCATATCAATACCCAGTTTTTAATGGTGAAAAAAATTGATTTTGAGTGACAACAAACCTTTAACAATTGACATAGACATCTTATTTATACCTGAAACGTCTAATTAACAAACACAGTAATATATTTTCATTCATACAGTTTAGCTTACCCTAATTTCTCTAGATATTGTGCAACACCACTGTCCCGCAGGTAATATGTGACAACGCCACTTCCTGGAGACAGACTAGTTTTTATATATGGTTTTACACCAAGACCTGCTTCTACTGCCTTCTTTGCCAAGAGCCCTAGAAAATCAGATACACATTATAGTAAAACTTGATTATAACAAATTTTAGATACACATTACAGTAAAACATGCTTATAACAAATTTTAGATACACATTACAGTAAAACATACTTATAACAAATTTTAGATACACATTACAGTAAAACATGCTTATAACAAATTTCAGACACACAACACAGTAAAACATGCTTATAACAAATTTCAAGAGACCTTATTGTTTAATTCATTATAATGACAGTTTGTTATAAAGCTAAAGGGTTACAATACAATTATTTAAGAAAAAATTCACTCTAAATTCAGGCTTATCTTTTCCGGGATATCAAAAGAAAACAGAGACATTTTGTTACTTTTAACTTACACAACTTATCTAATAAGAGAGTACCCACTGTAGACCTATGTATGCTTGGCAAAAAAGTAAAAAATGTACTTTTGTTTAAATGATATTGATCACTTTGTTATCATACTATAAAAGACATTGGTTGGGCCTCAAAGTTACAAAATTTGTACAAACCAAGTTCTTTATATTCATGTTTTACTGTGTTTTGTTTTGGGGTTTATCTTGATATGAGAATCTTTATAGCATAGCTCAAGAAGCCAAAGTTTGTTTGTTTATTGTTGTTTAACATCCCACTCAAGAATCTTTCACTCATATGGAAACGTCGCCAAATGCAGATGAACGACTTCAAATTTTGGCCTATGCTCGGCACTTACCGCCATTGAGCAGTGAGGGTTCTTTAACATGCTGACATTAACTGCGACACGGGACCTCGATTTTTACTGTCTCATCCGAAGGACAGGAAACCAACCTGCCACTGGCTGGACTCAAATTCATGACCTCACAATCAAGAGTCAAGCACGCTACCGACTAAGCCAGGCCAGCTCAAGAAGCCAAAGAATATTAGAACAACATTTAATCTGCTGAGATCAACTTCATGATTTCTTTTCCCAAGCTGACTACTACACAACCTATATACTTCTGAACATATATGAACATATAAAGTACAAATATACAACAATGAAACTTTGTCTTTTTAAGAACTATTGTACCCTATGTGAATATTTTTCTGTGAAAATGAATACCTTGTATTATGATAGAAATTCTTCAAATTGATACATACTGCCCAAATATCTTGTTATATATTACATGTACTATTATGTTTCAGAGTACCTGTTCTACTATTATGTTTCAGAGTACCTGTTCTACTATTATGTTTCAGAGTACCTGTTCTACTATTATGTTTCAGAGTACCTGTTCTACTGTCATGTTTCAGAGTACCTGTTCTACTATTATGTTTCAGAGTACCTGTTCTACTATTATGTTTCAGAGTACCTGTTCTACTATTATGTTTCAGAGTACCTGTTCTACTGTTATGTTTCAGAGTACCTGTTCTACTGTTATGTTTCAGAGTACCTGTTCTACTATTATGTTTCAGAGTACCTGTTCTACTATTATGTTTCAGAGTACCTGTTCTACTATTATGTTTCAGAGTACCTGTTCTACTATTATGTTTCAGAGTACCTGTTCTACTATTATGTTTCAGAGTACCTGTTCTACTATTATGTTTCAGAGTACCTGTTCTACTTTATGTTTCAGAGTACCTGTTCTACTATTATGTTTCAGAGTACCTGTTCTACTATTATGTTTCAGAGTACCTGTTCTACTATTATGTTTCAGAGTGCCTGTTCTACTATTATGTTTCAGAGTACCTGTTCTACTTTATGTTTCAGAGTACCTGTTCTACTATTATGTTTGAGAGCACAGTATAATCTACTAATATGTTTCAGAGTACCTGGTTTTTATGTGTAATCCAACTTCTATCTCAAGAGTAATTTCTATATATATGTAATAAACTTTATCTTAATTTTACCTGTTTTAAAACTACAAAAGTAATGAGTTTTCAGAACTAATTCAAAATAGTTATTTTCTTGTTTTTCAGAAACATATACTTAATGAATAAGTCATAAAATTACCAGCTCCAAGCATAACTGAGGGATTGCTGGTATTGGTACAGCTGGTAATGGCTGCTATGACAACGGAACCATGTGACAATGTATACTCCTGCTTATCGAATACAAAAGGAATGGTTGTAGACTGTTTCTCGACAGGTATTGCAAAACCCTGAAATGACAAAAAACTTAATATTTATTTTGACACAGTAATACAAAGCAACAAAGCAAACATAACACCAACGATTAACCCATTCACCCCAAAGATACATTTAGACAGGTCTATGTCACTGATTTACAGAAGAGTCCATTGTCTTTCAGGTAGTGATGAGTTAAAGTTGACAGAAATCTGTTTTGACTTTTGAAGTTTTACACCACACTCAACAATTTCTCAGTTAAACAATGGGGTCCAGTTTTTATTGGTGGAGAGGAGAACCAGGTAACAATGTACCCGGGAAGAGGCCACCGGCCTCCCACAATTAAACTTGAAAACTTTCACACAAAAATCAGCTTAGGTTCCAGCGGGACTCGAACCTGTACTGACCTGAAGTAGACAGGAATCTAAAAGAGCCTATTGGTGATCAATGTAACAATCTGGTCAACTTACCTTCAAGCCTATTCTGTTATTAAGACAGCTATTGAAATCTGACTTCATCTCATTGTAACAATCTTACCTTAAGGCCCATTCTGTTATTAAGACAGCTATTGAAATCTGACTTCATCTCATTGTAACAATCTGTCAACTTACCTTAAAGCCTATTCTGTTATTAAGACAGCTATTGAAATCTGACTTCATCTCATCGTAACAATCTGTCAACTTACCTTAAAGCCTATTCTGTTATTAAGACAGCTATTGAAATCTGACTTCATCTCAGACACTGCTACTTTGTCGTGAGGTCTCTTTGGTCCAGAACAACAGGAAACAACAGAATTGAGGTCCAGCTCGACAACCTGAATAACAGAAATTAGAGACATCACAATTACATAAATTTCAAGAAGATACTGAAAACTGTGGTCTGTTTGTTTTGTGGTTTTAGTCACAATATTTTAGTCAGATATGGTAGCAGCCTGTTCTGTATTAAACAAAGAAAACCTAGTAAAATTGTACCGAGAGAGAAAAGAACAATGGCCTTCTACAAGTAGCAATGCTGTAACCTCAATCATAACATGACGTCGCACAATGATGTAACCTCACTCATAAAGTGACGTCACACAATGATGTAACCTCACTCATAACGTGATGTCGCACAATGATGTAACCTCACTCATAAAGTGACGTCGCACAATGATGTAACTTCACTCATAAAGTGACGTCGCACAATGATGTAACCTCACTCATAACGTGACGTCGCACAATGATGTAACTTCACTCATAACGTGACGTCGCACAATGATGTAACCTCACTCATAACGTGACGTCTCACAATGATGTAACCTCACTCATAACGTGATGTCGCACAATGATGTAACCTCACTCATAACGTGACGTCGCACAATGATGTAACCTCACTCATAACGTGACGTCGCACAATGATGTAACCTCACTCATAAAGTGATGTCGCACAATGATGTAACCTCACTCATAACGTGACGTCGCACAATGATGTAACCTCACTCATAACCTAACGTCGCACAATGATGTAACCTCACTCATAACGTGATGTCGCACAATGATGTAACCTCACTCATAACGTGATGTCGCACAATGATGTAACCTCACTCATAAATGTCGCACAATGATGTAACCTCACTCATAACGTGATGTCGCACAATGATGTAACCTCACTCATAACCTAACATCGCACAATGATGTAACCTCACTCATAACCTAACATCGCACAATGATGTAACCTCACTCATAACGTGATGTCGCACAATGATGTAACCTCACTCATAACGTGATGTCGCACAATGATGTAACCTCACTCATAACCTAACGTCGCACAATGATGTAACCTCACTCATAACGTGATGTCGCACAATGATGTAACCTCACTCATAACCTAACGTCGCACAATGATGTAACCTCACTCATAACGTGATGTCGCACAATGATGTAACCTCACTCATAACCTAACGTCGCACAATGATGTAACCTCACTCATAACGTGACGTCGCACAATGATGTAACCTAACTCATAATGTGACGTCGCACAATGATGTAACCTCACTCATAACCTAACGTCGCACAATGATGTAACCTCACTCATAACGTGACGTCGCACAATGATGTAACCTAACTCATAACGTGACGTCGCACAATGATGCAACCTCACTCATAACGTGATGTCGCACAATGATGTAACCTCACTCATAACGTAACGTCGCACCAATATTATATAATTCTGATATACTCTATACTTTACTCTTTTACCTTGAACTTAACAGTTCCATTAAGAACAGGCTGATCATGTTCTGAGGTGGGATATTCAATTCTCATTTTGTTTTTCAATATGAAAACTAAATGTAAATATAACAAATGAATGCTTTTCTCAAGGCATTTATTGTCAATATGGATGCCGTTCAGGTGACAGAAAAATATTCATGGCGCCCTAGCGGGCAACCTTACAAGCATTCATTCCTTAAAGCTGTCATCATAAATTTTATACAAGTTTTGAATTAAAAAAAAAATTATAATGCTTTTGAAACACCCCCCCCCCCCCCCCCCCCCCGATTTATTATTCCACATGCAGACATTTTTGTTAAATGCTATCAATAGAAATCGGCTCGTAATTCCACTATAAATGGCTAGTCTGCAGGACCATAATTTCATACCTGTACTCCCAACGCGAAAGAATGGACAGATGACACATAATCAAAACATTACTGTACACTGTACTCAAATCATGAACATTCCGCATTAATTTTTACATCAAATACTTCAATAAAGATACGTAATAAACAGATTTTATACTTAGTTTTTCATTCATTTTTTTTGTATCCGTAAAATAATACTTACTTTGAACGTAAAAATAAATAAAATCCTACCAGTAATCTGCACCTTTTTGTTTTATTGTTTACATAGCGTCACACATTCTGGTGAACTCGGTAATGTGAGCAGTCAGGTTGCGCAACACTTGACCAAACACAAGGTACCCCATACATGTGATAAAAATCAGTCCAACTGCTATGCCACAACTGGAGATTTTTAATTTTTTAGATGGAGATTTGGTCTCGAAACTGGAGATTTTTAAACCATGTTTTTATTGACATTTTGTTGTCATTTATCTTTTTCTTTTTTTTTTTTTTTTTTTTTAAGCATGTTAAAACTTTTGATTTATTTCCTTGTTTTGTTCAGTTATTTAGCCAACTGAATGCCTTTTTAATACTATTGCATGCATTTTTCAAGTTTATACACGAACCAGTTGAATAAAACATAACAACTTTGTTTTTAATCTAAAAAATAAGAATTAAGTTTCCCTAATTTAAATACCAGTCCGGTCCGTTTCTGATTTTTATCCTACTTCCGGAAGTACATTTACAATTACATGTGCTTTGTAACAGTTTAGAACTTGAGGTAAATGCTCTGCATGCTTGATTATGAATAAAATGATAATTTCTTTTTGTCATTTTTTTTAGTTGAAGCACATTTTAAATATCTTCTGCGACCGTGAGATGTTGTAATAACTATTTTTGACGGCCGAAATCATGCTTCTAATCATATATCATCCAAGCGTGTGTCACTCACATGACATACAAACACTCACTTTGACTTAGGCTAGTCTTATCACCAATTAACTGCCAATCTGTAGACGGGACGGTGTTACATAATCTCAATAATTAACATGCCCAAAAGGCTATTTACCTGTAAAAGTGTCAAGTGATTGATAACTGGACATTTGCTGATTAGTAATTATGAAGAGTTTACATGCTGGTCCCTTTTTTATCGGTACTTGAAATTTCTGATGACGGAAGATACGGAAATGTGATGGGAGGGGTGGAAGGGACCCTAAAAGTCGGGAGATTTTTCCTCTCGCCGGAAGAATCAAATGTATGGTACCCATTCTCATATTTTTACAAAGATGACATCAAATAAATGTTATACAAGACACAACTGTGAAACATTGCTATCAAATTATTCGAAATGGATGAGAGTTGTCCTGTAAAACGTGCAAAGTGTTTGAATATATATTTTCGAGTTGACCTTGGTCTGACTTGTCCTTGATTCGTTATTTCGTAAGTGAGGACATTCATATCATAACAGGTGGTCTGAGCTCCCATTTGTTTATAATTTTACAATTTTCTCACAGGGAATTCAAAATTATGTTTGATATTCTCATCTTTAAATGGATTAATTACATGCTTATGAACTGTATATTAGCAGGCTAAATGTCCAGATAGAGTACAAGAACTTTGTTGATATCAATATTTATTTTCGACAAGCATTTGAGTTATGCTCAAACTTCATTACTTCACACGTTTGTTCTATGCGACTGTAGTTACACAATGACGACTGATTTTGCAAATTTTGCAAATCTGTTGTGGGGGCTTGTTTCTATTCAGAAAACTGAACAAATATGGTTACCCATGGAAGTAAAACACAGGGGATGTTTCAAAAAGTACATCATTATTTTTTTTTATTTAATTAAATTGGTTTAGAAATTGAGATGACAGCTTTAAATGGGGGCTTAGACAGTGGTATAGGTGTACCAAGGTAAAAGTGGCACAACCGGGTAGAGTCAAAAACCAGAACGATACCAAAAAAAGGTTGTACAGTAAAACATAACTGCCTTGCACAGACTCCATGCATTACAAAATCTCTAATACTTTTGTGACGACAAGTGGCTTGTCAACCCTGTAATGATTTGGTTTAGACTCGTTGTGTTTGTAAACATGTGCCAATTTACTTTGGCAGACCTGTAACTATATCATTCCACAGTAAATCATTTCAGAACAACAACAAAACCATACAAGATATCTGCAGAATGTCTCCATAAACACATCCTTAATGGTCTATTTTATGACATATACAAAGACATACACAGTTTATTGAAAATGTTGATAATTGTGAATTCAAAAAGGCAGAAAGTAGATACAACTTACCTGTGAGAAAACTGGATCTTCATTTGGATTGTTGTAGTTTCTGAACATTTTTATTTCTTTGAGGTATTTTTCTATAAATTTTATCTTTTCATCATCACGTCCTAAATAAAAAGAATTAATTTATTTTAATAAAATGATTTTATCCAACAGACTAAAACAATGTCTTACCTACAATTTCAATATTTTAGGCCTTCATATCCAATCCAAAAATCTGAATTTCACGCTGTTTTTGTTTTTTTGTTTGTTGTTGTTTAACGTCCTACTCAAGAATCTTTCACTCATATGGAGACGTCACCAAATGCCGGTGAAGGGCTTCAAATTTTGGCCTATGCTCCGCACTTACGGCCATTGAGCAGTGAGGGTTCTTTAACGTGCCAACACCTAGTGTGACATGGGACCTCGGTTTTTACTGGCTGGACTCGAACTCACGACCACAAGATCAAGAGTCAAGCACGCTACCGACTGACCCAGGCCGGCTCTTCATGCTGTGAATTATGCACCATGTTTCAAATTATAATTTACATTTTTAAGTACTGTATACCTGGAAATTTTCACCTGATATTTTTTCTTGCCCTTTTAAAGATAGAAAACAAATTCATCTGGTCTTAATTTCGCTCTAAATCTCCACAGTCTCATGAATGGCTTGTATGTCCATTTCTAAATTGTTTAGCTTAAAACTTTTGCTTTCATTTTAAATTTGCCCTTCATCTAAGGGCAAAAAAATTAAATGGGAACAAAAAGATCAAGGTATACAGCATACCCGGATGTTATATTGTTACAAAATCTACGGCAGTTCAATGTGTTCAAGTTACTTTGCCTCCTAGATCTGTCACTGGGTCACTTCCAGTATATGATAGGATGTTATATTGTTACAAAATCTACGGCAGTTCAGTGTGTTCAAGTTACTTTGCCTCCTAGATCTGTCACTGGGTCACTTCCAGTATATACTAGGGGTGAGTACTGAAGGGAATATTGGCTATTGCGATAGTATTACTATTGTAGAAAGAACAACTGCAACAGTATTACTATTGTGACATACTATTGCAGTACTATTGATAACTATAAAAAAAGGTGTACAACATTAATAAAGCTTAAAGGAGAGACACATTTTATTAATTATTCAAACAGATAATAATTTCATGAGGCTGTGAATTTGATGCCGCATTACCAGGTACATCTGTGTGCCTTTTTTTCATATGATCCATTATTGTCCTACACAAGAGAAAACCAACTCGTTTTTTTGTAAACCACATCATCATCTTTGACATATCCAAAATTTGCCCAAAAAGAAGCCTTTGCATTCTTATTTTTTACTATTTCGAACACAGCCATATTTCTTGTTGCCATGTGTAACTGATCTGTAATACAATCTAAAAGACGGAATACGAATTACAAGGGAGTGATGAGACGGGATTATTTTTTTCAGTTAATGTCCGAATCCAAACAGATATCTTGAAATATATCACATCTAAAGGAGTTAATAATTATGGTCATGTTCACCATACTAAATCAATTTATCATATACATTGTAGAATACTTTAGTAACTTTTCATGTTCATCACATATCGGTTATTCCATCTATTAGTAGTTACCAATTAGGGAATACACTGATCTACATCTTATCAATACTGCCTATCCCCTTATAGGCCATATTCAGTGTGCACCAGCGAATGGGATGGTTTAAAACAGGCATGCCGAACCAAAACAATTGAGCAGGATAATTCAACATCAAAACTGTGTTGATTCAGTTTGTGTTGAATCTTTCAACATAAATGAAAATCATTATTTGCTTAATTCTCAGCGAAAATCGTTGACATTTTTAAGTACACAAGAATATGTCACCTTCCCCCCTGCAACTGTGTTATTTTTTAAAAGAAAGCACAATTTAGACAATTAGATCCGTAAACAGATTTACTAAGTTAAGAATTGGCCGATTATCAAAACTATCTATAGCTCAGCATACCATCATCGATAGTTGTCACTGGTTTAATTTGCTATCGATGCATTGCTATCGAAACAAACACTATCGCAATATACTGATAGTTTGATGTTTCGTTACACCCCTAGTATATAACTGACAGCTTCGACATGCATTTCAACTGATATTTACCTGTTTGCTTCAAGTATTCCAGGCTTTGTTCATCTACTGGGAAAAAGCCGACAGTCGCACCATACTCCGGACACATATTTGATATAGTCGCCCGATCAGCAATAGACAGCTGCGAGACCCCTGGCCCAAAGAACTCTACAAATTTTCCTACTACTCCGATCTGTCGTAAATGCTGAAAAAACAAAATGACGATGTAAACTGGAACTTAAAGTAAATTTCCCTCTTTTGTGTCTTCAGATGTCAGAGTGAATTTAAAAATGGAGACCAAGTTTTGACTAAATGCAAAATAGATGAGAAACAAAACTTTGACAATTATAGCGGAGAGTGATATGTTTTATACAGATTAAAGATGAAAATAAGCAGGAACACTATCGATTCTAAGAGACACATTGTTCGTTCATAGTTGTGTAATCTGCGAGTCCATTACTTATTCTATTGTAAACTGCTGAAATAAGTTAAAACTGAATCAACAGTTGAACACTATTGATACTTTTTATATTGTATACTGTATACAGTGTTATTTTCGCCCTAATGCACTTGCAAATGGTTTTGCCCTGTTTTAAATTCGCCCAGATTTTTATTATCAATAATACATTAATTTACCATTTTGAATTTGTCCACTGACAATGAGGGCGAAAGGGGCGGAAATAAAATGGGGGCAAAAATTTCCCTGTATACAGTATTGTATATTCAATTTTCTTCTCAGTTGTTATGTAATGGTCATCAATAAGACAGAAATATATGTGTTACCTTGGTAACGGTTAACACAACATCTGTAGATGTGACTAGGGGACTGACATTTCCAGTGAGTTTATATCCAACGACCTGCGGTAACACCATACTGATAGCTTGCCCCAACATTACAGCTTCCGCCTCTATACCACCAACTCCTACAATAGATATTATATCTTTAGCAAAAGAATTCTGGAATGAGCGAATTAATATTGCAGTTGAATTTTTGGCAGTATTTAAATTCAAAATCATGCACTTCCAAATTCTGACAGGGGCCAATGAGCTAATAGGTATAAGTCTGGTTACCTTGCAATGCAGATCTCATCTGTATTTCTAGCCAACTCCTAACATGTATAAGTCTGGTTACCTTGCAGTTCTGATCTCATCTATATTACTAGCCAACTCCTAACATGTATAAGTCTGGTTACCTTGCAGAACAGATCTCATCTGTATTTCTAGCCAACTCCTAACATGTATAAGTCTAGTTACCTTGCAGAACAGATCTCATCTGTATTTCTAGCCAACTCCTAACATGTATAAGTCTGGTTACCTCGCAATACAGATCCCAATTGTATTTCCAGCCAAATCCTAACATCGCAAATATTTATTGAAATTTTTAAAATAAAAACTTATCAAACAATATGAAGACAAAAGCAAACAAAATGCATTGAAAAACACTATACCCCCAACAGCTAGAACTTTGTTAAGATTTTAAAGTCCCATAACAATAAATATATAAAAAACGTGTAATCACAAACACACATACCATGTACACACACAGACGTATACAATCCACAATGCACATCAACCACAACACATACACAGACCTCACACATACTGCAACATAAATTCACACACCACAACACACAAACCTCACACATACATACATACACACAGACCTCACACATACTGCAACATAAATACACACACCACAACACACAAACCTCACACATACACACAGACCTCACACATACTGCAACATAAATACACACACCACAACACACAAACCTCACACATACACACACATAGACCTAACACATACTGCAGCATAAATACACACACCACAACACACACCTCACACATACATACACAGACCTCACACATACTGCAACATAAATTCACACACCACAACACACAAACCTCATACATACATACACACAGACCTCACACATACTGCAACATAAATACACACACAACACAGAAACCTCACACATACACACACACAGACCTCACACATGCTGCAGCATAAATACACACACCATAACACACATACACACATATATACATACACACATCAAACACACAAACTCACACATACACACATGACACACACACACACTCTATTTTACAATTTGTCTTTTCAGATATTACCTTAAATGCTGGTTTACTATATTTTGTTAATTAGTGTTGCAAAGACTGAAGCAAAGATATTTTCCTTAGATATAAGTATGTCATTTCAGTAGTAATAAGTTTACCTATACAAGCATACAAGTCTTCAAACATTTTGCTTTATTTCACATCACTGTACATACCCCAGCCAACAACTCCCAGACCATTTATCATGGTCGTGTGGGAGTCGGTACCCACAAGACTGTCAGGATACAGGACACCACTGTTGCTAAACACCACCCTGGCTAAGTATTCTAGATTGACTTGGTGAACTATTCCGGATCCGGGCGGCACTATCAACATGTTCTTCAGTGCAGAGGCTCCCCACTGCAATATTAAAACACATGTGATATATAACAGGAAACAATGTTAACATGATATACAACAAGATACAATGTAAACATTTTACCTGTCACACGGAAAGTAGTGTGGAGGCTCCCCACTGCAACATTATAACACATGTGATATATAACAGGATACAACGTTAACATCTTACATGATATACATCAGGATACATCCATAACATTTTAAATCTTATACAACAGGATACAACGTAACCATGATATACAACAGGATACAACGTAACCATGATATACAACAGAATACAAAGTAAACATCTTAAACTTTATACAACAGGATACAATGTAACCATGATATACAACAGGATACAACGTAAACATCTTAAATCTTATACAACAGGGTACAATGTAACCATGATATACAACAGGATACAACGTAAACACCTTACATGATATACAACAGGATACAACATAAACATCTTCAATCTTATACAACAGGGTACATGATATATAACAGGATACAACATAAACATCTTAAATCTTATAAAACAGGGTACACTGTAAACATGATATATAACAGGATACAACGTAAACATTTTACTTGTCACACATGGAAAGTACTCAAGAAGTTTATAATCAAATGTCACTTGACTAATAGTTGAAAGTATTATCATATAGTAATGTCATTATATTGAGACTGGATGAGTTGCAATTCCGGTTATATCAAAGTTGGGGCTTGATTTCTATGGCCAGATAAGCTTGTCAATCAAAATTTTGATTATCTTAAATTCCAGATATCTGAAGTAATAAGGGTGGTCCGTTGAATATCGAGATAATGAGATTCTACTATCTATTGTTGTATACGACTTAAAACGTTTAAAAAAATGAAATCAATACACTTGAAAACTGAGACTGATCAGGGGTGATTTAATGCTTTCATTCCATTTTTCTTTCTTAAAGTCTGTATAGTAATTTTAATTTTGTCATACAATTTAAACTTGCCTCATAAAACAAGTGATCAGTAACGTTTCTTGTCCAACTGTAAAATTAACCATACCAGACTATCAGAAAATTGAGATTGATGAGCCTCAATTAAAGTTTAGCACTTGTAGAAACTTTAAAGTTTAGCAGTTTAAGGACAGAGATTTAAGTATACATTGTTATTTAGGAAATAGACAGTTTGTATTTGATGGAGCATTGGGCTAGCAAGTGTAAGGTTTCAAGTCTGAGTCCTGGAACCAGGTGACAGTTACAGCCCCTCCTTCAATTCTTGACACTTGGGTGACAGTTCCAGTCCCTCTCCATTCAAATCTGACACAGACACCAGGGTGACAGTTACAGCCCCCCAACTCTGAAAACTGTCACCAGGGTGACAGTTACATCCCCTACTTCAACTCTGACAGATGCCAGGGTGACAGTTACAGCCGTCTCCCCCATCATCTCTGGCACAGATGTCAGGGTGACAGTTACAGACCTCTTTCAACTCTGACACAGACACTAGGGTGACAGTTACAGCCCCTCTCCCTTCCAACTTTGACACAGACACAGATACAGCCCTCTGCCCTTCCTAGAGATGAACTAGATGTAAATATGTATATTTACTGAATTTAGTGACACTGTGGTATAGATATAAACAAGCAATAACTACCTTCAGAAAAACAAATCTCTCTTTGTTTCTTTCAAATTCCAACTCTTGGTTTTGTTCTAAAGCATCAGCACTAAAATAGAAATAAATAAGATTATAAGGTGGGCAACTAATAAACCTAATTAAGAAATCACAATAATAAAGTGTTGAAGGCCTACCAAACCACTTTACTTTACCATATACATGTACATAAATATTCAATTAAAAACAACAAAATATGTACATTTTTAAAGAAAATTTTACTTAAATACATATTTATCTATTAGACATTGACATTCAGTTTGGGTTTAAAAGTCAAGGTCACACAAATATGGATTATCTTCATTCTGATGCGCCTACATCTATAAGATTTTGTAGTCTGTGTTGCAAGATGATTAAGATATATATAGAAAATATTAGTGGCAAAATAAAATGTTTGTCTTTGGTAAAACAGGTAAAGATATTGTGTATCAATATTCATCTTCATAATATCTGTATCCATGTACCTGCTTTGACCATGACCTTTAACCTTTGGCTCTGAGTAATGTGCTGCAGTCCTAAATATAACCTAGGATCTCATCCAAATCAGAATTTTCCTGCCTGCAAAGCTATGGCAAAGAATTCCAAAACAGTCTATCTAATTCCATTTTTTCACACAAAAGTTATTCAGTATAATGAAATTCTAGATGTTGAATTTCCCAGTTACTTTGTGGTAATCTACATTCTGTATTTTCTGTATTAGAAACCACGGGGGTATTACGTATATATATATATATATATATATATTATATATACATTTTCCAAAAGGGGACATTTATTCAAGTAGATTTTTTTATGGTTAGCTGTCTATAACATATTATAATTTTACTGACTGTCAATGATTCATTCATCATTACATGGAGACTATTGTTTCTCTTTTGTATAAAAATCTGTAAGAATTGATACATTTGTGTCTTTTTGTAGTGATCTGAGTAAATAAACATCCTAAAATAATCAATTTCACTTGTGACCTATACGTATCCCATCCATAGCACTGTATCGTGCATGAATCTTTCCCATGTAATAATTTACATGTACCCTTCAGCTTGGAAAATCAATAACCCTAGAAATCATCTGAAAGTGATATAATATGAGAGATTTGAAATGCTATAAGTTGGAGGGAGGATGGTTTATCAGACAACAATGAAAACCTGAAAACAATTTTGAGATTGACCGCTGGAATACATGACAAATGGCAACAGCAGCTTGTCATTTGAGTTTGGTGAATCTGACAGTGATCTTACTACATAATATGAAACTGAAACTTAAAGTACCTATAAGCACAGTTCAAGGTAATGATTGAATACAGGTAAGATACAAGGCCACTGTATATATATATATATATATATATATATATATATATATATATATATATATATATATATATATATATATATATATATATATATATATATATATCGCTTTTCAACCTTTTAATATGTCTGCAAATCAAAACTGATGTAAACGTGTTTGACTATTTTGTTTTGATTTGTTTACGAAGAGATAACAATGATCAAATGCACAGAAGTCTCCAAGTGGTGAGTGAAACTTTTGACAAAAAAGAGTGGGGGGCATTTAATAAAGAGGGGTCTTCTAATACAGAAAGAATGGTATAACAACACATTTCTTTATGATTTTGAGATGTTTTCACACAGATCTGCATACAGATAAGATTACATTAGATTTGTATATATTCAGTAATTAATCAAAAAATGAACAGTTTATAGACCACAAAATAACATGGGAGTGATCGTTTAGTTTACATGGAGGTTACAATAAATACAAATCACGTAACCTCCTTTTCATTTTTGATGAATTTCGTTTTTAAGTTTTCATTATTGCTATCGTAACCTGCAGGTTAAGGTCATTCCTTTTAGTGTAACCTGAAAATGGGTTACGATGATTTCTGTTATTTTGTGGCCTGCATTAGAATGTGTTGAAAGGAACAGGAAAGCAACATAAAGGAAAAATAAAGGCACAAATCAGAGGATGATGAAATCCTTAGTAAGTAAATGGCTATAATGAGAAGGATGGGGTAGAATAGTGCAGATTAAGAACACTGCTATTACTATCAAGGTATTACACAAATATGGAAATCGGACATCATTTTCTGTACTTATTTTGTTAAAGGGGCATATTTCTTTACTTTTTTACTGTTTAGATGTTTTTTACTGTTTAGATTGATATACAATGACAAAATAAAGATATATACACAGACACAAAAATTTCTATAATTTTTGTGAAAATTGGTTGAAAAGCTCAGTTTGGCAATTATTCACCTGCTTATTGATTAATTCAACCTTACTATTTGTATATATGCATACCACACTGGACCTGACCTTATTTTCACCAAATATATAGGGAATGTAAGTTTTTGTGCCTGTGTATAGCTCTTATTTCTTATTGTACATCAAGTACAAGTAGTAAAAGTAGAAAAAAATCAAAGTACAGTGAAACCTGTATATAGGGGCCACCCAAGGGACCAGAAAATAGTGACCTTTATGTGCAGGTGACCCTTATACACAGGTTCAGTTGAGTTGAAGTATGCAGTCAAGGGACTTGAAAAAACTGGCCTTTATAAGCAGGTAATCCTTATATAGAGGTGGCCGCTATAGCAGGTTTTACAGTAATTTCTTTTCTTTTCGGTAAACACAGCTACCGCCCCCATAAACCTGCTGATCAAGTTATCCATAAAGTAGAACATTATGTAGATTTAGAAGTGCAGCTCACAGAAATAGGAAATTGAAGAGGAATAACCCAGAATTCAGTCATGTCATGTCAATGTTGTACCTCTGATCCTGAAAGCTGATATAAACTCAGACGAGATCCTTAGCGTAGCAATAGCCAGTGTTTGCCTTTATGTATAGATAATTGATGCTTGTTTGTGCGTTTTAATGGCGTTTTATGCTACACTTAACAATTTTTCAGTTATGCGATGGCGGCAAGTTTGTAATGGTGGATGTAAGATCCCAGTTATATATTGTACGGAGGAAGAGACAACTAGCCTTTGTCAAGTAGATAATTGATGTAAATAGACAAAGTTAAAATGTAACAAAAGTATAATTATAAAAATGTACTATTATGCATCATCAAAATGATCAAAATACATAAATGAATAGTCAACTAAATGAAATTAAGAGAATATCAATGTCGAGAGGAGTCAAATGTAATTTAATTCAAAATCAAGATCACTCATTATATATATATATATATAAATAAATTCAAGGGTATATACACACACTGTAGGGGCTCATGGCCAAGTGGTTAGAGCACTTTGAACCATGAAGTCTCTCACTTCTGGTCAGTGCATGTTCCAGCTGAAACATAAGCTGTTTTTTGTGAGAAAGTTTGCCAGCTTACTTGCAGAGGGCCAGTGGACTTTATCA
Organism: Atrina japonica; assembly: GCA_030159075.1. Taxonomy (NCBI): domain Eukaryota; kingdom Metazoa; phylum Mollusca; class Bivalvia; order Pterioida; family Pinnidae; genus Atrina; species Atrina japonica. The sequence continues at coordinate 505,579 of BROG01000393.1, read as the reverse complement.
TTTACATTGTAACCAGAGTCTCTCTCCTCCACCATACTGCCTGCCACCGTATAACTGCCTGCCACCATATAACTGCCTGCCACCATATAACTGCCTGCCACCGTATAACTGAAAAACAGCTGAGTGACGTGTATAACACTATTCAAAAATCAATGCACACACTGTAGAATCACAAATTTTTGTGGGGAGTGACCTTGGCATTAATTTTGCGGAATACAATTTTTCTGAGATATCTGACCAGCAAACATGTTTTACTTGACACATACATCCCTAAAGACACATTTGGACTGGTCTGTGTCATTGATTTTCAGTAGACTCAACTATTTTCAAGGTAGATGGGTTAAATGGATATCAACTCATGATACTGCACCATATTTCTATCTTATGCCAAATGCTGAGTTTCACTTTTAATAGAGAAATGGATTGGGAACTGGATGTCATCGTTTAACTGGCATTCACTCCGACAGCAGTGCCATCATTGGTTTGATCATTATAAAATACACAAAACACATAAAAATTGAACTAATTCTAAAACGTTAAAAAAGTTCAAGAGAAAAATGTACCCATGTGTGAGCTGTTTGTGAAACGGACAAACTTTTTCTGAAACTGGCAAAGACGAATTTGTGCACATGGAGCAGGCGCCTGTTGACCCCTGACCTGACTTTTGACATGACTTTTGACCTCCTCCTGGGTTGGGAGAATAATTCAATATACTGAAATAAAAACAAGACTTAATATCAACTTCTCTTTCTCTTATTTTTTTCAGAAAATGCTTGTTTTTTTTTAATACAATTACTTAACTTTACTGTATAAATCATTAATAAAAACGTAAGTAATGTTAGTAACATGCAAAGCATTTGTTATAAAATAGAGATTTCTTATCTTTTAAACTCATATCAATGGCAAAGATAAACTATGGCAATGTTTTCATTTTGCCATTGAATTGTAATGAAAAGAAAAGAATTTCTGAAAAATTAATCTACCACAAACAAAAAAATCAAGACAAAAGTCGGGAGGGGACTAAACAGATACCCAAGTCCAATGTACACACATTTCTTTGCTCCAACTTCAAAATACAGGCCTTCAAATAAATTACTTTCCTTTTTAAAGCATTTTAAAAGGCCCTGGTGGTCCAAAAACAGCATCATAAATGGCAAATACTCAACTTTGTATTCTTATAAAATGAAGGGTTTCAACATTTCTAATCAAAAGTTAACAGAACACAACACAGCTCGCCAGTAACAGCATAGTATCTCAGATACTCAATGTATTATTCAATAACGACTGATTTTAAGACGCTGAATGGATAGGATTATGTAGGTTGCAAGGTTAAAGGTCATCAGAAAGGGTTGTTCATAAGGATTGAAAATGTGAAATATCAAAGTTCAACTCCCTATGTTTAAAGCATTATATAGTTAAAACTTTTAAAAAGTAGGTCAATCAGCATTAAGTAAGTCATGAGTTTGAGGTCGTGATACCATTTAAAAGGACTGTTGCACATGTCAAATATCAGAGTTCTTCTCCCTATTTTACATAAGATATAGCTAAAGTTAAAGTTTTTGAAAGGTTAAATTCAAGGATCACGGTCAATAAATATAAAATCACGGCACCGTTGGATGCATCTCATTACAGATAATAACTTACAGACTCACTTGTCTGTCTAGTTTTTAAATATACTCACAGACTCACTCGTCTGTCTAGTTTTTAAATATACTCACAGACTCACTCGTCTGTCTAGTTTTTAAATATACTCACAGACTCACTCGTCTGTCTAGTTTTTAAATATACTCACAGACTCACTCGTCTGTCTCGTTTTTAAATATACTCACACTCTCACTCGTCTGTCTAGTTTTTAAATATACTCACAGACTCACTCGTCTGTCTAGTTTTTAAACATACTTACACACTCACTCGTCTTTTTGTCTAGTTTTAAAATGTAAAGAACTGGACAACAGAAGAAATTAACTTGACAACAAATCAGTTTTCTTAAACCATACACCCCTAAAGACACATTTAGACTGGTCTGTGTAACTGATTTTCAGTATTGTCCATTATTTTCAAGGGAAGATGGGTTAATGTTGCAGTGAAACAATGAATATATTTTGGATGCTCAGAAGATAAAGCAGTACCGAGGTGAAGAGTAAATACTTAACATGCGTTGTCATTGTAATACACAGACTCTACGAGTGTTCTTGGGTGGAGACACTTTGGTGACTCTAGGGTAGTGCAAGAACATGTTCTCATTAGATCTCACCTAATCAATGAGAACATGATGGAGAAGTTAAGTGTCACCATAAAATAATTAATTGTTGTTTGATGATGTAAATTGTGTATGATACACAAGAATATCAATAAACAGGTATTAGCTGTGTTTTTTTTTCTCAACAAAAAAATCTCCCTTTTTACAACTTAGATTGATATACAATAACAAAAGAGAGATAAACACAGGCATACATGTTCTTAAATTCCAATATATTTTGAGAAAGTTGCTTGAGAAACCCAGCTTGGCACTTTTTCAATTGCAATTGTTTAACTTAACCTAACTATTTGTATATGAATACCACAAGGGACCTAACCTTATTTTCCCAAAATATATATGTGAGGAATATCAGAATTTTTATGCCTGTGTATAGCTCTTATTTGTTATTGTACATCAAGTCCAAGTCGTAAAAATATAAAAGATAGGAATGATTTCTTTGGTAAACACAGGTATTGGCCATTTAAATTTCTGTTTCTACCAGCAATAATCTAGCCTGGGCTTATAAGTAAGTCAAGGCCAAGTCCATCAAATATTGGAGTTCAAAATGGAGTTGATTTATCTGCAACATAGACTTTTAAGTGAGTATATGCATGGGACAAAAGATTCTTTTTACCAACAGCTTAAAATATATAGGGCTGCTTCAAGGCCTAGTTGAGGACATTCTCAATTTTCACTGAATCATCCTTATGGGCATATAAACCAAATCTTTGACCCATTGCTATTGAATTTCGGGATTCTGTTTGAGACCTTCAAAAGTTTACATGGGACTCACACATGAAGGTAAACAGCAACCAATCGCTATAAATCATGTGATTAACTCCGAATGTTGAATCACTTACCTGCGAGAGACATCCACCTGTATAGAATGATCAATTACAAGATCTGCAGGACAAATTGGATTGATTTTATCTGGGTCTCCTCCGAGTCTTTTCACAGCGTCTCGCATTGCTGCAAAATCCACAACTGCCGGAACACCACTACAATATACAAGTTTTCTTATTTAAAATCTGCTACAAATGAAAGCAAATCTCTGAATTAAATTCTGTTAGATTTATCTCTCTGTGGAGAACTGCTACAAACATGACAAATATAATTCAAGTTTCCACATCAAATATACAAGCCCACAGTCATGACATGATAAAACTTAGGATTATTTGTCTGCCTGTAAACGTCTTTAATTTGGCCTGTTTAATTAATCAGATTTCAGAGTTTTCTAAATTTATGTAAATTTCTCAGATTTGAGAAGTAATAAGCGAGCTTTATGGCCATGGTCAGAGAAATTATTTTATTATATTTATTCACATTAAAACTATACTGGTCAGCCACCAATTCTCGCCAACTGCCTTGAGTGGGCGTGGAGTGTGCAAACACAAGCATACTTTCGTGGATTTTTTGCTGTTTCAGACAAGACTGTTCTGATGGCAGAACAAAAAAAATAATTCCTCTGACAGACTAGAAAATATCAGGTTAAATAAAGTGAGTGGTCAGAATTGGTACTTGACCAGTATAATACTAATCTCCAAATTATTTCCTACACAGATGCTCATGTTACCTAATCTATTTCCTCTGCATATGTTGTAAGTTTCTATAGCAGTATAGGCATCAATGTAAAATAGCTTAAAGTGGTTAGGTGGAAGAGCATTTGAGTCACAAGCAGAAGGTCCTGGGTATGAATACTGATACAGTGGAAAACATTCAAACAAGATAGGCAGTGAAAGTCATGAAACTTAAAACCAAGGTATGTTGTTGTGGCATATAAAAGTGTTCTCACCTCAGAAACCCCAGAAACTGTACCTGGGACATCTCACCTCAGAAACTGTACATGGGAACCTTCACCTCAGAAACTGTACCTGGGACCCCTCACCTCAGATACTGTACCTGGGACCCCTCACCTCAGATACTGTACCTGGGACCCCTCACATTGGAAATTGCATCTCGGGACCCTCACCTCATGAACTGTACCTGGGCCCCCTCACCTCAAAAACTGTACCTGGGACCGTACTTGAGACCCCAACCCCTCATAAACTGTACCTAGGACCCCTTATCTCAGAAACTGTACCTGGGACCCCTCACTTCAAAAACTGTACCTGGGATCCCTCACCTTAGAAACTGTACCTGGGACCCTTCATCCCAGCAACTCTACCTAGGACCTGCCTGTGATTCAAACATTTGACTACAAGACCATCTCAAGTTGTTTAGCAAGAGAATGGTGTGATATTGTGACACAGAAGGAGTGATTAGGACTTAAAAAAGAAGTCTTTCAAATTGAGAATTTCAGCTCAGAAAAATTTGAAATACCTGGAATTTTATAGAATTGGTTTCATATAACAATTGCATAAATATTGATGGATTTTTACAGTATGTGTTACAGGATGTATGTGTATGATAATTACGTGAAGTCCTGGAGAATGACTCGAGCTGGCTTGAAGGGAATTTCTACATTATTGCCTTGATTACTTTCCCAGTCCAAAATTTTCTCTACATCTTTCTTCAGGACTTGGAATTCATCACAATTTCTGATGGCAGACTCAAGAAGGACTCGAATGGAAAAGGGTAATTTTTCTGAAAATTAAGCACAAGAATATATCATGAGATTCCTGTAAATACAAGAAAAATCCAGAACAAGTCTATATATACTAACTATATCATTTTAAACATGCATTTTATGCCACAATTAACATATGATCACATGTGTGATTGTGGCCAGTTTTTCAGTTTTGAGGAGAAAAAGGAGTTAAGATCAATATATCTAGATCTATAAAGATCCTTTTTTCCATCTTAACTAGATGTCTAACTCTAACTCTCAGCAATAAAACCAAAATGAAACATCCCTTTAACATGTATCCTCTAGTTCTACTGTTAATTTGAAACCTTCTAATTTTTAACATCAAACATTTTATTTATTGACATAAATGATATATGGACAAAAAGATATGAAACTGATTACAATAACAAGAGAATATTATGATGTTGATGATGAGATAGATATATGCAACTACAAAATATAAATATGAATATTCAATACATCTACATGACACAGCATATATATAGCATATATACATGTATATACCATCAACTCTTGTTATAATGGCCAGGATGGGATCCAGTAAAATTGCTGTTATATCAAATATGCTGTAATATCAAATTTCCAGGCTTGGCACCAAAGTAAGATTGCATGAACATCCTTTGTTGTTATATCCCTATTAAATGTTAAACTTTAATTCAATATGATTGCATAAATGATATAAAATGATTACAACAAAATAAAATTGTTTTTATTTTTATTTTCATTTTATCAATTCAATGAATTATGCCAACAATTTTTCATTTTGGATGCTTTGCCGTTATAACAAGGTCAAATGCACGTTTGTTGCTGAAATCCACTGCCAGTGGCGAAAAGCAAATATGCCGTTATATCAAACAAATTAACATGAATGTAAATTCATCCCAATGAAATTTCTGTCGTTAACCAAAAATGTTGTTATATAAAGTGCCATTATAACAAGAGTTAACTGTATATATATATATATATATATATATATATATATAACCACAGAAGTATAAACACATTTTAGAACGAATGTCAGTCGAATGAAACATATTTTTAACCCAAATATGAGACCCTGTGGTGCAACACAGCAGTATGTGGGTTCTAGTTCATATCTCTACCTTACACTATATTGTGAAATTATATATCTTTAAGATAAATCTGCGCATGGCACAATAGCATTTCTAACAAGCTACTGATTAATGATACAGAAATACATTGTGATTTGCTTATATGGAACACTTGTGTTTAAAATATTCTCTCCATTTACATTGTAAGAGAAATATGCTGTATTGCTATGTTTAATTCACTGACATATTTTACTCTTGACATCTTGTTTAATCCTTACTTCTTTGGAATTACATTTTGGAAAAAAATATTTATGACAGGTTTTAGATAACCACAGGCTGAGGTTAACGGATCAACTGTCAAAAACTTGGTCTTTCTGCCGTAGGTGTGTAGACACTACAGAGTAAATGCTGCATGTCAAAATGATTATGCATTGCCATATTTGTCATCGGCATCTGGTTTCAGGTGAAAATAATCCCACACTAAAGTAACTCGAATTACTCAAGCCCTTTCTGTTCCCGATCTCCCTTTTTTTGAGGAATGAAGTGATCGTAGTGAGCCAGATATAACGACTGTTTAACAACACAAAAGAATAACTTCATATTAGCTGCCATTTGCAATTTATACTGATAGCACTAAACACCTAACAGACACCATATTACAAAATAGCTGCAAGTTATTGAAAGGCTGGATATATTATCACATCTTCATTCAAATTATATATGTATTTATCATTTATAGACGATTTTATATTCTGATGAAGAATATAACGTTTTTTATTAGAAGTATTGGTGTCCGCTTCAAGTAAATGTCATGCCGTTTGGGTCATTAGAAGGACCTTATTGAATGATAATTTTTTAACTGAACCAAACTGAAATCTGGAATGTAAGAACCGAACCGATCGGTTCAATGTCAATGGTTCGGTTCTTCATTCATTTACCGAACCGTCGCACCCCTAGCTGATATTACAGAAGGCACCATTCCCGATGTAAAATACAATATTTTTTCCCCATTATGATGAAAAAAAAAGTCCAAATTTTGTGTACAGTCCATGTAAATGCCGGGGAAATTGCAATTTGACACAAATTCACATGAAAAATTCCCAGTTGTGTTGCCAATGGCTTTTCCCCAAAATAGGTATAAACTAAACAACTTGGAGACTTTGATCCCTGCTGATGAAGATTGAATGATAATCAGACCAAATGTCTGGTAAAGTGTTGTCAAACACTCACACACTCTGTGTATACATACCATATCTAGGATCTTGTAAGTCGGATAAGGAAAAGTATGTGTACTCTTTACCCTCTACTTCAAACTTCTTTTGCAAATTAGCAAATGGGTTGGGTTTTCCTGTATAGATAAATCAATACAATATGCTTGTAATTAATGTAAACGAATGATTGAATATTTATGATTAAATAAGGCCCGTATCCTATCAATTTTTCATAACCTTTTTTTTTCACATAAATATACTTCCAATGGTTAAAGCTACAGCCACACTACACTGTATAGCACTAACGGATGTCGAACATATAACAAAATTTTCAATTCAATCCTGTACATTCATTTATGTTCCTTTTCTGTTTCTTATGCGACATCTGCGTTCATTGTCCGGCGATATATGTTCTATCCTGTGGAAGGGTTTGAACAAGTTCAAAATTTGGAACATACACCACCACACAAAGTTGTCCACTAGAGTGTAGGTAGTAATGCGCTGGTGTTTGTTTTGTTCATTACTTGTGCGTTCCTTATTCGGTATTTGTCCTGTTCTTGTACGGTGGACCTAATATACGACTGGACTACTCATAGATTTTTAAGTAATACAAGTACTGATGTTTTCTGAAAGTTGACCCACTTTTGATTTCCTACTTTAGTAGTTTCCAGAAGTTAAAATTTTATTTGTGCAATAACCAAACCTCAATAAAATCATATACAGTAACAGGAATTGGAAATTTCATCTGTAAGTTAAAATTGAAAGTCAAACATCCGATTGTCTGACAAACGTCAGGTGTTTAACATTCAATTTTAAGTTTTACAGATAAAATTTCCAATTCTTACGATAAAGCGTAGCCTAATACAGTAAAAGCCTACTAATTATACCTACAATATGGAATGAAAAGAACAAAATGACAATGATAATAATAATTACATGAAAGGATGTGAAATTTAGTATTTAATTCCAGTGACTTAATATATTTCACTGTATTTGGTCTCCTCTGGTCTCACTTAAGTACCACCCTGGAGGGGGTATTCACGTGTGTGAATTACCACAGAATTATACCATGATTAAGTGAAAAAAAACAACAATAACTTGAAATTAAAACATAATGATTACGGTATATAAACAGATGTATTATTTTGCTACATAATATAATTGACAAACTAAAACCAGCTATGTGTTAGGCTTTGTATAATTGCTAAAATGAAGCTTCAAGATGATTTACCCATCCTTGATTGAGAGTGAGACAAAGGTCTCAAATATCTAGATCTACTGAATGTTTTAAATCATATATTGCTGAAACATACATACATAGATCTAGACTATATGATAATTAAAAATATATATATTACAACATTAAAGAGATAAAGAGAAAAGTTGGTCCATTTTGGTATGGGCTGTATTGGAGTTGGGCTGTTTTGACTATAATCCCTTACTGACTTATGTTACCAGTTTATAAATAATTTATATATTTCAAACTTTCTTTAGAAGCTTTCATCAAATGTCTTGACTATGCATTAATGGGCCTTGAAAATATAATTTACAGATTTACAAACGATAGAAAAATATTCAAGACTGACAATTTTCAACTTAACACCACCACCACCCCCCTTTCGTCCTCTTACAGTTACACTTACAGTTTAGCCTTTAGAAAAGTTAAGTCAATTTATCATTTAATGTGATAATAAAACCTGTGTTACAAATGACAGTATCATTTTTACGTTTTTATCTAATAAAAGATGAGCTCAAATTAACCTATAGATATTTGCCCATCACGTGTGACACAAAAACCGAAAGCTTATATGTACTTTGAACCATTATACCAACCTTCAGTCGCCATTTCTATCTCTGATGACATCACGTGTTGTTTGACGCTCTCTAGGATTGACTTCCGTCAACATCTGTAAAACCTTCCAATCTTCAGTTAGAAAATATCATTAAAGTTTTAAACGAAAATAAAAATTTATGTTTCTTTTACTATGTATCACGAACTAACTCAATGAGGGTAAGAAATAGACCCGTACATTAATATCCGAACATTTACGGAGAAGGGTATACAGCATTTTGTTGGCGACACTAAATGGAGAACCATGAAAATAGAACTCTATTTCTACTATGGTGCTTATATCTATATTAATCTTCAGAACACAGGCAATCAAATATTACATGTTTAATTAAATAATTTTACAATAATCAAGATGAGTATAGGCCTACATGTCTTTTTGACACACCTGAGCCAAACACCAAAACCATAGTCTCAACTGAACCCACCTCTCTCTCTCTCTCTCTCTCTCTCTCTCTCTCTCTCTCTCTCTCTCTCTCTCTCTCTCTCTCTCTCTCTCTCTCTCTCTCTCTCTCTCTCTCTCTCTCTCTCTCTCTCTCTCTCTCTCTCTCTCAGTTGAGAGTGATACATTCAATATACAACTCAATGAGAACGGGGTGATTGATGAATCATTTACCATGCTTAAAGAAACGCTTTATTAATCTCAGTACCTATATGTCAGAATAGGCAGAAAAAAATGTGCATTCCCCAGGTCACGTACCCGGGAAGAATTTTATATGTAATGGCTATAGGGGGTTAGAAAGGCGGGGGTAGAAGAAATAACAGATGAAGAAGATCACCATCATCCACTCTCGTGACACGCACCTCCCCCTTCTCTCCAACTCAAGGGTTCCCGCCGTGCCGTCTTCTCTCGTCGGACCGCAGCCGACCTCCCGAGGATACTCTCTTGTCATCACTCAACTCTCTCTCCAATCACATCCGCCCCCCTCACATCCATCTCTCTCTCTGCCCCGGTCCTGTTCCCGCCACCCATCCCTCCCCGCACCCCGCTCCTCCAACCATAACCAGCCGCACACCCGCCCTCTATCATCACCAGTGACATCCACCTCTCTGGTCTCACTCCTAAAACACCCCCCTCTCCCCTGAACCATAACACATATGCCAAGTCCGATCCTATCGCACTCCTGACAATCCTCCCCCATCCCCCCCTCACCCCACACGTTCTACATCCATCCCCACCAATCCGTCCTTCCCACACAGGCGTCTCTCTTAGCGCCCTCACTCCCCTCCACAGTTAGTCCCTTCTGACCTAACCAACATCTAGCGGTCCACACTCCCCAACTTCCGCACTCCCACCTCTTCCTACGCGCGGCCCGGCCCGCCGAACGTACTGGGGGTTACACCAGCATCCAAATACCTTTATAAAAACGTCACTGGCTCTCCTCCATCCCGACCGGGCCTAAACACGTTCCACCCCTCCGCAATCCTTCTCCCATCACACTCTCCTCTCACCACACCGATCTCATCCCAATCCGCCTATCGGACCCCCGCCACCCACACACTGCCCCCCCACAAATCCCAGTCTGACTCCATCTCCAACCCTGCGAGAAGCTCCCGACAGCCCTGAGCGGGCGTCCCCACCCAATCTCGTCGAAGTCGTCTCTCTCCCGAGGAACTCCGTCTCTTCCTCGTCTCATCCAACCACATCTCAAATACAAATTCCCATCTCCTCCTCACCCCATCACCTACGTCTACTTCAACCAATATTCTCTCACTTCGCACCTGGTTACGCCTCGCTCCCTCGCGCCCCCCAAACCCTCCCCAATCTCGGGGGCCCCACCAGTCCCATACAAAGGCACCACCCCCAACATCCACTTCTCCATGTCCCGTTCTGCTCCCCAGCCCGCGGCTCCGCCAGCAGGAACCCTCCCGCCTACACGTCCCTCTCCTCCCTCTCACTCTTCATCTCCAAGGACTCGTCGTCCTCTATCCGTCTCATTCTCCTCTCTCACTCGCTCCCACCTCATCGTCTCTCTCGCTCTCTCCCCCTCTCTCCACTCTCCTCGATCGTCTCAGTTGAGAGATGATACATTCAATGATACAACTCATATGAGAAACGGGTGATTGATGATCATTTTACCATGCTTAAAGAAGCTTTAATTAATCAGATCACAGTACCTATATGTCAGAATCAGGCAAAAAAAATGTGCATTCCCCAGGTTCACGTACCCGGGAAGAATTTTATATGTAATGGCTATAGGGGGTTAGAAAGGCGGGGATAGAAGAAATAACAGATGAAGAAGATCAGTAAAGAAACATGATTCAAAATCAAATGAAAATGGAACAACATTGGTCACATCGTCGGGAGGGGAAATGGCAACATCTGCGTAAGCTAGGATCCAATGGGAAAGGGCAAATTGGACATCAAAACGTGTACAATCGCTGGAGACAAACAGTAAGAAAGAAAGAGGGGTCAAGAGATGGAGAAGCAACTACAGAAGGATTCGTGATTGTGGCAAAATGAGATTGACTGAATTAGAAGAGTCACGTGCTGATGTCGCTGATTGCTCTGTAAGTATAAAGACTGGTTATGTGGTATATAGAATCTCATCGACCGACTGGAAATTTACAGGACATAACTTTGTCTCGGCTGAATAAACTTTCTAGTTCCGCATCCGTATGAAACAGAAATAGCAGCGATAGATCGCTGGAAATTGTCGATGTTCTTCCTTTGAACGGATGTATGTCCAGGAACATGAGATATATTGATATACAGATGTGGTGGCATTGTCTCACGTCGTTATCAAATTGTAGTTTAAAAAATCTTGGAACGGTGTTAGAGTTTACTTATCGGGGTGGGGGGGGTTGCGCCTGTACAAAAGGCAAGGAATGTGTAAAAACTTTGCTTTTTTAATTAATTGTGGGAAGTGAATAACGAATTACTAAAATGTTTGCAACTCACTTTGCTCGGCGAAGTAATATAGGCTTGCATCCCTCTTGAAATCATTGATCCACCCCTGTTATGTAGTGGCGTTAAAACAGTTTACGACTCTTATTATATTATATTTGTTTTTATCGGGTTTTTTTTCACGTGGCGTCAAGTTTTTACAACCGTGATATATAACGGGCGACATCATCAGCCGTAGATGAAGTGTCAAACATACTGACCAATGTTACGGATTTTTGCGTTACTGTAGTGTCGGCTCTCTATCTGCCATTATTACCAAAGCTTTACATGATAACATTAAGCTTTATAGGTTTCGTACGATGTACCAGTTTTCATTTACTATGCGGCGAGCGTGTGAAATCTTGTCGCCCGTTTTCAACATTTACTTGCCCCGGGCAAGCCGGCAACCGTTAAACCCTGAGATTTTGCTACTGATGAAGAGATAAAGTTGCTACCATTTTAAAAATATAGATCTGGAATCGAACCAATGGTTCCCGTTGTGATTCGAACGCTCTCTAGGCGGATCAAAGAGCAGACCGGTCAAATATAAACCAGGAGTGTGAAATGGGTGCATGTGGACTTCGGTCTCATTTTCGTTTTTCTTTCTTTTTTTTTTTTTTGGTTTTTGTTTTTTGTTGTTTCACGTATTATTTTCGTGTTTTGTCTTCTTTCAAAATGATTGATGCAATCTAGAGAATATTAAAGCGATATTAGCTGTCGTAGGTGAAAAAATTTACATGTCCATATCAGCGATATATAAAGCTAATATTAGCTTTATATATCGCTGTCCATATTATGTAATATTTATATATTAAACTCGTCTCGTCGCATCCTCGGCGTTATCATTCTTCACACATATATGATCATAAACTTCCCAACTTCACCGGACATGCATATGGCGGCACGATTGTAAAACATGAGGTACGCTTAGTTTTCACAATCTATATTGTTTTGATTTTGTCAATGTCAGCATACATGGTAACATTAAACATTGGTAAAATGTCATAATTTTCTTCGGATATTTAAAAAAATACCTATTTTACACAATACATGCACTTTCCATTAAAATAACATCCTGTATTTTAAAAGTAAATAAAAAACACATAAATATCTGCCAATTTTAACATACACCGATTGTATAAAAGGTCCAGATTGCTGATAGACCTAACGCATACGGGACGAGAGCCCCCCTGACCGAATCACGAAGCACTTTGATGCATGGCGAAAGAGTGTATCTGAAAGGTCATTGCTTACGGAAATACTGTTGAATTTTTTTAAGGTACGGGAAAACTTAAATTTTAATAAAACAAATAACTTCGAAAAGAAGATCTTTTACGACGTTTTAGCTGTTTGATAATGTATTTGAACACACCATTTATCAGAATTTCGACTATATGTCAGGGAACAAAAATCATCATTGTGACAGTTTATATCACTTTAAATTTTAGAAAAGATTCCGTTCTCTGAGAGAGAGAGAGAGAGAGAGAGAGAGAGAGAGAGAGAGAGAGAGAGAGAGAGAGAGAGAGAGAGAGAGAGAGAGAGAGAGAGAGAGGGGGGGGTTCAGTTGAGACTATGGCTTTTGTGTATCCAAAATAATGTAATATTGCTGTATATAACGCACCGAAACTGTAACTGAGAATACTATTTTTGTACGTTTGTTTATCTACATTGGACAAGAAAATAAATCAATAGACGACAGACCAAAGTATACCTTGTCTTGAGACAGTGTAAATTTGCATAGATACAAAATACATCTGACCTCAAGAAAACAAGCGGATCCGTATTTACCGTATCCGAATAGTGAGATAATTTTTTGTTTTTACATCGGTATACTTTTAGTGACCCAGTTTTAACTGCGGAATGGAAAAAACCGGAGATGAACCAAACTTCCGTTTCGGACTGTCAAGCGGAGTGACCAGCTGACGGACGAGTTTTGTCTACAATAGGTCACATTTCCCTCTAATCTACTTAAAGTAAGACACATTGATTTCAGATATTAATCATCTTGAGTACTTTTCCCTCTGATATGAGATAAAAGAACAAATAAATTACAACATTTACTGACTTGTTTACAGTTGTCAAATTGACAAAAATATGGCCTTGGCTTGTATAGGCAGGTCTACCAAGATAAAGTGACACATCCTGATTTAGTTAGAAACCAAAACGATCTACTTCCCCAAAATACGTTGTACAGGACGGACAGACTCCATGCATTACTGAAAATCTAATACTTTTGTTACGACAAGTGACTTGTCATCCCTGTTATGATTTGATTTACCGGTAGCCTCGTCGTGTTTGTAAACACGTGCCTATTTACCTTGGTAGACATAGGCTATACATATATAAGTGTACCTTGATTGATTTGAAAACGTTGACTTTATAAATCAATTCTTGGTCGGAACGTTTTAGTTTGTCAATATATACATACAGTAATGACATTCTCATGTTGTTACTCATAGAGGTGTGCTGTCAAGAAATGTAGCAAATAGTTTGATTTACACCTTTAAAATTAAGTTTTGATCTGTTTGCACAAATGACACAGTAAAAATGAACAGTCTCAAGTGAAAGAAGTTAAATCAGTATTGGTCAGCGATAAATTCTCGCCAATAATTTTTCACTGGCATGTAACTTGCAAACAAGTGCATACTGTCAAAGTTATTTTTTGTTTCGAAGACAAGGTGATTTTCTGCTTGCTAAATGAACAGAATAAAAATATTCTTTAAAATATATCAGATGAAATAAAATGGGTTGGCGAGAATAGGTATCTGGCAAAAATTGATCGCTCATCAGTAGGGTTCTCCATTCAGGCCATTGATGTGTCCCCATAAAATGTAACCTTCGGGAATATCAAATCAGAGACGTGTATAGTCTAACACATACATGTCAGTTATCAAATCTAAAATGAGTAAGAAAATAGTGTTTTAACATCTAATAAAATGTTATGCAAGCTTGAGTTTTATGCTTGATTCTGAAAATCAAACTTGTGTAACAAGACATAATCAATATAGGTGTAATGGTACAATGCTGATACAGTTATTGTAACTTTTAGTAAAGGGCAGACAGGTTATGTATTAGTTACCCCATAGAAAAGTGTTGGTTATGTTGTGATACACCATGTACAGACGCATAATTTCACGATGGACGCAGATGAATGAATATAAAGACTAACTGTTTTTTAAAAATGAAAAAAAAAATCCAGGAACAATTAGTTGCATATCGATCATGGTCTACACTGAATAATCCAAAAGTAGGCCTACGCATAAAGGGCGTTCGCCCCTCATTTGGATGCCAATGTATAGATGTATGCCGTACAGTAAAAATCAACTCAAAAGCACAGAAATTAATAAAAGTTGTTTAAAACCTGTATATTTTAAATAAAACGTTGGAAAATTGATAAAAAAAAATAAAAAAATATTTGCACCTCCCTACGATCGGCGAAACAATTATATATACTCTTCCTTCCCTCCCACGTTTTCTCAGCATGTATGGATATGAAAATATATTTGAAAACAAAATTTGCATTGTATCAAAATGTATACGATTTTCTGTTCTGTTCTTATCAGCCAATCAAGATATGAAAATTCAATCTTTGATGATCTAATTCTTTACACAGAATGAACGAACACAGTTTTCACATTTACAGTGTCTTGTCACCCCCCCCCCCCCCCCCCCCAATGAAAAAAAACTAACAAACTTTACACCCCTCTTTGAAAATTTCTCAATCCACCCCAGAATAGTGGCCTAATACAGACCTATCAAGTTATCCTGCTTCCAGTACTGCATCAATTCAAACTGATCTTACAAATTTAAACTTTAAACTCTTGTTATTTATATATTCAGTTTATCTCTGTCCATTGATCAAATAACTTCATAAATGTTTGCTCCATCTTAAAAATTTATCTATATTTTCATCTTTTTCCAAATGACATTTGCTCTGTTTATTAAAAACATAAAGTTGATGCATCATGATTATTTATAGTATCTGCATACACCATGGGAAGCTAGATACACCATAGCATACCAACACACCTTACACCCCTATTGGCCCTAATATTTGCACCGGTCCGAAAGCTACGGTGTATGTAGAGATACACTACACACTTAATAACGAGAAAAAGAGGCAGCCCCTGGCACAATTATTTGTATTTCATATGTAATGTTCAAGTTGATTGGATTATCCTGTTTTATCTGTGGAAAAGGACAGTGTTTCTATTCTAATTATTACGTCCAGTGAATGTGACCTCGGGGTTTTTTAAAACCTTTGCTCTCTAAAGTAAACATGAAAGGACATTTATATAATAAAGAAAACAAACAGTGACCAGGTAAATGTGTCTAGATGATAATTCTGTTACATTTACATAATGTTGGCTATATTGGTATAAAAGTGAGCTTTTCTGATTACCCATTGTCCGGCATCTGTCTGTTAACTTTTAAATATTTGTATGATTTCTTTTATTATCACCTCTTGTATTCACTTCAATGTATTCATTTATTGATTTTACTGTAATAAGGTAAATAATTCTTTTGTGAAAGAAATTTGCTGAAATGTAATTTTTAGAAATTTTTATGAATATACATGTAGTAAGACAGCAAAAAGGGAGGTAAGGGAGGTAATTTTTTGGACATGGTCAGCTTGTTCTTGGAAACCATGGGAGGAATTTTGACAAAACTTTACTGCAAACAAGTACTCAAGGTGCTCTACCATATTTTTGTTTTTTGGCCAGATCAGCTTACATATTATTCTTGGTCTTTTTTCCACATTTGTAGATGATTCTCAGGTCAGTGATTTAGGCCCATTTTGACCTTTTTATTGTATGCTTTCTTTGATTTTCTCCCCTTTTATTCACTACAATGCATTCATTTAATGTGTTATTCCTGTAAAAAGGAGAAGAAATGGTTTTTATAAAATAATTATGCTGAAACTTATTATTTTTATTTTATTTTATGAATTTTTAAGACTACATGTACATACATAAAGGATAGGAGGTACTTTTTCAGATTGTCAGTTTGTTTTACAAAGCTGATCAAGGGATTTTGATGAAACTTTACAGGAAGCAACTACTCAAGGTCTTCTGACAATTTTGAGTTTCTTTTCTGACAAATCTGCTCAGGGGTGGATCCAGGTGATCTATATGGATGTGTGATTCAAGGTTGAGTTCTTGAGAAATGGATAAATAAATTCCTGACGCATTTTGACTTCTTCATCGGATTTTGTCATTGTCATTCATTTTTAGCTCACCTCCACTCTTGATGCGAGTTATTATGATCTTAAAATTGAGATTCCCACTAAAAAACAATATATATATATGTATGCAATGTACCACCTAATTAAATGACTGATATAATTTGTTGTGATTAGCAAGGTGATCTCTTATGTGAGGGTCTGGACTTAAATATCTATTAGGAAATGTTGAGGAGACTGAATATCTGTTTAAAGTCTTAAATGTGAGTTGATCGTCTAAGCAAAGCAGTCTTTAGCTGATATCTGTTTATGGTTTTAATGGTGGGTTGGTCTCCTGAGCAAGGTGGTCTTTAACTGATATCTGTTTATAGTCTTAAATGTGAGTTGGTCTCCTGGGCAAAGTGGTCTTTAGCTGATATCTGTTTATGGTTTTAATGGTGGGTTGGTCTCCTGAGCAAGGCGATCTTAACTGATATCTGTTTATTGTCTTAAATGTGAGTTGGTCTTCTAAGCAAGGCAGTCTTTAGCTGATATCTGTTTATACTTTTAAATGTGGGTTGGTCTCCTGAGCAAGGCAGTCTTTAGCTGATATCTGTTTATTCTCTTAAATGTGAATTGGTCTCCTAAGCAAAGCGGTCTTTAGCTGGTATTGTTCCATTGTTTTAATTCGGTGGGTTCAGGTGAGCAAGTGGCCTTTAGCTGATAATCTGTTTCGATATACTGGGTTGGTCTCCTAAGTTTGTTGGTCTTTAAGCTGATATCTGTTTATGATATATGGTGGGTTGGTCTCCTACATCGTTGGTCTTTAGCTATTCTGAGATGGTGGTAAATGGTGGGTTGGTCTCCTAAGTATGTCTTTAGCTGATATCTGTTTATGGTTTTATGGGTATGGTATCCTGAGCAAGGCGCTCTTAACTGATACTGTTTATTGTCTTAAATGTGTACAAGTTGGTCTTTACTGTTTATGGTTTAAATTCTAAGTAGGTTGGTCTTTAGCTGATATCTGTTTATGGTTTTAATGGTGGGTTGGTTTAACTGTCTGTTTATTGTCTTAAATTGGTCTCCTAAGCAAAAGTTCCATGGACAATTTCAGGGACATGGTACCCTCATTAAAATGCCACCTTTTGTTTTCTGTAGACTTTACATGTTCATTGGCTGGAAAATTTAGATCCGTTTCTAACATTAACCCCAAAACAAATCTAATGTTAACTTTTATCATTTTTTGTTTCAATACTACTGTAAATTTGATAGGTCGATAATACAAGCATGACATATGATAATTGCTGTGTAAACACACAACATGTTGATTATTTCCAACTTTTACAGTAGCGAGATTTGAAAATTGTGACACTCGTAAGCTGGTTCCCATCTGACTACTACACTTTGTTCATACAACCAGATACCAGTTTATATTATGACACGCAATGTTCCAGTTATCTCTCTTTGTGGTTGTAATATGAAGTAAACAAGAAACCATCGGATACCCAGTCAAGGGATTTAACGTGTATAAATGACCATTTGTACCAGATATTATTAATCAGTGGGGGTGGCAGGCAGTATGCAGGTTTGGGCATTATAAAAGGGGAATTATATAGATGGAAATTTGTTCTCGAGGAAATTGTGACATTATGCAGGTTTAGCATTATAACAGGGCCATATATCAGGGATGAATTGTATTTTACTTTTGGACCCTGTTAATTTCCAACTGTCGAGTCAGATGACCTACATGTACACAGTGAATGGCTATTCTGTCGGTTTTTCTTTTTAATCTTTTATTAATACATGTAAATGTAAAGTTCAATCATCAATTATATCAACCCCTGATATAAATTAATGACTAAGACCAGTCTAAATGTTTCTTTTGGGATGAATGTGTTAATTACTTTTGGTATGCCCCATTTATGCAGATTATCCAGGATATTAGTATTTTGGGGCTTTCTATATGTCTTCATTTGTCTACTGTTTTTATTTATTTAATTAATAATAGGCACCACCAAGACCAAAATTTGAGGCATTTTTGTTTCGTTCCTCAAATTATAACCAGATTTATTATACATGTATTGTTTTTTAAAAATTTGTTCGTTTGTTTGTTTATTGTTGTTTAACGTCCCACTCAAGAATATTTCACTCATATGGAGACGTCACCAAATGCTGGTGAAGGGCTTCAAATTTTGGCCTATGCTCAGCACTTACGGCCATTGAGCAGTGAGGGTTCTTTAACGTGCCGACACCTACTGCGACATGGGACCTCAAGTTTTACTGTCTCATCCAAAGGACAGGAAACCAATCTGCTGCCGGCTGGACGCGAACTCACGATCAAAAGTCGAGCGCACTACCGACTGAGCCAGGCCGACTCTTTTAGAAATTAATAAGATCCTGGATGAGTCTGATTATTACCAACAATTGATATATATTTTTCCAGAGTTATAGGACTTTAAAAGGAAGGACTGAATTCTCAGGGACTTAATGCTGCTTAAATAAACCTTGTTACAACTGTTGCAGTTATAAAAATGAGCTAAATAAATTAGCAAATGGCAGACGCTTTTCTCATTACTGATTTTTATTTCCCAGTAATGAGGTTCCTTTTTTATACGTACTTCATTACTTGTGTGTATGTATGTACTTCTATAACAACATGTACACCTTTTCCTTAACCTCTGTCATGCATACAATGTATCTAAATTGTTAATATCCTTTTTATATATTGAAATAGACAATTCTATTGTTATCTGAAGGGTTTGAAGGGTTAATTGAAAATAAATCTGGTGGTTATTTCTGTATTTTTACTTACTCACCCCAAAAGACACATTTGGACATGTCTAACTTACTCACCCCAAAAGACACATTTGGACTGGTCTAAGTCATTGATTTATAGAATATTTTCAGGGGTTGCTGAGTTCACATACATGTATTTCTCTTCCATTTCATTTGTCTTACACAAATTGTCCTTGCAGTAAAAATGACAGGTTATAAATGGCGAACAAGATTAATTGTTATAATATTCAAATGAGGTTAATAAATTAATTCTACATTAAAGTGTATGAAGTCTATTATGATGTTGTCACACCACAAATGTCAGGTCCACCATTTTGGCCTTCTTTGAGTCAATCTATCATTCTTGTTGCTTTTGCTGTTTAGACAAAATATTTCAATTACAACGTAATTAAGGAAGTAATCAACAAGATCAGGCCAGTGTTTGGTTTTTCAGGAAACTCCGACAAATCTTATTGCATTTTAAGGCAATACCTTTGTCTATTTTTAGAGTTATGTTTTTGAGGATTGTCATAGTAACGATTATGTAAGTTTACTGATATATTCTGTACTTTAAATCATTACCATTTCATTTTAATTGCATTTATATAATCATGAATATTAACTGTTATATACTTGTATATAGTCAAGGAATTATTGTGGTCTTGAACTTAAGGTAAGCAGGTGCAGGTACATGTAAGCTACATTTTCAAAAAAGATAACGAATTCTAATGTCAGCACTTGTACATATGTACCGGGTATATAGTAGTCAATAATATATATATATACATGTATATTGTGAAAATAGGACTTACATTATTTTGCTGAAGGAATCCACTATAAATTTCATTATAAACTGATAAGATCTACAACTTTGGTTAAAAATGACAAGTTTTTTCAGTTTTACGTAAATGTACTGATATGTATATAATGGAGTGGCTAACAGAATTCTGAATGAATGTATGAACCTATGTTCAGAAAAAGGGGTCAACAAAATTCTTGTTACACTTCTGGGTCCGGCGCCATAAAAATTGAGAATTTACTCAAGTCTGAGAATATTCTCAACTTGGCCTGCTCAGCCAATCAGATTTCAGGATTAGCCAAAGTTGAGTTAAGTTTTTAGACTTAAGTAATTCTTACATTTTATGGTGCCAGGCCCAGATCTCATACTGTATCAAGAACAGTACTTGAAGCACATGTATGTGTATGGCACCAGTATTGTAAAAAGAATTCTGTTAGTCCCTGTACTTGAAGCACATGTATGTGTATGGCACCAGTATTGTAAAAAGACTTCTGTTAGTCCCTGTACTTGAAGCACATGTATTTGTATGGCACCAGTATTGTAACAAGACTTCTACTCACCACAGGGACTAACAGAATTCTTGTTATAACACTTGTCATGTACAAAAATAAATATGTTTCAGTTACAGGGGCTAACTAAATTCTTGTTACAATACTGGTGCCATACACATACATGTGTTTCAAGTACAGGGACTAACAGAATTCTTGTTATAACACTTGTCATGTACAAAAATAGATATGTTTCAGTTACAGGGGCTAACTAAATTCTTGTTACAATACTGGTGCCATACACATACATGTGTTTCAAGTACAGGGACTAACAGAATTCTTGTTATAAGACTTGTCATGTACAAAAATAGATATGTTTCAGTTACAGGGGCTAACTAAATTCTTGTTACAATACTGGTGCCATACACATACATGTGCTTCAAGTACAGGGACTAACAGAATTCTTGTTATAACACTTGTCATGTACAAAAATAGATATGTTTCAGTTACAGGGGCTAACAAAATTCTTGTTTCAATACTGGTGCCATACACATACATATTTCAAATTACAGGGGCTAACAGAGTTCTTGTTACAATACATTACTGGTCTCATATACCAACATATGTTTCAAGTACAGGGGCTAACAGAGTTCTTGTTACAATACATTACTGGTCTCATATACCAACATATGTTTCAAGTACAGGGGCTAACAGAGTTCTTGTTACAATACATTACTGGTCTCATATACCAACATATGTTTCAAGTACAGGGCTAACAGAATTCTTATGCAGATTATGTGAGGCAGATTACCAGTGTGGAAACCCGGTGCTCTCATTCATATTACATCATAACAGTGAATCTCCTAACATCATTAACTCGCCAACCCCTGTAGTCACATTTGGACCTGCCCATTTCAAAGAATGATGAAGTCCACTGTCAATATTAACTTGTTCTCCCCTGAATAATGACTGTAGACCATACCATTGATTGATTTGACTGGATATACATGTGACCACAGGGATGACAGGTGTTGATGAGTTAGATACACACAGGCGATGTACCAGTACTATACATTTATCAGTAACTAAAACAGTCATGGTGTGACACAAAACATTTATACTGGAGTTGACCTTTAAATGTTAAATCCTTACATACTCAATTTCAAGTAGGTTATTTATACTGGAGTTGACCTTTAGTCTTTGATTATTCCTGTTTTGCAGATTTTGAGAGGACATCTTTTTGTGATGGAATGAAGGTTGATACGTGTAAAATGATGAAACTATGATAATCAGCAAAATTGTGCAATTAGAAGTCGGTATGACTGTTTGAAGATTGGATCATATTGTTACAGAACAAGATGACAGCAACTTCCGAAAAAGTGAAATCGGGTCAACAGCGGGTGGTGGAGCTCCACATGATGGACATGATGAAGTACTATCCCCTGGTGGTGACTACAAGTATGACAATAAGGGGCATAATCTATCCAATCACACTTATCACCACAAGACTTCAAGTGCAAAGAGGTCAGTATAATGACTAATTCTGTGATGATCATGTGACAGGTGTCATAGTAGTTTAGTGATCTGAGCATCGTCATTGTGACCTGACTAAAGTATTAGCAAACAATCGTAAATTTATATGTAGGTCAAAGTTTACATTTTCAATAAAATGCTTGTTTTCATATTTTGATACTCAAATTTTGTAGTTTAAGACACATTTAGGATATATACTATAGAAGTATCTAATGCAGTCTAACGTCGTATATCTGTACGCCGATTATCCAGATTTTTCACTCGTACAAATACCATGTCCCCCAATATTTTACCAATGTAAAAATTTCTTGGTACATTTTGTAAATTCATAGATGAAAGATTCACCAATTGTCTTGTAAGTATTTCTAACAGTGATTGAAATAGCAACATACCGTTTATTGCTTCAAATAATTGTGTTCTTTAAGGCTTTACGAGGGATCTGAGATAAAACAATACAAACTGGATTAGGCCTACTTCTGACAAACTTCAACATTGACGGTCACAAGTGTCGTAACAGGTGTCCGTAAAGAAGATTCAATCATTAAAACTACAACTTCAAAAGCACTTCAAATAA
Source organism: Atrina japonica (assembly GCA_030159075.1). Classification (NCBI taxonomy): domain Eukaryota; kingdom Metazoa; phylum Mollusca; class Bivalvia; order Pterioida; family Pinnidae; genus Atrina; species Atrina japonica. Next base: position 482,424 of record BROG01000393.1, on the reverse strand, counting down.
ATAAATATTTCTTACCAATATACAATATCAGTTTCAATCTTTATTTTGTTTGACCGTCCACAAGTTGGCAAACATCGGGAGTAGAAATATGGGGAGGAAATGTGTAAAATCTATTTCAGAATATGACATTAGCAAGCCATGGAGATTTTTTTTTCACACATGTAACTTGTTTAAAAATGATGTTAGTCAATTACAAAATTTAGACAGTGATGACTACAAACAGTAATAGCTTTAACAAGTAACTTAATTTTGATTCAAACAACAATATGCTACAGGCACCCGTATCGGGCCCCATGCTACAGGAGGAAGCATCCAGTTGAAAATTTAGGTCATGACTCAAAGTTTGCGACCAGACCAAAGTGTCAAATTTCTTTAAATCACAGTGACTTTTTAGACTAAAGATAATGTCAGTGAGCTTGTATTTATGTGATTTTCCCATTCCTAATTGGAGAGCAAATGTACATGTAGCTGTAAAATTAACGATATAAAGTAGGCTGTATGAGGATCTAGGTCTAGATCTACACATGACTTCAAATTATAGGCCTACAATATAATATGATGTTTTTTCATACATACATACATGTATATTACGTTTATTAAGTTTTATAAATCACTCCTTTTAATTATAAGAACAACATGCTGTGAAAACATCAATGTTTTTTGAGTGACAGTTCAGTAATAATGGCCAGATTACACTAGCTACGTTATGGATGTACAGACGTACACTAACAATATAATTAACGATCATTGGGACGACCGATTTTCCAGACTTTTTATGTGTCTCCCACTCGGTCCGGATAATCGGCGTTAGACTGTATTGATGTAAGTGACATAAGTAATATTTAGACATCAAAATACAATATTGATGTTTGGCAGTACCTCATGGTATTGACGGTCTCATGATATTTAGGGTCTCATGGTATTGACGGTCTCATGGTATTGACGGTCTCATGGTATTGACGGTCTCATGGTATTGACGGTCTCATGGTATTGACGGTCTCCTGATATTTAGGGTCTCATGGTATTGACGGTCTCATGGTATTGACGGTCTCATGATATTTAGGGTCTCATGATATTTATTGATTGACGTCTTGTGGTCTCATTGATTGGGTCTCCTCGTGATGATATAGGGGTCTCATGATTGACGGTCTCTGATAGGGTCTCATCATCAAGAGATATCATGACATTGGGGGTTCATAATATTGAGGGTCTCATGGTATCTCATGATATTGAAGGTCTTGTGATATCTAGGGTCTCATGATATCTAGGGTCTTATGATATCTAGACTCATGACATTGAGGGTCTCATGGTATTGAGAATCTCATGATATTGAAGGTCGCCATTGGTCTCATGAGGGTCTCATGAGGGTCTCTTGATATGGGGTACTGATGAGGGTCTCTTGAATAGTGTCTTGTGACAGGATCTCTCATGATATTGAGGGTCTTATGCCCAAGGTCTCATGATATATTGATGAGATGCTCCAATAGTGTCAAGTCAAGAGGTCTGCCCGATATTGATAAGGGTGTGATATTGAGGATCTCTAGGTTTTGTAGGTCTCATGATATTAAAGGTCTCGTGACGTCAAGGGTCTCATTGTTTCTAGGGCCTTGTGATATTGAAGATCTCTTGGTATTGTGGGTCTCATGATATTAAGGATCTCATGACGTCAAGGGTCTCACGGTGTCAAGGGTCTCATGGTGTTGAGGGGGTCTCATGGTGTCTGTCTCTGTCTGTTCATTTGTCTCTCTACCTTTATATGGTTTAGCTGATGCCTTTAACACTGTTTAGAGAAATACAATGATTCACAATCCTGCCATACCACATTTATCAGTTTCTTTTTTTTTACCGTTACAGGTACAGCAATATATAATGGTACATTCGATGGACTAGTACAAGTTTTAAAATCGGAGGGTATTACAGGCTTATACCGTGGAGCTGGTATCCGTATATTTGGTCAGCTGATTCCATCGCTAGTGTACATATCAACATATGAGTATATACGCCATGTTCTTTATAATCACACACCAGTAACAAATAGTTCCTTACGAGGAATGGTGGCCGGCTGTTCGGCAGCCGTGTTTAACCAACTTTTTATCACACCACTTGACATTGTTAGTCAACACTTAATGACGATGCCGACAGGAAATCGACCAGAACATTCTAAACTGAAACAACTACAAACATTAAACATTCCAGAGGATATAAAACATAAAAGATTTGGGGTAGCCACAGCTGTTGCCAAGGAGATCTATAGACAACAGGGTTTACGTGGATTTTGGCAGGGGTACTCCGCGGCAGCTGTAACATTTGGAATTAGCAGTGGGTGTTGGTGGACAGTCTATGATTTGTCATCAGGTAGGTTTATGATTTGTTATCAGGTATGTTTATGATTTGTTATCAGGTAGGTTTATGATTTGTTATCAGGTATGTTTATGATTTGTTATCAGGTAGGTTTATGATTTGTTATCAGGTATGTTTATGATTTGTCATCAGGTAGGTTTATGATTTGTTGTCGGGTATGTTTATGATTTGTTGTCGGGTATGTTTATGATTTGTCGTCGGGTAAGTTTATGATTTGTTGTCGGGTATGTTTATGATTTGTCATCATGTACATTTATGACTTGTCATCAGGTACATTTATAATTTGTCCTCAGGTAGGTTTATGATTTGTTTTCAGGTACATTAATGATTTGTCTTCTGGTACATTTATGATTTGTTGTCGGGTATGTTTATGATATGTCATCATGTACATTTATGACTTGTCATCAGGTACATTTATAATTTGTCCTCAGGTACATGTAGGTTTATGATTTGTTTTCAGGTACATTAATGATTTGTCTTCTGGTACAGTTATGATTTGTTGTCGGGTACATTTATGATTTCTCATCAGGTATATTTATGATTTGTCATCAGGTATATTTATGATTTGTTTTCAGGTACATTTATGATTTGTCTTCTGGTACATTTATGATTTGTTGTCGGGTACGTTTATGATTTGTCATCAGGTATATTTATGATTTGTCATCAGGTATATTTATGATTTGTTTTCAGATACATTTATGATTTGTCTTCTGGTACATTTATGATTTGTTGTCAGGTATGTTTAAGATTTGTCATCAGGTACGTTTATGATTTGTCATCTGGTACATTTATTGTCAGTCCTTAGGGATTGCTGTGACACATGAAATCTTGCTGTGATTCATGAAATCTTGCTATGACTCAAGATCATGTGACTCAAAATCTAACTGTGACTTATTAAATCTTACTGTGACTCACAAAATTTTGTTGTGACTCATAAAATCTTACTGTGACTCACAAAATCTTGCAGTGACTTATCAAATCTTGATCTGACTCTTGATGTCAATAGAATTGCCGATGTACCTAATTTAAAAACATTTGGATCCATATTTAAATTCATCTTTGGAAAAAAAAATGTATTCATAAATATATATATTTCTATTAGACTATTGAATTAATAGTATGTAGTACGGTACTAAAAAGTTATGGAGGGACATTAACGCCATCAACAGAAATAGTTAATATCTGAAATATATTTTTTCTTTATGGTTAAATCCTGATCATTCGTTTTGATTTATTTCAGATTTACTACATAACATTTTGCCAGAATCTTGTCCGAGAGTAATGGTCAATAGTATAGCAGCAGTTATTACAGCGTTTAGTATCACTTTTATAACTAATCCTTTTGATCTTATAAGAACACGAATGCAGGTAAGATATCTGAGCATTATCATGATCTAGACACCTGATTCTCTCTCTCTCCCTCCCTCTCTCTCACTCTCTCTCTCTCTCTTTAATTATGCCAGTGGACCTTACTATTTGAGTTCAGTGACTTTAAATTTATAGTAAACAACTTAACTCTAGGGAGCCTAGTCTTTCTAAAACATGTCCTGTTTTTTCTACTTTTAGATGTATCGGACTAGTGTCAGACAAACAATAAGTCGACTCGTGAAAGAAGAGGGAATGTCTATCTTTACAAAGGCGATCTCTGCGAGGATATCACAGTCTGTAGTGTTCTCATTTCTTATTGTATCGGGATATGAAAGTGTCAAACGATTAAGTTTGCTCGATGAATACAAAAACTCTGTACGATGGTGATGACTATTTAGTCTAGAAAAAAAGTATAGATTTTTAGAATTTCAGAAATGTCAAAATGTAATTTTTAACTCAATGAATATTTGCAATAATTTGTGTAAGGTTTTGTTCAAGTAATTTATGTATTGTATGATGGGATATTTCTACCTCCATTCATTGGATAATTAGATTGGCTTGCAGGTTGTGTCATCTAGTCAACTAATTGTGTCATCTTGTCAGGTAATTGTGTCATCAAATGATTTTGGCAATTTGCCAGATAATTAATCTGACAAAGTCTGTTTTGTTATTGTTGTTTTTTGTCAAACTCTACACTTTTTCAGTAAGATCATAATGGCCAGTTTGTCAGACTCCACACTTATTTCAGTAAGATCATGGTGGCGTTTGTAATGTTGGAGGAGAAAACTGGGGTAAAAGATCACCAACCTTCTGCCAGTAAATGCACAAACTTCGCCAATTAATCATCTTATGTACCAGTGGGGCTTTAATTGGCGTTGTCTAGAGATGGTGTAATGCTGGATGTTCTACTCATGAAGGGATAAACCAGATGACACATTTTATTTGGTCACCTAAGTCAAGTTTTGTAATCTGTTTATGTCATTGTATAGGTGTGTTTCCTTTCCAAACTTGTTTCAGGCTCTTCAAAAAAAAAAAAAACAAAAAAAAAACAAAACAAAAACATTGTGCCAAAGGCAAAGCTTTTAAAAAATAATACGGTGCAGAATTTTTTTTACAAATTTCATGACAACTTGGGTCAGGATTGCTGAAGATATTCTGTGGACTCGGAGGTGTCTTGTTTGATATGTCAAGATTTTACTTTGGTGAATGAGTATTGATAATTGTGGCAGAAATATACCACCATAGTTATAAGGACATGTGTTATTTTTCACGTACCAGTATTTAGTGTGTCATAATCATCTGTCTGTGTTTGTACCCAGGAAAATACCAACAGCCTTTCACAAGTAAACTGTCAAATATCCTCAATCAGTCTAAGTGTCAATAGATTCAACCCAGAGCTGATTAGAGATACCATGGTATAACTCATTGATGCCCACCTGTAAAAACGAAACTATTATATAACAGTATCTTTTTGACAAAAATGTTTACTTATAGAAAAAAAATCACAAAAGAAGCATCCAGTAAACATAACAAAACATAACAACTAAATCTCAATCAGTTTGTTTATTTGAATAGATACAAGGAATAAATCATTTTAATTTGTTGTACGAAATGTTTTAGGAGTTATTTCCCTTTCATTGTTATAGCTAAATACACAAAACAAGAAGATACTCGTAATTTGGTTGATACAATTTGTGACTGTGATACAAGGAATAAATCATTTTAATTTGTTGTACGAGATGTTTTCGGAGTTATTTCCCTTTCATTGTTATAGCTAAATACACAAAACAAGAAGATATTCGTAATTTGGTTGATACAATTTGTGACTGTGATACAAGGAATAAATCATTTTAATTTGTTGTACGAGATGTTTTAGAAGTTATGTCCCTTTCATTGTTATAGCTAAATACACAAAACAAGAAGATATTCGTAATTTGGTATATTTTGGTTGATACAATTTGTGACTGTGATGTTTGGTGTTATGTGTACCTAAAACAAGAAGATATTCGTAGGTTGAAGGTGACCCCCTTGTTATGTACAGATATTAAAATTAGACTGAATAAATGTGTGTTAGTTTTTCTAAAACATTTTACCAACCTTAGCTTTACTTCAGGAAATGAACAAAATTGGTTTCTTCTGGTGATGGTTCTTCAAGTCAATGACAAAGAATCATCTTTATTTTAGAAAACCTCACAGTCCTCAGAAATAGCATACAGAGTTCACGAGACACAGTGATGTAGTTACTTTCTTTAGCATACATTTTTACATACAAAAAAGTTATATAAACCTGTTTGATAAATTCCTACATGCACAAACCTATCTTCCTTATTTTAAAATTAGATGTTTTTCTTTATTTTGGCCCAATGGTCATAGAAACATTTGCTGTTATCAGCAGAGATTATTAGTTAACCAGACAGAATTTATTATGATTACAGAAACATGAGTTGTAATCAGCAGAGATTATTTGTTAACCAGAGATATTGTGGTAATGGGAACATGAGCTTTTATCAGCACAGTTGAATATTGTTATGTCTGCAAGTTGTTTATTATCTATCTCCATTATCCTAGGGTTAAATAGGTATCACATCTGATAATTAATTGGACTGTAGTACATTATTACATCAACCTGAAAAAATACCCCAATAAATTGATATTTTCTGCATTAAAATATATTACTTTTGTTTAAAATATATTACTTCTGTATATAAAGAAATTGTATTGCATCTAAGATACTATTGCTTATTTTCAACTGTGCATGTCTAAATTAGGCATGTAAATTTTAAAGCTCTGCAATAGACCTTTTCACAGTAACCACTGTCCTGTTATTTTGACTGGCAGATTGATATAGATTCCCAGGAAAATGATGCCGGGGAAACAATCGGGTACACATGTACTTTGACAACGACTACATTTTCGCAGGAATCTGTATCATTTTAACGTTACAGGACTACAGTAATTGTGAAAAGGTCTAGGAACAGTATTTCTTGGGTTATGAATAGAAATTTTTATGATAATATTGGATAAATATGATTTTGCGCAATTCTGTAAAAGACCATCATTTAAATAAAAAATGACCCACCCTGGCAGTTATTTGATGCTCAGATTAATATGACTATCAATAAAAGCCAAAACAAGTGAAAAATGCACAAGATTTCCTAGAAAAGTATTGCTCACAATATCTGAAATGTCACCTAAAATGGTTGTGATTAAAATCTGTCAATCATTGTATGAATTAAATGTAGATTTTTATCCCTTGTTGATCTCAATGAATTATCAGCAACAAATTCAAAATAAAAATTCAAAACCCAGAAACACCTTGCACCGTAATTTCTCATTTTGTTGCTGATTTTCTGTACTTTCTGAATATGTATATATCTCATTATTTTATTTGAGTAAAGTGACCAAGTTTTACAGTCTGTAGAGCCGGTAACATATTGGAGTTAGTATAACAGAAATATGTAAATGTTGTAATACAATGCCTTGTAAGGTTAAATGAAAGGGATAATCCTGTTAGCAGTGAAGAGGTTGTATTTCAGCTAACACATTTGCACTAGGAATATAGGAATTCAACCGTTATAAAAGATTTAAGAAACTTAATGTAAATGAAATTTAGTTTAGTTTCAATAATCTTCATTATAATGTTAATTATCTAAAAAATTCTTAATATGTTATACATATATCTTGTACTTTAAAAGTATTCGTCATTAGAAAAGTGTCAGAGAACAGTAATTTTTTACCTGAAGTGTTGACAAACAAGAACAAGCAACCACAAGTTGTAAAATATAGCCAGTATTTGCTTACGTGTGTAACAGTCATGTATATAGGCAGATTAACTGTCTAGTCCATTAGCTAGCTTTTGTGGCTGGACGGTTAGCGTTTATATCCATGTACTGAAGTTAAGCAGCAGCGAGCGTGGTCAGCATAACACGTGTTATTATGATATCCAGAATTTCGATCTCTTTTAAATGTTTCTGTTTCGTTGTTTTCTAAATAATAGTTTGTGTTACGTCAATAATTTAGATAGATCTATCACCAGCTATTGTTGAATTGCCAAGGACTGATGCCAGTGGACTTCAAGGTCTGTTACCATTCAATGGCTACTGACTACATTTTGAGTCTAATTTGAAAAAAATGTTACTTTCACTTTCTGTGCCAAGTGTGGGTAGAACTAGCACTGACACGAAATACCTTTGTGAAAAAGATTTTGATCTGACTTAGATTTGAGAATTTTTAAACTCATTTGCAATTTTAACACCCTGCCACTTGACTGCTATGCGTGGTTCACCTTTCTATTCTAGTATATATGAACAAAGATGGGCCACAGTGTTTGGTTCACCTTTCTGTTCTAGTATATATGAACAAAAATGGGCCACGGTGTTTGGTTCACCTTTCTGTTCTAGTATATATGAACAAAAATGGGCCACGGTGTTAGGTTCACCTTTCTGTTTTGAAGAGATGAAGAGACCAGTCTAGATGTGTCTTTAGGGATGGATGAGATAACTACATCCTTCACTTACAAAATGGGTTGTTACTTTAAATCATTCACCCTAAAAGACGCATTTGAACTGGCCCAAGTAATTGATTTACAGATGATTTCATTTGTACTGGCCCAATTTATTGATTTACAGATGGTTTCAATGCTTTTCAGGGGTTTTGCTGTGTTATTTTATGTTATTAATGTTTGGACCAAAGTATGAAATTCTCATTATATTTTGTTTTTATATTTGTTTTTTTTTTTTTTAATTTAGAAAACATTTCAATTAAGTACAAAATGTATACACTCGATTACGTGAAGTATACAACATTTGTAGCTAGTACAGAAACTCGAGCGACCAACTAATCCTGTTTGGCTTTCTTGATTAAAATTGTCTTGACCTGCCACGGTGATGAAGAAAAGGTCGTTACTTTTTATGTAATCTGTAACGTAATGTGATTAGTAATTATAATGTAAAGCTTGTTAAATCTTTGTTCCTTGTCTGTTATGGGACATTGGAGTGTTTTACCCGGATTTTAACATGAAGTTGAAATGTAAATACATACTTTATATCACAGTGATAACATCTATGTAGATATCAATTTTACAAACATTTGTAAATATCTATATTTATGAAATCTAAACATTTGAACCAGGAATTAAATAAATTTACATTGTATTTTGTTGTGTGTTGTCTTTGTTTCTCACGCTGAGATGTTTGGTTGCCTGACGGAAAGTGATTGTTGTACATGTATCATGTATACCATGTATGTCTCTTAGAGGTGTGTCATGACCGTGACCCTGTGTTATATCTACAAGGTCAAGGTAACATAGACAGACATAGTATTTTTGTCCGGTCTATGATTTCAGGCCCTCCGTGGCCGACTTGGAAGAGCATCGCGCTGAGAATCATGAAGTTTCTCACTTCTTGTCAGCGCAGGTTCGAGCCCCGCTGGAACCTAGGCTGATTTTTGTGAGAATGTTTGCCAGTTTACTTCCGGAAGCCCGCTGGTCACTTCCCAGGTACATTGTAACCGGATTCTCTCCTCTACCATTAAAGAATGGCCGTCATCATATTCAAAATCTAAGTCAAAACAAATGCACTGACTCATACCTATAAGGTAAAGGTCACAGTACACACGTGGACAGAATAATGTTTAAAATGGTAAAGGAGGGAGGAGACTTGTTGTTACAAAAACATCTAGTTCCCAAATTGTTGTGATTCGGATTACAACAAACTCGAGGAGGGTGTGACCGGTTGGCAGGGTGAACGTACTAAGTTGAACATACTCTTATTTGTATATATCATTCTCTCTTTTTCATTTTTATTGATGTTAAGTTTTGCAAATTTTCTATGTCAAGAAAGAGGAAAATCTTTATCTAGAAATTCCGGCAATTTATCATGTTTGTTTTCTCGCTCTTTTTTAGTATTTCGTTTAACAATCATCCCTGAGGTTAGTGATGAAGAAAACACTGACGATAGGTTAACGTAAGATGACTGCTATCAGTTTAACTATTACAGGTGATCCAGTAAACAATCATTGATCTTGTATACTAAATTCGAGCTCATCTGACGAAGTCTTACTGACACAAACGATCGACCTGAGCATTTGTTTTGGCCTCTTTTCTAAGACTATTACTTTGGTATTGTAAATGTTATTTACATTGTTTTTGAAAGTGCAATACTTGATTTCTGGAGTCGTTTTCTTCATGTTTATGTTCCATTTATAATCTTTCACTAACGAGGAGCTGACTTGTTTGTTTCAATTTGTTTTACGTTCTGAACCAGAATTTCATTTTGTATAGCAGGTTTCACTACTACTAACCAAGTTTGCAACTTCAGGGTCACACATGGAGGTAAGTTACGATACCATGTTAAGTTACTACCATACTCCGGATTTTTTTAGGCCACTGAGGGTAGACCCTTAAACCACATTTCAATTGACCTATCGCCAAATGCCCGACATGGTACCTTTTGGCAAACTTTTCCATTATAACGTCACAATCAAATGGCCCGTCAAACATATGTGTGATTATGACGTCACAATCGAATAACGTCAAAAATGCACATGGAGAGCCACGTGTCAGACATTTGGCGATAGGTCAATTCAGCGAGGGGTCATCCGTGGCTGAGTGATTTGACCTTTGACTTTAGATTATGAATACTCTCACCTCTAGTCAGTGTGGGTTCATCCCCAGCTGTAAGGTGACCTGATTTCGGAGATAAGATACGATAGGTCGGTGGTCATTTTACTGGCCATTGAGAATCACGCAGACATCCTAAATAGAAATTAAAAAATCTACTAAACAGCGTATACGTATAGACATACGAAGACACAGCAAAGTAATGTTATTTAGGAACTCGTCATAACTCGACCTTATTTACAGTAATTTACGATTGACCTTTGACTTTCACTTCAAATGGAGCAAACGAGAGAGATTACAATGAATTATTACACAAACAAAGCGATGAACGTTTCCATTAAAAGATACATTACTAAGTGACGTGACGATTCTTCATTAGTTTGTAGGTCACGAAAGTTAAAATATAAATAACTTATTTTACATAACACATGCAACCCTGCAATTCTGCTAGAATAAGTCGAAAATGAAATACATTAACTTAGTTGCATGTGTCTGATAGTGGCGTACTATGGTCAGCTTTTCTTATAATCTATTTACAATTGTATGTCTGCTAAATGAGTCCTCATACCTACTATAGGGATACGTTGTTGAACGCTTGAAATCGTCACTAAGGAAGTTTTATGGTCAAAACGGGGATATTGTTAAACAATATGAAGTCCCAATATCGAAAATGTGAGATAGTATTCTGGATCACGATCATATACGGTGTCTCCCATCTTTGGGATTCGCAATTGTTCTTCATGTTGAGACAAGTTTTAATATCAAAGTATTCTAACGGACTTGGAGTTTCGATTATCCATTGGTACGTCTTCATTTTACTTAGCTAGAATCACGCTCTCATTTTTTGATTTACCAGGGGTTTAGACTAAAAGTGGGAAACAGTGTTATCCATTTTGTAAATCAAAAAGAACGAAAATGATACTAGAATAGTGATACAAAAATCACGTAAGGGATATCAAATTGTAATCAGAAGCCATGATACTAAAAAAGAATACTAAATACAGTAAAATAAAATATTGAAAACACAAAATTCTGGGAATTGCAGAGGAAGATTCAGGTCTTCTAAAGAAATTATCTCACTTGTTGAAAAGTCATTTGTTTTGAGTCAATGTTTAAATGCTGAACAAAACGCAGGTAAATCAAAAGATACTAATACCATATATAACGACATCTGAAGATTATGTCACGTGGTCAATTATACAGTGGAGATAATAGTTAAGAAATCTTAGTTTGCCTATTCATATATATTAGGTACCAGCTGATATTTTATACTAAGGTTAAATTTCGAATGGATAACAAAAAGCTAAGTCATCTTTTTACAATTGGTACTCTTAAACAGATTTAGGTATACATATAGGTTATTTTTTGGCCTTGTATGATAGCACTTTTATTTTCAAACTCTACATCTATTTAACTGAAGAAGTCTTATTGACAGACACGATCGTCTTCAGCATTTGTTTTGGTAATATATATATATAAGTATATATATATATATATATATATATATATATATATATCTATATATATATATATATATATATATATATATATATATACGTATATATATATATATATATATATATATATATATATATATATTATATACAGTGAACCCTCTTTACAACGACACTTTATTGCTAAAATAAAAAAATGCAGAGATTGCTGATACAATTCTCTTAAAAATGCGTTTCATAAATAAAGTTTTAGTAAAATGTCTACTGCTATCGCAAGTACTGAAATAATGCCATTGTAACCACATCAGAACGAACATGTAGCCTAGCGGAACTTGTCAACTATGTGTATTTTTTATTCTTTATTTATCAATCTTATTTTTTCAATTTGTACCCAGCTTGTATTTCACTTCCTGTCAGTTCAGTTCAAACGAAACCTACTGATGTTTTATAAACATTAGGCCTACTGACGTACAGGTAAGGGTGATTCAAACGCTAATTGTTGACACCTAGATCATCACCTATCAGTGGAGAGTAGAAAACAATTGACGGTTTAATTGTTTTATTGGCAATTATTTTTACCTATGAACTCAACCGTGAAGAAAATCAAGAATAATAACAATAGCCAGATCAGCTGGGTGGGTTCAATGTTACGTCGTTGTAAAGAGTTTATTTATACTGAGTTTTGTACATTTGTTCCCGGAATCTAATGTCGGAGTCGGATACCGAATATTCCGTTGTAATGAGTACTTTTTATGTACATGTACGTTTGTTCCCGAGCAATTCTTGTCGGATACCTAATATTCCGTTATAATTGAATGTCGTTGTATAAAGCGGGTTCACTGTATATATATATATATATATATATATATATATTTATATATATATATATATATATAAGTATATATATAATACACTACTTGACCTTCTCCTACGATTTCCATTGACTTCACCCCAAGACTATGTTAACGTTTGTCAAATATAGTTACGTCACCTTATCTGTCCTTCATCGTCCTCCTCAATATAATTTCTCCATCTGTTAATTATTTTATATAGAAATACTTCGGTCCTTTCCTCTGTGGTCGATCATTTGTTCAGTAAGTGACGCTTGCTCTCAGTTGCTCTATTTCACAGGCCGTCCTGTGTAGCGTCAATATTTGTTTTCCTTTTGTTTTGGATTATATCTTGATGCGTTATGGACATCAAGAGGATGTTACACACCAAAAAGCCATTTTGTCTGCGTCAATTTTACATTTTTATATAAAGAACTCACAAAACCTCTTACACAATTCAGGCAATTTTAAAATTTCTTTTTTTACTACTTAGTTTTAAGTACAATAACAACAAGGAGATATACACAGACATAAAGAATCTTAAAATTCCTATATATTTTGTGAAAATTGCTTGAGAAACCCAGCTAGGCAATTACAAAAAAAATTGTTTACAAGTGAGATACGTTACTCTGTGGTGGTAAACATTTACAAAGTTCATTTCACCTGTCAGGTAAGATATAAATCACTTTTGAAATGTAACTCGTATTTTATCAATGACAACCTTTGTTATGTATTTCGTATTATATTATGTGAATAATTATCTGTAATAAAGGTATGTGTCATTTTAGTATCTGAACTCTGACCGACGTGTAAATGCATCTTGTTTCCTGGTGCACAATCAAATCACGTCATTTTGTGCAAGAATTTCATTTGGCATGGAGATACGACATAATGTATCAGTTACTGGACTATAAAATTTCCATTCATTGTATGTGATTCCACCATTTTGTGTTTTTAAATAACTAATATGACGTTGCTTGTTTCGAGAAAATGTTTTTGTTACCTAACAGATCGTGCAGTTCCTATCAAGGGATCAAGCCAATTATTATTATTATTATTATTATTATTATTATTATTATTAAAATATTATTTAATAATATTATTTATTATTATTATTATTATTATTGGAGAAAAAACTTAAGTACAAATTAAAATGAATGAAAAAACAACTATTTGTTGACATCTCTCAGAAATGGTTTATGTTTGTTAATTTCTGCATAGAATTGATGCATTTGAATTTATTTTGATTCAAAATCATTAACTTGAAGAATAGGGGGAAATGTGGTTATAATTCTTGATTTATATTATCAAACTACATATAAATATCCATACATTATCTACACATTCCAGTGACAGATGATGCAGTCGCATTCTTCCCAGATTATCTACATGTCTCATGTTCTTTTAGAAATGACATTGTGTGTTTTGTTGTGTTTGATGAAGTTTTGTTTGTATTCTTGATCCGTTCATGTTTTTATCATACCCAAAGTATGAGTTTGAGGGTTATGTGTCTGTGTCTTATTCTGCCTATGTGTCCATAATTTACCAATCAAAGATCTATCAATTTGGTTAGATTACTGTCAATCACATTTATTTCACGAGAACTCGCAAAGTTCCCTGTTCATAAATTCAAATATTTTGCTTCATTGTATATGAAGAAACTTACTTAAATAAAAATATTGATAACTGGATATTGTAAACATGAAATCAGCATAGTAAATCGGATACATTGTTTTCCCTTTTTAAATATATGTTGAATACTGTCTCGGGCAATCTCGGAAATTAAAGTAACCGTAAATTCATGTATACGCTACTATGTCTGAAAAGACAAAATCAAATCGTCCCGAATTATGACTGATTTACAGTAGCTAAACATTACATGAATCTAAAAACAGAATGTCGGCAAAGACATTCACTGATGTATCGAAATACATTGGAATACGTTGGAATCATTTAGTATTGGCAATAACATGTCTAATCGAATTTCCAGCTGAAAGTTGGCCACATGCTACTTATACTTATTGTTTCTCTTCGATATTTTGATCGCGTCAATGTGTAATTCCGGCACATGTGAAGGATAATGCAATTTGTTGTGGGCAACTTTTGAAGTTTTGCATAACTCTTCACCGCTTTACAGAAAGAACAACGCAAACTCTTTACACATTTTCTATAAGTGATATAGGAATCATATGTAAACCTTACACTTCTATTTATATTTTAGAAACTACCTGCACCAAAGTGAACTTTATATAATTTATTTATTATTCCAGGTTTTAATCTCGGTCAGCTCTGAGAGATGAGTGGCTAAGCTCCACCCTTCGTTGGATTTTTCATTACAACGGAAACATTTTTCACAAGAAGATTTTTGTTTAATTAACATTCTTTCTTTGAGATCGACAATAACACTCATGTGACATTAATAGTAATCGTAGGAATGCCTTAAGCGTGTTAGTGTTTTTATTGATTTACCTTGTCTCTATAATAATAATAATTTTTCTCTTACGTTTTACACGGTTATTTTCACATTTTTAAGCACCACAATAGCACAACGTCCCTCAAAATCATCCTGTAATGTGTTTATGTATATTTATATAATGTTATGTTGTACATAAAACAAACGATAAAATAGTTGACATAAATTTGTATTTGATATCAATTATATGATAGAAAAACTGAATATATGTAGACACACAATATATGTAGACAAACAATATATGTAGACAAACATTATATATATATATATATATATATATATATATATATATATATATATATATATATATATATATATACAATAAATTTAAATTTTCATGTAAGAACAACGTACATAATTTATACAATATGCAATAATGCATACATACAATGACAAAGATACGTCATCCTGCCGTGACATCACCGTCTTTCAACAGCTATAGATCGTCATTACGGGGTCATTTCCCTCTTTGAGGGCATTTGTCCCACCGACACCTTAAAACAATGAGTGTAAGTATTTCCAGTCCAAGAGTATTATTTGTATTATTGATAAAAATGTCGACATGACGTCAGAATCTTTTCGACCTCCGTCACTCCTGATAAATGTCGATATCAATACAGATTTTAACATTAGACCAACATGTAGTTTACGTCACGGTAGAAACAATAAGCTTATGTGGATATATTGAATACTTTATAAAAACACACTG
Source organism: Atrina japonica (assembly GCA_030159075.1). NCBI lineage: Eukaryota > Metazoa > Mollusca > Bivalvia > Pterioida > Pinnidae > Atrina > Atrina japonica. Next base: position 466,610 of record BROG01000393.1, on the reverse strand, counting down.
CTAATGATTAAACCGTATATATAGGACCAGTCCTAACATTATGTGCATGAGTGGTTTTGAATATCAACTTTCGAAATATATTTCCAGGAAATAGGGCCTACCCTCATTTGTCAGTTTTGTTTTTTAACTGGCTCTAGATATTTGTAATGTGCAGAGGAAATGTATAATGAAACAGATGTAATAATGTATATGAAATACTACATAACTAAAAACTTTATATTGACCGGAGCGCTAACTTGAGCTTCATAGCACCATATCATGTCATTTCACAACCACAATTTTTAACTAAAATATTATTCATTATCAAATGGTACTTTCACGTCTATTAACTATTGTCTTACATCAAAATATAGACGTTGACGTTACTTCAAGAAATATAGAGTGATGTTACGTTAATAAATAAAAATTAATAGTTAAAATATTCAGTGATGTTACGTTATAATATACACACTTACGTTACGTCAAGATATATAAGTTTACGTTACGTCATTATATATATATATATATATATATATAAATATATATATGTGTGTGTGTGTGTGTGGTGTGTATGTGTGTGTGTGTGTGTGTGTGTGTGTGTGTGTCAACGTTACGTCAAGATATATACAATAATGTTACATCAATTTATAAATCTTTACTTTACATCCAGACTATGAAAGGTAAGTATGTCAATTTATAAATCTTGACTTTACATCCAGACTATGAAAGGTAAGTATGTCAATTTATAACATCTTTTTAATTTTATTAATGTGTATTGCAGTACATATAATGAATAAATGGAACATGAAACAATAGGTTTTACTTTTTATCTTTTAATAAATACTTTTTCTGACACAAATGTCTGACATCCTCTCTGTGTATTTAGTAATGTTATACGCTCATAACTATCGTTTATCACAGGACGAAATGCAAATTAAAGAAAATCATGTGGTAAAAATATTCAATGGAAATTCATTTTATATTAATGAATGAAAATCGTTCAGTTTGTCTTCCAATCAGATGTTTTCTTAAATGTTAATCCTTTTCCCAAACAACGTATAGAATATAGCTTTACTTAATTCCTGTACAACTGTACCCCAGTTTACAATATAACACTTTTCAGAAAAAAAGATACCATAGAATAATATAAATCTAATGAGTTCACCTTACTCTGTCAGAAAATTTTTCACAATATATTTTTTTTAATATGCAATAGAATAAATAACAAATCACATAGACCTATAGCATTTATATTTACCTGACACATTTCAATTTTATCATAACGAGACTTTTAATCAGGAAAATAAGTTATATTTTTTACATCAAAAAAAAAAAAAAATAAATAAATAAATAAATTTTACCGTTGTACAACTTTATGTAGACCTAGTCGTTAATGCTGTATTTCTCGTTTTATATGTAATTCCGCGAATTTGAACAGACAAATGGATTAATCAACAGGGTTTCTAAAGTTTCATAACGGCGGGCTGATTGGTTCATCTAGAGTAGTATTAAAATATTAAGATATCCAAGGAATGACTGACAACTTCTACACGAAGTCTTACTCGAAAGTCACGTGACTATGTACTCGGGATAACATCCGGCAAAATAATAAAGACGTTTTGAAAAGGTTATCTTTGTAACAAGGGTGCCCTGCTATGCCATCCCAGTTTTAAGTTTCATATCCGATATTCAATATACTTCACTTGATAATTACTTATCACGTCAGCAATTGACGTCCTAGGTATTCGAGGAATAAAGTATGTTGCTAAAGGTACGTACATCCGAATCACTTGCGGAAGATGGCATATTCCTTTCGGTCCCAGTCAAACACTATTCACAAAATCCTTATAACACCGTACCAAAAGTATTAAGGTATAAATAAAAGCATATATTTCTCATATACCATGAGGTATTACATAGCAGTCGACGATACACAACATATGCCTGTCTGTTTAAAATATTTCTGAAGTATGATAAAGGCATTAACTAATTCACCCTTAAAGACACATTTGGGCTGGTCTAAATCATTGATTTACTGAATAGTCCATTGTTTTTCAGGGGTCGATGGGTTAAACATTTACTTCCGCTATATATAATACCATTACTAAATTTTGCATTTTTACAATATGCATCTTTTCATTTTCCCTACAAATATTTATGACTGCCAAACGATTTCGATATGTCAAATGGAGAAAAACTCACGTCTGTGCCGTCTGCTTATTTGTTACATATATCAAAACAAACCCATACTTCACTGCTTTAATACATATGCTGGTATCAGTAATGACACACAAGTTGATTTACAGTCGAAGAGTGATGTACCGATTAAAGATTTTATAATTAAAGTTATGTGTTTATAAACATTTATTAAACCATATCAAAGTAAAACAAGAGTTATATAAGAGTTCCTCCATTCCAAAGTTTTTCCCTTATCTATTCAATGAATATATTAAGAATATTTATCTCAAGGTGCTGTGTTCGGATTTACACTTTTTATTTGTAGAGGAGCTGGTTGGAATTTTGGAGGCCAGACATACCTAAATTGGTATGGCGTTTTACTGCGTGCAGTTGGAACGCTGGCGAAAGAAAACGCATTAACAGGAGCTGCTTCCTGAACTAGAGGTACTTGTATTCCTTTATCGATTGTAGATGGCTTTGCTGGTATTTCATTTTTCACTTGTGGATTTTGCACCGACGCCGTATGTGCTTGAGGCGAAAGTATTTCCGGTTCGGCCTGAACTGAAGGCTGTGTTTCTTTTTGACCTTCCGGTGATTGCACAAAAGATGAATCTACAACTGTCGGATTTGTCTTCCGATAAGCAGAACTGGTGAGTGAACTTCCTGATATCACAGGAGTCTGGGGGTAGTTATTTGAATGTTGCGCGACGGCATAGTTTTGATGCTGTTGCACGGGTGCATGATTTTGATGCTGTTGCGCGTTACTTACACTAACTCCTCCAATTCCATAGCTCAATGAACCTGACTGCATGCGTTGTCCTTCGGGATTTAAATTTCCGTTAAAAGCTTCGTGCGACATGCCGGATGCTTTCCAAACCACGGTGCGAGTAGGATCTACGGAATTTTGGTATTGATTATTTGGTTTAGGATAATTTTTGACGATATTACCTTGGGGGGGCTGGTTGCTACTTTCTGTGCCACTTGAGCTAGGATAGTTATTGACGGTATTACCTTGGGGTGACTGGTAGTTAATTCCTGTGTCACTTGAGCTAGGATAGCTATTGACGATATTACCTTGAGGTACCTGGTAGTTACTTCCTGTTCCACTTGAGCTAGGATAGTTATTGACGTTAGTTACTTGGGGTTGTTGGTAGTTACTTCCTGCTCCACCTGACCCGTGTTGTCCTGGTTGAGGAGCGGCTAATGATAAACTTCCTGAACTTTGTAGTCTGTTCTGATTGTTGTTAACAATATCCATCGGCATTTTGGAATCTGAAGGTGGCACGTATCCTGATTGTGTATTGTGGTGAACATTTTGTTGCGGTGTTTGATAGGACGGTACGACCTTCAAATTTTTGTCTCCAGCGGAGAGTGATGTGGAGACCATCTCCAGACGGTCGACTTTATTCGACGATAATCCGGAAGAAACAACACCGAACGTCGGTTTCGAGTTATCAACATTATACGCTGGTCCAGCACTGTTGAAATTGGTCGATACAATATTTTCTCGTTTAACGGGGTTTTCCTCGTACAAAGCAGATTGTGGAGATTTCTGTTGTTGTTGTTGTTGTTGTTGTTGTTGTTGTTGTTGTTGTTCTGGTTGATGATGATTATGGTGGTGGTGGTGGTGGTGGTGGTGTTGTTGTTGTTGAATAGGTTGGATGGGTTGTTGTGTTTCCTGTACTGGTTTTGAATGGTACCACGAACCACCAGTATTTCCGAAAATTGAGCTAGCACTAATAGTCCGTGATTTTTGTGGAGTTGATGTCTTTGATTGTAGTAACTTATATGAGAAGGTATTACCCGAGTTTCTGCCGAAGGATATAACGATAGGCTCCCTTGGTTTGTTTTGTGCAGGAAGAGATATTGATTGAACTGGTTGTTTATATTGTGGTGGTTGCTGGTAATTTTGTGAGGATGCCTGCTGCTGATAACCATGGTTTTGTGAAGTTAAATGCGTATTTGGAGGTTGTCTTTGTGACTCCAACGGAGAAGCGCCCAATATAATTTTGTCAATCATCGCCATAGCACCTAGTTCTGAATTGTTGGGAACATCTACTGGTGACACATTAGTTTGAGCATTTGTACTGGCTGGATAGGATACCGCACCACCGGTAGCAGATCCCATAGCCGAGAGAGAGCCTGGTGCGGAAATATGTGGTTGACTATCAGCTTTATAGTTTAAGGACGGAGGCTGAGATTGCGCTTGATTGTTATTTTTTTGATCGGGTTGTGGTTGAGAATGTGCTTGAATTTGGTTATTTTGATAGCGCTGTGGTTGTGAATGTGCTTGATTTTGGTTATTTTCATGGCGCTGTGGTTGAGAGTGCGCTTGATGTTGGTTATTTGGAAAGGGCTGGGGTTGGGAATTCGGTTGGTTTTGGTGACCTTGAAAGGGCTGTGGTTGTGAATGTGATTTAATTTGGTTATGTTGATGTGTTTGTGGTTGAATATGTGGTTGATTTTGGTTATTCTGATAAGGCTGTGGTTGTGGATTCTGTACCGTGTCTTTGGGAGGTTGGCTATGTACCATAAGCTGTGGTTGATATGGATGGTGTTGTGAATTCTGTATGTTATCCTTAGGTGGTTGACTATGTTTCATAGGCTTTGGTTGATTTGCTTGTGGTTGTGAAATCTGTACAGTATTTTTGTGTGGTTGATTATGTATCATAAGCTGTGGCTGGAGTGGTTGTAGTTTTGGATTCTGTACGTTATTGTTCGGTGGTTGATATGGTTGTGGATTCTGTACGTTATTTTTGGGTGGTTGATATGGTTGTGGATTTTGTGCGTTATTCTTCAGTGGTTGATATGGTTGTGGATTTTGTGCGTTATTCTTCAGTGGTTGATATGGTTGTGGATTTTGTGCGTTATTCTTCAGTAGTTGATATGGTTGTGGATTCTGTACGTTATTTTTGGGTGGGTGATATTGTTGTGGTTGTGGATTCTGTATGATATTTTTAGGTGGTTGATATGGTTGTGAATTATGTACGTTATTTTGGGGTTGTTGACTATGTATCATAACCTTTGGTTGTATAGGTAGGGACTTCTCTACCGCCGGTGACTTTATTATTTGTCCGGGATAACTTTTCATATTAGTTTGCTTCTGTTGAGGTAAAAAGTTTATTTGACCTTGAGATTGTTTAGCCGTGCCGATAGGCTGCTGGTTGCTATGGAAATATACTGGCTCCTTTGAATTATGTTGTTGTTGTTGTTGTGACACTGGGGTCTTTGGATAAGCTTGTTTATTTATTTGGCTTGGATTTTTGTTCTGGGCGGATTTAGACTTAACAACATATAGAGGACTGTTCATTCCTTTAAATCCGGTATTATAGTCTATATTGAGCATTTTATCTTTAATTTTTGGTGTTGGCTGATCTTTTAGTTTTCCGGTTACATTTTTAGGATTGGGTTTATTTTCTAATGTTTTCCGAAACACAGGGATCTCAGCTTTTGATTTGACGACAAATAACTGATTTTCTGCCTTGTGCTTTCCGATCTTTTTCAAGACGTTCAACGTCTGTTTAATATTCTCGACAAGTATGTTTTCGTTGATATCTAAATTTGCTGGTAGAGTAAATTGTTTATTTGATAGATTTGGGTTAGTTATTTTAGCATGTGCCATGCCGTTAATATTTGGATTTTGTTGACTTGGTTTCCCGTTGTTTGTTTTTTGTGCTGTTGTTTTATGATATGCTGAGGGTTGGTTAACAGGATGTTGACTATTTTGGGGGGATGGTTGCTGTTGATTTGATGGCTGTGGATATATTTGGACATGCTGATGCGTTGGCGGCTGTTGATATTTGGTGGGGTTGTTTTGTTGTGCTGGCGGTTGTTGATGTCTTTTGCCATGTTGATGCGTTGGCGGCTGTTGATATTTGGTGAGGTTGTTTTGTTGTGCTGGCGGTTGTTGATGTCTTTTGCCATGTTGATGCGTTGGCGGCTGTTGATATTTGGTGGGGTTGTTTTGTTGTGCTGGCGGTTGTTGATGTATTTTGCCATGTTGATGCGTTGGCGGTTGTTGGTATTTGGTGGGGTTGTTTTGTTGTGCTGGCGGTTGTTGATGTCTTTTGCCATGTTGATGCGTTGGTGGTTGTTGATATTTTGTGGGATTATGTTGTTGTGTTGGCGGTTGTTGATATTTTGTGGGATTATGTTGTTGTGATTGCGGTTGTTGATATTTTGTGGGGTTCTTTGGTGTGTGGTGATGACTGTGGCTGTGTTGGTGCGTTGGCGGCTGTTGATGTCCTTGACTGTGTTGATACTTTTGCGGCTGTCCTATATGACCGATCTGTTGATTTGACGGCTGTTGGTACCTTGGGGGGTTGTTTTGTTGATTTGAAGGGTGTACGTACCTTGAGGGGTTGTTTTGTGGATTTGACGGCTGTTGGTATCTTGGTGGGATGTTTTGTTGATTTGGTGGATGTTGATGTCTCTGACTTTGTTGATGTGTTGGATGGTGTTGATACAATGTGGGTTTATTTTGTTGTGTCGGCGGCTGTTGAGGTCTTTGGTTATATTGTTGAGTTTTCGGTTGTTGATATAATGTGTTGTTCTGTTGAACCGATGACTGTTGAGGTCTTTGGTTAATTTGTTGTGTTTGCGGTTGTCGATATAATGTGGGGTTGTTCTGTTGAACTGATGGCTGTTGATGATTTTGTTGCGTTTGTGGCGTTTGATATTGTAGTGGGTTGCTTTGTTGATTCGCTGGCTGTTGATGACCATGGTGATTTTGTTGTGTTTGCGGTGCTTTATATCGTATGGGATTGCTTTGTTGATTCGCTGGCTGTTGATGATGTTGATGTTGTGTTTGTTGATACTGTGTCGGGTTATTTGATACTTGTGGATTTGGTGGCGTGTATACATTGTTTCCAGTTGGTAATACCTTTTCTGGTATCGAATTGGTTTGAGTACCTGGTACAACTGGTTTGCTGTTTGATGATTGCTTTTCTGTAATTGCATTCACTTGATTTGGCGGAGATAATCCGCCAGATCCAACAGTCCTATGGTTGATTCTTCGAGCTGCTGCTTTTGGTGGGTTCTGGTCTACATGTGTTCGTTTATGATTTTTATAAAAAGAGTTTGTCATGCTGGATACCCATCTTCCTGTGTTCGGATCATAACCTCCCCCAAGGCTCGACAAAGAGTTAACAGTTCGTGCTACTTGGATTTTAGTTTTATCGGTAGCTTTTTCATTTGGGTTGCTAAATGCTTGTACGTGTCCATTAGGTTGCGCATTTTCTTGTTTGGGTTTTATACGTTCTCTGGTGACTTCTGGTGCGACGACAAATTGTAAATCGGGGTTATGTTCTGCTTTTTGTGGTTCTACTGTCGTCTGCAAATGATTGTCTCTCCCTTTCGAATGGTAGTAATTTCTATGTAAATAGTTCAGATGATCTCCACTCATGACGTCACGAATGGTTTGAGCTGTAGGAACTATATCCTGGCTTGGCATCAGATTGCTTATTACGTTGGTTACTATACTTCGTGGTTCACTCGATAACTGTCCACCAAATGAACCAATTTGTGGAACAAATGCTGATAGCGAGGATGATTGCGAATATATTTGTTTTGGCGACTGCAACTGTGGTGCATTCATGCTGGATAAGCTACTTTGAGACTTGTGAATTTGGCGACCTGTATTAGCGTTGTTTGACCATGCGTGATTTGCTGGCTTGAATTTCATGCCAGACAAATTACCAGTGACATGCTGTTGGTTTTGTTGTTGCTGTTGTCTGTCTTTCTGTTGATTTTGCTGTTGTTTTTCCTGTTGCTGTGATGGAATGTTTTGTTGTTTACTTAGATATTTTTGTTGTTGCTGCTGCTGCTGTTGCAGTTGCTGTTGTTGTTGTTGTTGTTGCTGTTGTTGTTGTTTCTGGTGCTGTTGGTGTTGCAGTCGTTGTTTGTGGTGTTGCTGTCGTTGTTGTTGTTGTTGTTGCTGTCGTTGCTGTTGTTGTTGCTGCTGTTGTTGCTGCTGCCGTTGTTGTTGCTGTTGTTGTTGTTGTTGTTTCTGCTGTTGTTGTTGCTGGTGGTGTCTTTGTTGCTGTCGTTGTTGTTGCAGTAGTTGTTGTTGCTGCTGTTGTTGTTGTTGCTGTCGTTGTTGTTGCTGCTGTTGTTGTTGTTGCTGTCGTTGTTGTTTCTGTCGTTGTTGTTGTTGTTGCTGGTGCTGCTGCAGTTGTTGTTGTTGTTGCTGCTGTTGTTGTTGTTGTTGCTGTTGTTGTTGTTGTTGCTGGTGCTGCTGCAGTTGTTGTTGCTGTTGTTTTTGTTGTTGCTGCTGTTTTTGTTGCTTGTGATGTTGTTGTTGCTGTTGCAGTAGTTGTTGTTGCTGCAGTTGTTGTTGCTTTCGTTGTTGTTGTTGCTGGTGTTGTTGTTGTGGCTGTTGATGTTCTTGTGGAGTCTGATGATTTGTGTTTTCTTGAGGTGGTGGCTGTTGTATAGTACTTAGTTTTGGTTGTTTGACGTTGCTATGGAAACCTTTATTATATATATTATAGTGCCGCAAAGAGAAAACATTGTTTGCTTGATTTCTGTTTCCAGGGTTTAGCCCGGCGACAGTGTTAGGGCTAGACCATATTACCTTTCTCTCAGGACCGACACTTACGGTATTAATGGGTATTATAGTTGGCTTTGACGATTTGAAATGATTATACTGTCGTTGTTCTGTCGTCTGCCTCTTACGTCTAACCTGTACTTTTCTTTTTGTTATTCTTATGTCTGCGCAATTAATGTAAGTCTTCCTTTCTTCGCATTCCTTGCATTTGGCATTATCTGGAATATAAAAAATTCCATTTTTAATCTTTCAAAACTTTGTTGACCATATTAGTCGTTAGCAGTAATTTAATTCAGTAAATTTATATCAATGAGACAGAATGACTTGTAAAAGCAAAATATAAAAATCTCAGATACCAATGTATAAATGTTCCGAATGCCCAGGATACAATTAATTATAATGTAATGTTTGTACATGGATGGTTCTTCACAATGTACTGGATATATGTTTGCAGAGAATATGTAAGGTTTAGAAGGTGAATACATTGTCCTTGTTGCATTTGTTCTTCACAATTGCAAAACTACAAATTTTTGACTGATTATGCGTACACATGGTGACATAATATTGGTGTCAGGTGTCAGATAGAAGATAAATGGCATGGGTATTTTAGGAGGGTCACGTTGTATGACTTTGAAGTACTTTACAAGTTACAATTACTTTACCTAGTAAGTAAATAAATCCGTGCTGAGAGAGAGAGAGAGAGAGAGAGAGAGAGAGAGAGAGAGAGAGAGAGAGAGAGAGAGAGAGAGAGAGAGCGACGAGGGGGAGGATTGGGAGAGAATACCTTGGGGCGGCATTGAGTGAGATGTAGAGATAGGTGAGTCAGTGGGAGAGAGGATGAGGGAGAGATAGTAGTGAGAGAGAGGGAGAGACGAGATATGTGAGACGGGACGAGCTGAGGTCCTACGGAGGAGATTGGGATTAGTGAGGAGTAGCGAGAGAGAGAGCAGATGAGAGAGAGACGATGAGGGAGAGAGAGAGGAGAGAGAGAGAGGAGAGAGAGAGAGAGAGAGAGAGAGAGGTAGAGGTATTAACTTCGAAACATCACTGGTCACATTTGATTTTCTTATTTTTGTTACAACTCACAATTTGCCATTCTGCTCGTTTATTTTTACTAAGAGATTATCAAAGTCCGGTGTGTTGCTAAAATCTGCTTTTACAAGTACATGTCACCCAAGCGACCAATTTTATGACCAGTTAATTATTAACACACATTGCAATATCAGTCCCACAAAATATAGAATTTATTTCCGTTTCCGGTTAATCCGTAACGTAGCAACATTTTGTATATTCATTCATCGTTTTTTATATTTCAAAGACATGGGTGCTCTGTTCTTTCCTTCCGTTAGTTATTAAATTCTTTTAGCGACACATGGTAACGTTTACATTTCAAACCGGTTTTTATACTCTATAACCACAAGACAAAGAAATATATATGTCTGTTTCAATTGTTTTTGTTGAAATCCACTTCACGTTCGAGTCAATAGGTTTCAATGAGAGCATAACGTACGTAATTAATTTGTTGTAATGACACAATTACGTATAATTTATTCAAGAGTTTGCAATTCAATGCGCATTACGCAACTTTTCAAAATGAAGGAGGGACCTTGACTGTGAGTAGTGTCACTTTAATATGTATACTACAAATGCAGTATTTCTGTTACGTTCATGATATAGCGTCAGACAGGGTCGGATTGATCGGAAATGGACATTGTTCTGTCAAAACTATCAATACGTGTTACATAAGATGAATAGCAGTTGTTTTGGAGTAGAACAATACAACAGAGAACCATAGGTCAACTCAGATGACCTCCAGTTTGAACTCGATCGAAAAGCTTTTCGTGCACGCTTTTTTGTAAATGTTGCAGGTACAATATTCATGAAATATCAAATGTTTAAAAATATAAACAAAAATAATATTAAATCCTAGTTTATCGTGGAATGATAGGAAGATTTGATTATTGTTTAGAGATATACAAAGAGGTTTATGACAAGGCATCCAAAATTAAATAGTCAGTAAAAAGTGGTAAAGTGTCGCTAAGCTAAAATAAATAAAATAAATAAATAATAATAATAATAATAATAATAACGAAATTGTGAAAAGGAATAGAAACGTGCATAAACTAGGCCCTTCCAAGCTATAAAAATGCTAGGCACACGATATTTTACGAAAACACTGAAACGAAAAGTGCGTATATATGGACATTTCTTCTTGCATTTGATTGACAATGTAAAATATGATCACTTTATTCTGACATGTTACGATTAATAAATACAACCTTAGTGTGGCGTGGATCAGAGGACTCGACGGATATAAATCAAAGCAGTCTGATGAAGATGTGTGTCTTCTTTACGATTAATCAAATCTTTACGTAAACGGAATATCAAGATTATCTTTTGTTAGAAGCGAACGAAATGTCAGATGAACTAAATTTATAACTATTATTTTCAATAATAATTATTGAATATTCAAATTTAAGTATGTGTATTTGCAATGCATCTAATACAGGAAATATCTGTAATAAGCAATCTTTTGGTATTTTCATGTTTGTTGATCGTTTTGTTATTGTTTGAACACCTGTCATGGTTCAGTATTATAGAGCGTTTGCCCTGCAACTGAAACGTTTCGGGTTCAATTCCAAGTGCGAGGTCAATCCTAAATCTTAAAAACTTAAACGAAATGTAAAAACTATAAAGTCAACAAATTAAAAATACTAAACTGATTGATATATGTCTTGGAAGGACATAGAACGATAAAATATGTCACCAATATTTGTATATTTAAGCCGTCTCAGTAATTTTTCACAAAAGACACATCAGCCGTAAATACAGACGTCACCAGATGTAAATACAGATGTCTCCAGCTGTAACTAGAGACGTCACCTGCAGTCAGTAGAGACGTCAGCAAGCGTAAATAGAAATATCACCAGATATAAATAGAGAGTCATCAAACGTTGATTGATGTCACCAGAGGTAAATATAGACGCCACCATATGTGAGAAGAGACGTCACCAGACGTAAATAGAGACGCTACCAGCCGTAAATAGAGACGTCATCAAACGTAATTTGACGTCACGAGAGAAAAATAGAGACGTAAATAGAGACGATACCAGCGCTAAATAGAGACGTCACAAGACTTAAATAGAGACGGCAACAGACATAAATAGAGACGTAACCAACTTTAAGTGAAGTGCTACAAGGATAGACCTACGCAATTAGGTTTGTTTCTTTGTTTATCTTTCACTCATATAGAGACTTCACCAAATATCGGTGAAAGGCTTAAACTTTTGGCCTATGCTCGGCACTTACGGCCATTCAGCAGTGATAGTTCTTAACGTCTACTATGAGACAGGACTTCGGTTTTTACTGTCTCATCCGAAGGACAGGAAACCAACCTGCAGCCGGCTGAACTCGAACTCACGACCTCGCGATCTAGGGTGGAACGCGCTATCGACTGAGCCAGGCTGGCTTACGCAATTAGGTAATGTAAATGAGATGTTATGTAAATTTCTGTAAACGATCACTTGTCGGTTTAAAAATAGATTATAAAAGCTTACCCATGACATATTTCCATTGAAGTATGCAGTGATTACAGACCAGGTTCTCTGGTAGCCTCAGCGTGAGAATCACCCTTCTTTCATTTCTTTTCGTTATATATCTTGTAGATTGAGAATCCTCAATAATAAGTTCCTTAAAACATTCCTCCTTCACTTTAGTATGTTTATGTGTCTTGTGACAAATTCGGATTTGTATGTAACCAGATGATTTTACTGGCAATTCTGATGCGACCTGAATGTATGACCCAGTGATAAACGATCCTCCTATGACACCACTAGCATATTTCCCGCCATCCTCGTGTAGACGAGGACCATCGAACGGATCCCCACATAACCCACATTTTCCACCGTTGGTTATCCATTGTCTCTACAAATTAGAAAATGATTCTCTTGTTAGTTCACAGCGTTATATACATTATAATATTGCAGAGTTTCCAATGGCGAAAATTTATTTATCTTTGGGACGATTCCTGTATGTGTATTTATCTTAACGCACTTAAATTTTAGCGCCATGAGAATGTATTCTTGAATCAGTGGAATTACGGCAGGAATGGCAATTCTCAGTTGTATTTGTTTTGATCAATTTCATAGTCACTTTATTGAAACAGACCATACTGTAATCATAACGTCACACACAATAGGGAGTATTTGGTTCTATAAATACCATTAGTTTTTCCGTATACGCAGAATGAAATGATGGATAAATTTTAGCGCTGCACTGAAATTTGCACAACGACGAGCTAAGATAAGTACACGTACAGTATACCAATATCTCCTGAATCATTTATAAGTGTCGAAAACACAGTTCAGCATTTCGCATGCCAGTCATTTACCTGATTATATAACTCAACATTTATTTTTCAGTCAGGTATACATGTTATGACTTTACGTTTACTTTCGACCTGAAAAAGTACCATTAGTTATTTGATAGAACACATTATTCCAAGGACTTAGTCGAAAACCCATAAATATCAGTGCATGCGTTTTGGAGATATTGACCTTAAAGTGTGCGATAAATTACCCGCTTTTAGAAATATAATTAGACATACATTCCATTTCTGATGCGTTGTGCTGTGACGTCACAAATAAGTCTTAGGATGAATACTGTCATGGCGGACAGGGAAGCAAGTCAAATTGACGCACATTTTAAATGTCTTCCTGGAATACCTATTTATATTGACTAGGTCAGATATATATATATATATATATATATATATATATATATATATATATATATATATATATATATATATATATATATATATATATATATATATATATCCTAAATGATATCGTGTTCCTGGACAAGTCGATAAAAAAGAAAAAGATAAAACAAACAAGTATTTGATTACTCATTTTACTACATCTATTTAAGACATATAATACCGTTCGAAAATTATATATCATGAATATAGTAGTTTTGTCACCTTTTAAATACCTATATACTGTTCCCAAAAATAAATAGATATCAGAGTATTTTTATAGATATGGAAGTTACCAGTTCCACACCTTTATATATGAGTGGTGTGTGCATTTCAGTACTATAGTCTACTGTCTATGTTTAGCTCAGACAAATGTCTGATCGTAAAACAATTTATGCAGCATGAATTTGAATTTGAATTCATTTGTCTAACTTCTTTGTTCTACCAAACCTTTATCTTTTACTCCTTACCAAGATATTGACAGCCGATAAGGAGAAACTTCAACAATACTGTACAGTTGCTTATTCCAGAAGCGGTGATGTGTATACTTAAAAATTCTAAACAACTTTTAGAAAATTTGAAGGCACACAATTTTTCTCAAATTCACAGTATCAAGACCTATGACTTCTCTACTCTTTACACTACTATTCCACATAAAAAAATAAAGGAAAGACTTTTCAGCATCATAGACAACTGTTTTTTCACTAAAGGTGGTACCCAAAAATTTAAATATCAGGATACTTATTTCGTCAAACACCACTCTTATTCTACACATAAATACACTGAAGTTGATATAAAAAACATTCTGGAATTTCTAATAGACAATATATTTGTAATGTTCGGAGACGTTGTCTTTCAACAAATTGTCGGCATTCCTATGGGAACCAATTGTGATCCTTTATTGGCCGACCAGTTCCTTTATTCATACGAAGCAGACTTCATTCAGAAACTGCTGAATCAAAAGAAGAACAAGTTAGCGGTGTCCTTTAATTTGACATTTAGATATATCGACGACGTTTTGTCAATTAATAATGACAATTTTCATACATATGATATATCCCAGCGAACTAGAAATTAAAAATACAACAGAATCAAGCACACACGCTTCATACTTAGACATTTTACTTAATATAAACACAGACGGGAAATTAGCAACTAAGATATACGATAAACGCGACGATTTCGGCTTTCCCATCGTAAATTTTCCACATTTAAGTAGTAATATCCCTCAGTCACCCGCATATGGAGTTTATATTTCACAAATGATCCGATATGCCAGGGCGTGCACAACATATGAAGATTTCATATACAGAGGTAAACTACTCAATGACAAATTATTGACACAGGGATATCGAAAACCGCGTTTAATGTCAACGTTCCGCAAATTTTATTTTCGGTATAATAGTCTTGTTTGCGACTACTCTGTTTCACTAAGTGAAATGTTGAGTTGCCTTTTCTTTGACGGTTGTTGAGACGTCTGTACCAATTGTGACGAGGATACACTCCTCACATGTTTCATTGGACTTGACTGTGGACTCACGGCGTGTGTGACCGGTCGACAGGGGATACTTACTCCTCCGTGGCACCTGATCCCACCTCTTGGTTTCCAGAGGTCCGTGTTTGTCTATTTTTACCGGATTTGTATCTATGTCCTGGACATTCTATTGATTTATACTTTGGTATCTGAAATTTTTTATATATTCACTAAGGGAAATGTTGAGTTGCCTGTTCGATGGCGGTTGTTGAGACGTCCGTACCAATTGTGACAAGGATTCGTTCCTCACGTATTTCACTTGGATTTGACTGTGGACCCACGGCGGGTGTGACCGGTCGACAGAGGATGCTTACTCCCCCTCCCACAGACATTGCCACATCACCACTAAAATACTTTACAACTAGACTACCACAAGACCAAAAAACAGCTTTACCACTAGACACCACAGACACTTTGCCACATGACCACCAAAACACAAATACCATTCCACCGCTAAATCATCAGAGCCACTCTTCAAATAGACAACCACAAAAGCTCAACTTCAAATTACAAAAAACATGGTGTATAACAACATAAATATATTCAAGAAAATTTACATTGAAAATTGGTAGTTATTCAGCTGTCAGCCATTTTGTTTTTGATCGCAACCAAACGAGAGTGACGTACGTCATCTTGTAAAAACCAAGATGTATATAGCAATATGAATAAAGTGCCTGATTTGAATTTGTCAAATTTAACGATTTTAACATATTACATATTCAAAGTCTAAATTTGTAATTGTTCAACTTAAGCTGATGAAGTCATGATTTAAGAGAATCTGGGTAAACTTTGCTGACATAATAATTATAAAAAGAAAACCAATACATGTAGATCGAAAGAAAAATATTTTTTAAAAATCTAAGGACGAATGACGTGCAAAGGGCGCAAAGTAGTAGCGAAATCTTGCATTACCATTTGGATCAAACGAGCAAAAAATAAACCAAAAACAAAACAAATATTCAGTAAAAACTGAAAACATTTAAATAAATGTTACGATTGATACGATCCGAACTGTATTTTGTACTTTAACATGATGGGCAGTTCACGAGAACATGAAAATATATAAATGCTTTACTAGTGTAAGAATCCAACATCTTTATGTAAAAACGATTTGTAAGCAAACCACGTTTTGGTAAATTAATACACATTACTTTACGACATGATTTTATGTAAGTCAAGACGGGTGTACTTTTGAAAATTTAGATCAATTTGTTTTACTTAAAGCAATTGTAGAACCATCACTGTAATATCTAACAAAGAATCAATACATGACAAGCCAAAATTACACCTGTCAATTACTAAGACAGATAACTATCATCTGATCAAAGCCATGGTCCCTTGTTATCTTTCTAGTAGAAAACAATAGACACATTGCGAATACAAATATCAACAGAAACAAACAATATAAAAAATCTCAGATACCAAAATATTCATCTTTAGGTTATTTATCAGTGAATACCGGAGAATAATACAGCTAGTCATATGATGTAGCGTTAGTTTCGTATGAATCAAACGCATGTTCTACACACACACACACAAACACACACACACACACACACACGTACACACACACACACACACACATATATATATATATATATATATATATATATATATATATATATATATATATATATATATATATATATATATACTTAGTGAAACAAATATAAAAACCTCAGATACCAAAGTGTAAATCAATAGAATGTCCAGGACATAGATACAAATCCGATAAATTATGGACAAACACGGACCTCTAGAAACCAAGAGGTGGGATCAGGTGCCATGGAGGAGTAAGCATCCCCTGTCGACCGGTCACACACGCCGTGAGTCCACAGTCAAGTCCAGTGAAACACGTGAGGAGTGTATCCTCGCCACAATTGGTACAGACGTCTCAACAACCGCCAACGAAAAGGCAACTCAACATTTCACTTAGTGAAACAGAGTAGTCGCAAACAAGACTATTATACCGACCGTAAAACTTGCGGAACGTTGACATTAAACGCGGTTTTCGATATCCCTGTGTCAATAATTTGTCAGTGAGTAATCGCAAACAAGACTATTATGTCGACCGTAAAATTTGCGGAATGTTGACATTAAACGCGGTTTGCGATATCCCTGTGTCAATAATTTGTCAGTGAGTAGTTTACATATGTATATGAAATGTTAATATGTTGAACACGCCTGGTATACCGGATCATTTGTGAAATATAAACTCCATGTGCGGGTGACTGTGGGATGTTACTTCTTAAATATGGAAAATTTAGGATGGGAAAGCAGAAATCGTCGAGTTTGTCGTATAGCTTAGTTGCCAATTTCCCGTCTGTGTCAATAGTAAGTACAATGTCTAAGTATGAAGCGCGTGTGCTTGATTCTGTTGTATCTTTAATTTCTAGTTCGTTGGGATATATCACATTGACAGACATGTGTATGAAAATTGTCATTATTAATTGACAAAACGTCGTCGATATTTCTAAATGTGAATTAAAGGACACCACTAGTTGTTTTTTTTTTTCGTCTTTTGATTCAGCAGTTTCTGAATTAAGTCAGTTTCGTATGAATAAAGGAACAGGTCGGCCAATAAAGTGGCACAATTGGTTCTCATATGAATACCGACAGTTTGTTGAAAGACAACGTCTCCGAACATTACTAATATATTGTCTATTAAAAATTCCAGTATGTTTTTTTATATCAACTTCAGTTTATTAATGTGTAGAATCAGAGTGGTGTTTGACAAAATAAGTATCATGATAACCAATCCCTAGATATTTAAATTTTCGGGTACCACCTTTAATTAAAAAACAGTTGTCTATGATTCTAAAAAGTCTTTCTTTTAATTTTTTATGTCGAATTGTTGTGTAAAGAGTAGAGAATTCGTATGATTTGATACTATGAATTCGAGAAAAATTGTGTGCCTTCAAATTTTCTAAAAGCTGTTTAGAATTTTTAAGTATCCACATCTTATTTACACCGCTGATGGAATAAGCAACTGTACAATATTGCTGAAGTTTCTACTCAACGGCTGTCAATATAAGTAATGGTAAATAATTATTCAGGAATTCGTCAACAGTTAAGTAAGATTGAGAGTTTGTATTCATTGATGTCCGACTTAGCCAAGGTCTGCTCTATATACTCGATGTGTCTTAAAGGTTTATTTATGAATATCAAAGGGCACAGTTTATATCACATTATGAAGATGCTTGTAGAAAAATGTAATTGATCGTATTAAATATGCATGTAATCGAATTATATTCAGTTCAATTAAATAAGCGTAAAATTAAATATTTAAGACAATGTTTCACTTAAATGACAGGCAGAATATTGTTTACGACATATTGTCCGATTGACATACACGTGTTCTTACATGTTCGTTTATATTTGAACTACTCTGAATACTTTTTGATTAATTTTTTAATGTATGTAGGTTTGAAAAATAAATGTTGCTCTACAGTACACGGGAAATTATTGAAATATTTAAAAATGGACAATTATCTTATTGAAGGTCCTTTTGATTGATTTATTTTCTAAAAATCAGTTTCATATGACAAATTTCTCAAATATTTTATTCTGAAATTTATGTTTAATTGTTTACATTATTAAGCTATCTGTTTTATTTTACATAAATGTATGAAACAGAAAGATGATGGCTTTATTGACATGGATTCGTAATTTGTTTCTCTTAAGTAAGCAAAAGTACCATCCGTTTGCTTCATTTATGATACAAATGTTAGCACTTCCTGGATACTTTATAGATGATGATAGGTCGGATCTACTTGTATAGATAATGAGAGGTTGGATCTACTTTTATAGATGGCGAGAGGTTGGATCTACTTGTATAGATAATGAGAGGTCGGATCTTCTTTTATAGATGGCGAGAGGTTGGATCTACTTGTATAGATAATGAGAGGTCGGATCTACTTTTATAGATGGCGAGAGGTTGGATCTACTTGTATAGATAATGAGAGGTCGGATCTACTATTATAGATGGCGAGAGGTTGGATCTACTTGTATAGATGATGAGAGGTTGGATCTACTTGTATAGATAAAGAGAGGTTGGATCTACTTGTATAGATAAAGAGAGGTTGGATCTACTTGTATAGATAATGATAGGTCGGATCTTCTTTTATAGATGGCGAGAGGTTGGATCTACTTGTATAGATGGCGAGAGGTGGCATCTATTTATATAGATGATGAGAGGTCGGATCTACTCGTAATGATGAAGAGAGGACGAATCTACTTTTATAGATGGCGAAAGGTCGGATCTATTTTTATAGACGGCGAGAAGTCGGATCTACTTTTATAGACGGCGAGAGGTCGGATCTACTTTTATAGATTACGAGAGATCGGATCGACTTTTGTAGATGACAAGAAGTCGGATCTACTTCCATTGCTACCATGCTGTGTTTGCCATACTGTATAAATCCAGAGTTGCTGTTATAAATGTATTTAAACTTAGATCTTAATCTTAATCGATTTGTGCTGTTTTTGTATAAAGTTATTTATAATTGTAGATAGTTTCAATTTTAATATATTATTTAACGTTTTCTGTTCGATCGTTTTTGCTAAATGTTTACATCGAATGGAACATGCGAATAAACCCACTATCCAGCACTGGAATTTGATATGGACTCACGGAGGTGAATGGTCCACATAGGTTAAACACTCCTTCAGGACAACTGATATCACCTCTGGAGTTTCAGAGATCAATTTATACCGTACATTGGGATAGTTTGGCCATTGTTTAATTTGCACCAATTTGGCCACCCTATTTAAATGACCAAAATTACCGTCCAAAATATGTACACAATGTTTTTTGCCCGTGTTTTTGATTAACAAACAAGGGATGTTTAAAATAACACTGTGTAAATGTTAATCTTAATTAAGTATTATCTGACATAACAATTCAAATTATACGACACTTTTTAATATTTTAATAATTCAACCACCTGCAATGTCTGATATGGTAAGACGAAGGTTTAATGGTAGACCAAATTTAAACATTATATAAACACTTTTGACCAAAATTTGACTGACCAAAAAATAACCCTTGGCCAAATTTTAGCGATGCCAAAATTTTACGGTATCCTATTTTCACTTTGACTTTATAATTTGCGGGCTTTGACGCTGTTCACATTCTGACATTTATTTTATTTTTTAAACAGGAACGTCACAACATTTTAAGATGGTCACTAAGTATATTCTCATGCATGTATAAAACGACCAACTCGAACTTTTAATTTATAACATATACTTTCTTTACATTAATAAGGTTGACCTATAGTAAATGTGGATTGAATTTTAAATATGTATAGCGTTTAACGAATGGAACAAATCATGACCGTATTATTCATTTAAAGATATATTTACATATCATTCACGTGCCCTTAATAACAAGAACCAAAACAAAACAATATAAAACGTGACAGTTTTTTACATGACGAGGAAGGACAAACATTTTTAATGAATAATTCCATTAGTGCTGTTTTACTTTGCTACATTATACCAGTGTCATAATCAAATATTACGTAACACTCATTATATTCCAAATTACTTATTTCAAAGTTAATAGCCTACTTTTGTTTATATATTCACGCGGCTATAAACATGTTTACAATTGATATGAATCACAGATACTAAAGTATAAATCTTCAGGATATCCGGAATACAATATACAAATCTGGTTATATTGGACTAATACTGATCTCTGAAAATCCAGAGGTGGGATCAGGTGCCATGGAGATGAATGTATCCCCTGGATATGTTTTAACGTGTTATTCATAAGAAAGGCAAGGTACAAAATGTCCAAGAACAACTGTACAGGTGGTATATAGTGTCATCAAATCTAGCACAGAGATCCCTTCTCGGTCGAGAATTTATAGTACCATGTTCTATAACATAGGCAAGGCAATATGTTGTGTTAGTTGTTTACGTAAGATTTGGATTTTAAGTATCGATAACTTTTCCTCCCAAAACTTTAAAGGGGTCTTAGCTGTGTTTACCAAAATATTATTTCCATTTATTATACTTTTACCACTTGTAATTGATGTGCAATAATAAATAAGAGCTATACACAGGCATAAATTCTTATATTCCTATATATTCTGTGAAAATAAGGTCAGGTCCAGTGTGATATTATACAAATAGTAAGGTTGAAATGATCAATTGCAAATAAAAAAGTGCCATACCCGGGTTTCTCAACAATTATTACAAAATATTTAGGAATTTAATAATTTTATACCTTTGTATATCTCCTTTTTATTACTGCATATCAATCTAAGTCGTAAAAAGGGGGTATGATTTTTTTAAAAACCAAATACGGCTAATGCCCATTTAATCTTATCTTAATATATCCGTAATGAACAAATCCTTATTTTTGTTGTTACATAGTGTTTTGGATACAAAGATTCTTCGTCACTCCGTCGGTATTCATGGTAACTTTTCACTATCTTATCTATGTTTCACTTTTACTACGTCCCGATTTAAATATCATTTTTATCATGTGTTCCTGCAATATTACATTTTTACTCTAACAATGTGTGATTTACTGCCCGTCTAAGAGTAACCACTGTAAAAAGATGACCATATTAGCTTTAGAAAAATTTAGAATTTTAAATGATGTTATCAGTGCGAAATATTACTTTAGAATAAGATTATCAAATGGTACCGAAATACCAGGTACTAGGTTTATGTATACCCTCGGGGACTCAAATGGTCCACCAGCAGTGGCAACGACCTAATGGTTATAAATCTTATAAACATTTTACCAAAGTTATAATTCTCAAGACGATCGTTTCTGTCAGTAAGACTTCACCATATTATCTAATGTAATCAAAGTGTATCAATTGTTCTTACTTCAAAAATTATAATTTCCCCCACTTTGCTGTTTTGCACAAATTATTTTGCTGTAGATTTAGATCAACAATTTTTTGGCAATAACTTCATTAACTCTGAACTATCAAATTCCTACGTTTTACAAATTATTTCTTATGTTGAATTTATGTCTTCTACACGTTGTGATTATTTCCAAAAATAAATAAAAATCTATTTCACACCACGCAAAGGATGCCACAACTGTCATAAATAGGAACATAAGTGATAGATTTATGATTATATTTCAGGCATGTTTGACCGCGTGGTTATCTGAAATACAAACACATCTTCCGCCATAAGTTGACTGTAAAATTGCATAATTAATCGTCTAATGTGTCATTTAAACACAGTCAAATATACACGTGACTGTCACGTCCAGGAGAAAATTTTTTTAAAAGCTTGAGGAATTGAATAATTACAAGAAATCCAAACACTTATTAACCATGCGGGAATTATCTTCTGCAATGAGAAGATAAGCAAACGTTGATGTTGGTATTAGGCATTGGACATATCTTTGCAAGACAAATGTGTCAAACCCAAGGAGCATTAGCTGTGTTTCGTTTTTTAACATTTAAATCGATGTACAATGACAAATGTACTGGTACCAGCAGACAAAGGCACATTACTTTAATTGTTTATTAGAAGAACTTGGGTTTAATACGAATTCTGGAAATCCTACATACACACGTAGCTCACTTTCATAGAACGAGATCCTTCAAAATCACGTGTCCGTATTACGCTCATTTGATATACCTACAACGGATACCGATTTCGAGCTACCACATTTATACTGGATACCTAAACTTCATAAAACCCCATATAAGCAAGATACATAGCAGGATCCAGAAAATGTTCTACCAAACCTTTATCTTTACTCCTTACCAAGATATTGACAGCCATTAAGGAGAAACTTCATCAATACTGTACAGTTGCTTATTCCAGAAGCGGTGTAAATCAGATGTGGATACTTAAAAATTCTAAACAGCTTTTAGAAAATTTGAAGGCACACAATTTTTCTCGAATTCACCGTATCAAAACTTATGATTTCTCTACTCTTTACACTACTATTCCACATAAAAAATTAAAAGAAAGACTTTTCAGCATCATAGACAACTGCTTTTTCACTAAAGGTGGTACCCGAAAATTTAAATATATAGTGATTGGCTACAGGATACTCATTTCGTCAAACACCACTCTGATTCTACACATAAATATATTGAAGTTGATATGAAAAACATGCTGGAATTTCTAATAGATAATATATTTGTAATGTTCGGAGACGTGGTCTTTCAACAAACTGTCGGCATTCCTATGGGAACCAATTGTGCTCCTTTATTGGCCGACCTGTTCCTTTATTCATACGAAGCAGACTTCATTCAGAAACTGCTGAATCAAAAGAAGAAAAAGTTAGCGGTGCCCTTTAATTTGACATTTAGATATATCGACGACGTTTTGTCAATTAATAATGACAATTTTCATACATATGTCAACGCGATATATCCCAGCGAACTAGAAATTAAAGATACAACAGAATCAAGCACACACGCTTCATACTTAGACATTTTACTTAATATAGACGGGAAATTAGCAACTAAGCTATACGATAAACGCGACGATTTCGGCTTTCCCATCGTAAATTTTCAACATTTAAGTAGTAATATCCCTCAGTCACCCGCATATGGAGTTTATATTTCACAAATGATCCGATATGCCAGGGCGTGCACAACATATGAAGATTTCATATACAGAGGTAAACTACTCACTGACAAATTATTGACACAGGGATATCGAAAAACCGCGTTTAATGTCAACATTCCGCAAATTTTACGGTCGGTATAATAGTCTTGTTTGCGACTACTCTGTTTCACTAAGTGAAATGTTGAGTTGCCTTTTCGTTGGCGGTTGTTGAGACGTCTGTACCAATTGTGACGAGGACTCCTCACTTGTTTCATTGGACTTGACTGTGGACTAACGGCGGGTGTGACCGGTTGACAGGGGATGCTTACTCCTGCATGGCACCTGATCCCACCTCTTGGTTTCCAGAGGTCCGTGTTTGTCCATTTTTACCGGATTTGTATCTATGTCCTGGACATTCTATTGATTTATACTTTGGTATCTGAAATTTTTATATATATACACACGCAAAAATAAATCTTAAGTTCCTAGATATTTTGTGAAAACAAGGCGACGTCCAATGTGGCATTCACATACAAATAGTAAAGTTGAATTCACATTTGCAAGCGAAAAGTTGTCAAACTGGTTTCGCAAGCAATATTCATAAAATATATTTTTATATTATATAGGAATTGAAGAATTTTGATGTGTATAGGTCTTACTTGTAATTGTATAACAAGTCCCCTTTAAAGGCGAAATAGATGTTGTTTTAATTTTTACCCTTTTTTACTTAGATTAGAGGATATTCCATCGTAAAATTTCCACATTAAAGTAGTAATATTCCACAATCACCCGCATATGGAGTTTAGATTTCACAAATGATCCGATATGCCACGGCGTGTTCAACATATGAAAATTTACAGAGGTAAACTACCCATTGCCAAATTAATAACACAGGGATATCGAAAACCGCGTTAAATGTCAACCTTCCGCAAATTTTATTTTCGGTATAATAGTCTTGTTTGCGGTTACTCTGTTTCACTAGGTGAAATGTTTAGTTGCCTTTTCGTTGACGGTTGTTGAGACGTCTGTACTAATTGCAACGAGGATACACTCCTCACGTATTTCATTGGACTTGACTGTGGACTCATGGCGGATATGACCGGTCGACAGGGGATGCTTACTCCTCCATGGTACCTGAACCCACCACTTGGTTTCCAGCGGTCCGTGGTTGTCCATTTTTACTGGACATTCTATTGATTTATACTTTGGTATCTGAGATTTTTTATATACTATTTCATCTTATCCCATCTTTTGATTTCCAGAGATCTGTGTTTGTCCATTTTTCACCAGATTTGTACCTATATCCTGGATATCCTATAGATTTATACTTTGGTATCTTATATTTTTTATATTGATATACAAAAACAAAACAAAAAGAGATATACACATACATTAAAATTCTTAGATATATATATATATAAATATGTTGTGACAATTTCTTGAGAAATCCAGGTTTGGCCTTCAATTGGAATTAACTCAACCTTACTTTTTGTATGTGAATACCACACTGGACTTGACCTTATGTTTACAAAATATAATATTTTTACGCCTCTTATTTGTTATTATACATCAAGAACAAGAAGTGAAAGTGGAAAAAAATATGCATGGGGTTGTTATATGCGTGGGGTTGCAATACGCGTGGGTGTTACAATATGCTTAGGTTTATCGGCCTCCATTCCACAATATCATAAATTTCAAATATTACAATTTATCGAATCTAAATTTTTTTTATTTGAAAAGATTTACGATAGACAATAAAATTTCAAACAGTACATGCCTTTCAAAAGACGTCTATAAATTCATAATTATTTCAATGATGAAATACTTTTACTTTGAATAGATTTCATTTAATATATTACAGAAAGTCAATTAAGATCAGAAACCACATGTCTTTAATTATAATTTATACACGTAAAAACCACGCACTCTCTCTTACAATCTATATACACAATCAGTCATAGGAGAATTAACGGAAATGTAGACCCATGTCTAAATATATAATATCTGTCATTATAGTTCAATGATTATGTCAATTTCATCTGCATATAGCACTTAAACCAAATGAAGAAGCATAGAGTTCTGGGCAATTAATTTTTTTTAAATATTTAATATTACTTTTGTTTATATTTCAAAAGGTTCTAAGAATATATTATATTTTTTTATAAAAAAAATGAGATCGTACATCTTTCTGTAAGTGGAAATATGTTTATACATGCACATTTCTTCGATTTTGTGTTGATACAAAGGATGATTATTCAAGCGTATCTTAATTACTATTATTATAAATTAAAGTTAAAAACACATAGTACAGAGACACGATGGAGCGATTTGAATGTTTTTCTCATTTGTTTGACAGTTTGGGAAATGTGTGGATTTCACTTCAACCTGTTACAAAGTTTGTGTCTCAGTGTTGATGTACTACACAAAACCTATATAACCTTTAGCATCATTTAGACAAACAATTAAACTGCTAGAAATATCCAACACGAGATGAGCATTGAATCATGAAGTCTCTCGCTTCTGGTCAGCGTAGATTCGAACCCCACTTGAACGTAAGCTGATTTATGTGAGAACGTTTGTCAGTTTACTTGCGGAAGGCCGTTGGTCTATTCCAGGTTACAATCGTAACCGGGTTCTCTCATCCACCATTAAAAAATGGCCGCCACAATATAACTGAAAAATGTGGCGTAAAACAATAATCAAATTCCAACACGAGAATTTTATCAATGTATACAACTTATATATCAATGTATTTGTGTAACTGCAGTTCGTAACGTAAATGTGATAATTGTACAGACACGGACAGTTAGAAACACTAGATGTAGGATCAGGGGCCCGAAGTCTCTAAAAGACACTTCAAGTGCCATACTCAAATTATTTTAATTTTTATGTGTTAATTAGAATATTGATCCCATATAATAGACATAAATAAACAAGAATAATGTAATATATATTCAAAATAATTAAAGTTGAACCTGAGTATTCCATAAATTGATTACTTCCGGGTCAGATTCCTTTAATGCGTAAGTATCCCTTGAAGATCAATTTAGTACAATTAATATCAATGTAGAGGCTTTGATATTGAGTCATTATCGCTATATATTTATTAATTAACCTCAACCTACTAAACGAGTGCATAACTTGTATAGAACATCTGAATTTGGTCGATTTATATGCATGTCACGTCAATATCACGGCGACATTGAGATCACACCGTGATTTAATTTGATTCAGTCAAATTTGTGACTTTTTCAGCAGAAAACAGACTCTGTATATATATATATATATATATATATATATATATATATATATATATATATATATATATATATATATATATATATATATATATATATATATATATATATATATAATAATAATAATAATAATATGAAAGCTAATACATAAAACAAATTTATTTTCCTTTAGGAGGACAATTAATTGTAGGTAAACCTTATAATATTTGATATAACTTTGACATTGCCTATGTGAGATCACAGATAGAATTAATGTTTCATGGCTGACTTTTAGATCGTATTTTCGCAACAGTAGACAGTTATGTCATGAAGCAGCAAAATGAATGATCATTTTAATGATACAACTCACCACCAAAAACATGGCGTTGACCAGTAATGGCGTTTCAGACAAAGCATTTGACTCAACAGCATTTCTCACTTGATACGCATATCATTGTTTTATAGTGTCTTTGACGTTTTATTTTTTTGTTACGCTCTCTACCATTAAGTTCTTGAACGAAACAATTCATTCCCTGAACTGAAGAAGTTTTACTTGGGAAATATTGCACGCTGCATGTAGAAACATTAATACATTCTTATATGTATAGTCTATTTAGGCAGGACCATCACCAGAGATCCTAACATTGGGCAATTTGCAAATAGAATAAAAATAAACTAATTTTCATTTGACTTCGTTCTATACAAAACCACAAAATCCAAAGCATTAATTTTCAGGATGACCAGGATACAATATACAGATATGGTGAGAAAAATGGATCACCGGAAGTCTAGAGGTAGGATCAGGTGCCATGGAGGAGTAAGCATCCCGTGCATAACAAATGTAATAATGTGTTCGTTAACGCTTACTGTCTAACTATAATAAACTCATTGCCTTTCTCATTACACCTCATAAACGAAACCTCGTTTGTAATGTTATATCTAGATTAAATATTTGGCAGCAAGTAGTTTGTGTAGTAATTGAAATTTAGAGATGGTAATGATATGTTAACATATTCTTTTATCTGTCTGAGGGAATGCAAAGTAGATAATAAAGATTTATGTCCTTATAATTCTAGTCTCTATGTTACTCGTGTGAGACCTCTAAGATATTTCCTCCTAAATGTTAAATTAGATCTTAAATCAAACATGTTTGAAATCTACCTCATTCATTTGTCGCAAATCTGCTTGATGTATGGAAATGCAGAATAGAAATAGTTTATAGTGTGTAGCAGGAATGGATTAATATAGTTTAGAATTGAATTGTTGATGTATAATCTTCACTTATATAGGTATATTTATATAATAATTCCACTTAATAGTTACAGTATTTTATACTTCATTGTTTCTTACTAGATAACAGGTACTTCCGGCTATGCCATATACAAGTGTTGTTTACATTTATGGACTAGTTCATTATATACTTATTTGGGATGATACTAAAATCAGTGAAAGTTCATGAACCCTAAATGTATTTCCTCAGATTCGAAGTTAGAATTTCTGTTGTTCCAAAATTGTATAAAAAGCCGTGATTTTTCTGGTATAAACGGGGAAAAGCATTGAGTTGCTGTACTTTTCTACGTATCTCATTTTTGGTAACATGGTAGATATTTAGCAGGTTGCACCACGTGTATACAGTATGGTGATAAGTGAATTCTGATCAAATTTGTCGTCATCGTTATTTGCTCCTGTTAAATAATTTAGACTACTTAAACTAAAAGTAAGGCATAGTACTTAGTAAATACTTAGTAAATTTTCCTTGGCCCTTTCCCCCGGATAGGTTTTACTATAATGTCTGTGTACGTCGGGTGAGGGGTTGGAAATTATATAATTTAGCTTAGAATTATTTTTCCGGTTTATATATTTTAAACGTAGGTATATGTGTGTTGTTGTATGCTGTTTTCAGATTATTTTGAGAAATACGCACGATAATAAAATGTATTAACTGTATGTAATTGTTGTTTTCAATACAGCTGGTTTATGTAACTTTATGTAATTGCTGTTTTCAATACAGCTGGTTTATGTAACTTTATGTAATTGCTGTTTTCAATACAGCTGGTGTATGTAACTTTATGTAATTGCTGTTTTCAATACAGCTGGTTTATGTAACTTTATGTAATTGCTGTTTTCAATACAGCTGGTTTATGTAACTTTATGTAATTGCTGTTTTCAATACAGCTGGTTTATGTAACTTTATGTAATTGCTGTTTTCAATACAGCTGGTTTATGTAACTTTATGTAATTGTTGTTTTCAATACAGATAGTATTTGCGACATTACGATACGCAATTTATGACAATGTTGACTAGAAACCAAGACCAAAAAGAACGCAAATCCTAAAAAGAACCAGGTTTTTATATATATGTGAAATCCAAGGAATACCTCGTATTACACATTGTATGTGTACCACTTCACTTTTCAGATGCAGATATTTATCACATTCTCTGTTACATCTATATAGTTGATATTCTATTGTATTGAATTGGACGCGTCTAGCTATTAGACAAACCCGATAGACGAGTGCCTAATTCATTGACGTCATAAATGTCATCAGCTACACAAAAATGAAAGTTGAATTTGCCTAGTACTTTATCTATGCTAAATGACATCAAACTCCGTGAAGAAATGTCAATATATGTTGGACGCATTGTAAGTCAGGATGTAAACCAATACACTATTAAACAGCTAAGTTTTGATAATACATAGTCGCGTCCATGTTAAAAGTATAATATATGCAACTCATCAGCCTTAAGCATATCCACTACACTGTAAGGAAGCAGGTATACCACTAAACTGTGTGGAGGCAAGTGAACCTTTACACTGCGAAGAGGTAGGTACACCACAACACTATAAAGATGCAGGTACAACACAGCACTGCGAAAGGTCTGGTACATCAGTACACTGCGAGGAGAAAAGTGTAACTCTACGCTGCGAATATGCAGGTAAACCACTATATTGCTAGGAGGATGGTACACCACAACACTGCGAGAGGTATGGTACATCACTACACTACGAGGAGGAATGTGTAACTCTACACTGCGAATATGCATTGTATTGTACACGACAACACGGCGGAAAGTCGGGTACATCACTACACTGCGAGGAGAAAAGTGTAATTCTATATTACAAAGATGCAGGTATATCAAAACACTGCGAAAAAACAGGTACATCACGCCACCGCTAGGAGGATGGTACACGACAAAAGTGCTTGAATGCAGGCACACCTCAACACTACAGAAGGACAGGTACACCAAAACACTACGAGAAGGCGGATATATCACTACTCTGCGAGGAGACAAGTGTACCTTCAAAACAATTCTCAAATCTAACCGTGACATTGCCGAAATATTTACTCACTGGAGTTAGAGAATTAAATATAATCCATACACGGATCCGTTGTTTCAATGGCAACCTTAATTCTGATCTACGTAGTGTTAATCTTACCCCTTCACCCTGTTGTCAATGTGGAAATTTCAATAAGGATGCATTTCACTATTTTTTCGAATGTAAGAAATATCACCACCAGAGAGCTAAATTTTTCAATAGCTTATTAAGCTTTTGGCCGCTAACTATACAAAAAAAAAATTATATGGAGATTGGAAACTTTCGGACAATGCAAATACAGAAATTATTAATGCTATCATTACTTGGTACTTTTGTTCCAACCCCTCTCTCTCTCTCTCTCTCTCTCTCTCTCTCTCTCTCTCTCTCTCTCTCTCTCTCTCTCTCTCTCTCTCTCTCTCTCTCTCTCTCTCTCTCTCTCTCTCTCTCTGTGTGTTACATCACTACACTGAGAGGGGAAAAGTATACCTCAACTGGTACAACATCATACTACAAGGACGTACAACACTGCAAAGAGGTAGTTATAACACTACGCTGTGGGTGTCAAGTTCACCACTTCACTGCAAAAAGGTAGTTGTAAAACTACGCTGAGAGGGGTAAGGTTCACCACTACACTGCAAAGAGGAAGTTATAACACTACGCTGCTGGGGATGGGGGTAAGGTTCACCGCTACACTACGAGGAGATGGGTATACTACTTCACTTTGAAGATACCGACACTGAGAAGATGCAGCTATAACACTACACTGTGATGAGGCAGGTGTACCTCTTGACTGTGGTGAGGCAGATACACCTATTCACTGCCAGGAGGCAGGTGTACCTAGTCATTGTGATGAGGCAGATGTACCTCTTCACTGTGATGAGGTAGATGTACTTCTTCGCTGTAATGAGGCAGGTGTATTACTACACTAGTTAGAAGCAGATATATTAGATTTGAGGCAAATGATAAACGGATTAGCAGTTGGTATTCAAATATAAAGGCATCTGTTTTGATATTTTATTCATTCTTATAAACATTTCTACAATTACATTTGTGTAATCCTTCACTTTATCACATTCGGACTAGGACGAATTCAGGGAAATATTTTGGTATCAAATTGCATTCTTCTCAGGCCTGTATCGCCTCCGAACAAAATTGGTCTAACGTTGTCAGCGCGTCGATTCACAAAAAGCCTTAAATATTATTGTGACACAAACACACACTCCAAAGAATTTTAGGTATATTTTTGTGGTTTTCGTACATTTTTCAATGTCTGACGTTTTAGTGTAACGATTCATAATATCCTTAAATCATATATATTAATGTAATATGCCAATAAAAAAAACTTCAAAAAGTTTAAGGTGTGTCTCTTCGCAGTTTTAGTATATTTGTAAATGTCAGGCGTAGTTTTAATGACATCAATCACAAAACTTTACTTAATAGTCGGATAATGTTTTCTAAGAAATATATCTATCAATTTTTGGGTATTTCTAAAAGGTATGGCATGTACTTATAATTTTAAAATCCCATAATTGAGTCACAAAGTAATTCAGACTCAATAACCATAAAGGGTTACTGTAACAGAACTACTCATTTCGACCGTTTGAAGTGATCCAGTGGAGAAGAATTAATTTGCCGTATTCTAATGAACGTGGAGTTCCGATTATTTGTTGGTACTTCTTCATTTTGACATAAAATGGCAGTGACTGTTCCTTCGCAAGTTTTAGGACAAAACCCAATATATACTTGTATCGCAATGAAATCACAGTTAGCCACATTATGGAACACGGACGCAAAAATTAAAGTACAGTAAAAAGAAAATACTTGTACTTGTCTTTATCGAATCCTTGTTCCTTGTTTTTCCTTGTTATTTTTTAGATTAGTTTGGAAACGGATTCAGTGGCTAATATATTCATGTCTTACCTTGATACCTCCGCAGTTAAGTTTCCTATCTCTGGTATCCATTGGGGCATCATAAACTCCGTAACGCCAAAGTCCGCCTCTTGGAGCAGGGTAAATGAGATGTGCAGCATCTGTACCTCTTTCCACCGTAAATAGGAATAAACACAATATTGTTAATTTATAAATCCCAGTTGCTGAAATCATGTTTAACGAAACGTTACTTTTCGTCAGAAATTGTCGAAAATATGAAAAATACGAAAAATAACTTAAATAAATTTATAAATTAATCAATTGTTGATTATTAATCACCCTTTATGGTACTGTATTCGATATATTTTTCAAATCACCGTCGAATGCCAACAATCGCCCAGACTACACAAACTTCACTTTGTCTTTGTTTGTGAAATTCAGGGAAATTATTTTGACCCTCCTCCCTTCTCTTCGAAATAAATTAGAGATTTTCAATAGACACGACGATGTATAACATAATACATTAATATGCAATGAAATGACATCGGTTCAGGGGGCTCTCAGAGGGGTTTGTTATCCAATTCGATATAAGTAAATGAACACTTATTCAAAATCGATTTAACACGGTTTATATAATTGATTTTTTCAACCCAGATCTTAACCATCTATTCTGTTTAAGACCCTCTAATCTAGTCATGATCTTAAAATCGGAAACCACTTTTAAACTTAATTCACAATAAACTGTAATAAATCAGAATGATATAATGACATCTTTGTCACGATGTTTGGTGTCGTAAATGACTGTTGACAGGTCCGTAGCTCAATAGGGGACTTCATTTAAATACAGTATAAAATTTTCAAAATTAATTATTACGTAATGTCACGTACTAATTATTCTTTTGATTCCATATTTCCACTAATTACGCACTCTTCTAAGCTGACCTCGGTTCACCGAGATATATTTGCCAAAATAAAACAATATGCATTCATTTTATGACAATGGTGATTTCTTACTGTTCAATTTACTTATGCTCTTTGTAATTAAAATTTATTCTAAATCTATAATGAATTATTTATTTCAAATCATATTTATTGGCTGTGTCACAATTAAATACGCGTCACATGACATCATATCCAATAGTGTCTTCTATTTTAATTAATGTTTTTTATTTCTAAAAACGTAATAAACAATAAACAATACTATTATACAAAATTCGTTATTTTTCTTTATACCTTGAAAAATAGATTTTGAAAATAAAAAAAACGTAACGCTGTAATACCGTTTGATGACCTGTATATAAGCTTTGATCTATACCAACTCATCTAAAACAAAACAAAACTAAAAAATCGACAATCTAATAACTATGATATCAACCAAAAAAACACAAATGAAAATAGACGATGATCCCTGTATAAGACATTATTTATAATTGCAAACCTAAAATAAACAAAATGATCCCTGGATAAGACATTATTTAGAACTGCAAACCTAAAATAAACAAAATGATCCCTGGATAAGACATTATTTAGAACTGCAAACCTAAAATAAACAAAATGATCCCTGGATAATACATGTTCTATACCTTCCCAACCTTAAGCAAAGGGAAAATTCGAATGATCCCGGGATAAGACATTATCTATACCTACTCAACCTATAGCAAACGGAAACGCCGAATGATCCCTGGATAAGATCATCTATATCTACCCAACCCAAAGCAAACGGAAAAGTCAATGATTCCTGGATAAGATGTGACCTATATCTACCTAACCTAAAATAAACGGAAAACCCGAATGATCAATGGATAAGACATGATATATATATATATATATATATATATATATATATATATATATATATATATATATATATATATATATATATATATACATATTATAACATATTATATTGAGCATTATAACTTTGGTATTATGTTTATAATATATATATATATATATATATATATATATATATATATATATATATATATATATATATATATATATATATATATATATATATATCTCCAACCTAAAACAAACAACAGCGGAATAGCCGAATGATCCCTTTAGGATATATGCCGACGGACCCTAAACAAAGAATATATATATATATAAAGCACTAAAATGACTAACGACTCGGATAAATGTCAAGTTTTCGGGACGACCTATCCCTTCATCAGGACAAAACCAATTAAAAATAAAAACTAAGCTCGACTATCAACGAGTGAATCGAACTAGATCTAAGTGAAAATAACAAGCAACTGCCAATCCTTTACAAAAGAATACTTAAAAATACCTGTTAACTAAACATTAAACAATATCTTATAACATGCTAGTACGCCATTTCGTTCTAAGATTTCGTTATATCCGATCTTTAGATAAATAAAATTAAATTAAATAGTAGAAATTAAATAACAGAATCAACCAGTAACATTGGATAACATGATATAATAACTACAAAATCGTGATATGAATACGTAATCATGATTATAACTACTACATAATCATGATTACATGTATGACGACGTACTCATGATTATAATGACTACGTAATCATTATTATAAAAACAACGTACAACGTAACCATGATTATGATTAATGCAAATTCATGATCATAACTATAACATAACTACATAACTATATAATTATAATTACAACATAATTATGATCATTGTCACATGGAACTCTAGAATTTTCGTCGTGGAGTGGAATACAAAAACTATTAAAAAGATAACACACAGTTATAACTCTATATGTCAATAACGAAATGATAAATAGTGAAATCAGAAATACCAAAAATACAATGACGTACAGTGAAATCAGAAATAGCAAAAATACAACAACGTACAGTGAAATCAGATATATCAAAAAACACAACAACGTATAGTGAAATCAGAAATAGCGAAAATACTATATTGAAATCAGAAATACCAAAAATACAACGACGTATAGTGAAATCAGAAATACCGAAAATAAATCGATGTATAGTGAAATCAGAAATAGCAAAAATACAACGACATATAGTGAAATCAGAAATAGGCAAAATAAAACGACGTATAGTGAAATCAGAAATACCAAAAATACAACGACGTACAGTGAAATCAGAAATACCAAAAGTACAACAACATATAGTGAAATCAGAAATAGCCAAAATAGAACGACGTATAGTGAAATCAGAAATACCACAAATACAACGACGTACAGTGAAATCAGAAATATCAAAAATACAACGACGTGTTGTGAAATCAGAAATATCAAAAATACAACAACGTGTTGTGAAATCAGAAATACCAAAAATACAACGACGTACAGTGAAATCAGAAATACCAAAAAATACGACGTTTAGTGAAATCAGAAATACCCAAAATACAACGAAGTATAGTGAAATCAGAAATACCCAAAATACAACGACGTACAGTGAAATCGGAAATAGCAAAAATACAACGACGTACAGTGAAATCAGAAATAGCAAAAATACAACGACGTGTAGTGAAATCAGAAATACCAAAAATACAACGATGTATAGTGAAATCAGAAATACCAAAAATACAACGACGTATAGTGAAATCAGAAATACCAAAAATACAACGACGCATATACAACAAAACACAGAACTATTGATCTGAAAATTAAAAATTACAACGAAGACAGTACAGCAATTCAGAATCAAAGTTAGCAATAAACATGAATGACTTTATGATTGATTGTCACACTTGTATGTTAATACATAGGTGACATATTTTCATTCACATTAATACATAAAGTGTACTGATGAAAAAAGCCTGGAGCATGGTGCTCAAACTATTTATGGTATTTCTAAAGGTACTTTCAAATAAGAAATAATTTCAACTTATTCACAGTATATATATACATATATATCTGTGTGTGTCTCTGTGTTTTTGTGTGTCTAGGTGTGTGTGTTTGTGTGTGCGTGTGTTTGTATGTGTGTATGTGTCTCTCTCTGTGTCTGTGAGTGTGTTTTTGTTAGTGTGTGTGTGTGTTAGTGTGTGCGTGTGTGTGTCTCTCACTCTCTCTGTCTCTCTGTGTATGTATGTGAGTGTGTGTTTGTGTGTTGTGTGTCTGAGTGTGAGTGTGTGTGTGTTGTGTTTGAGTGTGTGTGATGTGTGTATGTGTGTGTGTGTGGTTGTGGGTGTGTGTATGTGTGTGTGCCTGTATGTGTTGTGTGTGGGGGTGTGGGTGTGTGTATTTCACTTATTTCATTTCAATTTGACTCTGGGATATACTTACTCCTCCATGTAACTCCATGCTAATTCTGACTTTCCACACATATCTATATATTTTCTCCTGAATCTGCTGATGGTTGTTATTTGTTATATTGCTGTCAGTTGAGCTCGAAGTTTGAGTTTGGTGACTTCAGGTGTAAGGCTAAATGGAGAATCTCCGCCAGTTATGATATCTATCATACTATACCACAATACCTTTACATAAAACGCTTAATTACCTAGATATATCAATATCTAATTCCCCTAAATAACAGTACTTCATTATATCTTGATAAACGTTGTATAACAGTTAATCACTGTCATATACGTGACCACAGCCTTGTAATAATGCTTAATTATTTTTACACAAAAACTATTAGATTGACATTGATCTTTAGATTTCTATCACAGTACTGTATTACAGCTATGCTCTTGTTTTTTGAAATACTGAATTAAATTGTTTCGCTGATCTACTTGTCATGTTTTTCAATGCGATGAATTTCCGTTAACTTGAAAAACTCTCACTATTTCAAATCTATGGAACATTTCTGTTTTTTCTTGATTATTCATTTCGTTCATACATACGTAGCCCACTAGCCCACTTTCAAAGGACGAAATTCTTCAAAACCCAATAGCTAAGATAGTAATAATTTTACAGTGGTTACTCTAACGGATTTGTCTATGCATTCAGATTTATTATTTCGCCTTGTACGATACCATTTTCCCTTTAGAAAATCTTTTTGAAATTGGAGCTTAACTGATGAAGTCTAATTGACAGAAACGATCGTCTTGAGCTATATAACTTTGGTATTATGTTTATAACATTTACATCAGTATTACGCTCGTTTGATGTACCTACAGGTGATACTGAATTACATATTTATATTGGAAACCTAATCTTCACAAAACCAAAGGTACATAGCAGGATAGAGCAAAGGTTCCATCAAACATCTTTCACATCTTACCAAAATACCGACAGCTGCTAAGGAGAAACTTCAGCAATACTGTACAGTTGTTTATTCCAGAAGTGGTGTGAATTAGATATAGATACTTAAAAATTCTAAACAGTTTTTAGAAAATTTAAAGACGCACCATTTTTCTTAAATCTATAGTAACAATACATACAATGCATATTTTTCTACTCTTTACACTACAATTCCGGATGGAAATTCAAAGAGTGACATTTTAGCATCATCAAAAGCTGTTTTTCACTAAAAGTGGTACCCAAAAATTTAAATATATTGTACCTAGGCATTGGTTATCATGATACTAATTTCGTCCAATATCACTGATTCAACACATAAATACATTGAAGTTGCTAAAAAAAATGCTGGAATTTCAAATAGACAATACATTTGTAATGTCCGATAACCAGGTATTGCAACAAACCGTCGGCATCCCTATGAGAACCGATTGTGTCCCTTTATTGGTTGACTTGTTCTTTATTTATACGAAGCAGACTTCATTCATAAGTTTCCGAATTAATTTGGCATTTAATAATATAAAAAATCTCAGATACCAAAGTATAAATCATTTGGATGTCCAGGATATAGGTACAAATCTGGTAAAAAACATAGACAAACACGGACCTATTGAAATCAAGAGGTGGGATCAGGTGCAATGGAGAAGTAAGCATCCCCTGGCTACCAGTCACACCCGCCATGAGTCCACAGTTAAATCAGACTGAAATACGTGTGGAACGAATCTTCGTCATAATTGGTACAGACGTCTCAACAACAGCCATCGAACAGGTAACTCAACATTTCACCCAGTGAAACATCGCAAACAAGATTATTATACCAAACGTAATATTTGCGCAACATTGACATTAAACGCGGTTTTCGATATCCATGAGTCAATAATTTGTCAGTGAGTAGTTTACCTCGGTATATGAAATGTTCACATGTTGAACACGGCCTGACATATCGTATAATTTGTGAAATATAAACTCCATATGCGGGTGATTGTGGGATATTACTACATAAATTTGAAAAAATTACGATGGGAAAGCCGAAACCGTCTCGTTTGTCGTATAGCTTAGTTGTTAATTTCCCTTCTCTGTCTATAGTAAGTAAAATGTCTAAGTATGAAGCGTATGTGCTTGATTCTGTTGTATCTTTAATTTCTAGTTCGCTGGGATATATCGCATTGACATATGTATGAAAATTGATTTATTATTTGACCTTGTATGATACAACTTTCTCTTTAGAAAATACGTATGCATTTGTAGTCGGAGCTCAACTGATGAAGTCTAATTGACAGAAACGATCGTCTTGAGCATTATAACTTTGGTATTATGTATATGATATTAGCCTATGTTGCTTCGTTTAAATCTTGTTGAACGGGACATACATAAGGCCAACATTCTGCCTCAAATTAAAGTTATTTTGTTTGACATTTCTATGAGTGCCAGGTATTGTGTCTAATTAACGTATCGTTACCTAATACACCTTCTCTGTAACTGTAATTTGATACCTGACATAACAGATTTAATCACTGTTTATTGTCGGCTGTGGAAATAAACTTGACAACTACTCTGACCAGTTTTAGACACACAATAGGTCATCGCTCAGGGTCACTTTCATTTAAAATGTCCATCTCTAAGTACATAAAGATGATTAATGTTGGAATACTGCCAAATACTCTTTAGGGTTATTGTCGGAATGAATGTCACCATGCACATAATTCTGTTTACCTCTTATAGATATTCAGACGTGCGAGCATGGACAACTCCACGTTAAACACTTTGGTTATTTCATTCGGTTAATGCACTTCTTCTATCATATTGTCATTTCATCTTATTTAGACTGTTCGTCAAAAAATTAGGTGGCCGTAAATCTTCTTAATTCAAAATTCTATAGCCGTTGTGACTTAGCAGCTGTGCCTCACTCCCCACCTCGGACCCGGGGTCTCCACAGGCATCGGACCAGAGCCACAAGACACACAGGAGCCGATCGGTGATCTACCAGAATGCCCCTTCCATCCGGGAGACGAGGGCCTACCCCAACCCAGGGAGAAGAGGACCCTAAACCGGCCAACGCCACTACCAGATCCTCAGCTCAAACCTACTCCGTAGGGGCTAGCACGTGTAACAAATACCATCTTGGTTGCACGTTAAACACAATGAGCCTCTCCGGAGCTACCGGGGTAGCACCGGCGTGTGGCAAGGGCTTTGAGTAGTCACATCGCACGTTAAATCAACTCCGATTGATTGATTGTATGTCACCAAGAGGTATACATTTGTCTGAAATCATGGAGACGGAGTGACCGAGCCCGCACAGGAAATGTTTTTTTGAAAAGAATATTGAAATAAATTTGAAACATGAACAGAAGTACGTATCCTTTTTTTATTTTTTATTTTGCATTTGAATTGAATCGCAAAAATTGAAAACACAAAGATTAAAATGCTACCTTTGAAGGGTCAAATCGCAAATAAATTACCCGTTATACGGTATTTTCATTAATCCGTCGGCATCATAACATGACTGCAAATAACTGAGACGTGAAATCGAGGAACACACTTTTGTGTACACATTGTCCTGACTCCATAGCATACCCGTAAGAAAATTTGATACTGTCAATGATAGGCTGATGGTAAAGCGGTCAAAGCATGTGACGTTCCTTACTACTCTTCAAATTGTCAGCCAATCAGTTATCTGTAACGTAGTAAGGTTTGTTTGTATGGAATGTCACGATTTTTCCCGAAGGAAATTTCAGCTTTCCAATGACTTTCGTTAAGAACCCTATTAATACGGCGACGTTTTTGAAATTGGGAATTTTCTTCTGTTAGGAATGGTTTTCTAAATAAAAGTCAAATATTACAATTACTTCTCCCGGAATGTGATTTTAAGACTTTGGTATGTTTTTATTAGTTACTGTATATCTACCAATTATGATAAATGAAGTGTAGTATCATGTTTTACTTTCACTTCGGACCCTCCTGTATTTTTCTTTCATTAACCAGCTTACACTACACACATTTTAAATCATTCGTTTTAGACATTGGTATTTTAACATAGGTAAACAGATATTATTAAATACTGCCACATTTAGCTAGGTATAAAAGTTTCATATACCAAGGTATAAATCACATGGGTGTCCAGGATATAAGTACAAATCTAGTAAAAATGGACAAACACGGACCTCTTGAAATCAAGAGGTGGGATCAGGTGCCATGGAGGAGTAAGCATCCCCTGTCGACCAGTCACTCATAAAATAAAGCAAACAATATGCATTGTTTGATGTTATTGTACAAAATCTTATCAATATTCATAACGATGTTTTGTTTTTGTGTTCTGTATTCTTTTTGTTTTTGTTTTCTGCATTCTTTTTGTTTTTGTTTTCTGTATTCTTTTTGTTTTTGTTTTCTGTATTCTTTTTGTTTGTCGATTATTCTTCGTCATATTATTTTCCTGTAAAGTGTTTTAACGAAATCAAATTAATAATAATGTATTCATAGATATATTGTTTGTAATTTGCTGATGGAAGTAAAAATACACAAGGCTCACAGTTTCAACAGGGGATGCTTACTCCTCCATGGCACCTGATCCCACCTCTTGATTTCCAGAGACCCGGGTTTGTCCGATTTCTTACCAGATATGTGTATCTATCTTGGAAATTCTGTGGAATGATGCTTTGATATCTGGGATTTTTAGAATTTCAACACACAGCTGATTAATAGTGTAATTGTATAGACCTATATACATCTAGAGACGGGATCGAGTGCTGTAGAGTAGAATACATCCCGTTAACTATACGTTATCTACGCTTTATCTAGAGTATCTGCTGTAATAGTCTTGTGTATAGTTCTGTAAGTCATCTTCACTGATTGTAGAAAACGGTGTCACAACTTCTTCGACTAAGATTCTGAGATTATGGTGTGTTATTCAAGCTGATTGTAGGACTACGATCCTCGAGCGATGCCTTACGGATTCACTCAGTACATACATTTCACTACATTTTAATATTTTTGTAATTTAAAATGATTTCAACATAGCTCAATACTGGCTGGATAATTCTTATTCATTTCCATTCAAATTTACCTATGTGCACGTAGGTACAGGGATTAAAGTCCTATAACTGTCTGGTACGACTGCCATGGGAAAGTACATACAATAAACACTGGAATATTTCAAATGGTTTGGATATGATAAAATAGGAAAACATTCCATAATATGAAGATATTTACAACAGCTGTCACAAAGACAATAATGAGAGTTATAAATGTCGTACAAGTTGTGAAAATAATGATGATACGAAACAACGGGTCAACCTAATTTTGTTTAATCAGGTGACCCATACTATTGACTTTAATGGTTACAGCAATGTAATACAGTTAATACGCTTAATGACTTTTATATACTTACCAACTTGTTACCCTCTTGTTTTATTGACCACGGAAGAGTAAACATCCCCTGTTGATTGGACACACCCTCTGCAAAATGTACTACACTTATTGTGTTATTGATCATGGAGGAATAAGCATCCCCGATTGACTGGACACACCCGCCGCAAAATGTGCTACACTGTTCTTGTTTTACGTCCCAATATGGGTTATTCATTGAACACGTCACCGGTTATAGTTAAAATGACGTCACACGTCATATGGTATTGATAAAATGTAATTGGATAGAACTTGACCACCTGACGCTGTGTAAATTTTCATATCAGGCTACCAAATTTTATGTCAATTTTACAATATATGTTCGGGTTTTGAGTTTCTCTGTCAATAGACAAACTGGCTAAGTCAATTTTTACTGTATACTTTTCATATATGTAGGAACTTTGTGTCCTATCTAAAGAGCAGTACTTGTATGTTATGCATATTTCATGTTCAAATCAATCTATTTCATCTATTTTTACATTTTGTCAAATCAAAGTAAATACAAACTTTACTGTTCCAGAAGAAACATACTGTAACATACAGAGGGCGTCTGAAAGGAGTCCGTGTCCTCTGTTTGCATCCCACACCCGTCGCAGTTATTACATGGAAACCTCGAGTTCGGTGAAAATTTCATCAGTTTGTTTTAGGTATGATTGGCGTGCTCCAGAATACTATATAACATTCCTGAGAGGGGGACTTTTTGTTTAAAAAGAATCCCGTATCGACCATGAAACTCATATCAATGTAAGCAGGGGATTTAAAGTTCCATTCCGAGGAGTAATGTTTATAATTAATATTTTCCGTAAGCATTTCACAATACTTAGAAATCTTCTGATAAATTATTTCGTCGTATTTTCTATACCAATTAATTATTTAATTAATCGCGGGAAACACGGAGTGCGCAGATCTATTTTTAAATTCTTATGAAAGTATGGTAAAAATTAAAATCTTGGTTGTCTGAGAACAGACATAACCTGTTCATGGCGAAACGTACTTGAATTTGAATCACCTGGATACAGCTTCGTGAGTAAGTGATACACGAAGAAAATTTGATGACAAAATAATTACGTTACCTCATCCGTAATTAATATTTATAACCACTAGGTCGTTGCCACTGCTGGTGGACCGTTTGAGTCCCCCAGGGTATACATAAACCTAGTACCTGGTATTTCGGTACCAGCTGATAATCTTATACTAAAGTACTATTTGGCACTAATAGCACATTTAAATTTGTAAATTCTTCTAAAACTAGGATATCCCATCTTTTTACAGTGGTTACTCTTAGACGTTTAGATTTATTATTTGGCCTTGTCTGATAACACTTTCACTTTAGAAAATCTACATAAAATTGGAGCTCATCCTATGAAGTCTTATTGACAGAAACGATCATCTTGACCATCATAACTTTGGTATTATGTTTATAATATTATAACCACTAGGTCGTTGCCACTGCTGGTGGACCAATTGAGTCCCCGAGGGTATACATAAACCTAGCACCTTGTATTTCGGTACCAGCTGATAATCTTATACTGAAGTACTATTTGGCACTTTTTTTTTTTTTAAATTTCTAAATTGTTCTAAAGCTAGGATAGCCCATCTTTTTACAGTGGTTACTCCTAGACTTGATTTGATTATATACGTTTAGATTTATTTTTTTGATTTGTCTGATGTGCTATCACTTTAGAAAATTTATAATATTTAAAATTGGAGTTCAACTGATGAAGTCTAATTGACAGAAACGATCGTCTTGAGCATTATAACTTTGGTATTATGTTTATAATATTAATATCCACGATGTCGATAGTCATGTGAAATCAATCACGTTTACGCATTTATCAGTGATCAAACATTTTTCTTGACAATTTCTCGTACGATTTTAATTTCAACTCAGATCTCAAATAAAATTCTCCATCAAGTATGATCCCTAACAAGGGTCGTCATCTTATGTTCCTCCGCATATCGTTTTTCTATGTATTTTCTTTCCGTGTCAATCAGGGTTTTTTTTTCAAAAAAGGTTAATTGTTTTTGTTTTACTCGTCATGTTGCATCTAATGTATGCATGTACTGTATGTGTATTTAAATTAGCGCAATCATATTTTAGCACTCTCAGGGGGTATAGACTTTTTAGCGCAATCTTGAATTCGCGCAATTAATTTCATTGGCTTTGTCGTGTACACAGAATGACAGGATGGAGAAATGTTAGCGCTATCTTTTAATTAGCGCAATGACTTAGGTGCGAAAGACGCTAATATTCGAATACCGTTAAAATAAGTACACGTACGGTATATTACTTAATGATGTATATGACTTTAGATCATGAAAGTAATACGCACTATATTACACTGCATTATAATCACACATTACTGTATTAAACCAAAGATCACTGTATACATTGTACTTGTTTGCTTTTTATACCTCAAATCACTGCACTAAGCTAAGATTCATTGTCAAATTACATTTCAAAATAAGTAATTTACTGTAAAAATTCTTTAATTCTCTGAATACATGTATGCACATGCATATCTAATCATATTATCTAATCTAATCAGAATAATTAAATATGTTTGAAATATTCGTGTGTATCATTCCATGTAAGTTTGTATTAGATCACTCCATGCTGATATGCACAGTTATCCTCTCCGTGTTAAAACCAGATAAGACAACGAGACATAAGTTTTCGTTTTCCCAAAATATTTTTTTTTTTTTTAGCTGCAAAAAGGCGAGAATGCAAAACATTTTTTTTGGTTTTCCCCAAATTATTTTTTATACGAGTGAAAGTCTTAGCAAAACGAACTAATGTATTTTTTCAAGATAATTTTTTAACATGTAATAAAAATTACCTGCGATTTCTGTAGAAAATGTCAAATATAAAAATAAATTCAACGGTAAAATTGAGCTAATTCTGAAATCATATCTCAAAGACACATGCTTTTCACTTATTAATCCCAGACTAGGATTCGTTCCTCACGTATTTCATTTGGACTTGACTGTGGACTCACTGCGGGTGTGACGGGTCGACAGGGGATGCTTACTCCTCCATGGCACCTGATACCCACCTCTTGGTTTCCAGAAGTCTGTGCTTGTCCATTTATACCAGATTTGTATCTATATCCTGGACATCCTAAACATTTATACTTTGGTATCTGAGATGTTATATATATATATATATATATATATATATATATATATAT
Source organism: Atrina japonica (assembly GCA_030159075.1). Classification (NCBI taxonomy): domain Eukaryota; kingdom Metazoa; phylum Mollusca; class Bivalvia; order Pterioida; family Pinnidae; genus Atrina; species Atrina japonica. The sequence continues at coordinate 421,844 of BROG01000393.1, read as the reverse complement.
ATATATATATATATATATATATATATATATATATATATATATATATATATATAACTGTTGTCTATTTAAAGAATGTTTTCGCAGAACTGGGTACGAAAGTCAGGTTTTGAACCAGATTTTATATAATTCTGAAATCTGTAAAACATTAGATAAATCAATTGAGCATAACAGAAGAAAACGAGACTAGAAACAAAATATTTAAGCTTAATTTAGAATATATTTTTGCATTCATGTATATCTCCATAATGATCCGGTATGTCAGATTGTCGTAAAACGATCATTTCATTCAAAAAGGCAAACCGATCCTTGGTTACTTGTTGTCACATAGATATGATGAATCATGTTTAAATGTAACAGTTCGCCAATTTTACAGTCGGTACTATTACTTTGTGATTACTAAGTTTCTTTTACTGATATATATTTTTACCTACACGATAGTAGTTTTTATTGATTAAGAGAGGAGGTACTCGTCATCTATTTAAACCGATTTTGACCATAAACTAACGGCATTGTAACCAGTTACCAGTGAACGCTTAATTTCCATGCCGGCTGATCTTATCCTTGTTTTTTAAACACCCCCCCCCCCTCTGGAGTGAACAGTGAGGTGGAGTGTACACGTTGGAGAATGTACATGAGATGAATCAATACAAGCGATTCGTTTTTTTCAAGTCCCTTGTCTGTTATGATTTTGCATATTCTGTGTCATGCCAATTATTAAGAATAAGATATGTTTAAAAACTTTTGTAAATATTGACAATCTTTATGGGGTAGGTGAGAATCTCTATAACAATATTTCTACATACAGATAAATATCATTTCTACATACAAATATCATTTCTACATACAAATATCATTTTGTATAGAAGAATCAGCGGACACCGACATACTAACATCTGTTTGTGTATACCGTATGGTCTACGTGTAGCGGTAGCAGCGACCCAGTAGAACGTGCGGACAATTATATACATCATCAAATATCTATATCTTCTCTCCATTGTCACAAATCTATTCTGGGATTCAGTAAAACGTGATACTATAATGCTATAAAGAATTCAACATTTACAATTTAAAGTGAAAATGATTTTAGAATGAGATTGCAACGACATGTGACATCTATTCTTGAATAATTAAGAATAGCGACTGCTATGTGAACGTGTATTATGACAAAGAAAGGTAAAAATTGCCCGATTTACATCAATTGTGACTCTGTTATGTAATGCACGGTAACACATATAACAATGCATATTCAACCACATTTCCTACAGAATAATTAGCACAATAATATAAATATAAATAACAATGGCAAATATGCTATCATTTCTGATAAAAATATATATTTACAAAATTACTTTCCACAAAAACTTATATCAATTTGTCTATATATCAATATAAAATGTAGGTATTATTTTTCGACAGTTTTAAATGTCTTTTTTTTAATTCCAGATTCATTTATCTAACCAATTTCTCTACCTCTGAAATATTAGATAATCATAAATCTGTTCTCTCTTCATTTGGAATACCCACAAGTGACACGGAGCTTGAATTGCCATATATTTATTGGATTCCGAAGATGCACAAAATTCCCTATAAACACCGCTTCATTGCGGAGTCGTCTAAGTGTTCCACCAAGCCTTTATCTATTTTGCTTACCAAACTTCTAACACATATTAAACAAGGTCTTCAGAAGTACTGTATAACGGCCTAGTCAGGAAGCGACGTCAATCAGATGTGGATCCTAAAGAATTCAAAGGAATTGTTGGAACATTTAAAATCTCCAAATTTCAAACATATTACAAGCATCAAGTCTTTTGATTTTTCGATCCTTTACACAACAATCCCTCATCAAAAACTTAATAACAGATTAACATCTATTATAAAAAACTCTTTTGCATAGAAAAATGGAAATCGCAGATATAAATATTTGGTGTTATTTTGTCAATGAACATTCTGATTCCAAATAACAAGTACACTGAAGACAATATTATCAGGATGCTGGGGTTTCTAGTGGACAACATATTCATGGTTTGCGGGAAGCGTTTTCCAACAGATTGTCGGCAATCCAATGGGTACCGAATGTGCACCTCTCTTGACTGACATATTTTTGTATTCATATGAAGCGGAATACAGTCTCTGCTCTCCAAAGGAATCAAACAGTTAGCATCTCGGTTCAATTTTACTTAGAGGTATATCGACGATGTTCTGTCCATAAATAATTCAGAATTTCAGAATTACCTCGGCCAGATGTATCCTGTTGAGCTAGAGATCAATGAGACGACAGAGAGCAACACATCTGCTTCCTACCTAGATTTACTTCTGTCGATTGGAAAAGACGATCAACTTCACACATTCCTCCATGACAAACGAGACGATTTCAATTTCCATATCACAAACCTCCCGTTTCTAAGTAGTAATATTCCATCTTCTCCTGCCTATGGCGTTTTCTTTCACAACTTATACGTTATGCCAGGGCATGCTCTTCTTATTTTTTTATGAAGTTTTATTCTGAGAGCTAAACGACTAGCCAATAAACTACTTACACAAGGTTACGTTATTGAACGCTTGGAGTCATCGTTTAAGAGGTTTATGGTCGATACGGGGATCTTGTGAAACATTATGAAGTCCCCCCTCTCAGAGATATTAGATAGTATTCTGGATCACAGCCACAGAGGGTGACTCCGTTTCACCAATCATGCTTTTCACCGAACTTGACCTCATCACCAAACTTGACCTTTTTATCGAATTTTACCCATTCATCGAACTAGAAAGGTTTCCATGGAACATTTGCGACGGGTGTGGCATGTCAGCAGAAGACGCTGACTCCTTCCGGACACCTGGTCTTATCCCGTTTAGGATTCATAATTGTTCTTCATGTTTTGCACATCTAATTCGTCGTGTAATAATGGACTTGAGTTTTTTTGATTATTGATTGGTACTTCTTCAGTTTTACTAATATTTTAATTATCTCACCTTTGTAAACACACACATACACACATACACACACAGACACACCACACACATACACACATATACATACACAGAGAGAGAGAGAGATAGTGAGAAGGCAGAGAAGAGAGATCCAGAGACTGCAGAAGAGTATGTTTAGAGAGGGGGGGGACTTATTTACTATACGATCAACACGCATATATAGTGGAAGGCAGACAACTTGTATCCAAACTGCACAAGTTGTATGTTAAAACTATCGAAACCTATTTTACTGTCTTCGGTATTACGCACAGATAAGGTTTGAATTGCATTTTTGTTGTCTTTATATCGGAAATTGGTAAGGAGCATTTCGGTGTTGTATATATATATATATATTCAAATTGAAATATTTGCCAGAAATAAATCATTTGATTTGATACGACACATTTTAACCAAATTTGTTCTATTTGAATGTATTTCTTTAGGAAATATACATCAGGGATTCATTTTCACTAATCAGATCTAAAATTAACTGATGACATTTTCACCGAACTTAACCTTTTCAATGAGGTGGAGAGGTTTCTATGTAACATTTGCGACAGGTGTGTTATGCCAGCAGAGGGCACTAACTCCCTCCGGTCTTATTTCCTTATGGATTCGCAATTGTTCTTCATGCTGAGACCATTTTATCTCTACTTTGTCGTATTCTAATAGACTTGGAGTTTCGATAATCCACTGGTACTTCTCCATTTTTACTTTCACAAAATATATAGGAATATAAAATTTTAATACCCATGTATAGCTCTTAAGGTCGATACGCGGATTTTGTTAAACATTATGAGGTCCCCCTCTCAGAGATATTAAATAGTATTCTGGATCACGGCCACAGACAGTGACTCCGTTTCACCAATCATGCTTTTTTACCGAACTTGACCTCATCACCAAACTTGACCTTTTTATCGAATTTGATCCGTCTATCGAATTAGAAAAGTTTCCATGGAACATTTGCGACGGGTGTGGCATGTCAGCAGAAGACGCTGACTCCTTCCGGACACCTGGTCTTATCCCGTGTGGTATTCTTAATTGTTCTTGATGTTGAGACCATTTACACATCTAATTCGTCGTGTTATGATGGACTTGAGTTTTGATTATTGATTGGTACTTCTTCAATTTTACATTTTATTGTACGTCAAGCACGAGCAGTAAAATTAGAACAATATTAAGATATTTGTTACGGTTAACAAAGCTGATGCACCTTTAATTTAGGTGGACGAACATTTACAAACATTCGGTATTACACAACTGTTCGACATAAGGTACCTTCCGGAATGTACGCAAAAAAGCATCTCTGATTTACAGAGACAAACTGGAAAATACTAATAAAAATCAAAGGTATATATGAAACATCAATAGAAAAATATTCTTGTTTTCTTTCTGTTTATATTAGTATTTCAGTATTTGGTGATGGCAAATATCAGTGTATTTGGATTGGATCATACATCAACCATTTCCAACATTTATTCTCATGTGGATACAATTAGGTTTTTGACAACAGCAATGTAGGAGTTGTTTCCCTTTATACCTGGGCGATCTGATGATAAATTATGCTTCCTTCTTAATAGACCATTATATATACATTAAATTGACGATACATATACACGTCCCTTAACGACAAATGACTGTGAGTAGTAGTTTAAATAATGTACAAATTATTATCGCTCGCTTATTATATTATTTGTCAAAAGATGTGATAATTTATATCCGCTATCTAGTTTAATACGTGTATACTAGACAAATTAGAAATGTACAGAGGTTCATAGAGGACTACTGTCATTTTTATATTTAAGTGTATTCCCTTAAATCATTTAAATATTACATAATGAACAGTCTTGCACATAATGAAATTAATACGGAAAATCAGTTAACCCTTTTGTAATATTTTATATGATATAAGAAGTCTCGCATACCAAGGTATAAATCACTAGGATGTCCAGGATATAGGTACAAATCCGGTAAAAAATGGACAAACACGGACCTCTGGAAACCAAGAGGTAGGACCAGGCGCCATGGAGGAGCAAGCATCCCCTGTCGACCGGTCACACCCGCCGCGAATCAACAGCCAAACTAAAATGAAACACGCGAGGAACGAACCCTCGACACAATCGGTATAGACGTCTCAACAACCGCCAACGAAAAGGCAACTCAACATTTCACTCAGTGAAACAGAGTAATCGCAAACAAGACTATTATACCGACCTTAAAACCTGCGGAACGCTGACATCAAACGCGGTTTTCGACATCCCTGTGTCAATAATTTGCCAGTGAGTAGTAGACATTCTTAACGCCATAGTATAGTATTTGAAATGGTCCAATACATTTGAGGAAATGATGGGTTAAAATATCTAAATTAACATATTGATTACGAATCCATGTCAATAAGTATCACTGAAATGGATACTGGTTTTCAGAATGATAAAATCAGTCCAAAGTTTGGAGAGGTATACTTTTAAATATGTTTCTTTTACATAGATACACGTTTACTTTTGACCAGTGTGTTGAAAGCATAGCACATATATGTTAGAAATATATACAGTCTAAAATACATGGCTGTCTGTTATACGACGGGTGTATGTTAACTGATGAAAACTTCACCAAACCTGACCTTTTCACTGAACTCGAGAGGTTTCCTGTAACATTTGCGACGGATGTGGCTTGTTGGCAGACGACGCTGACTCCCTGTGGACAACTGGTCCTATCCTGTTTGGGATTCGCAATTGTTCTGCATTTTGAGACCGCTTTATATCTACCTTTTCACCACCGAATTTGACCTTTCCATCGATCTAGATATCTTCGTACCTTTTCACTACACCGAACCGAGTTTGACCTTTTCTTTCCTTTTCATCGATCTAGACCTTTTTTTCACCGAATTTGACTAGATAGTTTGTTTTTCCACGGAACATTTGCAGTGAATGTGGCGTGCTGACAATGGCTGACTCCTTCCGGACGACTGGTCTCATCCCGTTTGGAATTCGCAAATGTTCTTCGTTTTGAGACCTTTGTTATATCTACACCTTTTGACCTTTTCACCGAATTTGACCTTTTCACCGAGTTTGACCTTTTCATCGAACTGGACCTTTTCACTGCACACACACACGTGAGCCAGTTTCCCCAGTGCAACATTTGCAAAAAGGATTTAGTAAACATGCTCCCAGAGAGACGCTGACTCCTGTGCGGATTTTACGGACATAGCCGGTTCTATCCTGTTTCGTTTGAGATTCGCAATTGTTCTTCGTGTGCGAGACCATATTACATATTATTTAATTTGTCGTATTCTGATGTGAGTTTTGATTGTCCATTTTTTACTTTGAAGTAAATGTAAATATTTGTATATATGTGTATATATAATTAATATGATTATCATAGCTATAGGATATATTTGTGTATACAGGTACGTTCATTTTTAGGATTTGTATCTCTGTCCTGGACATCTATTGACTTACGTTATGAGTATTTTTATATACTAATAATTTGTATAAGAATGTATGTGTAAGTATGTGTGTATATTTAAACAATCACACACACACACACACACACACACACACACACACACACACACACATGTGTACACACAAACACATAACACAGTGTACATGCCAGTAGATCCAAGGGCATCACCCAGTGTAGAGGTTACCTAGGTGTGGTGATTTAGAGTAAACAAGGAAAGAAGTTAGATAATTCAGTGTACTAAACATAAGCACACCATCAGAAGTGTACTAGTGTATGATTTTATCCAGATGGTGTGTACACATGTGCGGATTTTACGTAAACATAGCTAACATTTAATGTATTTTTGTACGGTGGCCGCTGAAGTTCGTGACTAGAAGTTACATAACTAGAAGTGTACATGAGTTATAAGTAATTCATATTCAAATAAAAATTAGTTAAGGTGCGCTACGAGTTAAATCTCATATTTGTTTCAAGAATATTCTTTAATTACTATGTAGTATAATGACGCCAACAAAGTTTCTAGACAAGATGTTTACTTCGATGAAGTCCCATGTGTATCTGTCTCTCTGTCTCTCTCTCTGTCAGTCTCTCTCTCTCAGTCTCTCTAGAAGTCTCTCTCTGTCTCTCTCTCATCTCTCTCTCTCTCTCTCTCTCAAGTTTTCTGTCCTCCTTTTACATGAGAAATTTCCCGACCACACAATGTCTGCGTTCATTCTCCCATGCATATCTTTAAGTGTACATAATACATATAAAGGCTATAGAAGTGTACATAAGGAAATCTTAATATGGTGTATTTGACTGACTGGACTCATGGCTAGTGTGTACCGGACTAGAAGTGTAAGGGATACTTACTCATATCCATGGCACCTGATCCCACCTCTTGAAGTGTACCAGAGGTCCGTGTTTAGTCCATTTTGTACCTGACTTTGTATCTAAGTGTCCTGGACATTGATTTATAACTGGAAGTGTACTTTGGTGTACCGAAGTGTACATGACTTTTTAAGTGTATAACTACTTGACTAGTGTACTAATAATGTTAATAACTAGAAGTGTACATAACTAGAAGTGTACATAACTAATAGTTTACATAACTAGAAGTGTACATGACTCTCTAATTAGGATAGTACAGAATAAGATACCTATGATATTTATTTTCCTACTTATCTTACAGAGTACTGATTAACCATACACATCTGACTTACATCAGATGGACTGTTAAAGTATTCATTTACATTTGTAATGCTAGCTCTATGTAATAAGCCAAAAATACATATATTTTGTAAACATATGAAAACATCTGAATTTATAAATTTTGTATTTAAAATTGACGTTTTACATAATAATATACCAACCTTTTATTTAATTAGGTAAATACAACGTAGCCGCTTTATCCCTTAAATACCATTTTCTCAACACCTATATTTTCAAACAGATGGAAATACCCTACGTATGTTTTATCTATATCAGCGATCTATTTTGATATTTTGATATTTATCACCAGCTAGTAACTTCGTTTTCAAAACATCTTGCATCCTAATATTCCGTCTTAGTTTTTAGTTATTCGACCCTGTACGGACTGGAAGTGAGGAATTCATTATTTCAATCACGATCGCCGGACCACTCAGTAGTGGAGGTCCAAGCCTACTATACATTGTACTAATTGTCCCGCCCACATCTTTATGTAGATGATTCTAAAAGCATTACAACATGTATATGCTAACGCATGTACTAACATGTACTAGCCAGAAAAGCGGAAACACCAATTGTATTTATTACGTCTTAAAAAAATAATTAATTGTTTAAGACCACATCTATTGTGTGACATATTTCTGTTTATCATTAATAAATACTACCATCCCAATGCTTTTCTTTGTTTAAGTTAATAACTATATTGTCAGTGTTTTCACTTAAAGGTCAAATGTCAGAACAAAAATGAATAAAATATTTAGATATGATTTATTCAGGGACAGATACCTAATTGAAGCCATATTATTAGAGGAATTTCATCAAAGTATAAATAGCATAAGACACCATGAACGAACGCGGAACTAAACACCGAAAAGAACATACTTGTGTTCTTGTAGTATACACGGTAATCCGCAGCGAATCGAAACTCGATCCATGTTTTAAAGTTAAAATACAGATCTGAAATAATCAGCATAATAAATAAACCATAACTACAATACCGCAATCAGCACTTCCTTCCATTTACATTTCTCAATACATATTTTCATTAAGGTGTTTTGTTGGACCTTTAGATCATAAAGTCTCTTACTTCTTGTCAGTGTAGGGCATGTTCGAGTCCCGCTAGAACCTAAGCTGATTTTTGTGAGAAAGTTTGCCAGTTTACTTCTGGTTGGCCGGTGGTCTCTTCTTGGATAACCGGGTTCTCTCCTCCACCATTTAAAACTGGGCACCACCATATAATTGGAAAATTGTGTGGCGTAAAACACTATTCAAAATTTAAAATTAAAAAAAGTACAAAAAAAGATCAGTAAAATAATATGCTCAGCTTAAGAACAGACATATCTAAAAAGAATGTGACGAATTTTGTTACAATAAGAATTTCACTTAAGTAAACTTTGTAACCATGAAAATTTTAATGAATGAAAACATTAGAACAAAGTGTATGTATATTCTTATTCATGTGTATATTCCGTACATCAATATTTGAAGTCAAATCTCTTTTAAGACATTAATTACCATATCTATTAAAACTGAATTGTCATTCATTGCGTCTTAAGGTGATCTATTCTTAATCTTTCTCAAGACAGCATAATGAATTACGACATTAATTTTTAATTTTTTATAATAAAGGCATATCATTGTTTGTACTTATTGTTTGTAAAGTAAAGTGTTTTGTAAAATAAAAAGAAGAAATAAGTCAAACAGCACCTAGCAACATAATTATAAGAAATGAAAAAATTATGTCAATCAGTCTCTTATATATTGATAAGTGAGTGATTATGGGGAATGCATGGAATAATTATTATTAATACTTGAATGTACACATGTGAAGTCATACTGCGTCGGTGTAGTGTAAGGTGCCATAAATAATGTCAATGTTCAATTTGTAGGAACTTGTAGAAATAGCATTTAACATATAATTAACATTTATTTTGTATTACACAGATTGAAGAGAACGACAATTTCATGTTGAATGTAAATTGTTTCTGATATCAGAGATTTCAACATGTCTTCCGTGTGATGCTAACGTTTGTCCTGTTTTTCGGCAGCTATGTATTTTCGTTACGGAGGTGATAAGTTTAAACAGGTTCTATTTTTCGTGATACTTTCGAGTGTGGACTTAACATTGTCTACTGATTTCGCACGTTTGCTGTATCCAATTCCTCGAGGAAGTCTTTGGCGACATGGCTATCCGACAGCAGTGAACGAAAATGATGGGAATTTAAACTGCGGAGGAATTGAGGTAGGTCATGTGAAATTTCTTTTGATCCTCTCGATCTGAACAGTGGTTTTAATGTATACATATCCATCATACAATCTCTCGCAGAGGTTTATTGACAAAATGTTCGACAGGCAAGCAAGAGGTTCCCGTTTCAGATTTAGGTAAGATTTAATACGTCCAAACGTTATGATTAAGTATTTTTTCTTCAGGCGCCTGGCATATGGATTTTAAGCATATAATTTTAAGACATAATTAAAGCATAAACACCACGTTGCAGTTGGGTTGAAACGTAGCAGACATATGTAGAAATCAACAGCAGACGTCCAACATTAAAAAAAGTGTAAATTCTTAAAGGAACAATATTAAAGCAAATTAAATTAAAGCAATAATTTTGATTTTATTATACATTGACACTGTCGTCGTTTGACTTACGAAAAGAAATGTGTGAATTAAAGAAACTTACACTAAGTGTCAAATAAGTTGACATGTTATTTCTGACATACGTTGTATATACCACTACTTAAAGCTGTCATCTCAACTTTATAAACAAACCAATTTAATCAAATAATAAAATAATAATATAGTTTTGAAACATACACAATGTATTAATTCCATTGGTAGCCATATGTGTTCAGTTCTAGTTTTCTGGATAGAAAAAAACTCCCACCACAATTATAGAAGGCGAGTTTGCAAAATCAGTCGCCATTTCCTAACTACTGTCGCATAGAACAAACGTGTGAAGTAATGAAGTTTGAGTATAATTCACCTGCACTCCGAAAATAAATATTGATATCAACAAAGAATATCAAACATAATTCCACATTCCCTATGAGAAAATCGTAAAATTATAAACAAACAGGAGCTCAGACCACCTGTTATGATATGAATGTCCTCACTTCCGTAATAGCGAATCAAGCACAAATCCGACCACGGTCAACACGAAAATATATATTTGAACACTTGGCTCGTTTTACAGGGCAACTTGCATCTATTTCGAATAATTTTATAGCAATGTTTCAAAGCTATGTCTCTTACAACGTTTATTTGATGTCATCTTTGTAAAAATATGAGAAGGAGTACCATGTCATTGGTCAAGTGTGAGCGACCCGACTGCTCACTTTACCAAGTTCACCAGAATGTGTGACGCTATGTAAACATAACGAAAGGGTGCAGATTACTGGTAGGATTTTATTTATTTTTACGTTCAAAGTGAATTTCATTTTACATGGGATGCTTACTCCCCCATGGCACCTGATCCCACCTCTTGGTTTCCAGAGGTCCGTGTTTGTCCATTTTTACCGGATTTGTATCTATGTCCTGGACATTCCATTAATTTATACTTTGGTATCTGAATTTTTTTACATACCAAGATAATGAATTTATAACTACATGTAATTATAAAATCTATTTATTACGTGTCTTTATTGAAGTCTTTGATGTAAAAATAAATGTGGATTGTTTATGATTTTAGTACAGTGTATGTTTTGACTACATGTCATCTGTCCATTGTTCCGCTTTAGGAGTACAGCTGTGAAATAACGTTTGTTCTGTGGCCTCGCCTTTTATAGCGGAATAGCGAGCCAATATCTGTTGATAACATTTAACAAAAATGTCTGCCTGTGAAACAATAAATCGGGGGTGTTTCAAAAGCATTATAAATTTTTTTTTCGAATTCAAAACTTGTTTAAAAGTTTCAATGACAGCTTTAAGTAAGTGATTTATATTTAATTTTAATTTTATTACATGTTTTTCAGAGATTAGTTAGACAGTAATATAATTTACGAAAATTATATAATTCTTGACAATATAATATCCCTTGCCAAGTTAAGGGATGTGTTGTTAGAAATGACAGAACTAATTTGTCACAGATGCTATAAATCTACATTTGAATCTGATCTAGACTTGACATAATACTGCAAATCGGTGTATCTGCCGTACAATCACCACATAAAACTCAAATATTACAGGGTTATGACCTTTCATTACAGCCTGTCCCAGGCGAGAAAAATATCTTTTTTCAAACCTTTTTGCAATATATTTCCCCTTGGTTTAAGTTTACGTCTAGCTAACACAGTTCAATTTAATGGTTTCATTACCTGCTATATGGAATCATCAATGACAAAGTGGTTATACATCGCGCTTTATACGACGAAGGAAGTCACCTTTGATCAGTGTAAGAACTTAAGCTGTTATTGTATTGAGGTTTGCCAGTTTACTTCTAGTTTTCCCCTCCCCTCTACATTGTAAACATGTCCTCTCCTCTTGTAACTTGGCCGAAAGCATATAATTGAAAATGTGTAGCGCGTAAAACAATAAAATCAGCATCACGAATGTTCACGGGTGCTATAGACTATGTCACTACAATAAGGGATTTTAACAGTAACACTTCAGTAACATGGGACTTCTATTTTGAATGTCGTCCTAACGAATCTGGGTTTCCTTTATCTTGACAAAGAAACACACAAACACACACACACACACACACACACACACACACACACATCTTGTCTATGGCCTCAGTAGTTACAGCTGCAATGAAGAAGGTTTTTTACTATTTTTATTTTTCTGTCTCCTTCTTTGTTGCAGTCCATCCCTTGACTGGTCTCATCTCGGAGCTATTTCTTCAATTCAACCCGTGCATCTATTTAAATTAAACATGTACTTACTATGGAGATATTTTTTAATCCATCCATGTATATGATTTTAGAAGTCAACACCTTAAATTATGTTCTGTTGATCATATAACTCCGATCACAAAGTTTTTTTATAAACCCCACCATCTTTGAAATTGAGATAATGGGCATGCGCATAGACAAAAATGGCCAGTGCAGGTCGGTATAGTTCGCTTCTAATTAACTTCTTCAACATTTTGTATATAGGAATAACATTATACAAACGTTAAAATGTTTATCCAGAAACAGACTATAAATTTTTTCCACTTCGTGCGCATGCCAATTTTCTCGATTTCCAAGATGGTGGGATTTCTAAACAAAACGTTGTCACCAAAGTTTTACGACCGAAAAAACCTAATTTAAAGTGTTGACATTTAAAATTATATACTTGGATGGATTAGAAATATCTCCACAGTAAGTACATGTTTAATTTTCGGTTGTTGCATGAGCTGAATTGAATAAAATTACTCCGAGATGTGACCTGTCAAATCTGCCCGAGCCTGCCACCCCTCGTATGAAATACTTCAGACTCATGTATCGATCAACATATGCCAATGTATCTTAATAGTACTATACCTTCTGAACATTGAACTGAAAAGATTGTATGACAATATAAAATCTCAGATATATCTACCAAAGTATAAATCTTCTGGATGTCCAGGATACATATACAAATCTGGTGAATAATGGACAAACACGGACGTCTGGGAATTTGGAGGTGGGATCACGTGCCATGGAGGATTAAGCTTTTGACCCCAATATGTTCTGACTCCTGTCGAAAAAAAATCTAAGAATATAGTAAGTGCCTTCACCAGATTTGTACTTTGTCTTCTGGACATCCTAAATATTAATACTTAGGTATCCATGCTTCTTATAACGTTATAACTGGCTTCTAAAGGAATGCGGTTAATAAATTTAATATCAAATGCTGGTGATCTTTCGTACACCGTTATCTTATTTTAGCTTCATTTTTTTGTAGTGTACACAGAATATGGGGTATCGTGAATTTGTCTATATTTAACACAATGAGACATCAGGTATCGAAACAGTTCATTTGATTTGCGTTTGTTCTACATAGTAACAATTTGTAACCAAGACTCAATTTTTTCAGCGTCAGTGGGGGAAGAATGGCGGCAAATGTGGATTATGTGGTGACGCCTGGGACGGACCACGTGACCATGAAAGTGGGGGAATTTTCTCAGTATTTCATGTTTCCCAAATTTATAAATCAGGATCTGTCATCCAAGTCAGTTCTGTATTATCTTCAAGACACTCGGGTGTTATGGAGTTGTTTCTGTGTATGGATAAAACAGTGTCCAGTCATTCCTCAAAGGAGTGTTCCGATTCTAAACAGTTAACGATCCAGGAGATTGCTGATTTATTTCATGGAAGCCGAGGTGAAGATAAGAATATAACATTAAACGTTAGTCTCCCAAAAGGAGTGACATGTGATCAGTGTATTCTTAGATGGAAATTCACTGTTGGTAAGTTACTTTTTTGTTATAATTATTATTTCCTTTATTAACCAGAAACGCCATTTAATAGCAGAAAAACTGAGATGCTTCAATGCTTTTAGTTGTTTTATGTACGGTGTTGACAGGTGTACAGGATTTGAATACGCTAGTGTTATCAGATAGTCCTGCTTTTCTCAGTTCGTTTTTGGCCCACTTTCTGCCAGTTGTTACCCTGTGCACTTTGTTCGCTGTATGTGCCCACTACAATTATCTAATGCTTATTTTGTTTGCCAATCGTTCCCTGACTACCTCTACTACCTCACTGTGTTTGTCAGCTTTTCACTGTTTGACCACTGACCACTGTAATCTGTATGTGTCCATTGTTCACTGTCAGTTTCCACTGTGGTTATCTACTGCTGGCTTTGTTTGCCAACTGTTCACTGTCTTGTATTATTATTATTATTATTATTATTATTATTATTATTATTATTATTATTATTATTATTATCAGCGAATCACAAGTACAAAAACACGTTTACAATTCACAATACATATAATACATTGTAACAAAGTAAAAATGTGGAAGCACCAATCAAAACTCAAAGCTCAAGTCCTTTAGAACACATAGAACAATTGCGAATCTCAAACGGGATAGGACCAGGTGTCCGGAAGGAGTCAGCGTCTTCTGCTGGCATGCCACTCCCGTCCGAAATGTTCCATGGAAACCTTTCTAGTACGATGAACAGGTCAAATTCGGTGAAAAGGTCAAGTTCGGTGAAAAGCACGATTGGCGAAAGGGAGTCACTATCTGTGGCGGCCGTTCTCCAAATACTATCTAATATCATTGATAGGGGACCTCATAATGTTTAACAAGATATCCGTATCGACCATAAAACTTCTTAAACGACGATTTCTAGCGTTCAACAACGTGAGCTTGTGTAGGTAGTTTATTGGCTAGTTGTTTTGCTCTTAGAATAAAACATCCATAAGAAGAGTATGCTCTGGTATAACATATAAGTTGTGAAATGAAAGCATCATAGGCAGGAGAAGATGGAATATTACTACTTAGAAATGGTAAGTTCGTGATATGGAAGTTGAAATCGTCGCGTTTGTCATAAAGGGAGGAGAGAAGTTTACCGTCCTTTCCATTCGCATGAATAAATACAGAAAAACAAAACAATCAATAGAATTAACGATAATGCATTAATAAAAAATACATTATGCAAAAATTTGTCACATAAACAGAACATAATTGAATTATTACTGGGATTTGGAAGGGACATAAATAGATCAGTAAGTTTTGGAAGCATTATTGATTTAACAGTAATTCTACCAAGTGTACTTAGAAGACGTCTAGACCAAGACTTAATTTTTTTATTTCATCTATTGTATTTGAAATATTAAGATTCATCATATCTGTAAGATTGACAGAAAAATGTACCCCAAGACTGTTGACTGTCTTCGTCCACTACCTCACAGGATCCGTCCGCTTTTTATTGTCGGACCACTGTTATATGTATGTTACTAGTTGTATGGGTCCAATATTCACTATCTGTTTCCACTAATGTGATCTTCTACTCGCTTTGTTTATCTACTGATCGCTATGTTTCTCACTCTTCTCTGTGATTGGCTATTGTTTTTTTATTTGATTGCTAGTTCAAATATCATCGTACGTTATCTCCACTCCGGTAATTATACCACGCTGATCTGTCTCCCTTTCATCTTGTACTAGAAATTAAAGATACAACAAAATCAAGCACACACGCTTTATACTTAGACATTTTACTTAATATAGACACAGACGGGAAATTGGCAACTAATCTATACGACAAACGCGATGACTTCGGCTTTCCCATCGTAAATTTTCCACATTTAAGAATAATATCCCTCAGTCACCCGCACATGAAGTTTATATTTCACAAATGATCCGATATGCCAGGGCGCGTACAACATATGAAGATTTCTAATACAGAGGTAAATTGCTCACTGACAAATTATTGACACAGGGATATCGAAAACCGCGTTTAATGTCAATGTTCCGCAAATTTTATGGTTGGTATAATAGTCTTGTTTGCGATTACACTGTGAGAAATGTTGAGTCGCCTTTTCGTTGGCGGTTGTTGAGACGTCTGTACCAATTGTGACGAGGATTCACTACTCACGTATTTCATTGGACTTGACTGTGGACTCACGGCGGGTGTGACCGGTGGACATGGGATGCTTACTCCTCCATGGCACCTGATCCCACCTCTTGGTTTCCAGAGGTCCGTGTTTGTCCATTTTTACCGGATTTGTATCTATGTCCTGGACATTCTATTGATTTATACTTTGGTATCTGAGACTTTTTATAGTAATTCATGTGTTATGATATGACGTCACCATACTTCAGATGGTTAGAGATGAGAGACTTCATAGCGATAATGTTTTGATTAAAGGTTTAAAGGACGTCAAGACAGTAAAACAAATTATCATTTATAATTTCACTTTCATAAATTGTAGTGTTTCGGGTAAACTATTTATTTTCGCCTATACTTGTGTTTTTGGTTATGACTTGATGAGTTGACCCTTTGAACCACCAATAGCGGGATTAAGTACCAAGAAGAAAAACGTATAAACCGCTCACAATAGCTTCAGTCCACAGTCAAATGCATCAAACAGTTGCTTATAATTCCCTAGAAAAGGTATGAGATGATAAAATGCTTATGAAAGACGTGATTTCCAAATATATATATATATATATATATATATATATATATATATATATATATATATATATATATATATATATATATATATATATATATAAAGACCCTTTCATATGTTGTCATTAGATATACGCTTAGTCCCCCGAGGGGTCACAAAATGCTGTGAAACCCCGGGATTTTGTGACCCCGAGGGTGGATTGAACGTATATCTAATGACAGCATATGAAAGTGTATTTTTCTCTCATACCTTTTTCATAAACACAATTATATCATAATTGTTAATATGAAAACGTCCCCATTTTGAAAAACTATATCTTTTTTATTTGGTTACTACCCCTGGATATTTTAACATTTATTTTAAATACTCGACCCTGTAAATGGTAACGTCGTTGCAAATGAATTTGAATATCAACCCGTAATTTTACATTTTGAAGGAGTTATTGAAGAACATTGTTTTTTATGTTGATGTCATTTGTATTATTGTTAAGTATGGGTTTTCCTGTTGTCGATTTTTATGCACTGGAATATATGCACTGGATATCGGAGAGTACAATTCAATGCAACCCTTTCGAAGGTTGGCAATTGATCTACTTTTGACGTACTACTCACATTATATTATATATTAAGCAGCTCAAAATTAATAATAAATGTTTAAACTTTGATTTTATAAACAGCTTTCTTCTCATAAAATTTGTACTTGTAATCTTAATCAATATCTCATTGTTAAGATTTATTAAGCATTAAGCCTTTGATGAATGACATTTTTTACACATCTTCTGACGTTAACTTTTTATTATTTTTACCAACTTCTGATGAAATTGTGAAGTTAATTTCTCACGCCCAGTTGTTCCTTGCGTACACATTAATTTTCATTTTTATTCGACAATTTGCTTTATCATAAAGCCATTTAATTGTTAGTAGATCTCATCTTTTGTTTTAGACATTTTTTAGGTAAAATGATCTTGATATTTACAGTCACAATTCTCGTCTTTTGTTTTAGTTATTATTAGTGTTATTGTCATTTTGAAGTAGTTAATTACTGTACAGAGGGGAAAAAGCAAGAGGCCTATGGGCCATATCGCTCACCTGAACTGTGTTGGTATCTTACAAAATATGGGATAAATAATAACACTCCTTGGAAGTATAGGAGACTTAAAAATGAATGAAAATGAAAAAGCCGGGAAAGATGTAAAAACATGTCAAAAATGAATTTTCCAATGTATTCCAAACACATGCAATTGAATCATACATCCATGTAGATCACTCAGACGCAAGTAACAATGAAATTGAACCATACATCCATGTAGATCACTCAGACGCAAGTAACAGTTTTAGAGAAGAAGATTTTCAAAGAGGTGTACCCCCTGAGGCCTCTTTTGCCCCACCCTGGATCCACTCCTGGGCCGATCTGGCCGAAGTGATTAACTTGATAGAGGATTTTGAGCGGTTACTTTCTATAAAATTTCATAACAATATCTTCAATGGTTTTGAAAAAGAAGCTGATAGGGTGAAAATAAACCCCTTCATTTTTGCAGTCTTGAAAAGTTCATACCAAATTAAAAAAATTAAATGTCAACGATTTTTTTTTCAGGAAAGCATTTATCTACCAAACAACAGGTAAAACACATAAAATGAATGCATCATAATACATAAAAGGGGAGAAAATCAAAGATATCATACAAAAATGAATGAAAATTACAAAGTCTAAAAAGACGTCAAAAGGCGTCTAAATATTTATTTTCCGTTCTACAAAATTAACAAACTTGAATCATACATCTTATATATATTATGCAGTTACAATTAGTTTTTCAATCCATGCAGCAGTTCCGAAGGAAAAAATTTAAAGAGGGGTAACCCCTGAGACCTATTTTCCCCGCCCTAGATCCACCTCGAGGCCGATCTGGCCGTAATTCAAAAACCTGGTAGAAGACTTTCAGTACTTGCTTACTGTAAAGTTTCATTAAAATCCCTACAGGGGTTTAGGAGAAGAAGTCGAAAATGTGAAAAGGTAACGGACAGACAGAAGACGGACAAAAGGTCATCAAAAAAGCTCACGTGAGCCTTCAGTTCAGAGCTAAAAAACCACATTGTTTGAAGTAACTAAACACGCACGCCGATAAAAGCCCCGATCCAAAACATCATAAGATATCATCGGAATACTGTAAACCAAGCGGATATTTCCTATAAATGTTACTGTTGTTTTTAAAGCAAACACTATGATATTCACTATTTTACTGTGGGAATTCTTAGACTGATTGATAATACATTAGGGTTTGGAATTTAGTCAGGTCTCATACCACATTCATACAGTATTTAATAACTTTGGTGTTATATCTACAGTATTGTAAATATCGATATTTACTATAACAAACATGAAGACATATTATTACACACTTTACCTATAGCCAATGATATCAGCGCGATTTATGTCGCTATTTTAACCTCATGTACAATGACGAAAGGTAATTTTCGTAATTACGTAAACCTGTACTTGATACATAAACAATATGCTGCTTAAGTTTTCATTGATTGACACATAGTGTAGAGAGCATCTACCAATAAGTCACATAATCTTCTCTTTTCGTTGGCGGTTGTTGAGACGTCTGTACCAATTGTGACGAAGATACACTCCTCACGTATTTCATTGGACTTGACTGTGGACACACGGCGGGTGTGACCGGTCGACAGGGGATGCTTACTCCTCCATGGCACCTGATCCCACCTCTTGGTTTCCAGAGGTCCGTGTTTGTCCATTTTTACCGGATTTGTATCTATGCCTTGGACATTCTATTGATTTATACTTTGGTATCTGACATTTTATATATATATATATACATTTTAGAATATTTAATCTCAAGCGACCAGTCATTCCAATGCTCTATAAAACTGATTTCTATTTATAATGAGTATCAATGTCCTTGCATCCACCATACATGCCTCTTGCTGGCAACCATGTTAAACAAAGATTAATTGATTAATGATATTTCGTCATAATTGTATTTCCATTTGTTATTATTTATTTTGCGTGGCATGCTGGTAAGAGTAGCTTACCCCTTCTGAACACCTGGTCTCATTGCGTTAGTGATTCCCAATTGTTCTTCGTGTTGGGACCGGTTTTTATATTTTAATCTGTCGTATTCTAATGGACTTCTTCGTTAAACTTTGTGACTCATTTTCCACCTGTCATTACTATTGATATATATTATTTCATCTAACTACAACGTGGTTTTTATATTTTGATCTGTATGTTTACTTCCGTTTTCAAAAGGCTACACGAAACCGATTGAAAAATATTGCACTCAAGTATTTCGTTAGCGACACAGACAATGACAAAGAAAACTGACAGGCTTGTTAAACATTAATTGATCGATTCGATTAAGGAAGTCCTGTCATGTTCATTTATCATTTATATCAAAAAGTTAAATTTAAGATTTCATTATAAAAACGTTGTGACTAACGTAACAGTTGTGTAATTAACCATTTTATAAAAATAACACACAGTCAATCGATTATCAATAACGAGGAACTGTCAAACATGTTATATCAAAATTTCTTCTTGATTTTGTTAAGATTACATCGCAAAATTTTACAGACATCAGAATCATTTCAAGAACGGTAGATCGATCCATCATGATTTTGTTTTCAATCAAAGATGTATTATTCAATAAACATATCAAGTTTCAAAACAAAAGGGTTACAAGTTAATTTAATATATTTTTAAACTTATCCAAAACGATCGAGTAATCAACTATCCGATCTCGGAATATACTATCAGTTGTCCGTATCAAAGTGCAATGGATACAAGCTTCGTATTCGATTGTGATTGGTTCTATCGAAAATTATTGTAGGACAAATTGTAGACGACCTTTTAAATTGTCACTTGGTCAGGTAATAGATATGGGTGGTTTAGTGTAATAAAAATTTTGCGAAATTAAAAATAACAAATTCGTGGGGTTTTTTTTCTAAATTTTTTGTTAACTTGACATTCTACATATACTTTATCACAAGTACGGTGACGTCACAAAATATTCTCCATATATAACCTATATAACCTACCATTATAACACTAATGTCAGCTCGCGAGGCTAGGGAACTGCCAGTGATCTACGACTACTACTGTTAACATTGATATTTGTGCGTGTTGTTATTTATGCGATTTTCGTATGCAAACCATTCGCGAGGGTTTTCGTTTTACGGGATATCAGCAACTGTCCTTTGTTAGACAACTGTGAGGCTGGTACGCTAATAATTCTGCATAGCGTAAATTACACCCACGCGTATATTTCCACGTTTACAGTATAATAAATTCATCAAGAAGACAAAAAACAAACTAATAAGTTACTCATCAATCATTAAAGTTATGTTATTCTATAACGCTAATGTTTTCAAATACACATCTATTGACAACTTTAAGAATATAAAAAAATCTCAGATACCAAAGTATTATTCAAAAGAATGTCCAGGACATAGATACAAATCCGGTAAAAATGAACAAACACGGACCTCTGGAAACCAGAGATCAGGTGCCATGGAGGAGTAAGCATCCCCTGTCGACCGGTCACACCCGCCGTGAGTCTACAGTCAAGTCCAATGAAACACGTGAGGAGTGTATCCATGAATTGCCCACACGTTTTGCATTGTAGATTTATATAAAAAAACAAGTTTTTATGTATAATTTCTTAAGGTGACCATTCTTTTTATCATTGCAGATTTGGAAAATATGTTTTAAAAATCTCAGATACCAAATATATATAAATATTTAGGGTGTAAATATCCAGAATATAGATACAAATCTGGTAAAAATTGGACAAACACAGACCTCTGGAAATCAATAGGTGGAATCATGTGCCATGGAGGAGTAAGCATCCCCTGTTGACCGGTCACACCCGCCGTGAGTCCACAGTAAGATCCAAATGAAGCAAGTGAGGAACGAATCCTCGTCAAAATTGGTACAGACGTCTTAACAACCGCTATCGAACATTGAACTCAACATTTCACTTAGTGAAACAGAGTAATCGCAAACAAAAGTATTGTATCGACCGTAAAATTTGTGGAACGTTGACATCAAACGCGGTTTTCGATATCATTGTGTCAATAATTTGTCAGTGAGTAGACTACTTCTGTATATGAAATGGTGATATGTTGAAAATGCACTGGCATATCGGATCATTTGTGAAATATAAACATATTCGGGTGATTGTGGGATATAACTGTGGAACATTTACGATGGAAAAGCCGAAATCGTTGCGTTTGTCATCAAAACCTGTTTCTCAGTTTGATTTCTTTAATTGACCACACAACTGTCATTGTCGATTTAATTCAAATATAAAAATCTCAGATACCAAAGTATAAATCAATAGGATGTCCAGGACATAGATACAAATCCGGTAAAAATGGACAAACACGGACCTCTGGAAACCAAGAGGTGGGATCAGGTGCCATGGAGGAGTAAGCATCCCCTGTCGACCGGTCACACCCGCCGACTGAAGTTTGTAAGTCTGTTCTCTTAAAATGTCAAATGTCACAACTACGTGTTACCTGAACCCAATTTACACAATATCCGTAAAAGGTCTCCGTAACTGTCCTATTTTCCAGGTAACGATTTATATAATATAAATCTATTATAAAATATTGAGATGTCATCTCGGCACAAGCACCTTACCATATCGGCATGATCAGGTTCTGGTGCACGGTTGTGTTTTATATATATGCATATTGTAATATTCAATCGAGTCAAATTTTGATCAATATTGACAAACTCCACACACCTAGTTAATGGTATATGTTATGAACAGACACACACACACACACACACACACACACACACATGTTAATGAATCCGTTATAGGTTTGAAGAATTGATATGACCTTTTAATGTGCAAGATACAAATTAATACATAAAGTTACCGGCTGAATAAATAATATGTGTAACAGATCAACAACCCGCAGGCATGTAAGCCTATAATTGACTAAAATGGTTATACATACTAAAATAAGAACACCTTTCCTGTCATACGTCCATTCATCTTATCGTGAATGAATTATTGTCTGCTAGACAACAACACAATAGAATTATACCACGTTAAATTAAAATACGTGACCTAGTTCAACATATTTTAGCATAATATTATGAATTAAGAAACTCTTGAGCATTATAACTTTGGTATTATAACATTTCTAGATACGTCATAATTTCGTGTTCCATTTTCTGCAGACAACTACCCTGCTAAAGGTCCAATGTACAATATACAGCTTTAACAAGGTGTTTACTTTATCTTAAGTCAATCTATTAGTATCGGATGTCGTATGACAGAGAAACGAACGTTTAGCGTCTCATTATGTTAAGCCCCGATATGCCGCCAGCTTTTGTTTTCGGTCGTATAACGGGTTTGGCAATATATCGAGGTTTACTATTTTCGAGGTATAATCGTTTTCATCATGCCATATCTTTAATCCCTGTTGTATATCATATCGTGATTACAACACACAATAGTAATTTGGATATTTTGTTAATTGTTTAAACTTGGATAATTTGGCCATCCTATTAAAATGGCCAAAACTAAACCGTCCAAAACATGTAGGGAGTACATGTGCGACGGTCGGAAAATCTAGATCTGTTTCTAATAATAACCCTGAAACATTTCTAATGTTAACTGTTTTTTTGTTTAAATGACTCTTTGACAGGCCGGTAATACAAAGGTTTTAAGTCTATATATCACATCTACTCATAACTATTTCTTGACGTGTAATAATTGCTTTGTAAGCACACGACGTGTCGATTTTCCCCAACTCTCACGGAAGCTAGATTTGAAAATTGTGACACTCGTAAGCTGGTCCCCGTCAGACTACTACACTTTGTTCATACAACCGGATACAAGTTTATGGCACGTGATATTCAAGTATTTTCCCTTTGCAACCGTAGTATAACGAAAACAACCTATCGTCGTCTAGCAGTTTTACTAACAGCTGCTATTTTCACCTGGTCTGGCGATACGGTCGAGGGAATTAACATGGTATAAATTACCATTTGTACGGGAGAATCGACGGCGGATGGCGTTATGTCGGTCTTGGGGTAATAACGGGGGATTATATGGGAGGAAATCTCTCCTTCAAGAAATAGTGGCGTTATGCGGGGTTATCGGGGTGATACATATATATATATATATATATATATAATTCGTTATATAATGTGTTTCGATTGGCCAATACTGGTTCAGCAATATGCGTTATACAGTATTCCAGTTTATGGCATAACTTGGCATACAAACATGCCCTTGACAATCAGCAGCCGGAATGACTTTAATCCTAACATTTCCTATCTTCTGCCTACATGAGTAACTGCAACTTTTTTTCAAATTCGACATGTGGAAAATCAATGCGCGGTAAATTAAAATTCACTTTAGTTACTCTTGTACTTACGGTAAATAAAAATTCACTTTGTTACTCTTGTATTTACGGTAAATTAAAATTCACTTTAGTTACTCTTGTACACACGGTTTCTGAGCGTAAACTGACCCATGTTATGTTGTATCGTATATCATAGATACAAATTAGCTCCATGTATCATTCCAAATAAATTTGTAATCTAAATATAAATAGTACACTTTATTCTCAACCCAATTAATGGTAATATTTAATATTAATTGAGAATTCCGTTATCCGGGGATCATAAGCTTCATCCATTTCGCAGGGACTAAGGTCACGGGTCATGTAAATATTTTATTGACGAAAAAAAAACACCTAATAATGATAACGTATATTAATAATAACTTTAACTCACGGCGGTTGTGACGTCCATGGCACCTGATCCTACTTCTGGATTTTCATAGGTCCGTGTTTGTCCAATATTCACCAGTTTTATATCGTATATGAAAGTATATTGTATCCTGGACATAATGATTTACACTTTGGTATGTGATTGTATATTACATACTTACTCCATCAAATTACTATTGTTTTTATTTACAGAAAACAAAGATTGTCCGGATTGTTTGGAAAGAGAAACGTTTATCAACTGTGCTGATATTTCTATTTTGGATGAAAGAGTATTTGAGAACAAGAAGAGAACATATAAACATCGTGTCAGAAGACAGGCCAATCTAGGTATGAATAACTTTCATCAAATGAATTTCCAAGATCAAAGTATGTTCTTCCCACCTGGATATCAACGTCAGACTTCAACACAACAAGAACAAGTTTCGACAAACACTCACAACGGCAACACTGCAAATAGTCCACATCCTCAAAGTCTCACTGAAGCCCAAATAGGTATTGGACAAATAAACGGACAAACACATCAGTCAATGAATAGTTTTACCAACACAAACCCGGATGTACAGACTTCAGCAAAGTCACATACAGGTTACGTGCAAAACATCCACTCTACCGTTAGCACAAACAGTGGCCACAATAATCGCCACAATATGAGAGACATCCAATCCCACGTACCTGTCCATGAGCCGTCTGTAATGTCTCACGTTACACATATAAACCGAGGTCAAACACATAATATAGACCACTCTGGTACTGTGCATTCGACAGCATTTCATACTGAACAACATACTGCTGGAGGACAAGGCAGTGGAACTGTGCATCATCAACAAAATACTCAAAGTGTTAATTCCCATATCTCATCGCTTGACGCCACTGGCAATCCTGCCCATGTAAACCAACATCAGTCACATTTAACAGAAGTGTCATCTCATATTCGAGGTACAGGACCACCTTCATCGTCACAAACAATACAGTCATCGTCATCATTTTCACACACAGCAGGGTCATCTCCATCATTTAATCCACACACATCTGGATCGTCTTTAAGGTCACATTCTCATGCAACGAGGTCATCTTCTATATCTGAACAGCAAGGGACAGGGTCATTTTCGGTCTCACATACACAGTCAATGGGGTCGAATTCAATGTCTATGTCACACCCCGGAGGATCCATATCTCAATCACATATAATGGATTCTACCTTAGAAGCTCGTTCACAAACCGATTTAAGAAATCAACATCCATCTGTTGGAGCGACGACTATCTCTCATCACAGAACAACACACTTAAATGAAAACCGAAATGTAGGGGTAGAAGGACCTGCTAAGCACGAAGTCTCTGGTGCGTCAGTAAGAACTGATTTTAATATGTTTAGTGAATCCACACATCCGTCCCCATATCCCGGTCACAAAACCAATGAAGGTCAACAACATTTTAAATATGCAAATACGAAGGATAAATCTGTCAAGAAGAAAAGCAATCCATCTGGACCTGAGGTAAACGTAAGTAATGTTAATCATACAAATGGCCAATATAAAGGAAAGGGGGGCACAATGCAACACCAATCATTTTCCACGTATAATAAAACTACAGGCAACAGTGATAACTACAACAATAACGGAAAGAACGGGAGTTATGGTAGGTCAATGGAGACAAGAGGACAGTTGCATGCATTTCACAATGGGAATGGACAACTTGTAGAGGGGTATGTACCTGAAGGACAGAACACTAATAATATGGATTTCAGTAATTCAATGAAACAAAATATGCATGCACAGACACATTTTGCCGGAGATAACATTCATGTTGATGGAGGTAATGGTGTTTTGCAAACAGGAATGCCATCACATGATCACACCCATGTGCATGTCAATAATCCTAGTGGAACCGGCACAATACATCACACCCATGTGCATGTCGATAATCCTAGTGGAACCGGCACAATACATCACGCCCATGTGCATGTCAATAATCCTAGTGGAACCCGCACAATACATCACGACCAGTTTCACGGTATAAACCATAACACAGGTGTCAATCCTGGATTTCAAAATACTCCCGGAACCATGGAAAATAAAATTGTGGGTGGTGAACCCATTCCAACGGAATCTCATCTAGGAATTGATCCACCACCACTAGTTATACCAGAACCCAGTTTACCTAACAGCGAAAGTTTAACCGGAAGTGTAAATCCACACATGCCGTTAAACAGCAATCGTCAGCCATTTTCTACAACAATTGTTGGACCCGATCTAGACACTGTAGTAGATGCTACAAAGGTATTGGTAAATTCTGGACAGGGAGAGTTTAATGCAGTTAGCCAAGGAGCTGTCATAAATAGGAATCTGCTAAACAATGCTGGAAATACAATACAACATATAAATATGCATCATGATAATCCGGCAATAAATGCGAACATAAACTCTATGAAGAATACTTTAACATCCTCTGGAATAAACGCCGGAAGTCACGTGCCAGAAATTCCCCATATGACAGATACCAATTCCCATAGCAACACATTTACCGGACCAATGCGGGGAGTTGGAGGAATGTCAGTGCCTCCGATCCCCACTGAATTGAGGAATGTCCAGCCGCATATCAATATAGCTGCACCCGGTATAAACATGGGAAGCGGAATGTCGCCAATGAATATGCACATGTCTGTAGTCCCCACTGGAATAGTGCACGTCAATCAAGAGAATAATTTAGGCATTGCAACAATTAACCACGGAGGGAACATTCCACCGAATATCCCAATGCAACCAACAGCATTACTGAATACACATCAACAGATAAATATGGTTGCCCCAGGGACTTGGTTGCCACCTTTCATAAATGTTAATCGCAGAAATGGACCGATAAATCAAGGCACGAACTTCCAAAACGGAATGCCTCCTGCGATTCAATCGGTGAGCAATAGTCATTCAGATGGTGTGGCCAACATGGCGCATCAAAATATCAATTCCCCAACAAACGCTGGGCAACAAAACAACGAAAATCTTCGAAATAACAATGATTTTTCCATATCTTCACAAAATACAGTATCTCATTCTGAAATACCCGAGAATGTAGATCCCAATGGAGCAGCAGATATGCAGACTCAAAGAAATGCAGAGGCATTATCTACTAGTAATGATATGAACACGCGCGAGCAAGGTGTAATGAGGAATAATTATGTGGAAGTCAAATATTGAATTCTTTAATTTAATTAAAAGTATATTATAAATAATATAATATTTAATAAATATAATAAGTATCAACAAAGTAATATACCAAATAATGATTTGAACAATGAGGGTATTCCTCAGTCATTCCACCATATTGCGATGCAGCCTACAGCGATGATGAACAACAACCACCATGCTAATGTTGTTCCTAACAGACCAGGGATATCGCCTATCATTACAGTCAATCAGAGAAATGGACCAAGCCAGCAAGTTACAGATGTTCATAATGTAATGCACCGAACGATTCATTCAAATACACAAAACACCGAAAACCACAGAAATGGAGAGGCTCATTCGATGGCATCGCAAAATGCTGCAAATATTGGTTTAAACACACCCGAGAAAACTGCGATGTTTGAAAACAGGGGCAACATGCAGACATCGACAACCAATCAAATGATCGCAAATGGGCAACATCCTCTACAGGTTCATCCGCATAACAATATAATCCCTATTGGCGCAAACAATATACAGGGGATTCCTCCAACAATCCATATTCCTATGCACCCAACAGCCATACTGAACACAAATGCACATATAACTATGCCTACCGCCGGGACAGGAATACCACCCTTTATAACGGTTACAAACAGAGGTGGTATCAGTCAAAGAATCGCAAATGTAAATGGTGGTATGCAGCATATAGACCATTCTATTGGAGATGGTCGCTCACATGGTATTACTCATACAAATCATCAGAACATTAATTATCCAACAAATCCAAGTCTACAAAACAACGGACACATACATAATGCTGAAACGTCCGCGATGTCCAAACAAAATCAAGTCTCGGTCCATGAACATACAAACGAGAAACGTATCG
Source organism: Atrina japonica (assembly GCA_030159075.1). Classification (NCBI taxonomy): domain Eukaryota; kingdom Metazoa; phylum Mollusca; class Bivalvia; order Pterioida; family Pinnidae; genus Atrina; species Atrina japonica. The sequence continues at coordinate 393,352 of BROG01000393.1, read as the reverse complement.
TTTCAAGTGGAGCACCCGAGGTACCTACCCCAGGAAGCGGAGAGACTGGTAGGCAAACGATCATAGACGGACAACCTGTTATGAGACACAATAATGAAAAAATAGTGGAAAACAATGCTCAGATTTCACCACATCAACCACAAAATCCAAATAATATTATGTTTCCACAACCTACGGTTATGCAAGTAGGTGGTACAGGGATGCCTATCAGTGGACAATTATTGGGGAATTCTTACCCACATCATATTCATGGCGTTAATGGTGTACTCGAATCTATGAATGGCCCGGCTGGGGGGCCTATAATTCATAATGCAGTAGGTGTTAGAGGTAACGTGCCTAATCAGTTTGTTAATACACATCAAACAGACAACACACCAATGAGTAATGAAATGAACAATTTCCACAATGTTCAAACCTTACGGGGACAACCTGGGAACCCAGAACATATGATTTCGCACGAAAGCACTCATACGATGTCCAACACTCAACCATCCATTCCAAATTCAGAAATAAAACAAATGCATGATAATAGCTTTAGAGGAAATGTTCAAAATCTACAAAGTCAGATCAAGCAAGATAATGTTGGCTTCCAGTCTTCAATGCAGTTCAGGCAGACAGATGAAAATACTGGGTCAAAAAGTCCAGACGCTAATAACACACATGTACAATACGTACATACCGAAATGGGACCAATGATACTGGAAAGAACAAATGTATCAAGTGAAAAAGGTCCAAATGGTCAATTGATTCATAAAACCACGTCTCATTTCATTAATCCGGTAACGGGTGTCCGTTTTGTTCAGGAAATGGTAAATTATGGCGAGTCTACCCAACACACCGGAAATGATGGCACTGTTGTTGGTTTGCACCATTCTTCACCGGAAGTTCGTACCACCGAAACACATAATTCCGCTATTAATACACATGTACAATACGTCCATACCGAAATGGGACCGATGATACTGGAAAGAACAAATGTATCAAGTGAACAAGGTCCAAATGGTCAATTGATTCAGAAAATCACGTCTCATTTCATTAATCCGGTTACGGGTGTCCGTTTTGTTCAGGAATCGGTAAATTATGGCGTGTCTACTCAATACACCGGAAATGATGGTACTGTTGTTGGTTCGCATCATTCTTCACCCGAAGTTCGTACCACCGAAACACATAATTCCGTTTCGCATGGAAAGCCACACAGTGCGCAACAAAATAGCTTTAATCATTTGTCAAATAGAGTTACAACTAACAATGGAAACTTTGATACAATAACACAAGACAATACAAACCAAATGGGACAATCATCCAGCAATGGAATGGACAACATTCCGTCAGGAAACACAATGGACCACTATCAACATACTGATAACAAATATCATCATACACAGAAGGGGACGGATACAGTAACAAAACAGGATAATTCAACAGTTCATGCGAACCATATGGTACAACATCCAGACAATCTGCCAGCGTTACAACAGAGTAATAAAAAACTAGATCCCGTTATCGAGAATACCTCAAACGGAAGAAGCACACACACACCTAACCAGATAATGGATACCTCTACTTCCGGACAAATACGATCATCCGGTCATCATCACACAGATTCGAATTCCGAAGCTAATGCAAATATATATCTTACTACTCCCTCGGATCTGGGGAAATCTGGACCAATAAAGAAAGGTTCCGAAAACAAAGAAGTCGTAGAACATCGGATAAATATAAACTTAAACGGACTACAGAACACGGATCAACAGAAAGAACTAGGAAATACAATACAACATACAACTACAGATGCAGCGATCCACCATACAAGTGGTTCCAATTTGGTTGTTGGACATGATAATGAAACTCCGTCAGCCAGTACAATGAAAGCAAATGATCAAACAACAACCCAATATGAAACACAAAGTAACGCTGCTAGTGGTTCGTCATTACATCAGATGCAACCTAACACCGCTATACAATCAGAAAGGACTATGGAGCTCACACACGTCCCTATAAATGCAAGACAAAATCTAAATAAAGCAGAAAATGGAGAACTTCAGCATAAAGAATTAAATTCTGGAATTATTAAAGGCCAAGAAGGTAATTCAATCCAAAAGACAAAAGGCAAAGTTTCACAACATTCTACCCATGGAGTTGTCCAGATTAAACAAACGAACAGTGAAACTAATCTACACTCACATGGTGATGTCAACAGCGGTAGAGGAAGTAAAGGTGAAATGGAAAAGCAAAAACCCAATGACGTTCAAAGCAACTCAGTGAATATATTTGGTAACTCCGGAAATGTTGGTCAAGATAAAACAACGTATGTAAAGGAAAATAGCCAGTTGCAGAACATGAACAACGAATCGAACGTACACTCAAACGGACATCTCAACAGCGGCACAGTAAGTACAACTGAAAATGTGCAGCAACAATCACCGGAAAATCATAATCAAAATATTATACACACAGCTAACGAGGTTAATACTGTTTCAAATGGACGTGAGATTAGAACTATTGAGAATACAGAAAATAAAAAGGCAATGAACACACAGAGAAGCCAAACTGCCACTAGCGACAACACTAGATCACAAAATAATGTAGGTACACATTCTAAAAAGGTGAACCAACATATAGAATCTAACAATGTCGGTACAATCAATCGAAACTCAAAATTACCTAGTAGTGATGTGAACAGTTTGGGTCAAACCAGTCATACCAATGGATCCATTAATTCTCAGCAACAGAGAGAAAATGATCCCATACAAGCGGCATTAGCACAAAACCAAACTGAACTCGCCGACATCCTTCTGACCGAGAAAATCATGGCATTCCACGAACGTGGATCACGTAACAATCCGACGATTAGAAGTGAAAGTGTTCCGGAAGTTCAGCATAATCATGAAATAAACTACACCCCACCAACACCAACACATGCCATAGAGCACAACCCAACACTATTCGAAAGCACACAGTTTACAAGTGCTGAGCCATATTACATAAACGAAGAGGAGCGATTGCTAATGATGGATAAAAAAGAAATTAAACCGAAACCAAATCCACAGGTAACAAATCCATCAAAACCATTTTTAGCTGAGCTACGGGAATTTAGTACATCGGAAAGGGAAAATACCAATGGTTTAATAGACAAAATAGGAGAACGTTCAACGTCTTCCCGCCCACAACAAGATATGTTTCCAGAAAATGTGTCACAAAAATCAAATCTGAATTTAGAACAAATACGTGGATCTCCGCACCACCAGAGAAAAGTTTTAAAAAAAGAAAAAATAAATTCTGAGACCAATTCTCATGTTGATAAAAACATCCCAAATGCTTCTTCACCATCCCAAAGTGACAATTCCAGTGCTATAATTGACGGGAATGTTCCTAGACGCAACAAGGAACCGCCAACATTGCACGAAAACATTGAATCCACCAACAAAGGTAGTGCACCGAGGGATACTGGTATAACTGCTACAACGGCACAAGATACATTAAAGCCGAATGGGCGTGGTCGTAGAATGGTTACCTTGTCGAATTTACGAAAACATCCAAATACGGAATACCCGTCTACGACACCAGAATATGACTTTTCGTCGAAGACGCAACAATATGTTACAAAAGCACAACAAGAGAAAGGAATTAGTATTCATAAATATAGGAACACGGGATCTTTGCAACCAGATACCGACACTCAATCATCTCTCTCAAGCAAACTTGTTGAAAACCATTCAATTAAGCAAAATGAAAATATTTCAGAAAGTGTCAAAGAAACACTGTATCAAAATTCTAACACTAAAAATTCTGGAAATTTATCAGTACCCAGACAAAGCCCACAATACAGCACTTCGGAATCCGATAGCAAAATGCGTTCCATGGTGCCAGACATAAAGAAATATTCTTCAAAAGACTCCCAAATTGGTAGCCAATATGACCAGGAGATGGGAAGCAGAATAACCACACTTTCGTATTCGACTCAAAATAACAAAGAATCTAAATTCCAAACTACCCATAGATCCACAATGTCAAATAGTTCAAAGACAGGCTCTGTCACAAAGACAGGTTCACAAAATGTAGGCTATGAACAGTCCGAAACTGGACAGGAGTTGTCTTATCCAAGTTCAAGTAATGATAGAAATTCAAGAAGTCAACTCGAACACGGAACAGGACGTAAAGTAGTTCAACTTTCATATTCAACTCCAAGTAACAAACAATCGCAGTATACAGCCACAGAGGGCACCACCATGTCAAGTGGTTCACAGTACATCACCACTGTGTCTGGCAAAAGGACAGCCAATTTGTCATACCAGAACTCAAATTCTCTGGTAAAACAAAATGGGAATTCTGAGTACAATGACATTAGTTCTACACAGCAGTCAGGCACTGTGAAGAAACCGTCAATTTCTAGTGAGACCAATAGAATAACTAGCATGTCAAACAATCACGGAACAGGACGTAGAGTAGTCAAGCTTTCCTACTCTACTCCAAGTAACAGAGGCTCACGATACCCATCATCAACAACCCAAAGTACAACAAATGCAAATGAATCTACGGATTCCGGTAGAAAGAGAGTCACCTTATCATACCGAAGAAAAAGTACTCCAAAGTTTGAAACTACAACGAGCAACAGACAACAAAGAATTCGATATGACAGTAATGGACGTAGAATAGTTTCATTGTCATATTCGACTCCCAGTAACAGAGCTTCACAATTCAGGTCTACATCTACACAAAGTTCCGTAAACGAAAATGGCTCTGGCAGGAGGACGGTCACCTTAGCCTATCGAAATTCAGATAGATCAATCAGATATGGAGGTCGTGATGCAGACGCAGGTGGAAACACTGGATCAGGGAGAGGTTCAAGCACTGTGGTCGCCGAGGAAAATGTTATTACAACTCCGTCTACTCAGATTGAGCCACATTACAGACAACCGGAAGTGGCGGATACTGTAACGGCATCTTACCTCGCAAACGAGGCTGAGGCAGGAAGTATTTCATACCAATTAACAACCGAAGGTACAGGCATGTATGCAGATAAACAACAAATCGGTGGACAAGCAACAACGACGAACTCACAAAACACGCAGTTATCCGGGGAAGGTTATGGAGTAGATACTGCTCAACAGAAAGATACACAAGACACACATACCGGAAATATAAAGCAACAGGCATTTTCTTCTAATGTAGACACCTCGGTCAATGAACAACAGACAAGTTTGCAAGATACAGATAAAGGAACAGATCAGCAATCATTTTCTTCTTTTGGAAATGGTGGGGCTAAAGATCAACAAACGTATACCTCAGTGGTGCAAAATACTGCAGAACAATCGTATAATCCAGCAAACCAGTCGAACACAGTCGGGTCTAATGTTCGGATTACTGACATGAGTCAAAAGAAATATTCCACAATCGAACAAAACAGACAGGCTGGTCAACATTCTTCGAAAGATGCTCCTGATACAGTCGAAGAAACATATGTTACACCCAAAGCTAATAACCAAATGAATAACCCTCTAGATGGACAGATCAAAACCTCAGTTCAGGAACCTTACTATAAACAAGTAGAAACCAAAGGCAAGGAAAAACCATCTTATTCCCCTGACGTTAGCAATAAATTATTGGAAAATACAGACATGGGTTCCTCCGCCGCCGATCCTTCTTCCTCTTTTATAATGAATGACAGACAAGCACGTATTCAGTCTAGGGATGGCACAGGACATAAAACAGTAAATCTATCATACTCTAAACAACGTTACAATGATACACATTATATGGATGGTCAAGTACAAGGAATAAATTCACCAGGTACAGGACCTACAGAGAAGGGTAACGATATGTACAACTCCAATGTCTGGAATGCAGACAATAATAGTACGTACTCTCCAAATGTGCAAATTACTGGAGCAAGACAGGAAATAAATGTTTCTAAATTCTCACAAACTGGAGAAGCTAGCCACCAACCATATTCCACTAATACACAAAATAGAGGTTACGTTCAGGAAACTTATAAGAGAGAAAGTAGCACTAGTGCTACGTATTCTAATGGTCCAAACAAAGATGTGATTACAGATCAGAAATACTCTACGAGTACTGCAAATGTTGAACAGAAAAATGTAGAATCCAAGCCCACAGGATCCCATCACGATATATACACACAAAATCAACAGGGTATCGAATCTAGTATTCAGACCGGAAGTGACGGAAACAAAAAAAATCTTGAAAATGCTCAAACTGGGACAGAGAGACCTAGCCACGTTACCCAGGACACAAACACAGCAACAAACACAGGACAGAGTCAATCACTAGGTACAGAGCCACAGAACACTGGTGATCAGACGTATTATTCCGATATAAAGGGTAGTGGTACGGTTCAACAAGCTGGGACTCTTAATGGTGCCACAAATCAGCAAGCAGATATAAAAGCCCAAAACACAAAAGAAATTCAACAGGCAAACACTCAATCAGGAGGAGATATACATAATCAAAATCGTCTAAATTCCAAAACAGATGCCACCTCTACAGAGCCACATGGTCCAGGAGTTCATAACACACGTAATAGTCAAGAGACTAAATCTCTTGGAATGGGCTCAGAAAGTACAACAAAGCATTCGATTTATCCTGATACACAAGGTAGCGGTATTGCACTAAGTTCGGCAAGTCTTATGGAAGATTCAAGTCAACAAATGAACCAACATACTGTAAACCAGTCATATAATGTACTCAAAACATCAGCAGATCAACAGACGCACACACAAAATGTACCCAACACTGCTTCACAGTCCAACGCGGGCCGACATCAGCAATACCATACTAATTCTAGGTCGGATCCCGCTATATCAGAGAGTCGTGACGTTAATAACAAACTCATTAATGAGCAGTCTCAATCTCAATTTTCCGGCATGGAACAAGGAAGTACTTTAACGATGTCTAATACTTCTAATACGAAAAGTCCTGGTATTCTTAACGGAGCCTCGAATCAACACGAAAAACAGTATGTTACTGATCAGTCAAGTATGCTACCCAAACATACAAGAGAAGATCGACCGACGAACATTGAAAATCAACAAAATACCGCTACACAATCTGGAGGAGGCGGACAGCAATATCCTCTCAATTATCAATCCGGAATTACTAATTCAGAGACATCTATACAATCCAAAAATACAGAAGCCGATCAAACGATTCTCAATCCAAACGGGCGAAATACTGTTTCACGATCTGAAGGAGAAAGCCATCAACAATATTTGATCGATACTCAAACTGGAGTTACAAATTCAGAGGCACATACCTCTGATGCTCATGAACCAGGCGGCGGTCGACAATCTCAACTTCCTAGCGTAGAATCAGAAAGTGTAAGAACGCAGTCAAACGTTCCTGAGACACGCAGTAGTGGAATTCACCAACAATCGGGAAATTTGAAAAGTGTATCGAATCAACAACAACACTCTTCTAATAAGATTGCACACAGAGATGTAGGTGAACAACCACATTTTACCAGAACACATCCTCAAGTAACGTCTTCAGATCAGCCATCTGAAGTCGATACCAAGCAGCCACATTCTCCAACTAAACAGAATGAGGTCTTAAATCAACAGGAATACACAACAGGAGCAACCAATGGAAGGACAAGTCAACAACAAATTTCCCTGAATGAACAGGTAGGGGAGCTTGGCTCGCAAGCATACTCACAAGAGACACGTATTGGAGTCAGAAATAAGCAGTCATACTCCCCTGGTATGCAGTTTCAAAGTACAGATCAAAACATTAATGCACAAACAGAAGGTCTGAGTAAACAGACCTACATACAAAGTACACAAACGACAAATATCGATCAACCGTCATACGCTCAATCTGGAAGTACTACAGATGTACCGTCTACAGAGGGAAATGTGCATGGAAAGGATGCTGCTGATCACACATACTCTCAAACAGCTCACAATAGTGACGGCAAACAGTCACGATACCCTACTAATGTACAGAGAAATAAAGAGGCAACTCAGGATGTTAGATATCAAAATATGATTGATCATGTTCCCGGATCTCAAAGCCGCGGTGGTGATCAACAGTACATTAGAGATGCGCAACCCGGGGAGGAAAGTCGACAAGGTTACTCTCATGATACCCGTACTACTCCTACCTCACAAACAGGAGCCATCAGTGAACAAGGTTACACTCATGATGCACATAATTCTCGTAACTCACAAACAGGAGACGTCAGTCGACAAGATCACTCTCATGATATGCATAATTCTCCTAACGCGCAACCAGGAAACGTGAGTCGACAAGTTCATTCTCAAAAAATGCATAATTCTCCTAACTCACAAACAGGAAACGTGAATCGACAAGGTCACTCTCATGATACACATAATTCTCCTAACTCACAAACAGGAGCCATTAGTCAACAAGGTTACACTCGTGATACGCATAATTCTCCTAACGGGCAACCAGGAGACATCAGCCAACAAACCTCAGATGGCACTCAAAATAAAAACATTGGTCGAACAACATATACGACAGATACACAATTCGAGGGAACAAATCAACCACAAATTCCTGTAAATACAGAGTCAGGAAGTTCACATCAACAACTCATGTCTGACAATACACAGTACGCTGTTAATACAGAGTCAGGAAGATCACATCAACAAATAATGTCTGACAATACACAACATCCTGTAAATACAGAGTCAGGAAGATCACATCAACAACTAATGTCTGACAATACACAACATCCTGTAAATACAGAGTCAGGAAGATCACATCAACAACTAATGTCTGACAATACACAACTTCCTGTAAATACAGAGTCAGGAAGATCACATCAACAACTAATGTCTGACAATACACAACTTCCAGTAAATACAGAGTCAGGAAGATCACATCAACAACTAATGTCTGACAATACACAACATCCTGTAAATACAGAGTCAGGAAGATCACATCAACAACTAATGTCTGACCATACACAACATCCTGTAAATACAGAGTCAGGAAGATCACATCAACAACTAATGTCTGACAATACACAACTTCCTGTAAATACAGAGTCAGGAAGATCACATCAACAACTAATGTCTGACAATACACAACATCCTGTAAATACAGAGTCAGGAAGATCACATCAACAAGTCATGTCTGACAATACACAACTTTCTGTAAATACAGAGTCAGGAAGATCACATCAACAAGTCATGTCTGACAATACACAACATCCTCTAAATACAGAGTCAGGAAGATCACATCAACAAGTCATGTCTGACAATACACAACATCCTGTAAATACAGAGTTAGGAAGATCACATCAACAAGTCATGTCTGACAATACACAACTTCCTGTAAATACAGAGTCAGGAAGATCACATCAACAAATAATATCTGACAATACACAACATCCTGTAAATACAGAGTCAGGAAGATCACATCAACAAATAATGTCTGACAATACACGGTACCCTGTAAATACAGAGTCAGGAAGATCACATCAACAAGTAATGTCTGACAATACACAACATCCTGTAAATACAGAGTCAGGAAGATCACATCAACAAATAATGTCTGACAATACACAACATCCTGTAAATACAGAGTCAGGAAGATCACATCAACAAGTAATGTCTGACAATACACAACATCCTGTAAATACAGAGTCAGGAAGATCACATCAACAAGTAATGTCTGACAATACACAACATCCTGTAAATACAGAGTCAGGAAGATCACATCAACAAGTGATGTCTGACAATACACAACATGGAGACATTATTCCTCCAGTTGTACCGGAAGGCCTTACTCGGCTTAGGTCTGAAGGTACTCAACATAAAAACATTGATAAAAAATCATATACAACAAATACGAAAGTAGAAGGACGAAATCTACCCGAATACACTTCAGATGTGCAGTCAGAAGGAAGGAATCAACAAGAAATGTCAAACAATACGCAATATGAATATCCCCCAGGTATTAGAAATAATGGCGAAACTAGTCAAAACTATCTCTCTGATTTAAATAATGGTCGACAAACATATGGAAACGTTCAAAATGGTTTTAAAGGTCAGCAGGTTGATATTGCCGCAAAATCTTTAGTCATAGATCAAGATAAAAACTCCCCTAATACCAACAAAGAGGGCGCTAATAAAATACAATATCCTAACAATATGGCAGATACCCAAACTAATGTGGCAAATACCCAAACTAGTACATACATAGAGGGCGCTAATCCACAACAATCTCCTAACAGTGTAGCAGATACCCAAACTGGAGGACAGGAATACTCTCCTAATACAAACATAGAGGGCGCTAATCAACAACAATATCCTAACAATATAGCCGATACCCAAACTGAGGGTAAGAAATACTCCCCTAATACAAACATAGAGGGCGCTGATCAACAACAGTATCCTAACAATGTGGCCGATACTCAAACTAATACATACACAGAGGGCGCTAATCAGCAACACCCTAACATTGTAGCAGATACAAAAACTGGAGGACAGGTTCACTCTCTAAATATAAACATAGAGGGCGCTAATCAACAACAATCTCTTACTAATGTAGGAAATACCCAAACTGATACAAACATAGAGGGCGCTTATCAACAACAATCTCTTAATAATGTAGGAAATACCAAAACTAATACAAACATAGAGGTCGCTAATCTAAAACAATACCCTAACAATGTGGCCGATGCCCAAACAGGAGGACAGGTTCACTCTCCTAAGACAAACAGAGAGAGCGAGAATCATCAACACTACCCCAACAATGTGGTCGATGCCCAAACTAATACATACATAGAGGGCGCTAATCAACAACACCCTAAAATTGTAGCAGATACAAAAACTGGAGAACAGGTTCACTCTCTGAATATAAACATAAAGGGCGCTAAACAACAATCTCCTAACAATGTGGCAGATAGCCAAACTGGAAGACAGAAATACTCTCTTAATACGAACATAGAGGGCGCTAATCAACAACAATACAGTAACAATGTAGCCGATACCCAGACTGAGGGTAAGGAAAACTCTCCCAATACGAACATAGAGGGCGCTAATCATCAACAGCATCCTAACAATGTGGCAAATACCCAAACTGCAGGACAACAATACCCTCCTAATACAACCATAGAGGGCGCTAATCAACAACAATATCCTAGCAATATGGTCGATACCCAACCTAATACATACATAGAGGGTGCTTATAAACAACAATCTTTTAACAACGTAGCCGGTACACAAACTGAGGGTAAAGAATACTCTCCTAATACATATCAAGAGGGCGCTATTCAAGAACAGTCTCCTAACAATGTAGCCGATACTCAAACTGAACGTAAGGAAAACTCTCCTAATACGTACATAGACGGCACTAATCAGCAACAATCTCCTAACATTGTCGGACATACCCAAACTGGAGGACAGGAATACTCTCCTAATACAAACACAGAGGGCGCTAACCAACAACAATATCCTAACAATGTAGCAAATACCCAAACTAATACGTACATAGAGGGCGCTAATCAACAACAGTATTTATCAGATGTACAATTGAAAAGTAAAATCCAAACAAAAAATCAATTACAATATTCCGCCGACGTACAGACTGCAGAAACTATACAACAAACAAACCCTCATAACAGAAGCACTGACCCACAGTTGTATTCACCCGATTTAGAACCCCGAGTCATAGGACAAGAAATTACAAATACGGGAAATGAACATATCGGACAACAAACTTATTTTCAAGATGGTCAAGAAGAAATCAATGGAAAAGCGTCAACCGCTGTAGATACATCAAACGGATCTACTGATAAACAAGTGTATTCGTCGGGTACACAGCCTGTAGCTTCTGCTCACAAATCCGATTCCACCGGTATACAGAGTTTCAATAACGGAATAGATATCTCCGGTACTCACACTGCAGGGACTGAACAGTATCATAACGGTGTTCAAAATGAACAGATTGGTCAGCAAACATTATCTCAGGATGCACAAATTACAGATACTAACCAACGATCAAATTCTGTAGATATTCAGTCTAATGCACAGTACCCTCCTAAACCTGAATTTGGAGACTTCAGTCAACAAATAATCACCAGTGCTGCGCAACAGGAAAAACAAGATACATTGACATATTCTCATGAAGCAAATCTCGGAAGATTAAATAAACCTACAAAATTAAAAACATCACCTCCTGAGACAACAGGTCAAAACCCAAGTACTCCTGATACACAAGTCGGAAGAATACATTCACAAACTTCATTTGATCCCAATGAACAGACATATTCTACCAGTTTACAAAATAGTGGATTAGGACAGCAGTTACATATAATAGGGTCTCGACAGGAGATCAGTAATAGAAATACTCAACAGGAAGCCGGCACAAGTCAAACGTCCGTTATCACTAATGAACAACCTGTAAGTTCACAGAGTGATATTAAAAACAACATTGATCATCTGAAATATAATCCTGACACCAATATTGAAGGCACTGGTCACAAGCTCCATTCTTTTCATTCGGGAGGTAGAGGACAAACGGGATCCTCTCAAATTACACAAAAGACGAATGCTGCTCAACAACCAAATGCTGACCAGTATAAGAATTCCCAAGGAAACCATAACACCATCACCGGTGAACGTCTCACCCATATTGTAAGTAATGGTGTAAATGTTCAGCATAAACCAACTTCAGCATTTGGAGACAGCCATCATATATCAAAGGATAGTAACAGGGGGAAACGTGTACTGAGTAATGAACATAATACATCTCATAACATGGTCTCAAATACACAACAAATGCATTACCATAATCAAAACGAAGGTATTGCTATGCAAACACAGCCAGTAGTTCAAAGTTCCAGTCACGAGCAACAAGCATATTCAAATATTAGAACGTCAGGCGGTATATCTGTGGATTTCCGAAAGGATGGAAATAAAGGCCAAGCATACACAGAGCATACTTCACGAGTAGATGGTGGTGTACAAACATCTCTTGACACTAGCACTAGCGGCAATAGAAATGACAATAACATAGGCCAACCGCCATACTTACTGAAGAATCGAAATATAGGGAAAACTCAAAATACTGGAGTACTGAATTCTGAAAATACATCAAACTATGCTGCAGGTTCGTCAGCACCGAAATATTATAGAAGTGGTGATGCAAAACCAATTGTAAACAAAATCAACTACGATCCTTCATCACCTAGAAAGTTCACGTTTAATCAAAATAATGCAGAACAATCATTTAGTTACAAACCCCCGGAACCTCATGAAAGGGATCCGCCAAAACATTTACTAAACGCAAAATTACAAGGCGGTGGGAATATATTTAAAATGGTAAACTTGCCACCGCGTAGGACGAATGAGATGACAGCCCAAAACTCGCCTTTAAGTTCGGCAGCGTCTAAACATCAGTATAGCATTGACCATACTGCAAAAGGTATGATATCGGACATTTCAGATAGAAACAGTGCGCAGGCAAGACGTTCGAACGTGAGGAACGCTGAATATGACTCTCAAAATAGCATTAGTCATAAACAAAGGCACAGTACCCTAACAACAAATAAGGACTTGGGATACAACGATGCTTATCCAGGTACAAATGTAGCGGAGGAACACAATGTACATAACAGTGTCACAAGGCAAACATCAACAGTTGATATGAACTTACCCAGCATACCACTTGGAATTACGGCAAATGAGAATAATATATATGACACAAATGGGCAGAGGTTGATGGCCTCACAAAATCACTCTTCAAATTTATTGAATAATGGTATTGTCCGTCCATACAGGGCAATGGCATTTAATTTTGGACGCAAAGAACAAAACAATATACTTCTTGACACCTTGATGAGATCGTCCATTCTAACATCACAACAGACACCTCTTTTATCAGATCATGTGAACACAAATAGAAATCCCGGGGCCCCGGGAAATATACCTCGACACAGAACATCTTTTAACGGAAATCAGCGACTTTTAGGAGGTTTGAGGACTGGGGAAGTACAGGCCTCCGACTTGCAGAAGGACCCAATAATTAAAAATACAAATGAAAACATTGTTACATATCCTACACCAAATAAGAATCAAGAAGCATTTACCGACAAATTTACTGGGACAAAACAAATGCCACCTGGTTCTCTACAACAGGATACGTCCAGCAGTGGTCCAATTAGAACTGATATAAAATATATAAATGCCGCACGGCCATTAGTAAGCGGCGCTCGAATAGAATCGATTACAAAGTCTACGAATAACGTGACCAAAATTCCAAACGGTTCTACCAGCACATATGGTGAAGCGATGGGTACAGACTCCACAATGAATTTTATTGCCACCACAGAACCCTATGTGACAGGTAAAACAGATTATCACAATCAAAACAACAAAGGCAATATCGATACCATGTCTAATACTGGATTCAGGTCACAAGGAACAAACCAAGACGTCAAAATATCTACTTACCACGGTCCAATGCAAAACGGTATGCCCGTAGCAGACACTGTAACACCAGCAAGTACGTTTTCGGTTGAGAAAACGTTCTCTGACCCAGACTTACCTTTAAATAGTGCATTGGAATCATCAGCTTATGTAAATCAGAGGCAAAATGGAAAAGAAGTTACTACACTTTTGACACACATATACAATAATCCAAATCTTGAAAGACAGAAAAATGCAAATAGTGGAAATTCAGAAAACGACATAACGGTATACATGACAGGTGCGGAGAAATCTACGACTGCTGGAAAACATATCTGGAAAGACTATAACACACAACATGGACCTAAGCAGACTATCAAAGAGGGAGTTGAATCTCAAAGACAATCAGTTTCAGGTCAGACTGGTTATCCCGTTTTTCTTCAAAATTCCGAAACAACCACAATAAAAAGTATTGAAAATTCCAACACGATGACAGGTATAATCCATGACCAAAATGTCAAGAATAATGCCCAAACGCCGAGCCATATAAAAGAGGATCACAGTCACATAGGAATCCCTGTGTATATACCTACTGGAGAAAATATACCAGCAGTGGATTTGTATCCAAAGCTAAGTACCATTGAAACAGTATATAATATGGCGTCGTCCACAGATGGAAATATTGGCATGGATACAGGCCAGCATAATAGACAGTTAAATAAAGATAAGACACATGCTGTGCCTTTGGATACGCCAACTACACCGACATTTATACAAAATGGCGGCGCATTCGGTGAAAGAACAGACCAGAAGGTAGACACGCCCCTATCTTCACTTGGAGAACAGGGAAATACAGGAACGAAAGGGTCGATGCCCAATTACAAGGATATGAATGCCACGGAAATATATGACGGAGTGACTGGTCAAGTCACTTACACACCAGGAATATCCAGTTCTACCATGGGAGTGACTGGAACAAGTCAACGATCTTCTGAGTCACGTTCCCAAAATGTCTATATGATAAACCAAAGTGATATGGCAGATAGAACTACATCACAAAGTATTTCTGAAGTATCTGACATGAACACCGTTGCCTCGGAAACAATTCCTTATGCTGCTGTTAATATTCCGGATGGATATACACCGATATCTATACACAATGGTGAAGCATTCAGTAGAAATTCTTCAAGAGCGGATCAGAAGTTAGACACTCCCCTATCTTCACTTGGAGATCAAGGAAATACAGGAAGGCAAGGATCGTTCCCAAATTTCACAAATAGGGATACCACGGAAATATACGGAGTGACCGGTCAAGTCAATTATACACCAGATGTGTCCAGTTCTACCATGGGAGCGACCGGAACAAGCCAACGGTCTTCCGAGTCAGCTAGTCAAAACATGATATATCAAAGAGAAATGACAGATAAAACTCCAGTTACATCACAAAGTATTTCTGAAGTATCTGACACGAACTCTGTTGTTGTCTCGCAAACAACTCCTTATGCTGCTGTTAATATTCCGGACGGATATGCAGGAAAAACAGATCCGTTTGCAAGCTCTCCAAGAAAGCAAACGGAAAAACCATATGACTTCCAGAATGATTCAGAAAGTAACTCAGTTTCAGCATATTCAGTAACGGAACGATATGCTACTGAAGTAAAAGAAAGATCCACGATCGGCTATAAAACAGAGCCACAGACGACTCTCAATGAAGCTCGTGAAATCAATGACGTCACAACTGAGAGTTCTAGACCAAACCCAAGTCACACGATTCCCTCTGACACAAATAAAGACACATATAATGTTTCCAAGACACGTAACAAAGATTCTGTAGGTATAATGGATGTTATTCTCCCTGGCACCAGTATGACGTATGTCGCGAGAAGTGATATATTGAAAGCACGACAGAATATATCTGGCTTGTTAGTACCTAACTCGTCTACGAACAATCGTCAGCAGACAACACCTGTCAGCAGAGATACCATTACATCAAAATCATATCAAGACAGTCATCAGACGTCGGGAAATCTGCTGAGGGGTGTATCGTATATACAAACACCCAAGAAAACAATGAATCAACATCTGACAAAACACAATACGGCACCAAATTATAATTTAGGTAACAACTATGAACCAGACACAGTGGACCAAAATCTGGCAAAACAAAACACGGCTACCGACCATATACTTAGTAATAACTATCCCAGACAAAATGATATCTCAGCCGGAAATGTCTTCTCTGAAAATGCGAATATATATAACAACGTCAACAAACACTCAGTGAACTATAACGGAAAGGTAGATAATACAATAGGAGGTAATGCTGGATACCCAATCGAAATCCCCATGGATACTGGGAGTAGTACGCATATACTAAATGGACCGGATATCCCATATATACATCACACTTTGCTTTTACCAACATCTGCCGTGAGAGTAAACAGTTTAGATGTCATGGCTGATATAAAGTTTAATACTAAAGCTGATAGGGAACCTGAAAAGAGTGTTAATTTTGAACATCAACCTGACACAAATCCTACCATTGACTACATTAGCCCAACGTCTGACACAAAGCCAACCATTGACTACATAAGTCCAACATCTGGACTTAGTAACTTGAATTCAAATTTGATTTTAAGCCGTGGGACAACTAACCAAGAGGATAAATCTAATAGTTATGTCGTTGAACAACTCATTGGAAACACAACAAAAACAACAAACGGAATATATCCCGGAGAACATGATATTGACACATCTGCCAGACGATCCCAGTCACGACATCTTCGGCATGAGACCCCTGACAGTGGCATCGATACAGCAAATCTAAATGTCATAGATAATAATGGTGTCCTAAATACATACGACGGGCTTGCATCAAACAATGTTGTCGACAACAGGCTTACATCAAATACAAAAGAGGGGAACGGTTACATGACCCCAGAAACTGGCGGAATCATGGAAATAAATGATCTGTCAAATGTCGTGGTCACCACAGGTAGTATAGACAACACAAGCGGCCACAATACCGGAAAGAAAACAGACGTCGTAGGTATGAGGTCACTAGGTGTCGGAACCATTCTACATAACTCAGTTACAGCAGAAAACATGACTCCATCATCAGACACAGCCGATTTGACTTCAGGTTACCAAACAGGCGTAAATACATCGGGTAAAACTGACAAAGAGGTGACAACAATCAGCCATGAATCTAAAAGTACTACTTCCGGTGATAGTACTACATCGGGTGGTCAGCCAGTCACGTATAACACTGGCTCGACTGATTACGGAGCTTCAGATGTTTATACAAGAGTAACAGAAGACGGAATGTACTCTACTTATCCCAGACCTGAAAGTTCAACATCAAGTCATCACACAGTTACATATAAAACAGTTACAACAGAAGCCACGAGTGTCAACCCAATGACACACAGTACCACCATACGTCTTGTTCAGTATAGTAATAGAGGACTAGATATAGGGCATGCTAATTCTAACTCTAGAACAGAGGCTCTGACATCAAACGCAACCCTTTCTAGTACTTATCCTAGAACAGAAAGTGCGACAGCAGATACAATTCAGCCAAGTTCTTATCCCAAATCTGAATATACGACAACAGAAACGGGGCATTCTGTATATTCTAAAATAGAGCGTACTACAGCAGACACAACGCAATCAAGTTCACACCCTAGAACACAAGGTACGGCAGTAGAAACGAGACACTCTGGTTCTCACGATAGAACGGAACCCACGACAGTAAACACGGGCCATTTAAGGTCGTATCCTTCAACTGAAGGTACAACAGCAGTTACAAGTCAATCTAGTGCTTACCCTAGAGAAGAGGGTACGACAACGAGCAAAAATAATTTTATTACTTACCCTAGAACAAAAGATACATCGGGCATTGGACACTCCAGCTTTCACCATAGAACAGAAGGTACGACGAAGTTCTCAAGCCAGTCCAGTTCTGATACTGCAACAGAACGTACAACAGCAGAAACAAGCCGCTCTAGCCAATACTCTAAAACAGATGGTACGAGAACAGGCACAACCCATTCTAGTTCGGACCCTCAAACAGAAATAACTACAGTAAAAATAAGCCACTTAAGTTCTTACCCTAACACACAAAGTACAACAACAAACACAGGACAGTCTGATACTTACCCTACAACAGAGGGAACCACGGACACACAAAGAACAACAGCAAATACAGGACAGTCTGATACTTACCTCAGAACTGAAGGTACCACGGACACACAAAGTACAACAACAAACACAGGACAGTCTGATACTTACCCTACAACAGAGGGAACCACGGACACGCAAAGAACAACAGCAAATACAGGACAGTCTGATACTTACCTCAGAACTGAAGGTACCACGGACACAAAAAGTACAACAACAAATACAGGACAGTCTGATACTTACCCTACAACAGAGGGAACCACGGACACGCAAAGAACAACAACAAATACAGGACAGTCTGATACTTACCTCAGAACTGAAGGTACCACGGACACACAAAGTACAATAGCAAACACAGGACAGTCTGGTACTTACCCTAGAACAGAAGGAACCAAAGATACATATCATATTAGTTCTTACCGCAGAACTGAAGGTACCACCCTTGACAGTAATATCTTTCAATACGAGACTAATCCAGCAGTCACCGTTTCTTACGCTGATAAAGAAATAAATAAAAATATTTCTCAGTATAACATTGGAGAATCCGACAGGAGACACTCTTCTACTCCTCTTGTAACAGGCGCCTCTACTTCCCGTGGTACAACTTCCGGTGGTATAACTGTTTACAATACTAATGAACCGGATATAAGAGATTCTACTTCAAATCCTAGTACTGAAGGTACAATGTTTGATAATCATACAGAAACAGGTAAAACTATTGAACATTTTAATTATAAGGAAACAGGGACAACTTCTTCCTTTGGGAATATTGTAGACTCAAACATAAACGGTGGACAGGAAGGAAGAGTTTCCAATATAGACAGTTCTACGTATGGTGAACACACTATTCCAAACAACAAAGGCTCAGTAGATTCTGAAGTAACCACTGTCTCTCATACACCTCAAGAAATGAAACATTCTGACCACACTGTTGTATATCACGCAGATTCTACGGACATAGGAGTTAGAGCCAACTTCCGTGAAACGAAAGGTATTACGTCTGTCAACACCCCTAAAACTAGAAACACAAACAATAGAAAAGATGCTACTGAAACAGTCGGCCACTTTAATACATATAAAACCACAGTTGCAGACTCGGGTAAAACTACTCCGAATCTCGGAACAAAAGCCGCGAGACATATTGATCGCACTACAGTTTATTCACCGAAATCTGCAAACAGGCTTGCTTCTGATTCATATCTCCAAAATCAAGTTACAACTGATAGTTATAAGCCATTGGCATACAGCACTGATCGGGCAAATTACGAGGTATCTACTGCCTACATTGAAACTGGAGGTACTGCCCTTAGTCATACTCCTGATAATAGAATCACGAGTAGAGATATATCTACATCCATCCAAACAAATAAGGCTGTTATATCTGGTGATCAATCTGCGACGTATAATACTGATTCAGTACCGATAGGGGGAGCTTCTACGTACTCTAGAATGGAAAGTACGACCCCTACTGAATATATGGATTCTAACAAAGTCCCAGTCTACCAAAAGGCTTCCATTCACCATAGTACAGAAGGCACGACTTCTGGTGGTCACAATGTTCCACACACAACAGGAACAAACGGTAATAGGATTTCCGATATATACACAAACAAAGAAGGTTCAACGTCCCCTTACCAACATGAAGCTGGCACCACAGGTAAAGAGATTTCTACAACCTACTCTGGAGACACAACCGCAAGTAACGGATATACCTCTAACGCAATAACCGGGGAAGTTTCTACACACTACCAAAGAACAGACAGTGCAACAAGTAACAAAATGCCATATACATCTGGTTCAGTAAATACTTATTCAACGACTTATACTGGAACAGAAGGCACCACTCCTGGTTTCCAACATTCCAGAGGTACAGTAGATTCTACCACCAACCTTTATACAACAAGAACAAATCCATATCACCACACCGAGTTGATGGCTAAAACGGAATTAACTACTGGTGTAGCGCACCCAGTGGTCACCAACAGTAGAACAGGAACTTCCGGCAAGATTACAGATGCAACGGCTCAGCAACATTTATATTCTACTACGAATCAACTGATGACTGACAAAGTGAATGGAGAAATTACAAACAGGCATGGCGGAAGGGTTGTAGATTCTAGAGTAACTAGTAAAAACGAGTATACCGCAGGGCATACAACACCATTAGCTCGACATACTTCATCTCAACCACTAGTCCAATCTACCTATGATGGCACAAGCCAATCCAGCACTGCACATAATTCGGATCATACTATGAATGTCAATCTCCGTCAGTCCCAAGATTCTAATACTCAGATGATTCAAAACCTGGCTCCGTCACCTGCAGATATGAACTATATTACAACAACGCCTCTGTCAACACCATCATCTACATCAACGCCTCCAAAGCCAAGTAAAGACAACATATTTCTTAGTCATCATTCAGAATTAAGTAGTCCAGATTCTGAAAGCATTCGTTGGATAGATGCTCATTTATCGAAACTAAACTTTAATCCTGATCACAATATTTTCATTCAACCAGGCACTGTAATATCGAGCGGAAATGGTTTGAGAGAAAGAAATGAATTATTCTTAAAATTTGGGAACAAAAGAGCCGGAAGTGGAGTTGCTGGTAAACATGGTGGATCAGGTGCAGATAATACCATAGGACAGCAAATTAACGGACAAGAATCGACTTCAACAACGGATATCCCTACTTCTTCACAATCTAATCATCCGCCCCCTAGAATATTCGCAATGGCCGGCGGTTCGCTGGCGGGACTGAATGTACCTTACGGGGATTGGAACTATTTTGACAAACTAATATTGGGTTCTGGATCTGCATCACATGGAGGTCATGTTTCTCCAACGGAAGAAAGTCACGTTCGTAAAGTTCGAAGTACATATGAGCCGCTATCGAGATTGAACGAGATACGATCCCAAAGTAGATTTAATCAAGTTCATCGGGATAGCAAAAGTGCGTTGGGTGATGTTACACACACAAGTAATATACACACAAAGTCCAAATTTAAAGGTGAAGGCGTTGTGGGTACTTCTTACCTGAAAAAACAAAATGTACCTGTTAGGAGATCGGGTAATACAGGTGTGACCAGGTCACATTTCCAAGGAAATCTTGTTGAAAATGGAAATAAATTGCCCGGACATCGTAGTTCTGATCCCTCATCTGTCTCGCACCTTTGCAAACCAAACGAGGAATTCATTTGTAAAGATATATCTGAACATAGAGATATTCCTGGAATGGACTGGTGGTGCAAAATCAATTGTGGCTATGGCAACTGTCCACCTACTAAATGTAAATGTGGTTGCCAAGCGCCCCATAGTAAACGTATCCGGTATATAGATTTGTATGGATATGGAAGGCATAAATCTGGACGGTCTGTTGGACTCAATAACAATCAAATACACAAAGCGCGTGATAAATATTCTAAGATTTCAAACGGGCTAACAAAAAAGTCATCTTTCTCCAACGGGCATAATCAAATCCAATCTATTTCCCACGGGAATAAACAGAAACTACCTGGTGATATATACTTCAATAACAAAGTTAGAACTCAAAGTGGTTATAAATCTGTTAATAATCACTTAGCTAAAAATTCACTGAAAACAGCAAAAGAAAAATCCAAATTAAATAAGTTCGAAACTTCCAGATCGGAATCTACAGTTGGTATGAACCACGCACATAGCGCTACATATACCGGCAATGGTAAAAACAGGAATGTACATGGGAAACGATATACTCCATCAAATTTATCCAGGTTCTGTAAACCATCAGAGACGTTTGTTTGTGTGGGGATAAATGAATTTAAGGACATGTATCAGATTGGATGGTGGTGTGAGGTCAACTGTCGTAATGGCGAATGTCCCATTGAAAAGTGTAAATGTGGATGCAAGTCGAACACTCCCACAAAAGTTCAAATGAAAAATAAGCATCAATTCGCCCCACAAAATAACGTTCTATCGACACTTCGGCGGTAACAGTCAGTAAAGTGGTTTGATTTGATGTATTTCTTAAGAGAAAAGACTTTTAACTTAAGAAAGCTATCCAGATACCTGGATAAATTTGTGATACATGTTCATCAAGGCAGCTCTGTTGTCCAGTAGATGTACAAATGTTCATGGTATCTCTGCTACCCTATTTTTAGATAAAGATCAGAATGCAGTCCTTGACTGTATAAGAAAAACGACAGATGTTACGACTTCATTTTTATTTAATTTCATTTTTTACATGTCCAGTATCAGTATGTTACACGGTGTAAAATTATTTCGTCCTAGGTCATCGACATGCAAAGGATTAACTGGGTATAGAAGAAGTTCTACTTAACTGGTTCACCCCTAAATACAACTTTAGCCTCTCTGTCATTGTTTTTTCGGTAAAGCCCATTATTTTCAGTAGCAGACGGGTTAAAGGTATTATTTCACAAGTTAAGGTAGTAAGGTCAGCCATTCAAATTTGTTGATTGAAATACTTACATTTTTATGCACAATTATTAAAACTGTGGCATATACCCATATAACGATCAATTTCCGAGTAATGAAAATAACTAATTCTAAATATACGGATTGCAAGAAAAATAAACATTTAGTAAGAGATGAATATTCGAACACAAATAGACAAGTTTTCAAGGAAGGGGACTGAAGGACACTGATGTTTTGATATTCCTTTCAGCTCTAGAAATATTTCAGTCAATTTTCCACAACTGTTGATATATAAGAGAGATGAACTATAGAAAAGAACTTTTCTCTGATAGAGAGAGTGATACACATTGATCGTCAATGTCTTACAGCAAACATCACCACAAATTAAAATAGTTGGGTAGTACGTATAAGCTAGCTTCATGAGATCAGTACTATAACATGTTTCGTGCAGTTTTCTGTACATTATGTAGATATTTAGTGCATTGTAGTTTTCAATAATAAAAATGTTTTGTTTTCAACACATCACTCTGGTTCTCTATCAAGTGATGACGGTTGAGATCTACCAAGATATACTGGCAATGGTTTACAAATAGAACTAGTCTAAATTGAATTATTACACATTTGTTTTCGGCAACAAAATATTAGAGTAACATTAATACATTGGGTCATGTTTTACCTGTACATTCATATTTTTGGAAATATATATATTGTATTGATTTTTGAAAGAACCCGGATGTGCCACTTTAACTTGGTAGACCTATATACCTCCGCCATCTTTTCTAAGTTTTGTAAAACAAATTGGTCAAACACTTTTGTCCATAGAACTAAGTCTTTCACGAAGATTTTGAAGTGTTTGACAAACACTTTGCTCCCCAGAACTATATCATTCATGAAAATTTTGAAGCGCCATAACTTTGGCAAACACTGACGATTGTCGGTCTTAATTCATTTGAGATCACATTGATTGAAATCATCCTAAAAAATTGAAGGAAACTTGGGTTAACTGACAGATATCAAGGTTTTGCCAAAAGACAAAGGATATCCATACTATAACATCACCACCACAACCATCCATTGATCGCCCTCAAATAGAAAAAAACAAGAGGCCCGAGACGGCTTCAATCGCTCACCTGAGAACCATCTACAAATGTGGAAAGAAGACCAAGAAGAATATGTACATGTAGACTGATCTGGCCAAGAAATAATTTTAAGTCTTCCATAAAAATATCTAAAAACTACATTTCAGCAAAATTCTTGCACAAAAGCATTTCTTCACCTAATTACAAGTAAAACACATTAAAATAATGCATCATAGTGAATGCAAGGGGAGATAATTAAGGAAATCAGGCAAAAATGACTGAAAATGACAAAGTTTGAAAAGACCACAAAAACACGTCAAAAATTAATATTCCGATTTCTACGAAAAATACAAACTTAAATCATACATTCATGTAGATCACCAAAAAACAATGTTTTTTTAAATTCATGTAGCGGTTCTTGAGAAGAAGTTTTTTTAAAGAGTGATACCTTATGTGACCTGTTTTACCCTACCCCGGATCCACCCCAAGGCAAAAAATGCAAACCCCCGCCGCTCTTGCAGTTTTAAAAATTCATAAAAAATTCTTGAAATTAAATTTCGACAAAATTCTTCCACTAAACATTTCTTCACCTAATTACAAGTGAAACACATCAAAGTGAATACAAGGGGAGATAATTAAGGATATCATGCAAAAATGAATGACAGTGACAAAGTCTGAAAAGACCTCAAAAACGCGTCAAAAAATAATATTCCGATTTCTATGAAAAATACAAATTTGAATCATACATTCATGTAGATCACTCAGAAACAATCCGTTTTTTAATTCATGCAGCAGTTCTGGAGAAGATTTTTAAAAAGTGGTACATTTTGTGACCTATTTTGCCCCGCCCCAGATCCAGCCAGGGGCCGATCTGGCTGAAAACTACAAATTTGGTAAAGGACCTTGAGCATATGCTTTCTGTAAAGTTTTTGAAGTCGAAAATATAAAAAATTTAAGGACGGATGGAGAGTGATCACAATAGCTCACTTGAGTCTTCAACAAAAATTATTTTAATTTCTGTGTTTGAATGTTTTGCGCCACACTCAACAAATTGTTTCAGTCATATTGTGACGGCCAGTTTTAGTGGAGAAGGAGAGAATACAATGTACCCGCGAAGAGACCTCACAAAATCAGCTTAGGTTCCAAAATGTTAAGCTCGGTGAAATATAAAAACCTCAGATACCAAAGCATAAATCAATAGAATGTCCAGGACATAGATACAAATCCGGTAAAAATGGACAAACACGGACCTCTGGAAACCAAGAGGTGGGATCAGGTGCCATGGAGGAGTAAGTATCCCCTGTCGACCGGTCACACCGGCGTCAGTCCACAGTCAAGTCCAATGAAACACGTGAGGAGTGTATCCTCGTCACAATTGGTACAGACGTCTCAACAACCGCCAACGAAAAGGCAACTCAACATTTCACTTAGAGAAACAGAGTAGTCGCAAACAAGCCTATTATACCGACCGTAAAATTTGCGGAACGTTGACATTAAACGCGGTTTTCGATATCCCTGTGTCAATAATTTGTCAGTGAGTAGTTTACCTCTGTATATGAAATCTTCATATGTTGTACACGCCCTGGCATATCGGATCATTTGTGAAATATAAACTCCATATGCGGGTGACTGAGGGATATCACTACTTAAATGTGGAAAAATTACGATGGGAAAGCCGAAATCGTCGCGTTTGTCGTATAGCTTAGTTGCTGATTGGCGAAAGAGAGTTAGAACACCATGTATCAATATCATAAAAAGTATGAATATATATGGATTTTCTGAAGATTCAAGTATAAGGATCACCATCCCTTGCAGATATATACACACACACACACACACACACACACACACACACACACACACACACACACACACATATATATATATATATATATATATATATATATATATATATATATATATATATATATATATATATATATATACATATATATATATACCTTGTACATATATTAAAATATGAATATAACGTACTCGGTTTGTACAAATTCATGTACATAATAAGTCAATAAATAGCCCTGACTGCCCCTCTATACATTCGTATTTAAATGATTCTGATAAAAACAGATATAAATGTTTGTGGTATGTTGTTTTGCCCTTTTCTATGATTAAATAAGTTTTGTAAATAACCAGAGAGATCTTGGCGCCCACCATGGAATGTTCTATGTCTGATCTATGACAGACTGTTCTTTTTTCTTGTTTTCTTTTCTCTTTTTTTGTGTCTCAACATTGAATTTGAACTTAAATCCATATTTCTGTGAAATACTTTTTTCACAATATTATAGCGAAACTGAACTTGAACGGAACATATTACATTTTAAGACAGAATGGAATTCAACATGGCCGACAGGTGTCCAGCTTGGATTTTGATCTCTCTGAAAATGTAATACGCACATTTATACCTCAGGGGTAACCTCCATAATCAATTTCGAAAAGATTCCTTCAGTACATTCTGAGAAATATGTACTTCTATTGTCAAAATCCAAGATGGCCACCTGTCAGCCATGTTGGAATCCAATTTCTCTAAAAATGCCATATGCACAACTAGACCTCACGGGGAACCTTCATGTCCAATTTAAAGGAAATGCCTTCAGTCCTTTCTGAGAAATAGCAATAACAAACTCCCTATGGTCAAAATACAAATGGCCGCCTGTCGGCCATGTTGGATTCCAATCTCTTTGAAATGTAATATGCACAACTAGACCTCAAGGGGAACCTTTATGTCAAATTTCAAGTAGATCCCTTCAGTACTTTCTGAGAAGTAGCGGTAACAAACTTCCTTTGGTCAAAATCAAAGATGGCTGCCTGTCGGCCATGTTGGATTCCGATCTCCTTGAAAATATAATATGCACAACTAGACCTCATGGGGAACCTTTATATCAAATTTCAAGTAGATCCCTTCAGTACTTTCTGAGATGTAGCGGTAACATACTTCCTTTGGTCAAAATCCAAGATGGCCAACAGGCGCCCAACTTGGAATCCGATCTCTCTGAAAATGTAAAATGCACAACTAGACCTCAAGGGTAACCTTTATGTCAAATTTCAAGTAGATCCCTTCAGTACTTTCTGAGAAGTAGCGGTAACAAACTTTCTTTGGTAAAAATCTAAGATGGCCCTCTGTAGGCCATGTTGGATTCCGATCTCTCTAAAAATGTAATATGCACAACTAGACCTCAACGGGAACCTTCATGTCAAATTTCAAGGAGATCCCTTCAGTCCTTTCTGAGAAACAGCGGTAACAAGAATTGTTCAGGATGGATGGACGACGGATGCAAGACCATATGAATAGCCCACCATCAACAGATGGTGGGCTAAAAACTTACAAAAACGTTTCTGTTTACTTTTGACAACAAACTGTCCTTATCACAAACAATTTCGCTATATGCCAGTTATATATATATATATATATATATATATATATATATATATATATATATATATATATATATATATATATATATATATATATATATATATATAGTAACTACATTAGACAATGATATATATGTGATATTTTAATTTTCTTATATCTTAGGTGAACATGGAACACAGATATAGTATGATAAATTGCTCATTTAAAACGTGAAAGGTAAAATCATATATAATGAACATGTCATCTGTGACTGAAACAATATCTAAAATGATTATATATTAAATACATCAAAGTACAGAATGAAACAACAAACAAAACAATGTAATTATGTCAAATCACTACCTCACCTTATATATATATACATATATATATATATATATATATATATATATATATATATATATATATATATATATATATAATATATATATATATCACTACCTCCAGACATAGCTTTAGCTACCAACAGTTTATAACAAAGGTTATATGTGATGCAGTCCACGAGCAAAATCACCGACAGTGTTCTATAGTAATTGATCTTTCTGGTCTACATAATAATCTACACTTTATTATCAAGTTTGACCAGCCATATGGAAAGAGATGCATGGATTCAATTTTTATATCTTGTTTCAGAAAGATCCTTCCATTTATATGCCTTTAAGGCAAACTCTAAAGGCCAAGATCATAAAGCATTGATGGACGTAATGGTGAAAACTATTGTTCAATTTTTAGAACCTATTCTGCTAAAATATTGAAAATAGCCTGAGCATGCTACTATCAATGGAGTAACTCAAATTTGAGTACCACAGGGTTTGACATTAGAGGTAGTCCGCCAGTCCGAGACAAATCACTTCTCAAGGTCATACTTCAGCTATTCAGGTTGACTAGTAGAAATTTTGTATAAACATTATAGTATAAACATGAACTATGATTCATGAAAGTTTAGTGTACAGATGTTTGTACAATGAACACTAGAAATACCAAATCGGATCCTTATTTTTTCTTAACAGCCGGCTTGGCTCAGTCGGTAGCGCACTCAACTCTTGATCGTGGGGTCGTGAGTTAGAATCCAGCCGGCAGCAGGTTGGTTTCCTGTCTTTCGGATGAGACAGTAAAAAACCGACGTCCCGTGTCACAGTAGGTGTTGGCACATTAAAGAATCCTCACTGCTCAATGGCCGTAAGTGCCAAGCATAGGCCAAAATTGTGAAGCCATTCACCGGCATCAGGTGACGTCGCCATATGAGTGAAAGATTCTTGAGTAGGACGTTAAACAACACTAAACAAACAAAAACTTAAATAAAACTAAGATAATCATATTTGCTTTGACTAAAGAGAATATAAAAACTCAACAGTAGATAACTTACTATTACTACCAATCGATAACTTTTGATAATTTTGAGCAAATTCAATGTAATTTGTCAGTTGTTTGCTTCCAACTAGTCCAACTGACTATTGAGACAGAATTGCTAAACTTGACCGCTAAACTTGACCATGCTCAGGCTATTTTTAAATTCTTAATGGGCAAATCAGAAATGTGACTAAATATGTTTGATGTGCAGAAAAAAAAGTCATGTGTTTCCTATTCCATCAAATGCAGGTGATGTCATATGACAAAGTCACATTCTAAGGTCACTTTTATGATGGTGGTCACCACAGTCTTTAGTCTTTATTTAAAGTATTTTAAGTGACACTTTACTGCTTCCAAGCAATATAACGTTTTGACTTTTGTTTAGACTCAAATATTGGAAAACATTAAATGAAGCAGCAGTCCCTAGGAAAGCGATGGTACAGTTGACACGATGATTCAGGAAAGTTAGAAGTCACATGATGTCGTGTTGTATAAGATATCACATTGTTTACGACATATCAGCTCATTGTCAAATTACTCCGTTATGATATATAACATATGTATGTATCACCTCTGTCATAATGTATTACAATATTACAGTGTTATAGATCCATATAACTTGGCAGTGTCCATTGAATCTTTCCTTGACCTGGACAAGAATTAAATTTAAGGTAAAAAAGGCATAAAACATAAAAATCATACTGACAACAGAAATTGCTAGTTAGACATACTAACTGTCGAGTATCCATTTAGGAATAAAACGTTTTACCTGTGAACCAAGTCTTAACTTAACAGTGAGTAGAATCTCATCTGTGTTATAACCAACTGGTTACTCCACCCTACCAAGTAATGTTAATCAGACAATACACCATGGTGTGATACTTTATAATTACAGTACATACAGGAACTTCAGCACAATGGTCCAAATAGCTCTAAAATCTTATCAACAAATATAACTAGCACTCAAAAATCAACATCAACAATAGATGATACCAACGTAACTGACATACTCATTCCAATGTAAATAGTATGCACTATGACAGCATATAACCGTCATTCTTGAAAAAACTCACTGCACTACTTTACGTTGTCTAAAAATAAACAACAAAATGGCCTAGGAACTATAGCTCTTTTTTCACACTGCATCTAATTGCGGAAGAAATAATGCAAAACAATGCAACATATTTTTCATCTTACAGAAAAAGTTTGTGATGAAGAGATAAACAGAATTTTATGAATTTGAATAAATAACATAACACAGTGGAATCAAATCAAAATCAGATGAGTCGAAATTCAATTTATATCAAAGTTGAATGGTTGTTTCAATTTTCATGGATAGATAATTATGTTAAATAAAATTTTGGTTATCTTTAATTCTGGGTATATATAAAAGTAACAGTGGCAAACCCATGAAATAACAAAATATATAATACTGAAACTGGAGAAATCTTGTAAATATTTATGACACCTTTTCAAGTGATGGATGAGAATGATGGTTGTTTTTGAGATGAAATCCATCATGCATCTACTGAGAACAAGTAGTCTACTAATATCTCCTTTAACGTATTCATAATTTCATTAGTTCAACACAAGTTCCTGTTTGAGCATATTTGGTAAAATTGTAAAATTAGAATCTTGTTTGAGCTTCAACCAAACAATTTTCCATTTACAAGTCGTAAAAAATTGAACTTCAGAGAAGTGGACACTAAGGTCATTTTAACTGTCAGAAACAGTAATATAGATTTATACACCACATTAAAAAAAGTCAGGGAACCATACCTGAAGTACAGACTCACACCTGATAAATGGGACCTTATTCTAGATTAAATGTTTAACAATTTTTGTTCCCATGGTAACAGAAATATTTTTCCAAAACAAAATTGGACACTGAATTTCAGGCTATCATTCAAATGTTTTCAATTTATTCCTTTGACACTGTAGTATTTTAATGATATAAACTTTTCGGCTTTTTCAAACTACTGAATTAAAGTTTGTAGGGTTGACAAGATTACAGGAGAAAAATACATCTATGAATGGTCTTTGTGTAAAACACTTCATTTGAT
Organism: Atrina japonica; assembly: GCA_030159075.1. Taxonomy (NCBI): domain Eukaryota; kingdom Metazoa; phylum Mollusca; class Bivalvia; order Pterioida; family Pinnidae; genus Atrina; species Atrina japonica. The sequence continues at coordinate 362,469 of BROG01000393.1, read as the reverse complement.
AATTAGTCACTACGTGTCACATGACCGGTGATACAACCAATCACAAGATCAGTAAATAGTATCACATGACACTGCATACATTCAAATGTTTAGAATCAAAGTTTTTTAATAAGTTTATCATTAAAAAAAATTTATAACAAGAAGAAAATATAGCAAATATACATGTATATATAATATACATAATATAGTAAACATACATGTATCACATGTACTTTATATTGGAAACATCATTCTGGATGAAATGATTATCATCTTTTACAAGCCGAGTTTACGCTGTAATTTGTAAATGAACAAAATAAAATCTACATTTCTCTAAATGATTTTAGCTCTCAACAAAATAGTTGCTGCCAACAAAAGAGCATGTACTAATAAGTGTGAAATGACAACTGTCAAAAAGATCAACTTAATACTTAACTGACTGCCAACAATAGCATGACAACTGTTCACTTGATAATAACTGTCAATAATATATCATGTTCTTGTTATTACGTACTGCCAAATGCCAACTCAATGATAACTGCCAACAACAATTTTACAGCATGTAATTTTGATTATAGAATGACAGCTGACAGCTAATTGATAACTGCCAACAAAATGTCAGGTAATATTGATTATAACATGAAAATTGATAATTCAGTGAATGTCAGCCACAATATAGCATGTACAACTGTCCTCTTAATGAAAAGTACAAACAAAAGACAGCAGGTTCTGTTCTTTATTTCATGAAAACTGACTGATATATTGCTAACTTTAAAATGATGACTGTCAAAAAATCATAACTGCCATAAAACATATGACAGGTGCTTTTGGCTAAAGAATGGTATCCATTCAACAAAATTACAACTGCCAACAGGTATGTGGCAGGTACTTCTGGCTATGAAATTGTAACTATCAACTAAATTATAACTGCTAAGATAAATAAGGAAGGTAAATCTAACTATATATTGACTACTGTCAACTAAATCAACTGGCACGAAAAATATGGAAGGTAATTCTGGCTATAGATTGGCCACTGTCAGCTAAATCATAACTGCCATGAAAAATATGGAAGGTACTTCTGGCTATAGATTGGCTTCTGTCAACTAATCATAACTGCTATACAGACTTCTGGCTATTGTTAGCTAAATCAACTGCCACAAAAAATATGAAAGGTACTTCTGGCTATATATCAGCAACTGTCAGCTAAATCATAACTGCCAATAAAAATATGACAGGTACTTCTGGCTATAGATTGGCTACTGAGACTTAAATCATAACTGCCATAAAAAATATTGCAGTTACTTCTGGCAATAGATCAGCTACTGTCAGCTAAATCATAACTGCCACAAAAAATATGGCAGGTGCTTCTAGCTATAGATTGGTTGCTATCAACTAAATCATAACTGCCAAGAAAAATATGGCAGGTACTTCTTCTGGCAATAGATTGGTTGCTGTCAACTAAATCATAACTGCCAAGAAAATAAGACAAGTACTTCTGGCTATAGATTGGCTACTGACATATGCAAATGATGCAGTATAAAACTGTTTGACAAATGAGATTTATTTTATAGGATTACACAGTTGTCTCTTTTTACCAAGACTTGTTCTCTTTACTCATGTTTCTCTGTTGACTTGTTCAAATAAATGATTCTGATTTTATCAAACTTAATACTTGTGATTTGTGCCACACTTGACCATTTTACATCTTTACAGTGAAGGACAGTTTTACACATTTGGGCCAGCTCATTTCAAAGAATGGTAAAGTCCATTGTCAGAATTCGGGGGTGTATGATTTAGAATCCAATTTTTGTAAAAATTCTACAAGCAATGTAGAATTTTTACAAAATTTGGATTCTAAATCATACACCCCCAAATTATTACATTAGACCATCCTCTTTATCGATTTGGGTGAGTCTAAATGTGAACACAGGGATTAATAACTTAAGCATGTGAAGGATCAAACCTGTTCTAACTAGAGATGTGAGACATTCTGATTTAAAGAGGCCCTCACAAAGTCCAAACAAAACAAAATAAATGAGAAAACAATCAGTAAATCTGGTAACAAGATGACTGTTGATTGAAACTGACAATGTGAAATTGACAAGTTTTCAAGGTCACACTAAAGGCATACAAGCTGTCAAAATGGATTTTTATTTTTTTCATTTTTGGTATTAAAAGTTTCAAATATTTGATGTTTTATACCAATAAAATGTTTCTAAAACCTGCAGGTTAAAAAAAACTTGTTATAATGTTGTGTTTACGAAAAGAAATTGAACGTGAAAAATGGGTGGGTAAACATTTGTAAACTATCATGGATGGCTGCAATATCAATCGTCTGCATATTTCATGCATTCTAGGCAATATACATGTATGCATGATATGTTAATATTTGAATGGCAATATATCTTTTTAGCCTTTCTACTCAAAGTTTTGGTCTAATCGTGGGATATTTCAATCGTGGGATTTTTTTTTTATCGAATTGACAGTCTGTATGCCCTTAAAATTTCATTATGATTAGAACACACTCAATTATACAGTATGACAACATAAGAAAAAAAACTCTAAAGCACTCGATATGCAATTTTGTTATAGGATTTCTGGACTAGGACAAAATTCTTCATTACCACTCCTAAAACACTCATACAAAACTTAAGCTGAAGGTATTCAAGGGAGATTAAAAAATATAACCTCTGACCTTTGACAAATCCCATCATCATACTAACATACACTCAGAAAAAAAAACGGAACAAGAATTGAATAAGACGATTTCTAATCACAGAATTGTTGCTATTTGTCTCCATCAGTATGAAACATTTCCAAATTCCGTAGTCCGTGTAATGTAATATCATAGACTGTAAAACTAGTGCCGACAGCTATTGGCCCTTTAATCCAGTTCATGCTTAGTCCTTTAAACATTCCACGTATAAACCCTTCCTCCATTACAACATTACGGAACGTACTCCTCATGGTGGTATAGTCAGCAGAGTGACCGGTGACACCTGAAATACACAAACACGGTCCGTTATTGTACACATTGAATGGATCCTAGATAACATTCTAAATACTGGATAATGTGTTAAAGGCTTCTGAAAATTTAACCCGACATCAAAAATATTTATAGGAAATTAATCATATATATCATCAGAGCTTATGTTATCTTCTTTTTTGGAGGTAGCATTAAGTTTTTGTGTGCATTGTTTGAGACATCTAATTCTATCCCAATAGGGAACTTTCGAGTTAGCCTGGATTACTGTTATGATCCTGCATTTATTCACACCTTCTGGATTTTGTTCCTCATATGTTCTTTCGGTTTTCATATTTACCTTCACAACGTATGTAAAGTAAATGGAAATAATTTTACTTTTTAGCGCATTAAATTTATTTTGTATAAAGAAACCCAAGAGACTCTTAAAACATACCACAGTGGGTTATGTAGTTGAATGCTAACTTTTACTGAAATGTATCAGGCAGAGAAAAATGTGCGGACAGACTGGGAATCGAACCCAGGACCTTCCGATCACTTGCAGGGCGCTTTTACCAATTGTGCTATGTGGGCTATCTATATATTATTGAAACCGGAAATAATATTGAGGAACATTTGCTAGAATCACACAACTAGTGATAATAAAAGCAGCATTATAACGGTAATCTGGGCTAACTCGAAAGTTCCCTATTAAAAAGGCTCTTGAGTTGTAAACACAGACCTTCCATAGAGCGTTTTCCTGGGACACACTCAGGGCAGAGTGCAAACCTGAGACACACTAATGTTAGAGTGCCTTCCTGGGACACACTCAGGGTACAGTGCTTTCCTGGGACACACTCAGGGTTCAGTGTCTTCCTGGGACACACTCAGGGTACAGTGTCTTCCAGGGACACACTCAGGGTACAGTGCCTTCCTAGGACACACTCAGGGTAGAATGTCTTCCTAGGACACACTCAGGGTAGAATGTCTTCCTAGGACACACTCAGGGTAGAATGTCTTCCTGGGACACACTCAGGTGTCTTCCTGTGCACACTCCTGTTAGAGTGCCTTCCTAGGACATACTCAGGGTAGAATGTCTTCCTGGGACACACTCAGGGTAGAGTGTCTCCCTGGGACACACTCAGGGTACAGTGTCTTCCTGGTACACACTTATGTTAGAGTGCCTTCCTAGGACATACTCAGGGTAGAATGTCTTCCTGGGACACACTCAGGGTAGAGTGTCTCCCTGGGACACACTCAGGGTACAGTGTCTTCCTGGTACACACTTATGTTAGAGTGCCTTCCTAGGACATACTCAGGGTACAATGTCTTCCTGGGACACACTCAGGGTAGAGTGTCTTCCTGGGACACACTCAGGGTACAGTGTCTTCCTGGGACACACTAAGGGTACAGTGTCTTCCTGGTACACACTCAGGGTAGAATGTCTTCCTGGGACATATTTTGGGTAGAGTGTCGTCCTGGGTCAGACTAATGGTAGAGTGCCTTCTTAGGGCACACTCGGGGTAGATATCGTTTGGGTCAGACTTAGTATTCTTCCACACTGGGGAGTGTCTTCCTGGGACATATTTTGGGTAGAGTGTCGTCCTGGGTCAGACTAATGGTAGAGTGCCTTCTTAGGGCACACTCGGGGTAGAGTGTCGTCCTGGGTCAGACTTATGGTAGAAAGCCTTCCTGGGGCACACTCGGGGTAGAGTGTCTTCCTGGGACATATTTTGGGTAGAGTGTCGTCCTGGGTCAGACTAATGGTAGAGTGCCTTCCTGGGGCACACTCGGGGTAGAGTGTCGTCCTGGGTCAGACTTATGGTAGAAAGCCTACCTGAGACTCACTCCGGTAGCTAGTTATGGCTTTACAGAACAGCATACAAAGAGAAATAACTCTAACCAATAACTGATATAAAATCTAAATCATAACATATCACTGATTTATATAGTTTTTATATTAGCACCACCTTTGGAGTGTGTTGCTTTATAATAAATTAAATACTGGTCTCTTTCATAATATCATTGAATAGAAAATAATTGTATTTCCTTTTACATTATGATCTCGTTAGCAAAAATCATCTCTCAGCATACCATTTCATGGTAACTAAACCTATGTAACTGAAAATTTGAAAATTTCAATTCCTGTATCAAGTGACATTGAAGATAAGTCTGACTGGTCACTTGAAACCTAGCTCTGTCTACAGGACTCATAAAAGGTCATGTATTTCTCACCCAGTACATATCAACATCATAACAGCTCAGATTTGAAAGAGAACATTCTATTACAGAACTTCTGACCTAGGGTCATGTAATGCTGACCTAGGGGACATTTAACTCTGACCTAGTTGTCATGTAACTCTGACCTAGGTTTTTTTTTTGAGAAGTTGAAAATGTTCAAGAATTAAAACATTAGAGATTAAAACAAAACACTACATTATATGTATTACATTTGGTTACTATGGCAACCAGCAATACTGAAGTTTATACACCAGCTTACCTGCAGTCTGCATTCGTCTCCGTAAAATATCTAACGGGTATGATGCTGACTGACCAAGAAGACCAGCTACAGCACCCATAAACAATCTCTGTATAGGATTTGGATCTTGACCTTCTGTGTACTCTGTAATGATACATATTCCAGAGAAATATAAAATCTTTTGATCTGGAGGGGTAAAAGTATTTCATTTCAATGCCATATTTAACATTTTTTAAATATACATTTGCAGCCAGTTTTTAATGGTGGAGCAAAAAGACAATGTAGATGTGAAAAGACCATCAGTTATCAATAACTGCCACACTTTCTCACATCAGCCTTCCACAACTGTTAAACTGTCTCACATCAGCCTTCCACAACTGGTAAACTTTCTAACATCAGCCTGCCACAACTGGTGAACTGTCTCACATCAGCCTTCCACAACTGGTGAACTTTCTCACATCAGCCTGCCACAACTGGTGAACTGTCTAACATCAGCCTTCCACAACTGGTGAACTGTCTCACATCAGCCTTCCACAACTGGTGAACTGTTATCACATCAGCCTTCCACAACTGGTAAACTGTCTCACATCAGCCTTCCACAACTGCCACACTTTCTCACATCAGCCTTCCACAACTGGTGAACTGTCTCACATCAGCCTTCCACAACTGGTGAAATATTCTCACATCAGCCTTCCACAACTAGTAAATGTTCTCACATCAGCCTTCCACAACTGGTGAACTGTCTCACATCAGCCTTCCACAACTGGTGAACTGTCTCACATCAGCCTTCCACAGCTGGCAAATGTTCTCACATCAGCCTTCCACAACTGGTGAACTGTCTCACATCAGCCTTCCACAACTGGTAAACTGGTCTCACAAAAGCCTGCCACAACTCACGTAAACTTTCTTACATCAGCCTTCCACAACTGGTGAACTGTCTCACATCAGCCTTCCACAACTGGTAAATGTTCTCACATCAGCCTTCCACAACTGATGAACTTTCTCACATCAGCTTTGTCAGTGGTAAACTTTCTTACATCACTTTGTAAACTGGTGAACAGTCTATAATCACAATCACAACTGCCAAGTTTTGTAACATAATCAGCTGTGTTCCCGGACACACAAAAACCTGTGTGAATCACGCAGTTCCATTACAAAACATGCACAAAAAAAAACACCATGTGCATTCACACGTAGTGACAGCCTATCACATTATCATTTATATTGTCAGTATGACGGTAACACTTCAGCGATGTCAGTTCCCTGTGTCGTATCCTTACTTTGTAAACAGTGTTACTGATTATAAAACAATCAATCCTGGTTTTATTTCAATTCAATAATTTTTTTAACACAGAAAATAATGTCTTCTTGTAATTCATCTAATTGAATTAAATGAATTGACAGTATTGGCAGTTATATAACCTCAAAAAATATTTTAACACAGTTAATTATCATGATTCCAAAATTTTTTATACTGGTATCAATCAGATTTTGACACACTGGTGATTATTTTTGGCGACGACATATCTTCAAATTAGCGCCTTTTTGCCTGACACAGTATCTAAATACTCTTGAAATGAAAGATTATTATAGGTCACATGACAATCTACCATGTAGGTTGTCAGAAACCCCCTGTTCTGAAAACAGTGCAACATCTACACAATCACTCCGCTCAATTTCAACATGTACAGTGCTGACTAGTATCTACATCAAATCCAGAGACACTTGTGTCTATTAATGGGTGTCGAGATGAGTAAAATAACCCTTTTTTTTTGCTATGATTTAATTTTATGTATGTGTAACCCTGATTTGTATCCTTGTACCCCTATATTTGCTACCCATTGGGGTACAGAAACCCCCCTATTCTGAAAAGCAGGTGGGAACACTGATAATCAGGTTCAGACAATTACAACATGACAGTGATGACTAGACTGTCTACCTTGGTCTTGATTTAAGACATGGAGGTGGCCTGGTTCTACCACTTATTACATAAACTGACTTATTACTATGATTGTCTCCCTTGGTAAGGTATATAAGACAGAAAGGTGGCCATTACAAAGGTCTAAGACTAATTACCACATGTAATCAACTCTGATTGTCTACCTTGGTTAGGTATTTAAGACATTTCAGGTGGCCAGGGTTCAAAGGGTTAAGACAATTACCACATGTAGGATAAACTCTGATTGTCTCCCTTTCAACATTATAGACCATTATAGACTGGTACATAACAATTAGAGGCTCTGGGGACAGGTTTTAAGACCCTCAACTGGCAAATTTGGTAAATTATGCAACTATGCAATCCTAAGAATATTCCTAATAACTTTCTAATATATCTTTGTAAACAAAAAGTCAATCAGTTTTTAGTTTATAAGCCATTTGTATAAAGCTGCTGCCTATGTCATTTAAAGTCCTCGCTAAAGGCTCGTTTCTGAACAGATCTAGTGCCTATCACATTACCTTAGTACAAAGGTTCCGAGCCTATCAAATCAAATTTATGAAAGAAAATAGATAAATAAAAATTGAATGCAAATTTAGACTCCTATAATTCTGTAAAATAAAGGTGAGAACTATACCTGCATGAAGTTTTTTCAGAGTTTCGTAAGTGAAAAAGCTGGTACCAGAGTAAGGTATTGACCCCATTACAGTGGGAACAAAACCTCTGTACAATGTACGGATTCCTTCCTCTCGACGAATTGTTCTGAAAACTTGAATTAAATTCTGATACCTGCAATTGTCAAAATAGTTTTTTTGTAATACAACTCTAGTTTTTTTTTCTGTTTCAAAAATCTAAGAATCACTTTAAACCAATATATAATGTCTTGCAGATTGTGTTTGTAGAAATAGACAGACAGATAGAAAGAGAAATACATAGACAGATAGTCTAACATAGACAGCAGGAAAGAATGATAGACTAATACAGACAGCAGGACAGACACATAGACAGAGAGAACAAGAGTTCTCAGATGGCTACAAAGCTCACCAAAATAGGTGTAAATTAACCAAATATATAACTGATTTACAGCTGTCAGGTTTTAAGGTCAAACGACTGGTAAATATATTGATTCCTTCAGCTACACAGACAGACTGACTGTTACAGGATAATGTATACAGGAAAATTTTCGCCCCTGTTTTAATTTTGCCCCTTTCGCCCTCATCATCAGTGGGCGAATTCAAAATGGTAAAAATCGTCTATTTTATTCATTGCAGAGTATCTATTATATTTTACATTTTAAACAACATAAAACTTTTTAAAAAAAACTTTAATGTTATCATGCACAAAGTAGACTAAATAAAACTTCACAATAAAATAAAATCATATTGTAAATTGGAACTGCAGCACATCTGGGCAAATTTAAAATTGGGCAAAACTGTTTGCAAGTGAAGTCAGGCAAGTAAAACTCAGGGAGAAAATAACCCTGTATACAGTATTCATCGCCATGTGACTAACGGACCAAGTTAAATCTGAGTTTTTCCATGTAAACATTTTTCACTGACCTGTCATTTCCAGTTACAGCCATCCTTGCTCTGATGAGATCTAGTGGATATGTACAAGATGAAGATGTGACTCCAGCTAATGAACCAGCGAGGAATCTCAAATGAGGAGGTAAATGTCTGTAACATAGAAAGAAAACTGTGTGAGATACAGAGAGATAGGGAGAGCAATAGACTCCTAATGGATATGTACATGATGAAGATGTGACTCCAGCTAATGAACCAGCGAGGAATCTCAAATGAGGAGGTAAATGTCTGTAACATAGAAAGAACACTGTGTGAGATACAGAGAGATAGGGAGAGCAATATAGACTCCTAATGGATATGTACATGATGAAGATGTGACTCCAGCTAATGAACCAGCGAGGAATCTCAAATGAGGAGGTAAATGTCTGTAACATAGAAAGATCACTGTGTGAGATACAGAGAGATAGGGAGAGCAATAGACTCCTAATGGATATGTACATGATGAAGATGTGACTCCAGCTAATGAACCAGCGAGGAATCTCAAATGAGGAGGTAAATGTCTGTAACATAGAAAGACCACTGTGTGAGATACAGAGAGATAGGGAGAGCAATACAGACTCCTGATGCCAGGATGTCAGATAGGGAGAATAATTAACTACTGATGCTAGAGTGTCAGATAGGGAAAATAATCAACTACTGATGCTAGGGTGTCAGATAGGGAAAATAATCAACTACTGATGCTAGGGTGTCAGATAGTGAGAATAATCAACTACTGATGCTAGGGTGTCAGATAGGGAAAATAATCAACTACTGACGCTAGGGTGTCAGATAGTGACAATAATTAAATACTGACACTAAGATGTCATAGGGGGAGAATAATCAACACTTGATGCAAGAGTGTCAGGTAGGGAGAATAATTAACTACTGACCCTAGGATGTCAGATAGGGAGAATAATCAACTACTGATGCTAGGGTGTCAGACAGGGAGAATAATCAATTACTGATGCTAGGGTGTCAGACAGGGAGAATAATTAACTACTGGCGCTAGGATGTAAGATAGGGAGAATAATTAACTACTGACGCTGGAGTGTCAGATAGTGAAAATAATTAACTACTGACACTAGGATGTCAGATAGGGAAAATAATCAACTATTGACGCTAGGGTGTCAGATAGTTAGAATAATTAAATACTGACGCTAGGATGTCATAGGGGAGAATAACCAATTACTGACGATAGAGTGTCAGATAGTGAGAAAATTAACTACTGACGCTAGGGTGTCATAGGGGAGAATAACCAATTACTGACGATAGAGTGTCAGATAGTGAGAAAATTAACTACTGATGCTAGGGTTTGTCAGATAGTGAGAATAATTAAATACTGACACTAAGATGTCATAGGGGAGAATAATCAACACTTGATGCGAGAGTTTCAGATAGGGAGAATAATTAACTACTGACGCTAGAGTGTCAGATAGGGAGAATAATCAACTACTGATGCTAGGGTGTCAGATAGGGAGAATAATCATCTACTGACGCTAGGGTGTCAGATAAGGAGAATAATCATCTACTGACGCTAGGGTGTCAAACAGGGATAATAATCAATTACTGATGCTAGAGTGTCAGATAGGAAGAATAACCAACTACTGATGCTAGGGTGTCAAACAGGGATAATAATCAATTACTGATGCTAGAGTGTCAGATAGGGAGAATAATCAACTACTGACGCTAGGGTGTCAGATAGTGAGAATAATCAACTACTGATGCTAGGGTGTCAAACAGGGATAATAATCAATTACTGATGCTAGAGTGTCAGATAGGGAGAATAATTAACTACTGACGCTGGAGTGTCAGATAGGGAGAATAATTAAATACTGACACTAGGATGTCAGATAGGGAAAATAATCAACTATTGACGCTAGGGTGTCAGATAGTTAGAATAATTAAATACTGACGCTAGAGTGTCAGACAGGGAGAATAACCAATTACTGACGATAGAGTGTTAGATAGGGAGAATAATTAACTACTGACGCTAGGGTGTCAGATAGTAAGAATAATTAACTACTGGGGCTAGGATGTCAGATAGGGAAAATAATCAACTATTGACGCTAGGGTGTCAGATAGTGAGAATAATTAAATACTGACATTAAGATGTCATAGGGGGAGAGTAATCAACTACTGATGCGAGAGTGTCAGATAGGGAGAATAATTAACTACTGATGCTAGGGTGTCAGATAGGGAGAATAACCAATTACTGACGATAGAGTGTTAGATAGGGAGAATAATTAACTACTGACGCTAGGGTGTCAGATAGTAAGAATAATTAACTACTGGGGCTAGGATGTCAGATAGGGAAAATAATCAACTATTGACGCTAGGGTGTCAGATAGTGAGAATAATTAAATACTGACTTAAGATGTCTTAGGGGGAGAATAATCAACTACTGATGCAAGAGTGTCAGATAGGGAGAATAATTAACTACTGACGCTAGGGTGTCAGACAGGGAGAATAATCAACTACTGACGCTAGGGTGTGAGATAGTGAGAATAATTAAATACTGACATTAAGATGTCATAGGGGGAGAGTAATCAACTACTGATGCGAGAGTGTCAGATAGGGAGAATAATTAACTACTGACGCTAGGGTGTCAGATAGGGAGAATAATTAACTATTGACACTAGGGTGTCAGATAGTGAGAATAAATAAATACTGACATTAAGATGTCATAGGGGGAGAGTAATCAACTACTGATGCTAGAGTATCAGATAGTTAGAATAATTAAATACTGACGCTAGAGTGTCAGACAGGGAGAATAACCAATTACTGACGATAGAGTGTCAGATAGGGAGAATAATTAACTACCGACGCTGGAATTAGCTTGGAAATTTGACAAATGTTTGATATAACAGCATATTTGATATAACAGCAATTTTACTGGATCCCAATCTGGCCGTTATAACAAGAGTTGACTGTTCTTTGACTTAATTCGTATAACTGAAATTTAATTATAAGCATTGAACTGAATTTTATTTTGGTGTATGAGAAACAGACCAAATTTTGACCAGTACACTTTATTTGCATATCCTGCTATGCAGTACACCAGTCAAAATTCTGTGTATTTCTTGTACACCACCAAAAAGAAATTTAGTTCAATGCTTAAGTGTTCTTTCAAAATTCAATTCATTGCCAGATTCAGCCATACTCCCATTCATAATCTTTGTCTTTTTTCTCAAATTTTCATGGAAATTTCCAAATTTAATCTACTGAGTAAATTTGTGAGATATATCTACTGAGTAAATTTGTGAGATATATCTACTGAGTAAATTTGTGAGATATATCTACTGAGTAAATTTGTGAGATATATCTACTGAGTAAATTTGTGAGATATATCTACTGAGTAAATTTGTAAGATATATCTCACCTTCTCAGATACTAAAAATTTGGTCAAATGGCATTATGCAGGTCATGTAGTCAAAGGTCATGGTACCATCTGAAATAGCCGACATTGTAAGTTTGAAATATTAAAACTCTTCTTATAAATCATAGAAGATATAGTCCAGGGTTAAGTTTTTGTCCGCAGACCCCAACCCCAGTATAAATGACATAAGCATAATAATCTCTCTGGACATTATGTCTCAGTGAGATAGAAAGTTAATAAATTCAAGCCAAATTGCTACTTTTGTAAATTCTCACTGTAAAATATATCAGATACAGGTAGTTTTTCATATACAGGCATTTAAATATGAAAATTCTTCAATATTGAAAGAATGACAATAGAATTCCCATTTATATGGTCCTGGTCTGTTTTCCCTGAGATGATGAAATAGAGCCCTGATTATTCATTTAACAAATTCATACTCACTGTTTTCGTTTGTCACTACTCAATAATCTTTTATATTGTTCGTGAGCTGTATACTGTATTGCTGCATACGGAACAATCCTTGCCATTGTAGCAGAATTTCCCCGCCATAATTTTAGGAATCCCTCATTTTTAACCGTATTAATAAGAAATTTAACTGCCTCTCTGCTTGAGAAACGTTTGTTGGAGACTGAAATAGTAAAGATAAACAAGTGGTGGTCATTATGAAGGATATAAAATATGATGACATGGCTCTTACCATAATTTCTCAAAAGGAAATGTGTTGGTTTTTTTTACCTTTTTATTTAATTTTTGTTCTGTCTAATGGTGCTGAGGTATTGTGAAACATTGAAAGTTAATTTTTATTCCTTCTGATGGTGCCAAGGTATTGCATGTATTGTGACATTTTAAAAGTTAATTTTTGTCCAATCTGATGGTGCTGAGGTATCATCACACTTACTTTGAAAGTTAATTTTTGTTCTGTCTAATGGTGCTGAGGTACATTACACTTACTTAGAAAGTTAATTGTTGCTCTGTCTAATGGTGCTGATGTACACTTACTTTGAAAGTTAACTGTTGTTCTGTCTAATGGTGCTGAGGTATCATAACACTTACTTTGAAAGTTAACTGTTGTTCTGTCTAATGGTGCTGAGGTACACTTACTTTGAAAGTTAATTGTTGCTCTGTCTAATGGTGCTGATGTACACTTACTTTGAAAGTTAACTGTTGTTCTGTCTAATGGTGCTGAGGTATCATTACACTAACTTTGAAAGTTAATTGTTGCTCTGTCTAATGATGCTGAGGTATCATTACACTTACTTTGAAAGTTAATTTTTGTTCTGTCTAATGGTGCTGATGTACACTTACTTCGAAAGTTAATTTTTGTTCTGTCTAATGGTGCTGAGGTATCATTACACTTACAAAGTTAATTGTTGTTCTGTCTAATGGTGCTGAGGTACACTTACACTTACTTTGAAAGTTAATTGTTTTTCTGTCTAATGGTGCTGAGGTATCATCACACTTACTTTGAAAGTTAATTGTTGCTCTGTCTAATGGTGCTGATGTACACTTACTTTGAAAGTTAATTTTTGTTCTGTCTAATGGTGCTGAGGTATCATTACACTTACTTTGAAAGTTAATTTTTGTTCTGTCTAATGGTGCTATCACAGTCTTTGCTACGGCTCCTGCTACAGCTCCAGATATTAGGGATGTCAAAATCTTGTTATGATTCGGAACCTAGAGGAAGAGATTGATAATTTCAACTAAATCTTTCTTCCTTAAATGTTCAATATTCAATGTATAGTATGCTGTAGTCATACTACTGTATGTAGCATTCACCATGGCTGAATGATGAGGGCACTTTAATCACATGGTCTCTAATGCTAATCTGGTAAGTGAATGTCCAAGTTTTGCCAGGACCTAAGCTAATTATATGAGAAAATTTGCCAGTTTACTTGTGAAAGGTCAGAGGTCTTTTCCCATGTACATTTTTACCTTGTTGTCTGGATAGCGCAGTGGTGAGTGCTCCTTTCTCACCAATGTGACTAGGGTTCAATCCTTTGATTGGACAGGGTAGTATATTGTAGGTGAGATGGTTTGGGAGCCACCAAGTCAGACACTTAGGTTTTCTGTGAGTAATCCTTTGATTGGACAGGGTAGTATATTGTAGGTGAGATGGTTTGGGAGCCGCCAAGTCAGACACTTAGGTTTTCTGTGAGTAATCCTTTGATTGGACAGGGTAGTACATGTATATTGTAGGTGAGATGGTTTGGGAGCCACAAAGTCAGACACTTAGGTTTTCTGCGAGTACTCTGGTTTCCTCCCACCGCGAGGACCCGCACACATGAACATCAGAGCCAAGAAAATTATTTATATAAGTTAACATAACTTTTTTGTAAATTGTTATAAAATAAATAAATTAAAAGATACATTTTGACCTCAATTTCTCCTCCACCATTTAACACTGGCAGCCAATGTAGAACTGAAAAATTGTTGAGTTTAATACAAAACATCATGTTAACATGCTAATATTCTGTCTACAATGAGGCAAGCATTGAAGAACATCTTCAAGAACTTTTACATGTAAATACCTTTAAATTAATTTCATGTTCTTTATGATAATGTTCTTTATCTTCACTATCAACATCTTCCTCCGATTGGCCAACTCTAGCCACTGAACCCTCTGATTGGCCACCTCTAGCCACTGACCCTTCTATCATCTGACTCCCTCTTGTAGCCATTTGTGGGATCAGAACCTCAACAGCATTTTCCTTTATTTTAGCTCCCATTTCTTCCTACATTTTGTTACGGTCTTGAAATTTCTGAAATATTTTAAAACAAATTTTAAGATGTTATATTTTTGATATTAGATTTACAGTCACAGACACCAAAGTGTAAACCTTAAGGAAGTCCAATAGAACAGTATACACTGTACAAGATCAGGTGTTAAATAAGAGTTAACTCCCTTGATGATGGCCACACCAACTGGTGTTCAAAAATCCAAACAAGATGCTACAAAAGGTAGTATGGCCAAATTGTGAAAAAATACATCTAGAATTTCATGTTCTATCAATTTGTGATGTCATTTGATGCTCTAAATGATTTTCTAGCAACAGATCTAGAATAAAACAGCTAAACCAAATTACTGATGCATGGACAGACAGACATTGAGACAGACAGACATTGAGACTGAGATATATAAAAAGAGACAAACAGACATTGAGACAGACAGATATTGAGACAGACAGACAGACATTGAGACAGACAGACATTGAGACTGAGACATAAATAAAAAAAGACAGACAGACAGACATTGACACAGACAGACATTGAGACAGACATATATAAAAAAGAGACAGACAGACAGACATTGAGACAGACAGGCATACATAAAAAGAAACAAACAATGAAACATACAGGCATACATACAGAAAAACAGACAGACATACAATACAATCAATAGACAAACAGATGGACAGGTAGATAAATATCAATTCATAAATCTATATTTGCTTTGCAATCCAGCCAATGAAGTAAGAAAATTCTATTGGCAACAATTTGTATTGATGTTTAAACAACTAAACAGGTAAATTAACAATACATTTAATTATTACCTAAACAGGTAAATTAACAATACATTTACTAAATACCTATTAACAGGTAAATTAACATTACATTTACTTATTACCTAAACAGGTAATTCAACATTACAGTTACTTGGTAACTAAACAGGTAAATTAATAATACATTTACTTATTACCTAAACAGGTAAATTAACAATACATTTAGTTACTTGGTAACTTAACTAAACAGATGACAACATTACAAACTTTAACAGCTCACATTTAGTTACTTATTACCTAAACAGGACAAATTCAACATACACAGGAAGCTCAACAGTTACTTGGTAACTAAACAGGTAATTCAAGATGACAACATTACAGTTACTTAGTAACAACATCGGTAGCTCAACATTACAGTTAATTAGTAACTAAACAGGTACCTCAAGTTGACAACATTATAGTTACTAGTACTTAGTAACTACACAGGTAGCTCAACATTTTAGTTACTTGGTAACTTAACAGGTAAGCTCAAAACTTGGACTAAACATTACAACATTACTTAGAAACTACACAGGTAGCTCAACATTTTAGTTACTTGGTAACTAAACAGGTAATTCAAGATGACAACATTACAGTTACTTAGTAACTACACAGGTAGCTCAACATTACAGTTAATTAGTAACTACACAGGTAGCTCAACATTTTAGTTACTTGGTAACTAAACAGGTATTTCAAGATGACAACATTACATGTACTAAGTAAAACACAATAATCACAAAGTCATCCGACCATAAAATTTGTGAAAAAAGCATAAAGGATGATAAGATTGTTATTGAAAGTTGCAAACTGAACAATTGTTAATAAATAATCATATATATAGAATATATATAAATAAAAATATATAAATTTGTTTTCATCCGAAGAATAATTAAATAAAAATCAAAACATCCGAACATTTTATCAAAACAAGTGTACTTCATCAGAACAGTATTTTTCTAGAAGCCATGATTGAGTGTCAATTCTTGTCTATTTACAAATAACACTGTACAGTACGGGATAAAATACATTATACATGACGCATAAATGTTTTACACGAGTCTATGGCTCAAGTGATCAAAAAACTTCCATTGCAACAAGACATTAAGACCCTGCAACTTAGAAAAGAAATTTCCATAAAAAAAATGTAGCGATCATACTGTAGTGTATGTGTGTTTAATTTCATGGAGAGAAAATTTCGTGATTTTTTTTTAAAGGAACTCATTCACAGTTATCAAATATGGCACAAGACACAGTTTGACAAGTCCATTGTACTCAGTGTTGAAGTAAAGCTTTAAACATTTTATGATCCATGTATATGATGTCTATCAATCAATTGTGATTGGTTTTACTTGGATTTTTGTTTTCACCACAATCAATCATTTTTCAGTCATATGGTGGCAGCCAGTATTTTATGGTGGGGAAGAGAACTCGGCTACAATGTACCCGGGAAGAGACAGCCAGCCTTCCACCCGTAAACAGACAAACTTTCTCATAAAAATCAACTTAAGCTACAGCAAGGCATTCAAAGTGGCTCTAACCACTCAGCCATGGAGAACCCTACACATATTAAATCATATTAATGATCAAACAGAACTTATACCAATGTATCTTAATTTGATTGGTAAAAACTTTTATAATTCTGATTGGTTGCGTATTATCTTTTATTAGTATAATGAATTTTATTCACTGGAATTTATTTTGTGGTATTTTCTTTGACCGCAAACATTGCAAAATTAAATCCCCTGCAAATAAAAGCAACAATACAATAAAATACAAATAAAATTTAAACCAAACCTAAACCTGACCTTAGAGAAACAGTTTTGCTACTTTTGGGTTAGAAACATTTTCTTGTCCGGGTATTACTACCGGTACCTGTTTCCTGATACCACTGCAACATGCCATAAATGAAGCCATTGAAGGCATACCTAATTCTGCCACAGATTCCATGAAAATAAATTATGGACAATGTCTGATAAACAATAAATTTTATATAATAGACAGTATATCATATACAACAAATGTCATATAACAGACAATGTATGATGTACAACAAATGTTATATAACAGACAGTGTATGATGTACAACAAATGTTATATAACAGACAGTATATGATATATAACAAATGCCACATAACAGACAATGTATGATGTACAACAAATGTTATATAACAGACAGTGTATGATGTACAACAAATGTTATATAACAGACAGTATATGATATACAACAAATGTCACATAACAGACAGTGTATGATGTACAAAAAATGTTATATAACAGACAGTGTATGATGTACAACAAATATTATATAACAGACATATTATACAATGGACAGTGTGTGATATTCAACAAATGTTATACAAAGGTGTGTGATATATAGCAAATGTTATATAAAGGTATATGATATACAACAAATGTCATATAACAGACAGTGTATGATGTACAACAAATGTTATATAACAGTCATGTTACACAATGGACAGTGTATAATATACAAAAATGTTAAACAAAAGACAGTGTGATGTACAACAAATGTTATATAATGGACAGTGTATGATTTACAACAAAGTTATATACCGTACATGTAACAGACAGTATATGATGTACAACAAATGATATATAACAGACATGTCATACAATTGATACTGTATGATATATAACACATGATATATAACACATGATATATAATAGACATATTATACAACTGACACTGTATGATACACAACCAAGTTATATAACAGACATGTCATACAACTGACTATATGATACACAATCAAGTTATATAACAGACATGTTATACAACACATGATATATAACAGAGATGTTATACAATTGACACTGTATGATATATATCACATGATATATAACAGACATGTTATACAATTGACACTGTATGATACACAACACATGTTATAAAATTAACATATTTGTTTTAGTCATCTGATAAAAAATCCACACTCCATCTTCCTAAAATGTGAGATTATTTCCTATATGACTAACATTTCCTATATATTTGTCAGGAAACAATATTGAGCTTTTTTATATTGTTTTCATCTATTTGTATACTTATGTGTAGTTTACATCCAGATGTCACTGTTGTACATTGATTGTTAAAGGACATTACCTGTGTTTTCCATAGCAACATTATTTAATTTATACTACTTAGATTGATGTACAATAATATAAAACCTCAGATCCAAAAATTGTACAGGAAATACATGTATACAAATCTGGTGATATTGGACAAACAGAGACATCTGGAAATCCATAGGTGGGATCAGGTGCCATGGAGGAGGAAGCATCTCCTGTTGACCAGTCACACCCGCCGTGAGTTCACAGTCAATCTCAAATGAAATAGGCAAATTTGCAAATGACATGATGATAGACCTTTGAATGTCACAGATGTACACAAAAGATTACCTGATAATAGACCAATAACTGACACAGGTTTACACTTAATATTATCTGGTGATAGACCCATGACTGTCACTGATTTACACTAAATATCATCTGATGATAGACCCATGACGGTCACTGATTTACACTAAATATCATCTGATGATAGACCCATGACTGTCATAAATTTACACTAAATGTTATCTGATGATAGCCATATGACTATTACAAATTTACACTTATTATTTTCTGATAATATACACGATCTGACGATAGACCCATGATCATCACGACTGTCACAAATTTACACTAAATATTATCTGATGATAGACCCATGAGGTATGACTGTCACGGATTTACACTAAATATTATCTGATGATAGACCCATGATCATCACGACTGTCACAAATTTACACTATATATTATCTGATGATAGCCACATGACTGTCACAGATTTACTTACATGTATTATTTTCTGATAGTATACCCATGACTGTCACAGATTTACACTAAATATTATCTGACCACAGTCTCATAATTGACACAGATTTGCACAACATTTTATTTTCTTTTTTAAGAAAATAATCTAAAATGATTCTGTAATTTAAATTCATGCCTTTTTTGTTACTAAATATGATGCTCCACCCCCTAGTGAAGAATTTTTCATATCATTTGAAGTTTTAGTAAAAAGAGCAAATCCTCACCAATGTATATCTTACACATCCCATACCCAATCTACCCCTCTAATGCTCTATAACTGTGGATATCATAAAAACACATTCTCAAAATTTCTGAATCTCTATTTCTACATAAATAGGCCTATGCATATTTTATCCACAAATGTGTGTATACATTATATATACTTGTGCACCAGGTGATAAAAAAGTAACACTGCAGCACTTGTCTGCTAGGGTCTGTTTAACATAAGATATTTAGTATGCTCTAGATTTTCACCTGCTTAAAAGCAAATTGTAACTGAGGTCACTGCAACTTGCAAGCACTGGTCATTTAATTCATAAATAGACCTATGTGAAGTATAAGTACAATTATTTCTCTACAGGAACATACCATTACTCCAAACCAAGTGCAATCAATATTTCAACTTTGCTCACTATTGATTCTTAATAGAGGATTTCCGGGCCCCCGTTGATCCGACCCTAATTTTTGTAGTTGTCATAATGACATAGCGCCTCGGTACTCAGGTCACTATTACCCTTCAAACAAATTGTTTTCAACATGATGGACAGCAAGTGAAGGATATTTTGTGGTCAAATGTACTATTACATGACATATACACGAGGCGCAGACACCATATCTCTACAGATGGAAGCCTACAGATAGGAGCTCCAGCAATGTAATGGTGATAGACCTGGTAAACCTAAAACCGCACTGTCACAAAAACTGAGAAAGTCAGACGCTGACAACGCTTTTCGAGATTTTTAATGAATTTTCTGATTAAGTTCTGTATGCACACTAGCATGCAATTGGAACGAAAATGATATAGAAGAATATATAAACCTTTAAATTCACACAAAGCTTAATCAAACAAATACTCACGTACAAAGTGACTTTTGCCCTGTAGTCAAAGCGCAGATTGTTTACAAGTACGGATGTACTTATGAGAGTTATTTCCCTTCCATGACCGGACCAGTCTTTGACTCAATTTATCAAATACTGCCTACTTTGACTATTTGTGATTGATATAAAGTATTCTTATTTTAAATAACATTGTTTGACTAGAAATTGAATTATTAAGATAACTTTTCATAATATTAGGGCCGCAGAAACGCAAGGGAGGTAATCAAACAAAACGACAAAAAATGGTAATGCCGGATTACTTTTATCTTTATTTATTTAAAACAAATCATCGTTTTCAAATAGGTAGTTTTAAAACTATTCTTAACCATTTTTCATATCTTTCCAGGCACGATTCTTCAGTCAGTCGGATATCGACAGTAAGTTTATTTTCGTCATTATTATATATTTTTAACATAAAGTGATAAACACAAATGACAAGTGACCACGCCTATACCGGACACTGTGTTCGCCTGTCAATCACAGTATCTCAGTGACAGTGTAGTATTGGCCTCATGTGTGTTAGAATCACATCTTGGCCTGTCATTATGTGACTATACCCAGGGCTCTACAACACTAAAAAAATTCACTCTTCATTTGGCCAGTGAACCATAAATTTTACTAGCCAGCCAGGTCGCCAATATATATATAAATATATAATACTATACCATGTAACATTTTGTTTCAATCCATTAGCCTGTTGAGTCACTCTTTTTGACAGTACAAAACAGATCTGTAAGTTAAAATCTAGAAGTCAAAGTTCTTTAATTTATAGGTGTTTGTCCGACAATCGGGTGTTTGACTCTCGATTTTAAGTTACAGATAAAATTTCCAGTTCCGACAGTGGTTAATCCCTTTGGGGATTCTGTCCCGGCCGTTTTATTGTGTTGCCCCATGATAAAATGGCCACGATAGAATCCCCAAAGGAATTAGGCTGTGGTTCTGCCTGCCGAACTTTCTGCCCTGATTTTACCACTTAAAAAATCACTTAAATTAAAATCGAAATCGGGGCAGAAAGTTCGGCCTAGTCGAACACTAGCCATAATTATGTGACCACCTGTCGACCCTCTGTTAGGAAAATTTCTATGAGAGCAACCAGACACTGACACTGTGCTCGCCTGTGAATCACTGTATCTCAATGTAGCATTGGACACTATGCTCGCCTGTGAATCACTGTATCTCAATGTAGTATTGACCTATGTCATTATGTGACTTTACCAGTGTTAGCCTGTGAATCAGTGTATCTCAATGTGTACTATAGCCTGTGAATCACTGTATCTCAATGTAGTATTGACCTAGGCCAGTGTTATCGCAATGTAGTATTGGGCCATGTCATTATGTGGCCTGTGTCTATGTCATTATGTGACCCACCTATCTCAATGTAGTATTGGCCTATGTCATTATGTGACTATACCAGTGTTAGCCTGTGTATCACTGTATCTCAATGTAGTATTGGCCCATGTCATTATGTGACTATACCAGTGTTAGCCTGTGTATCACTGTATCTCAATGTAGTATTGGCCCATGTCATTATGTGACTATACCAGTGTTAGCCTGTGTATCACTGTATCTCAATGTAGTATTGGCCTATGTCATTATGTGACTATACCAGTGTTAGCCTGTGAATCACTGTATCTCAATGTAGTATTGACCTATGTCATTATGTGACTATACCAGTGTTAGCCTGTGAGTCACTGTATCTCAATGTAGTATTGACCTATGTCATTATGTGACCCACCTATCCTCCTATACCAGTGTTAGCCTGTGTATCACTGTATCTAAATGTAGTATTGACTATTGGCCTATGTCATTATGTGACCCACCTACTATACCAGTGTTAGCCTGTGTTATAGTGTGTATCACTGACACTGTGTGTCATTATAGTATAGCTATAGCCGTATAGGCCTATGTCAGTATGTGACCCACCTCCTATATACCGTTGATGTGTTTTCAAGTCTGTATACGTCCATGTGACTTGGTCCTCATAATGTTGGGTGGTAGTGGAACTCAACAATTTCAACTTATTCTACCTTTTTTCAGTTTTGTCTTTTGGGGGGTGGGGTGTCAGAAATCTTGTTAAGTGGGAGTGTAGCGATGCAGAGGGTATGCCCTATGGGCCCAGACAGCTCAGTTGGTAAGAGCATTCTGTTAGTGTTAGGAAGGTCCTGGGTTCGATTCCCGGTCTGTTCACACATTTTTCCACGCCTACTACATTTGGTGCCCAACTAAATAACTCATAATTGTATTTGTTAAGAGCTTCCTTGATTTCTGGGGTCATAAATCATGTTAAGGGGAAAGAATGTAACAGTGAAGAGGCTATTTGCCCAGATAGCTCAGTTTGTATGAGCGTCCTGCTGGTGTTAGGAAGGTCCTGAGTTCAATTCCCAGTTTGGCCACACATTTTTCGTCTCTACCCTAGTGCTGCCTGGTAATGCCCAGGGATTTTCCTACCTGCAAAATTCTGGGTCCAGGGTTTGAAAACTTGGAGAAAACAACATTTGAACCGAAACAGAAAAGCTTAATTTGACACATTTCTTTGAAAATACAAAATTCTTTTTTTTTGAAATCCCAAATTGAAATTTTTTGAATATTTTTTTTTTAAAATACAAGCCATTTTTGCATTTGGATGGGTCCTGTAATCGGACCCCAAAATGGCCTAGAAAATTCCTGGATGCCTGATATTGGCAGCTATAATATGAACTAGGTCAATGCCTGGAAAGCAAGCACAGCTCCTTGCTTTACACATGTGAGAAAACAAGGGTAAACTTTTCCCTGCAAAAGTTTAAGACAAAAACAAATATTGAAAGTAGTTGCAAAATATAAACCATATCAGCACAAGTTCTAGAGAGCTATTAACCAACATTAATTACGATGTAAAATACATTCATTAGGCCTAATAATGTATTTTGCTTTGCATTGCCTAGGCAATGTAAAATACCGTACATTCATTAGGCCTATTTTGAACAAAAGCAATTCCAGCAAAAAATTAATCAGAAAAAAATATCCAAAACATTTTATTTGTATATACGTTTTTGTGAAGAGTGACTGATGAAGCATCAGGCTGAAATAGTCCGGTCTCAAGAAATTTTGGGGCTCTATAGTGTACAGTGAGACAGTGGTGTCCGTGTTGTCACTTTTCTATATTATGTACACTTGACATCTATGAGTTTGCAAATAGCCTTTGCCCCTGAAAATTAACCCTTTGCAGAGATATTTCACTTCCCAGAAATAAAATTTAAAGGATGAATCAAAATTCTTAACGGGTATTTTTAAATATTTAAAGGGTGTTTTACATAATTATATATAAATTGTCACCATTACAATTTGTAGCTTCAATTTTAATTGAGTAATTTCACCCCCTGTTCTAAATTCCAAAGCTGATTTTCAAATACCCTCTTACCCCCCTTATCTAGAGCTCTGCCTTTGTTAATCTTTGATATAAAATTCTGACATTTTTAGTGGGAGGGATCAGGGCTGCTAAAGGAATTCTTTCCAAAGATTTCCTGCATTAATTTTTGTAAAATTGTTGAAAATGTGTCTTTGACAGACTCAATGTTTCATTGTGGATATGACTGCATTTCATTTTGTTTATTTTTTCAGAATTCAAGGAGTGTTTCTTTTTCCATGCGAGACGGGGTCGAATAACCTCAGAGAATGAGCTTTCACTGATAATGAGGTCTCTTGGCTACAGCCCAAATAGAC
This sequence comes from Atrina japonica, assembly GCA_030159075.1. Lineage (NCBI taxonomy): Eukaryota > Metazoa > Mollusca > Bivalvia > Pterioida > Pinnidae > Atrina > Atrina japonica. The sequence continues at coordinate 337,963 of BROG01000393.1, read as the reverse complement.
AAGAAATTCGAAAATATTTCAATAAATATAATAAAAGTAAGACAGCAATAGTACATAGTCAGTCAGTTAGAAACTTCTATGTCAATTCTTTGATGTTTTGGTACCCAGTCCTTAGATCATTGAGAGCCGTCGTAGCTTGTACTGTGCTCGATATATGACTGGAGGGTCACAGGTTCAAGCCTCGGCGGAGGCAGATCGCTTTTTTTGTCCTTCAGATGAAACAGTAAAAACTGGGGCCCTGTGTCACAGAAGGTGTCAGCACATTTAAGAACCCTCACTGCTCAATGGCTGTAAAAGCTGAGAATAGGTCAAAATTTGCAGTCGTTCACTGGTATTTGGTGACGTCTCCATATGCGGGATATTGAGTGGGACTTTGAACAATACAACAACAACAACTTAAATTATATGTCATATGTTCTTTGAGGCCACATAGGGTGATCTAGTGGTTATGTGTCATGTGTTTTTTGAGGCCACATAGGGTGATCTAGTGATTATATGCCATATGTTCTTTGAGGCCACATAGGGTGATCTAGTGATTATATGTCATATGTTCTTTGAGGCCACATAGGGTGATCTAGTGATTGTATGTCATGTGTTTTTTGAGGCCACATAGGGTGATCTAGTGATTATATGTCATGTGTTCTTTGAGGCCACATAGGGTGATCTAGTGAGTATATGCCATATGTTCTTAAGAGGCCATATAAGGTGATCTAGTGATTATATGTCATATGTTCTTTGAGGCCACATAGGATGATCTAGTGAGTATATGTCATATGTTCTTTGAGGCCACATAGGGTGATCTAGTAATTATATGTCATGTGTTCTTAAGAGGCCACATTGTGTGATCTAGTGATTATATGTCATATGTTCTTTGAGGCCACTTAGGGTGATCTAGTGATTATATGTCACATGTTCTTAGAGGTCATTTAGGGTGATCTAGTGATTATATGTCATGTGCTCATAGAGGCCATTTAGGGTGATCTAGTGATTATATGTCATGTGTTCTTAGAGGCCAATTAGGGTAATCTTGTGGTGGATCATTGGGCTCTCAAGCGGTTGGTTCCAGGTTGGATTCCTGGGACTGGTATTGATCGTGAATTACATGAGCTAATAGACTTGGAGTAGGAAAAAATACTGTTTACCTGGAAATTTTTGCCCTGTTTAATATTTCCTGTTTTTGCCCTTAATGAGAGGGTAAATTTAAAATGAAAGCAAAATATCCAAACTACTGAAGATAACATTTTTTTATTTGAAGTATCTACACATATATTATCCTTGAAACTACGTTTTTTGTTGTAAAATAATGATGTGCAAAAATTTCCAAGTGTACAGTACCTACATTTTTTGACTTGGGAGTAGGGCAAAGTACCTATGCCGTTAGGAATGAATTTTATTGTCAGACCATTAGTTTAAAAAATGCCCTGAGTTTACATTAGAATATGAATGACAGGTTTATAAACTGATTCTATATTTAGAATTGAGGTAAATTAAAATGTATACAGATAAAATCATAATTGTCATTCCAGCTGAAGGAGGAATTGATTTTGCGTCATTTTTGGAAGCCATGCACGATCATAAGCAAGCAGAAAATCCTGAGAAAGAGTTATTGGCTGCGTTCCGATCACATGATGTTGAAAAACGAGGGTATGTCAATGCTAGAGAGGTCCAACATATTTTGATGAACATCGGTGAAAAACTGAGCAGACAAGAAGGTATACAAATCACATATGATTATGTCAAACATATCTTGTCGTATTGGATAATCATATTTAATTTTAGTTTAATGTTCCACCAGTGTTATTTTCTAGTGTTTATTCAAGTAGTCTAGAAAAGGATATACATTTCTTTTGGAAATGGTCAGTGATTCAAACTAGTATTGAAGATTATACAATAAAACCTTTAGTGACCACCTGTGTATTGAGACCACCTGGTCACAAAGACTGTTTTTTGCTGTCCCCGAATAGTACCATTTGTGTATAAATCAACCTCTATATAAAGACCACCTCCCTATAAAGACTGGTTTTCTTGTGTTCCTAAGGAGGTCGTTATATACAAGTTTCACTGTTTATACTGTATATTTATTGTAATTTTCGCCCTTTTATGACAGAATACGTATTTATCCAATCAGAAATTCGCCCTAAACACCATGGTCTCACGGACGGCATGTAACTGTGTTTTATTTTGCAGTTATTTAGCTTGGAAATTTCGTTTTCATTATAAATTTGCCCTCTCATTTAAGATCAAAGACGTTGAAAATTAAATGGCAGTGAAAAATATTCAGGTTTACTGTATTCAGGATATTTGATTTATTTTTGTGTCCTCCAGATAAAAGATATTGGAGATACATTTTGTACTGTTTTTGGTTTGTGTGATTGTAACATTTTTGTATCCATCCATTACCTTGATCTCCTTTAATTAAATTTGATATGTTGCGTTTTGTTTTAATAAAATCTTGGAAGTGCTGGATTGTTTCCAACATTCTACAGTATTTGCAGGAGTTATGGGACTTTAAAATCTTATTAAATATCATCGCCATATAGCATATATTGTTTCTCGAATGCATTGTGTTAAAAAATTCATAGTCTGCCCTTTCTTTTTTTCAGTTGATGCATTATTCCGAGAGGCAAACATTCAGTCATCAGGACAAATAAGATACAACGATTTTGTCAAATCCCTTTTAACTCCTGTTCCTGATTATTGATGGACAAGTACCACTACTTTTATATTATGGGTATCACCTGTCAAATGTGAACACCTTTATGTAATGAATGCTTAGATCAATTAATTATTTTGATGACTAATTTTAGGTTAAAAGAATTTTTGGACAAGTAGGAATGTTTGTATGCAGCTTCTGTTTCATGTATGTAATCGTTTTTCTTGGGAAATCCTAAGTATGTTAATGTCTGCATATCTTTTATCACTTAGTGACAGTCTAGGGGCGTTTTTATTGGAGGAGGGGCTGTATACAGAGATGACTTGGTCTGAGCAAGTACATTATTTCATTACCATTTTATAATAGGAAAGCAAAATATATCATTCAGATATCCATTTTATTTCCAGGGGCCCCAACAGGGTTTTTGCCGAACTTGATGCCACCAGATGGCTCCTTCCCTAGTTACAGATTATTATCATAACACATTTACATTGTAATGTTAGGTGTAATTATAGAGTATATGTGAAATTTAATATTTGACTCACAATCTTCACATTGTATTTATGATAAGGAAGATTATTTTCCTGTCAAAATTATTTCTGTTGTTTTTGTGTTTTGTACAGAAATTGGGTTAATTTTTAGGTCTTTGTTGAAGTCATGGGGGTGTATAGGATTTTCTTAATATTATTTTATTTGCCATATTTTATTTTGGCAACAAAATAGACAATAAACAGAGTGACTAGTCCCACACTGTAGTGGTAGCCATTGTGGATAGTTGACACTCTCATAGTTATAACAACTACTTTCATCTGATGAAGATAATTGAATCAGAAATAACTCTGATAAGGTTTGCATTAAATTCAGATAAAATATTACCACATGTACTAGATATGAATCATTATTTGAGATTTAAATGACAAATGTCCAACACTTAAACTTTTACCATTACTTTTTATCAAAAGCCAAAATGTGTTTGTTTAGCACAAATCCCCCAGCTGCAGCCAAATTCAGATCGGAACAACAGATATAAGAATGTTTTACATAGCATGTATAGAACTATAAAGAACCTGGGGCCCATTTTGTGAAAGGTCCTAAGTCCTAAATCTTAACTTTAAGTCCTAACTACCATGGCAACACATCGCTGATGGTCAGTCCCATGACATTTAAGGCTAAAACTTAGAATTTAGGACTTAAGACTTTTTGTAAAACGAGCCCCTGAAAGACTAGTTTAAGAATTCAAGGGGAGTAACTCATGTAAGCTTATACTGATTTGATCTCATTTTCATGAAAATACCTTTCCCAGAAAACAATACAATATCTGCACAATGCAGAGTTATAGGATTTTGTTGCTTAGAATGTAATAGAGAGAAATTATTCTTTATATTATAGAAACTACCAGTAAATATTTCCCTGATAAACCATTGCTTGTCTACACTAATAAATGTCAAATTTTATTTGCAAATTTTCATGTGGACATTTATTGGTGGTTTTTTGGGGGGGTTTAATTTTTTTGAGTGGAGAGGTATATATGAATAAAGCTAAAGATAGATGTAATTTTGATAATTTCACATACATATCATTTTCCGATCATTTACATATAAACCATTCTTAATCTGCTTCCTCCCTGTAAAAAGAACGTGACTAATTTCAGTCAGTGTCTGCTACATACTGTTAAATATCATTGACGTTGTGACATTTTGAAATTCAAAGATAAAATATGTGAGGTTTTATTTTATACATTCCAATTATTGCTGTTGTCTCAAACTGAGATATATCATAGTTTTGATAAAGATTTTGTTTGGTTTAATGTTATACAGTGTTATAAGGATATCCTGTTTTACATGCTTCAAAATTATGCAATTTTGCATAAAAATTAGCAACATTTACCCAGAAGTTTGTCCTCATTCATTTGGAAGTAAAAAATTTTCTGTTTTGTTTAATTATTACAATACACCTGGAAATTTTCGCAATTTTCGCCCTTAGATGAGAGGGCGAACTTAAAATGAAAGCAAAATGTTTAAGCTGAATAATTGAAGCATGGACAGTTGTGTCATTCACAGCACATTGGTGTTTTAGGGTGAATTTAAGACAAGTGAATATGTTTTCCGTCATCAAAGGTAAAAAAAGGACCAGGGGCGACCATTTCTAGGTATACAGGATATATATGTTCCCTAACCAGTGATGGTTTGATATTTCATTTATTAAACTTTGTAGGTGAAGTAACAAGAGGTAAGCATAATAAGAGTTCAACGTATCAAATGATCACAAGCTGGAGTACTTCTTTCTCATATTCCAGAATTTTGTGAGGAAATGAGATACCCGTATCAAATGTGTATGATTGCCCTTTGGCGTACCTCGTGGCTTGTGCATGTCTAGTTGGCCAAATAAAATTGGCAGTCACATGTATTATGTTGACTAATAATATTAAAAAAAGGGCGTATACTAGGTGATGTCAACAGTTAAAATTTTGACACTGACGTTTTACTTTTATATTATGTGTTGTGATTATGTAAAGATATAGAAAGCGTGTGAGAAATCAATGCAGACGTATACAACTGGTTATGAGCTAGCAAACTCACCATGTTTGTTATATTTTGAAATTTAACTGCAGCAAAATCAGGAGAAAGACCAGTTTAATTTGTTCTCTATCACATTCCAAATTATATGTATACTTGTACTTTTGAATGTCACAAGGTATTTTTATATATTTAATATATTATTATTATTATTATTAAACAATGCTATGTTATGATTTTGTTTTCTCTTCTTTTTATTTGTGTAAGGGAGACTTTGGAGTGTACTGAGATAATTCAAAAGTGTTTACCTCATATCTAGATTCAGATTGGAATCCAGGACTGTATTTCATTAAACGCTTTGAACCAGTCCGAATCGACATGTTTAATGGAATACATGTACTTCTGGGATTTTCCAGAACCAGAAGTAGCCTGTTAACAATAAACAAACATGTCAACAAAGATATCAAAACTATCGTTCTGCAGCTTTTGTAGAATGGACTAGCTAAAGTATTGGAAAATGATAACTTTGATGAAATGGGTGACACAGTTCTATTAAAAATTGTAAAAATTAAATTTATTGTTAAAATATTTGAAATGTGAGCCATATTGGATCAAGTAGGTTCAATTTCTGAGGTTGACCCACTTTGATCTTGGGTGAATACAGCATTCAATTTGTGATTTGATTGGCCAAACCGGTTTAAACAGTTTAAAGGAACGACTCCCCCAGATTTGGTAAATTCTAAGACTAACAGGAAGTTGATTTCTCGCCACTTGTGGTTACAAGTTATGAGTGTGATAGGTTTTACAGTTTTACACTTAGAACTAGAGTGTCCTATAAAAGACGCACCTGTGTGACAAGTACACAATAAACACTTACTGGCTATGAGGACGGCAGTAAGTCTATTGTTACTTCAGATGTCTATTGTTACTTCACACTTATTTACTGGCTATGAGGACAGTGGTAAGTCTATTGTTACTTCAGAAGTCTATTGTTACTTAAGAAACCAACTATTTCCTGAAGCAAAGTGTTTGTAATAGTTGGTGTTGAGGGAGAAAATAAACATCCTATTGTCGAAATAGCCAGTAAATAAGTTTAATTGTACAGAAATTGTCTGATATTATTTCAGAAATCAGCCCCAGAGAGCCATGCAAATCATCCCTCTAGAGCAATGGTTGTTTTTTATTTTATAAACAATAATACAAAAATCACAGCAACTAGTCCATTCAAACAATCAAATAATTGCATTCCAAAAAATATTATTCTGTAAATACTCCAATGAGAATGTAATCTTTATAAATGTACTGGAAAATGCTCATGCACATTTAACAGTTCTTGAAACAATGAACATGTTCATAGTCCTTTGTCAAACATATATATATATTGTAAATTTATTGATCTTTCATTTTATAAAGAAAATACACACCAAGTTATAATCTCGCTGCTCTGCCAGTTGTCTATCCATCTCTTACACAGAGTGACATTCCTTGCACTCCTAAAACATCTCTGTCAGTGTTTCAATTTTTGCCAGATTTTGGCAAAATATATTTGTTTGGAAACCAACCTGTCGCCAGCGGGACTCAAACTCACGACCTCACGATCCAGAGTCGAGCGCGCTTCCGACTGAGCCAGGCCGGCTCTTTGCAAAATATAAACATACATGTACTCTAGATTTTACTTTTTATAAGCTATTTGTTTTCTTACATAAATATTTAGTGTTGACATAGAATAACATACTATTTGAGGCTATTTTTTTTTTTTTTACAAATGGATATATAGAGACTTTATTTTTGTGAAAAGTATCCTTACTGTATGTAATTTGGTTTTTATATTCATTTTGTGGGTTACATGACCACATGTTTTGGGACTTCTTTCTAGATGTTGACGGAGATCGATTGAGTGCAAGGACAGACAATTCTGTGTAGGAGATTGGAAGTCCATAGGCCCACACCCTGCTACTCAAACATTAATCCATATACCTAGGTCCTGACAAATTTCCTACGGAGGTTGTGTTTGTATAAACTAATTACCAGTGTGTGGTCAGACAAAAGTCACTCTGTGGACAGACACAAGTCACTGTGTGAACGGTCACAAATCTGTGTGAACAGTGACAAGTAAGTGCTTGGTCAGTCACAAATAACCATGTGGTCAGTTACAAATCATACTCTGTGGACAGCCACAAGTCACTATGTGGTCAGTCACAAGTCACTGTGTGGACAGTCACAAGTCACTGTGTGGACAAACTCAAGTAACAGTGGTCACCCATAAGTCATACTCTGTGAACAGCCACAAGTCATGATGAGTTCAATTAATCACAAGTCACCTTTAGGTCGGGTACAAGACACCGTGTTGACAGTCACGTCTCTATATGGCCAGACACAAGTCATACTCTTCAGACTTATGTCAGTGTGTACAACCACAAGATGCCATGTTGACAGCCACAAATCAGTGTGTGGATAGCCACAAGACACCCTGTGGTCAGTCACAAGTAACCATGTTGATATTTGCAAGTCACTTTGCGGACAGCCACAAGTCACTATGTGTACAGTCACAAGCCACTATATGGACATTCACAAGCCACTATGTGGACAGTCACAAGTCACTCTATGGTCAGTCACAAGTCAGTGTGTGGACAGACACAAGTCAATGTCAATCCACTATGTAGACAGTCACAAGTTTCTCTGTGGACAGTTACAAGTCACTCTTGGGTCAGTCACAAGCCACTGTGGACAGTTGTACCGGTAAGTCAATGTGTGGACTGTCACAAGTCACTATGTAGTCAGTCACAAGTCACTGTGTGGACAGTCACAAGTCACTGTGTGGACAGTCACAAGTTACTGTGTGAACAGTCACAAGTCACAACAGTCAGTCAGTGGACAGTCAGTCACAAGTCACTGTGTGAACAGTCACAAGTCAGTGTGTGGACAGTCACAAGTCACTGTGTGAACAGTCACAAGTCACTGTGTGGACAGTCACAAGTTACTGTGTGAACAGTCACAAGTTACTGTGTGAACAGTCACAAGTCAGTGTGTGGACAGTCACAAGTCACTGTGAACAGTCACAAGTCAGTGTGTGGACAGTCACAAGTCACTATGTAGTCAGTCACAAGTCACTGTGTGAACAGTCACAAGTCAGTATGTGGACAGTCACAAGTCACTATAGACAGTCACAAGTCAGTGTGGACAGTCACAAATCATACAGGATGTTGGAAGTAACATGTAAGTTTTTAGGAAGTCACATATCCAAGTACAAATAATCAAGATCATCTCATTGTTCAGTTACCCTGACAAAACGTTTAAGATTGTTAAGAAGTTTATGATCCTGAAACAATCTTAGTATTGACTACAAATCCCAGTCTTCAATAATTGTTTGTTCACAAATCTTAAAGGTAAAAGTACAATTGGGATTTAGTTAACTACATGTATATTAAATTGTCTTTTACTGGAGTAACCCACTGACAGGTTGTCTTAAAATATAATTACTATTTGACTTAAAGGGGCATTAGCTGTGTCCTCCCCCCTCCATATTTTTTTTCTTTTACTTCTAGTACATATGATTGATATACAATAACAAAAGCGATGTACACAGAAATGACAAAAAATTTTAATTCCTACATATTTTGTGAAAATTGCTCGAGAAACCCAGGTTTGGCACATTTTCAATTGCAACTGATTAACTCTATCTTACTACATATCTGTATATGAATACCACACTGGGCCTGATCTTATTTTCACAAACCATAGGAATATAAGATTCTTTAGGTCCATGTATAGTTCTTATTTGTTGTTGTATATCAAGTAAAAGTACAAAAATCCAAAACAATTTTTATATGGTTAACACAGCTAATCATTGATCCTAGGAGAAACCATAAAACTTAAGAATTTACTTAAGTCCAAGAATATTCTCAACTTGGCCCACTGAGACATCAGATTTTGGGATTATCCAAAGTTAATTTAAGACTGAAGTCGTATGTCGCCAGGTCCTGGTGTAATTACCTTTCCTCAAGGTTTCCATACACAAAAAAGCAACAACAAATATGAATGCTTTAAATTCTTTTTAATGTATTTTCAATTTTTTTTTTAGGTTTTTAAAACTTTTATCAAGAATTGTTCATAACTATGAGGCAATATATAATCTCACATACATTCATTGTCTTAAATGTTGCTCTAACACTCAGTCTCACCTGTTTGTCACAGATCTAAATTTACACTCAAACCACATCCTTATTCCACATCTCTCCTAGTTCTATTGCAAAGTATTGTACCTTATATATCACAAATGTATGCGACCAATATGGCCGAAACAACAGCTGGAATACATTAATCCATCTATTGTGGATGACAATGCTCTTGAAATGTGAAATTTTTTATATGCCAAATAGATACACAATTTACTGATTACACATTCCATTCACTCTCATAAGAAATTGCAATTAACATAATACAAACAGGTTCACTTCACATTGGACTCGCACTCACAAAAATTTGCAATTAAAATTATACAAACAGGTATACAATAAACTCAATTCACTTTCTCTCAACTCTCTGTCTTAAGCATTTGTAAAATCATACAATTTTCATTAAATCTATAACACAAATTCCTTTAGTGAATAAGTCATGGAGATCCATCACTTTGTACACTAAAAACCAGATTGTTTTAGACACACTGGTGTCAACAGACATATTGTACCAGTATTATACATTTAAAATATACAAACTTTAACATTATTTTTGCAACACTTTAGTTTTACCATGATTGATGCAGGTTATAAACTTTGTAGCATTAAAATTGATCAAATTCCAATTTTCATAAGAATTTTTCATGTCAATACATAATGAGTATTTATGAATACTGGTGTGGATGAAATGAAATATTGCAAATTGTAAAATATGTAATTTTAATACATTTATAATCCAAAAATTGGTGACATATTTGATGTCTATACTGAGGGCGATTCATTTAATGAGTTCTTAAAATAAAACAATTAAGCATGTTCACATAATACAGAAGGCACTTAATATAAAAAAAAATTAGTGTTCATATTTAAGGCCGCACATTTTATATTTATTGTTAAGATGTGACATTTAGTTAGATTATCTCCCTTTATCATCCTCCTGCGTAGCTCATCAACCCCTGAAAAACAATGGACTCATCTGTAAATCAATGACTTAGACTTTTAGGGGTAAATGGGTTAATAAAAACATGCTGTAGTTGTAATTTAAACATGTGAACAACAATTACGAAACAAGTAAAAAATAATCAACTGAAAAGTTACAACAAAATATCGGAAAAAGGCAGGACTTCTCCATGAACTGTTCTCCGATTTGCATACATTGACTGCATCATCCATATGCAGTTATAACACCGGATAATCCCATTGTGCAAAGTAGGGGGTGTCAGGCTATGATGATTAGCAGTATGTAAACAATGGAAATGTAACTGGACCCAAATCAAAGCCCTGGGCCGGGCCTAGTTATAGTCCCCATGGTAATCTGCAGTGCTTTGATGTTCTGTAGTCATCTTACGATTCCAAGTTCAAAGTTCAACAGTTTATATAACAAGGAAGATGACATCAAGACTGTTCAAGCACTTCAAAATCAGCGGAGATTCTTTCTAGTGTTCTGTGACTAGATTTATACATAATTAACAAGTGGATTTATTGATGCTGACTCTGAAAATATTGCATAAAGTTCACAAGTTCCATGGCTTCCTCAAATGAAAGTGCATTGTATAGGGATGCTCTGACACCGCCAACCGACCTGTTAAAATACCAAAAGAAAACAGTTTAGCATAAATACAAAGAAAGATTATACAGTGAATTCTTCACTTAAGAAAATATCTTTATATATACCTGGGATTTTCCACCCTATCATACGGGGTCAAAATAAGGTTCACTTCCCATTGCAAAAACAATGGGTTTTTTTCACAGTTTGCAGTCAAAATTTCTCAATTGAAGTCAAATGACAATAAATTTGAAGAGACTCTTGTATCTTCACATAGTTTGGTGTATTTCTAGATTTCCTGGGTTCAACAAAACCCCAGCCCCCATTCCAACAAAAGAGTGGGGAAAATGTCTGTATACAATGCTTAATTCAGACAAAAATTTAAGTATTTGTTTTAAAACAAAGAAATCAAATCAGAAAAAGAGCTAAAATCTACAATTACATAACAATTATTTAGAAACCAATTCTGAAAGAAAAACAAAAAAGAAAAATGAGTTCTTACCTATGGCCTTTTAACTGGATCATCCCCCTCTTTGAGGCCTCATCTAGAAATTTCTTCTCTAAAGCTTCATCTCCCTCGGGACTTCCGATCCTAAATGGAACATTCATTCTACTTCTACTGTTGGGCTCAACTGTCGCACTATTAAACAAAAAACATTGCAAATGAAAGTCTGTTTGTGGTTAATTTTATGGACATCTTATTTGTAACAATGATTTTCTACTCCATTACTTTATACTTACTGCAAGATTTTATCAAATTATGAAAAATTGTAAATCTTTTATCTGTTTACTTACATAGGTTTTCTTTATATATTAATATTTTATTTTATCTTCATATTATTAGCATGCATCATCCTTTAATATGATTTTAATTGATTTTCTGTTGTGTGAATGCCATATTGATCTCATGAATATAAGGTCAAAAAAAGGTCATAAAAGTAAAGAAACCAAACCACTTCTGGATGAACTTTACATATGAAATTTTAACTCATTTAGGTCAAACATTTAAATCAAATGACCAAGAAGAATAGTAATTTGTTAGCTGTACAGGTATTCTTTTATTTTAATTTAACGACAGTTTATTGGTTGTCTCCCTTTACTTACTTGTAAAATCCATTGGATTTATCTATGATATTGTAAAGAGCTTCAGATTTCATTTTTGAAAATTTCTCCATTTTCTCAACTCCTCCCTGATTTTTTACCCACTCCAGGACTAAACCAAGAATGTATATACTGAAAAGAAAGACAGAACAAAAAAAAAAATTAAACATGACATTATAAAACAGTTAACATGGTTTTAACCATTTCATCTCTACAGACCATAATAGACTGGTCTAAACAATGTAAAAGAACATACCATTTTGATATTAAGGGATAAAAGGGTTAAAAATACAATTTCATAGAGAATTGTAAGGAAATAAAGATGGAAATGAGATTGAAAGTTTGTGCAGTATACACATTAGTATTGAGAATACTTAAGAACAAGACAATAATTTTTACTGGAATTTTGTATTACTGTATTAATATACCTCTAAAATTTTGCCCTTAGTTGAGAGGGCACAAAACTTAAATAATTGAAACTTTTAAGCTAAATTATCGAGGCACTGTTGTAACATGTTAGGGCGAATTTAAGATGCTGTGAATATATTTTCTGTCGTTAAAGGGCAAAAATAAGCAGGGACAGAAATTTCCCCATATACAGTATCAACAAGAAACTAAATCGCCAGACTCATTCATCCCTAGAGAAACATTTGGACTGACCTTAAGTCATTGATTTACAGAAGATCCCATTGTTTTTCAGAGGTTGACAAGTTAAGGTACCTGGAATTCTTACTACCAGTATGTGTCCGTAAACACAAGTTTCAAATTTCTATCATTACCACACATGAAAACATTTGTAGAAATAGAAATGAGAAGTAAGTCTGATACTTACTTGTAGGTAGGTGCTGTATTGTAGAGCGAATTGTTTCCGACCTGAATTTGGTAGTTAAAGGTCACTGGACACATTGGATGAGCATATCCTAAAAGGTCATCTCGGATAATTACTAACGTTACGCCGGCACATCCCATGTTCTTCTGAGCTCCAGCAAATATCACACCAAACTGTAAAATGTAAAACAAGGTTACAGCATCCAATAACACAACAAAATACAGCCTATTATAAGGGGATAATCAGACATGCTTAAATAATAAATAATCAGACATGCTTTGTGACCAGGTATCAAAACAACAGCAACAAGGTAAAATAATAAATGGGATAACTCTAATTATAAATATAGACTCTATGCTTGAAGTGATGTGACATCACTGCTTTGGAATTTTTATCTATATGAAAATTGATATAAGAAAAATCCTACAAGTACATACCTTTGATACATCAACGGGTCGTGACAACATATTTGAGGACATGTCACAAACAAGCGGTACGCCGTTGGTTTCTGGGATATCCTGAAACTCCACTCCTGAAACCAGATTACAATAATATAGTACAGCCTGCGTATAAAATAAGATATTGCAGTTGTCAAAAGCTGACAGATACCAAATAAAGAGCAATATTTTGTGCAACTGCATTACTGTGAGAATTTTTTATGTTTGAGGCAAACTGGAGTTATCACTTCAATGACGATCTGACATTTACCCTTCAAAATAGTATTTTTTCACTCTTTTTATTTTATTTTTGTCTTTCTTTAAAGAATTTGTCTATCCAACACAATCCAAAAACAAACTTAACCTTTAGAGACCAGAATTGTAATACACTTTTACATTAAAAAAAAAAGAAACAATGGTCCAGTAGAAGTGTGTCTAACTCACTTGAAGCAGAAGGTCCCAAGTTTTATCTCCATAAGTGTCAAAATTTGGGACACTTCATCTGAATCTGGTGACTTTTCCAAGACTCCATATAAATGAAAAATTCTTGATGGTATATAAAACAACAATAAAACTTCATAAGATTTTATAAACTCATACACCCCTAAAGACACATTTAGACTGACCTACATCATTGATTTTAAGTACAGTCCATTGGTTTTCTGGGGAAGATGAATTAAGATATCTCCATTCATAATACTTACCGTGAATTGTTTCATTGGCACAGTAATATACATAAGAGGCCTCTGGATTTAAATTCCATTGACTTTTGCAGGGAATGGCTATAATAGAAAATAAATAAAACTCAGAAACAAGAAATGTTTAAAATAAAATTTTGCTTTAAATCATGAAAGTGTAAACTTGTAAAGATTAAATCAAATCATTTTAAAAACTGAACTATTCTGACCAAGGTCATTAACTATCGGTCTCCAACATGTTAGTTTTACTTTTAATAGTAAAAGTATTACATATGCTATAAAATTTCAACTTAATCCATCAGGAATTACTTAAGATTATAACACTTTGATGAAATAATTTATTGTAGTTGTGACAAGCACAAAATCATTTAGAAAAAACACAAAAGACATGTGCTAATGCTCACTAGCACTGTTTATCTACTAACATTTTACAATTCGCATGCAACACTGTATACCTGCAGATTTTTGCACTCTCTAGATGAAAGGAAATATTTCAAGCTAAATAATTGAATCATGGACAACTAGGTCACCATGAGACTATAGTGATTATGGTGGTAAATTTAAGATGGGATGGATGTTTCCTGTAGTACTAGTAAAAGGGTGAAAATAACAACAGGGAAATTTTCCAGTTATATAATAAATGAGTAGTATTTCATTGATGTCCGACAATCATGTTAGGATCAGGAGAAACAATTCTAGATTCCAATCACTTACTAGTATATTTGTCCAACTTCGGGAAAACTTTGTTAACCTTTCCGTACTTCAGAGCTTCGTCAGCTGACTTAGCAGACCAGCTGCCAGTGATGATGTAATCTGCGGTGGCTTCGGGTTTCAGGTTCATCAGATTTAGTGGTACTGCGGAAAACTGTCCGGTTCCACCACCTTGTTTAAATATGACTTTGTAATTGTCGGGAATATTTCTGTCATAAAACAAAACAATAATATTGATCATGATTTTCAAAATATTGAAAATAACAATATTTAGATTAATAAGAATAATAAGATTAATATTAAAATAATGTAGGTCATTATTACATTAATTAAAATTTTGAAGTAGGGTAGGTGGGTCATTGATGGTACATCTTTTCTCAGATGGTAGAGCTGTCTGATGTTATATGTCAAACAAAACAGAAAGTATCCATGACAACAGCTACAGATACTTACAAAAGATATCGTAGATCACTCTCAGCTTTTGTAATTATTTTGGTGAAATCTGCAGATCTGTGGCTTATTTCTACAAAAAAGAAATAAAATCTTATATGAAATGTGATTACCTCCCTTTTCTATCAAATCAAGTGATACAAAAAGTGGGATTATCTCCCTTGTCTGTACATGTATACCACCCAAGTTTAGTTAGAATTATACACAGATACATGTAGTAATGTTGACAGATATGTTCTCACCTAATCTATATCATTTCTTCTAAATCAAATAGAAAGTGAAATACTACATGAATTAATAATTGTGATAATCACTTTTTTCCCCCATGTACCCCAAAAAGACACATTTAGACAAGTCTAAGTCATTGATTTACAGAAGAGTCCATTATTTTCAGCGGTTAAGGAGTTACTTATGGGTACACATCTTTACATGTCATAAACAGCTACAAATTATTCTTATCAATAACAATATATCCAATTGTTAATTCCTTTGAATAGATATAGATAGATAAACAAAGAACAGACAGATGTTGAGATAAATTTTGCTAGTCTTACCCATGACACTGACACCTGTGCCATTGTAATCGAGCATTTCCTCCTGTGCTGTTTTTAAGACCTGTAAAGAAAATTACATAATTTGTAAAATTCCTATTGACCTATTTATGTAAGGATGTTTCGACCTAGTTACATAAGCTGTCTTCAAATAAATGTGATATCATGGGTATGTGGGATTTCATTTCAAACTGAGGTTAAATGTAAGATTCTTGTAGGTCTATGCGATTTAAATATGAATAACTTCACACATAGGACCTTACAATAACGTAGAAAAAATTATCTAGGCCTACTTAAATTTCAATATTTGATTAGATCTAGTCCCAAGTATAATCATAAAATATCAACAAAAAACAAAACCTAGTTTTATACAGAAACCACATAAATATGTTATGAAATAGACCTAGATCTACAAATCTGCTTTGAATCTACCAGAGACATCTCTGGTCGTCTGGATCTACATTGATCTAATTTCGTTGAATTTTTACAGAATATTTTTTATTTTGCGTATGTTACATAAAGATCCAATATAAATTTATAATACAAAATAGATTAAAACCTGAATATATTCGAGAAAATTGGAAAATATTTAGAGAGATAGACATTGCATCATCATATGCGCTCTTCAGTCTACTTCTTGGTTCAACAAAATTACGATTTCTCCTCACGGCTGCTGTCACCGTAAACTCGTAGTCGTGGGGATACAAAATTACATTCCATGAATGAAAAATTTTAAACAAACAAAAAAGGTTAAAATCTTGTGTACGGTACACCTATCTACTGACCAGTATTAAATTAATTCATGCATCATAGATTTGACATCATAATAAACCGGCAATGTGCGAACCTATTATTAGAAACATAACATAACTTACCTGTTGTGGCAATTTAGCTGGTCCCGCTGAGAAGTTGATAGGCCTAACTTTTGTTGCCATTTTTTCTCTTGTTTGGAAGTAACTTGCCAATATTTGTTTGGGAGTAAAAGATTAATTTAAGTGATCAAGGTTCGGCTCCTTCTGCTTATCAGCAAAAAGATTTTGGATGAGTGAGATAGCATACGAATTTTCTCAGCTACTTATAGGTTTCTGCAGTGAATTAGTTGAATCTGATTGGATGCTCGAAAATCCAGACTTTTCATTGGTTGGAACGCAGGTCGGGGGGTCACTTGGTTGCATGAGTTCGACGTGTGATAGGAAAGCCCGTGTGCCTGGCATTCTATATTATGTTACATGTCCGTGACTCCTCCCGTTGTTAGCGAGGTCACGTAAAAATTCTACCTAAAATTAGAACGTCGCTGTTGTTATATTGACATAGATGAAAATCTAGATCTATTTTAAAAACTTTTATTCTTTCTCACTCGAATGTTATGATTGATAAAGGAAATGTTTAGGCCTAAACATTATGTATTAAAATGATATTTCACCTATAATACACACGTGTTCTTGTTAAATAGCCTTTTATATATATATAAAAAGGCTATAATTTAACAAGAACACATGTGTATAAGTGAAATATTATTTTAATACATAATGTCAGCGGTCTGTGGCCTAGGTAATGGGCTACTGCTAACGTACGTAGTAGTCTAGATAATAAAGAGGTATAGGTCCACTATTATAGGACCATGAAATTTCATTTGGTTTATTGATCCATAAAGATCTTTAATGGGTGGGTCATCATGTAACAAGTATTTCATATTTAGATTTTATCATCAATTTATTCATTTCATTTATTAGAGTGTTATGCTTCTAAATTCCTATTTGCACTTATAGATATATAGATCTAGTTTTCATATTTATTTGTCGAATTTTGTCTTACATTGTGTTATAACTGTACATAATCTGTATGGAGGTGGACTTTATATCATATATATGTATTTAAGTAATAGAAACCCTATCATATTGTAAAAGGTATTATATATTTCAAAACCAGAAAATGTTCATCTATGTTAGTATAGGCCTACAGAGCCTATACAAATGGATGGATGGATGAAATGAATGAATCACTGTGAACAATTAATAGTGTTGAGTTAATTATTGACAACAATTAGATGTTTAAATGAATTAGAGTAAAACGCCGGAAATGGTCGCGTTTAAAACAAGTGAGTGAACTATTTAAAATATAGATATATATCTGACACTGTTTGAGCCCGTGGCCAGATTACTCGTCACTCAAGGGCGAACACTACCTCTCATTGATCTTAATAAATTAATTTAATTAAACGTGAGTGAGAAAATTTTCACGAATTACTCATTCTTGTCAATTTTGAGGCAAATTAAGAAAAATAATTATCATGAGTGGCTTTGAAGTAGAATGTACACATACGGTAGCTTTATATAATCGCTAGCTGTACTGCAGTAATCGGAAAATTGAATTTTTTTTTTAAGATTTCATTTCATCAAAGTATGCTACATCTAGTATTAGGTTTCTCATTAATTCAACATAAACTGCAATATCAACATGATATATACGCCAAGCATGGATTGATATTTCAGCCATGATTTGAAAAAAAAGTTGAACGTTGCAAATACGTTGTTTTCTTTTTCGCTACAATTATATAATTAGTACACATGCACTGTATGTAGTCGACCTGCCCTCTCACTTCGCCCTTGATAGAATGATTGCATCATACAACCAGACGATTTTAAACCTCACTCGAGGTCGACCAGACATAATTATACGATAGATATCAGTTTTAAGACAATGGTTTTTGCTTTGATAACAAATAATGAACAATTACACACTAACAGAAAGAAAACACAGATTCTGATGTAATATTTCTTGTCTCAAAGCAAAAATTCCTTATTTGGAACACATGTTCGCACGCTTTGACTTTTAATCGCCATATTTGTCAAACGTGGACACACGCGGCCTCAGGCATCTGCCATATTAGGAGTACTCGTCAACCTTATTTGGAATGTAGTTTCACGTGATAACAGCGTGCTGTGCCATATTAGGAATGAGGACAACCCAACTTCATTTTATGGTTCGATAATTGTCGATAAATAGCGTCCATCTGGCAAATAAAAACAAATTTTCTTAGACTCTTTGCATTGAAAAATGTAGGATTTATTATTTTGATATAATTTTTGTAACAAGTTTTAAAAATTATAACTTCTTAGACAAGTTATGACGGTTAACACCATATTAGGTAACACCCATATTAGGAAGTCAACAGTATTTGGATATATCTATCTTTCGCAGGTATATCTTCTAAACATCTATGTTTATTTTAAGAGAAGAAATGTGCACTCAATATTTTGTTCATAAACCTAATATTTCAAAGTGTGTTTATATTTAAGATATTTACTATGTGAAATGTTCTGGAACCGTGCGCCCAAAAATCAATGACTCTAAATGGGTTTATTACAAACGTCGATAAAATTAACTAAGCATTTAAATATGTTTATTACAACCGTCGACACAATTAAACAGCATTTAGATATTTGATGTGGTAAAATGATGGTTTGATCTTATGCCTAGTACAAGTAAAATGATCAATAGACAATTATACATTTACATCGAATTCGTGTACAAGTGTTTGTGTGTGTCACGGGGCCCTGTTTGTGTGTGCTGTTCGTAACGTTATTTATAATTAATAGTTTATTGTATATTTTAACTCACGTTTCGTCATGCACAGTTGGATATCTCGCGTCGATACAACGGTTTCTTTTACATATTTCTCGTCTATTGATTTTAAACTGAATGTCCATGGTTAATGCAATATACAACACAAATGTTATACACCATTTTTATTCTCCCTAGAACCGATCATTATTTCGTCTCGGCCTAAGAAAAGCTTTTAGCCGCTGAATGAACTAAAAACCTGATTCCATATTAGGTGACTCACCTTATTTGGAAGTTGTAAACAAATCTGATGAAATCCCACCTTCCGACCTTATTTGGAACACGCTTACCTTGACAACGTGAACTTTTCCGCGTGTGCATACATTATTGTCAGAATTTTGACAGATTTCTTTTGCTTAAAAATAAAATATGAATAAAAGTCGTGATTACTCCTTATTTGGTTAAAAGATGATACCATATTTAGCTTCTCGTAGCTGTGCTAGTATTAACGGTTTATACAAATATGTAAATAGCCGCCATATTTGGGCGACACTGGATTTCACAGCTGCCGCCATATTAGGAGAAAACATCCATATTTGGATTATGTACGCAAACCCCATATTTGGTCGATAGCTACTCTACTGATTGAACAGAATATATCTATCGTATACACATAATACGAAAACAACAATTGTATTCAGTTCCGTTATTTAAGATGTAGATTTAAGATCAAAAGAAGGTAAACATGTTTGTATTTGATTACGTACGTGTCATGTGAAAAATGACTTGAGATAAACATTTGTATACATGTCTGGGTTCCCGCCCTCTGTGTGTGTGTGTGTGTATGCGTGTTTGTGTACAAATGTACACGTAACGTCTGTATTCTGGGATCGAAACATTCTTGTAAACAATGTTTCAAAACAAGATACACAAATGTTAATCTAAAACTAAAATGTGGACATAATCAGCGATATATAAAGCTATTATTAGCTTTATATATCAGCGATATATAAAGCTATTATTAGCTTTATATATCGCTGACATAATGCTTGAAGATAACTTAAGTGAAAGTTAAAGAATCGGTGTAAAAGAACATTAGATATATCAGAGAGAGAGAGAGAGAGAGAGAGAGAGAGAGAGAGAGAGAGAGAGAGAGGCGAGTTAAAATGACATTTTAACAACGTCTTTACGACAAACTATGGTCGCCGAGCATTAAATACATGATGCAATACAATAAATTGAATGTCACCTCTAGTTAAATCGGTGAACCGGAAAACTGTCTCTCATTCAAATAAATGGTTACTATATGTCCTGTGAGTGTACATTATTGTCAACAAGTTTATATAGTGTGAAGCTGATAGACGGAAATACAGCCATTGTCTTTGTTATCTAATGTATTCCATCAAATACAGCCATTGTCTATGTTATCAAATGCAGCCATTTTCTTTGTTATCTAGTGTATTCCATCAAAGTCTTATTGTTTTCTCAAAATTTGACTTGACCATTGAAAGGGTCACTGTTTTTATGTAAAATATATATGAATATCCATACAGTATATTGTAAGATGCGGTATTTCTTTTTTTTTTCATTACGTAATGTTAACCAAATACTTTTAATCATAATATTAAAAACAAAATTAACATTTAAATTCATCTTGGTTATTTTACTTGTAATGGACGTTTTTGATTGAACAATGAAATTAGATATTGAACTTGAACCGACACGTGCGCAGTTTGGCATTAGATATGCAGGTCAATTGTAAGCCTATGTGACACATGAAGGAGAATCTTGAATTTTTAAAAGTTAACACAGGCATCGAACAAAGACAATAACACAAAATGTATTGATAACTGTACTTGTAAAATTATCATAATGTAACCACCAACATTTTTCACCTATTTATCGACGATAAAATTGGACTTTGGACCATTTAAAGTAGGCACAAAAACTTTACATAACTTTCCAGTAACTCGTTATACAATTCAAATTTACAGTGTGTGAATTCTACGGAAGTATGGAAGGGACATTTGGATTTTGTTTATCTCGTGCGCATGACCTAAAGCGATATGAGCTGTCGTAGGTGAAAAAATTTACATGCCCATTTTATGTAATTATTAAGTTATAAAGTGACCTACCCAGGGGATGTCGTTTTTCTATAAGTCAGTCTTGTCCGTAGAAATGAAGCTATAAAGTGGCCTACCCAGGGGATGTCGTTTTTCTATAAGTCAGTCTTGTCCGTAGAAATGAAGCTATAAAGTGGCCTACCCCAGGGGGATGTCTTTTTTTCTATAAGTCGGCTCAGTTCGTAATACCTGAGCTGTAAAGTGACCTACCCCAGGGTAGTGTCCTTTTTTATTTAAGTCAGTCTAATTCGTAATAATTAAGCTATAAAGTGGCCTACCCCAGGGTGGTGTCCTTTTGGCTATAAGTCAGTCTAGTTCGTGATAATTAAGCTATAAAGTGGCCTACCCCAGGGTGGTGTCCTTTTGGCTATAAGTCAGTCTAGTTCGTGATAATTAAGCTATAAAGTGGCCTACCCCAGGGTGGTGTCCTTTTGGCTATAAGTCAGTCTAGTTCGATAATTAAGCTATAAAGTGGCCTAACCCAGGGTGGTGTCCTTTTTACTATAAGTCAGTCTAGTTCGTGATAAATTAAGCTATAATTTACCTAAACCCCAGGGTGGTGTCCTTTTGGCTGAATAAGTCAGTCTAGTTCGTGATAATTAAGCTATCATTTTTGGCCTACCCCAGGGTGGCGTCCTTTTGGCTATAAGTCATTTTAGTTCGTGATAATTTAAGCTATAAAGACGAAAAGACGACCAGGGTGGTCGCACTTTTGGCTATAAAATACGACAAAAGTTCGTCGATAATTTAGTTATAAAGTGTCATCCCAGGGTGGTCAATCCTTTTGGCTATACAGTCAGTCTTTTTCGTCGCCGGAATTAAGCTATAAAGTGGACTGACCCCAGGGTCATGTCCTTTTGGCTAACCTCTCAGTCTAATTCTTTGATAAATCCTTGCTACAAAGTGTCCTACCCCATTGTGGTAAAACTTTTGGCTATAAGTCAATAAGTTCGTGATAATTAAGTAAAACTCAATGGAAGTCGATGTACCTTTTTTGTGTAAGTCCACTGTAGTCCGTGAAAATCAATTTTTATGGTAACAGGTTCCCGCTGGGTAGTGGATTTTGTTTCTATCTCGGTACAGCGTTGCGTAATTAAGTTATATAGTTTCACTATTGCAGGATAGTGACCTTTTGATTATAAGTCGGTCTAGTATAACGCTAGTAAACTTTAAATTTACGTAAATATTTAATTCAAAATAAGGACAGAATATGAATGACACAATATACCTAATAATTTTCATTTTTTCCTTTTGCAATATTCGTATTGTCCGGTACGTGGTCAGAAATGTATTGGCGGGGTAGTGACAAAAAAGACTGACATTTAAGGGTTCAAATTTGCGGGGAGTTGAGGACGAATTTGAATTACAATGAAGTCGCACTGTGTTGGGGCGAAAAATAGACAAAGGTAAGTCGCTAATTTACGGGTTATTTTGTCATCTTTTCGCCTCAATTTTGTCGTCTTTACGCTCTGTCGGTTTTTTTTTTTTTCGCCGGAAATAACGAAAAGTCGACATGACACAAATCAGCTCATTATCACTACCGAAAACCTCTCAAAATGCTCAATTCTTTAAATCCTTGTGACACTTATTTGTCATTCCGTAATTTACCTATACTACCAAATCATGAAAATTTTCAAATTTCAGCATAAAACACGATTAGCATCGTGGTATCTGTAGAGGACAAAACAATGGAGTAACACATCATACAATGGAATATTCAACCGGGATACAGTTACATGCACTGAACAACTGATTTCAAAGTTTTGTTTTCACTTTTTTATCAGCGCAGTTTGGACCTTGCTGGAAGTGAGGGATTTTGTTAGTTTACCCGGGTACAGCGTTACGTGGTTTACAACTTTCACAAGAATTGGATACCATCGATGATTAAATTTTCTTATCTCTACAGCTGATAATAACACAATGAGATGTAATATACATTTTGGCACAATTTAATCGATGTTAACGGGCTATTATTTTCATACCGGGAAGGACAGTAATATTTATTGTCCAAGCATAGCGAGCGCGAAATTTTTTTTGCAATCTGTATTGTCATGTTTCAGAAATTTAATATAAAAATAGTGGCGGATCTAGACTGAAATTTTTCAAACGGGGAGTTGAGAGGAATTTGAATTATTTTGAGGTAAGATTCAGTGTGACAAGACGCTGTACGTGTGAAAATGGTGTGTTCATTCAGTGCAAAGAATTGGATACCATGATTAAATTTTCTTATCTCTACAGCTGATAATTAGACAATGATTGGTAACCATACACAAAATACAATGCTAATTATGTTTACTGGTCCTAATGAAAACTTTAGATCACAAAACGGACTTAGACAGTAGAGAATTGTTGTCACTGAGCGGAGTGAGGGACGCGTTTTAAAGCGCGAAGTGTCTACCATTTATGACAACAGCCCCCACACATTTTATTATTTTAAAATATAGAGGTTTTAACAAGCAATTTCTTGTAATAATTCAGGGCTTCTGAACAAGAATACTGTAATGTACATGATATATAAAGGGAGGGGAACGTATGCCCGTTAAGCCCCTTCTTAAATCTGCCACGGAATTATGACATATATTTGACTAATTCAGCTGGTTAGGGAACAAGAATAGTAATTCCAGCGATTATATAACAAGGATGGACAAAATCACTCCATAGCATTATATACTGGTCCTAACTAGAAAACTTTCAGACTCACAAAACCAACTTAGACAGTGAGGCTCGAATGTGCGCTGACCAGAAGTGAGGGACTTCATGGTTTAAAGCGCGAAGCTGTAACCACTCGGGCACACAGCCCCTAAAACACATTTAAAACAAAGTGGTATAGTGGTTCAACGCGTTATATAACAAAGTAATAGTGTAAATAACAAATGATGCGCATTCCATCGCATTATATAACAAGAATGGTGAAATAATTCAGCGCATAATATAACAAGAGTGGTTTAATGGTTCGACGCATTATATAACAAGCATAGTGTAATAATTCAGCGCATTATATAACAAGCATAATGTAATAATTCAGCGCATTATATAACAAGAATGGTGTAATGTCCAGCGCATTATATAACAAGAGTGGTGTAATGGTCCAGCGCATTATATAACAAGAATGGTGTAATAATTCAACGCATTATATAACAAGCATGATGTAATAATTCAGCGCATTATATAACAAGAATGGTGAAATAATTCAGCGCATTATATAACAAGAGTGGTTTAATGGTTCGACGCATTATATAACAAGCATAGTGTAATAATTCAGCGCATTATATAACAAGAATGGTGTAATAATTCAGCGCATTATATAACAAGAATGGTGTAATGTCCAGCGCATTATATAACAAGAGTGGTGTAATGGTCCAGCGCATTATATAACAAGAATGGTGTAATGGTCCAACGTATTATATAACAAGCATAGTGTAATAATTCAGCGCATTATATAACAAGAATGGTGTAATGGCCCAACGCATTATATAACAAGAACGGTGTAATGGCCCAACGCATTATATAACAAGAGTGGTGTAATGGTCCAGCGCATTATATAACAAGAGTGGTGTAATGGTCCAACGCATTATATTACAACGTTGACACACTTTTATAAATAAAGAATGTTATCAACGGACATATCGAGATAAGTAGGAGAAAATGGAATATAACGGCGTCAAGATTGATCAATGAAAGAGCAGGCATGAAAACGACTAAATGTACATGTCAAAATTTTCCACTCTATAGTCGCACGTTCACGTGTGTATTTACACAGAGATATACGTCTGTCAACTAGTGAGCGAAAAGTTTACATAAGTCTAGAGATCTGTGTCAAACTTATTTTTTTTTATTTATAACTGTGTCTTCCGGGGGGGACCCAGAGAAATCTTGGAGCAGGCCCAGAGTTAGAGAAATGTTTACAAATGGACGGATGTGTTGATTTGCACATATATTTTATGCACTGTGTTACGGTACATATTCGGTGTTGCACGTTTTGTATGTAGATCGAATCCCATGGTTGTATTTGTTTTAAAGAATTACGATGTTCTTTTCGAGTTTTTTAGTGACAGCAACTTTGATGATGCAGGAGAAATTACAAAGATGAGATACCATGATAGTGAAAAGTGGTTCAGTTGTAGGGGGTTTTATGGGGAAAATAAAAAATTAACATCGCTTCAAAATTATGGAAAAGGAGGAATTCCTTCAATTAAAGGCAAAGTTCTCATCCCTGAGAAAATATGGTAATTAATTGCCCAGGAAAATACCAACGACCTTCCGCTTCATGTAATCAGAAATGAAATAGGAATAACGAGACTCGTCGTTATATAGGAGCGATGCTCGGGATTTGACCTCTTTGAAGGACAATGGAAATTAAAGTCCTGTGGTAGATGTTGATTTATCTTACGATAAATTGATAGCCTGCTCGGATTCGTCCACATAGGACGGGTATTGACGTAATCAGCTTCCTTCGTTCCAAGTGCAACTCTACCACCTTGGTAAAATAGTGTTTATAGTCCCGGTGATATATATATATATATATATATATATATATATATATATATATATATATATATATATATATATATATATATATATATATTATATATATATATATATAATATTTGACAGCGCTTGGTACGTTTCGAATGTGGGTGACCTATAGAGAGACAGGCTTATTTAGCACATGCCGTACTTTGTACCTGTCGTGTGTGGGTCACCGATCTGTTGATCTTGCTATACACTGAATATGTCAACAAAGTACACAATGTTTTGTAAATAGAGTGTCCGAAAATAGTATCTTGTTCACTTGAAAAATAAGTGTTGTGAAATAAAAAAAAAATAATAATAATAAAAGCGTGTGCTTGAATTAAAAGCTCTCTGGACCCATTTTTGTCGTTCTTTTTTCTTTACTCTATTTTTTTTTATCTCGTCGTAAAATGTGAAAATACAGCATTGTTGTGGGAACAATATGTTAGGAGATATGTGAAAAGAACATACTGCAACGGTGAAATATGCAGAACACATTTGGTGGAAGTTAAAAAATGCACCACGTTAGCAGGAAACCCCGATTTTATCTCTCTCTCTCTCTTAAAACAAACAAAAACAATAAAAAAACACCATGCCGAGCATTAAGTGCGGATATGTTCACGACTTCGATTGTTGAAGGATTAGGATCTTTGTTGAAGGGTTAGGATCTTTGTTGACGGGTTATGATCTTTGTTGAAGGGTTAGGATCTATTAAATATACATGTATATTCGATCACACATCACGCACTTGCTAGGCAAACACTCCAAGATGAGTCATTATCAAACAGATACAAGAAATATTTAAGTTTAGTTAATTTAGATCATGGTAAGTTTGTCTGCGTCCTCCAGAAGAGGTTTGAAGTCCTTTGACGGTAGACGTGGAGCGTTATAGAGCTTGAGCTCTCTACTCATAGGGTTCATAATGTGAGTCAAAAGCTGGGACACCTGGAACTGGCGACGTCTTCCTATCAGTCTAAAATGAATGACAAGGCGTTATTGGCAGTGAAACAAACTACAAAATTCAGTACACCCTTTTTTGAATAGAAAATAGTAAATAAAGTTTTTGTGTCTGGATGCCAGAAAATGGCCTCTCAGAGATTTTAAAATAAAAAAAAATTCTAGACTGAATCCAGAAAGACTTCCAAGATCTTTTGAAAATAAGAAATTGTAACATTTATGTTCTTTGAAACTCAAGGGTTTTTGTGAATAATTAGTCTGTCGATTTAATGCATTATTTTGGGTAAAATCGAATCGCAGTGTGAAAATTAGCTCTGTACAATGCGGGGGGGGGGGGATGCCCTGGACCACGGGGCAAACGTAGTCCTATAACATAGGATATCAGGTGGCGATGTTTACATTTTGTATTTTCTTTTTCATTCATTTTCTTATATACTACTTTTATTTCATATTTTTACTATCAAACTGCTGCATTTCAAGAAAATTTTAAAATGTAAATATTAGCATAAACATGTGAAACACCAAAAAGGCACTGTCAAGGACTAGGGGAAAATGGTTTTGTGTCTGGAAGTTGGAAAATACTTGATTTGGCTTCCAATTGATTGGATTATTCCAAATTTTATATCGGGAGCTTACTTCCGAACCCCCTAGTCGTTACCAAATTCCACTTCAATCTCAGGTTAAGGATAAAGAGGTCATAATTCAGTGTCTGGAGGCTATTACCAATTAGGTGAAATTCTGTCCCAATTTTAGGTTACTTTTTAGATAAATCAAACTTCTTTTGAGAAGGATAATCAGTGTGATTTTTAATCGGAATCCAGGCGTATTTTCCATCCGGAAGCAGAAAAATGCATATATGGACTTACAAATTTCAATTTTCTAAAAGATGTTTAAAACCTGACATCATGACGATCCAACACTTAGTATTATGTGTAGTGACAAGGAAAGGATTCAGGCGCAGATTTTTAAGTAAAAAGCTGGAAAATTAAAAACAAATATCGAGATTTTTCGCGCCTCGCTCAGCTCCGCGACGATATTCTATGGATACATTTTCGAACCCTCAAAGCATGGGAACTTCCAGTTAGATGTGTCTTGAAAAATTCCAAATTTATAAAAAAAAATTAATAACTATCTTTCCAACAATTTGTAAAACAAAACATGTTCAATAAGGCTTGTATTATAACAGTTAAGTATAATTCTGTTTCCCTCACCCCCACCCCTGGGCAAATTCTCGATCGCATCCTAGGGCACTGTGAAGATCAAAAGCACCTGCACGTCCCCTCCAACCTAAAATCCTGCATCCGCCTATGGTCATTACC
The DNA here is from genome assembly GCA_030159075.1 of Atrina japonica. Taxonomy (NCBI): domain Eukaryota; kingdom Metazoa; phylum Mollusca; class Bivalvia; order Pterioida; family Pinnidae; genus Atrina; species Atrina japonica. Next base: position 309,821 of record BROG01000393.1, on the reverse strand, counting down.
GTAAAAAATGTACAAAATCTTCTGCCTTTCATACAAAATGTTCCCAATGAACTGTTTCCATTATAGTTTAGGGATATGTAGGGCAAACGTTTTACAGAGAAACTGAAGTAAAACAATTAAAAGTGTAGTCAAATTCCACAAAATTCAAAATATACAGACAACACCAGGTGGGATCCAGGATTAATTAAGAGTTAGAGGGGAGGAAGAGTACTCAAAAGATAGGCAGGTGCGAAAATTTGGTAATTTATTTTTATTAATTTTTAAACTTTTATATCCAAAAAAAAACTATATAGGTTTGAAAATTTTTTTTGAAAACTTCTAGGCTTTTGAGTTGATTTTTACTGTACATACATCTATACTTTGAATGCATCACTGCTTATAATTTTAAAGCATTAGCTATAAAATGTTTATTGTATAATTAATAATACATGTTGGTCCTACTTTATCCTAGTCATGATTCTATTTCTAGGTTTTGTTCGGTTCACTCATCGTTTGACCTAGTTATTAAATGTATGTGAGGATGGACTGAATCAGCAAGTTTTTTTTCACTGTCAGATTTGATTTAGCAATTCTGTGCTATTGGATAACTACCGAAGCTTATTAGGACCACATCAGTGCCATTTATTATTTTGCAATATCAAACTGTTATATTGTAACAACAAACTGTTATTTGTAATAACAAACTGTTATTTTGTACTGGTAACAACAAACTGTTATTTGTAATAACAAACTGTTATTTTGTACTGGGTAACAACAAACTGTTATTTGTAATAAACTGTTATTTTATCACTGCAAACTTATTTTTTAACAAGAAACGATGATTTTGTAATAACAAACATATTTTGTAACAACAAAATTATATATTGTAACAACAGACTGTTATTTTGTAACAACAGAGTGTTATTTTGTAACAACAGACTGTTATTTTGTAACAACAGACTGTTATTTTGTAACAACAATGTGTTATTTTGTAATTATAATTTTACAATACAGTGGTACCTTGCAACTGATACCACCTCTCTGACTGACTTATTGGTCTGACTAGCAAGGTGGCCACTTAAGTGAGGGTCTGCAGTTTTAGATTGAATATTTACATGTATGTCCTTAATTGTGAGGTGGTCTCCCGAGTAAGGTGGTTTCTAGGTGAGGTTCCAGTGTATATAATTAAAAAATTAACAATTTGCAATTTCAAAATAAGAATTTGTAATTACAATATAATAATTTGTTACAAAATAGTAATTTGTAATTTCAGATTACTGATTTATAATTTGTTTTTACAATAACAGGAATAGGGTACATTTGAGTTAGCCCAGATTACCGTTATGATCCTGCATTTATTCTGGTCTTTTCGATTTTTTCCTCATATGTTCTTCCGGTTTTTATAGTTGCCTTTGCAACATATGTAAAGTAAATGGAAATATTCTTATGTTTTAGCACATTAACTTTATTTTGTATAACAAAACCTAAGAGAGTCTTAAAACATACCACAGTGGGTTATTTATTGAAATTACTGAAATGTAGCAGGCGAGGAAATATGTGCGGATAGACCTGGAATTAAACCCAGGACCTTCCGAATGCTAGCAGAGTGCTTTTACCAATTGCGCTATAGGGGATATCTATATACATGTATTGGTGCTGAAAACGGAAATAACATTGAGGAACATTTTTCTTGAATCACGTAACTGGTGATAATAAAAGCAGGATTATAACGGTAATCCAGGTTGACTCTGAAGTTCCCTATTTCCTGATAATCTTTTGTTTTTCTGAATTTTGTGCCTAAATATTGTGAATTAAAACAAGAGGCCCATGAATTATATTACTCACCTGAACTGTGTTTTGGTATCTTACAAATATGGGAATCTCAATTTGAAAATTATTACAACACTCCTTGGGAGTGAAGGAGACTTAAAAATTAATGAAAATGACTAAGTTGAGAAGACATGTCAAAAATTATTTTTTTATTTGAAAAACATGAAATTGAATCATACACCCATCCCCTTCCCTTCATTTTTGCAGTTTTAAAAAATTCATAAAAAATCTAAAAAATTAAATTTCAACAAAATTCTTTCAAGAAAGCATTTCTCTACCTAATTACATGTAAAACACATAAAATGAATGCATCATAACAAATTAAAGTAGAGAAAATCAAAGAAATCATACAAAAATGAATGAAAATGACGAAGTCTAAAAAGATGTCAACAATTTATTTTCCGATTTCTACAAAATTAACAAACTTGATTCACTCATCTATGTAGATCACTCAGATGCAATTATTTTCTCAATATGTGCAGCTGTTCTGGAGGAGAAAATTTTTAAAGAGGGGTACCCCCTGAGACCTATATTGCCCCACCCTGGATCCACCCCTTGGGCTGATCTGACCAACAATGATTTTACAAGTCAACTATAATTAGTGACCATGGTCTTAGTTATAACTTTGCTCACAGAAGGTCTTTCAAGATAACAAATATTTATTCTATGATATTTTGTAAAATTTTGCACTACAAAGTTACTTTGGCACATTGGTAAACATACTTTTGAATACTAACTATATATCCAGATTACAATTAGTATACTACTGGTAGATATGACACAGAAAATCAGGACTGAGTGTTTGACTTTGATGTAACTTGAATACTGTCTCATTCAATTCTGACATAACAAGATTACATTGTACAGAAGAAATGCTATAAAAGGCCTAGATGGAGACACAGCATAGCAGGGATATACAATACCTGAATTAAGAAAGTAATAACACAGAATTTCGTCTGATCTGTGTTTGTACAAAGAATCAAAACACACACAAACACAAAAGCATTACTTAGTAATGCTAAATGATGCAGAGACAGCCAATCAGTTGTGTAAATCTGATAAAGGGAGATAACTGGTTTTTCAATACACATGCTTAGCTTACAAAACAAACAAGAATTGCTTATAGACACAAATGCCCCCAAATGTGGTCAGTTTTCAAATAGGAACACTGGGCTCACATTCAGCCCTGGGGTAGAGCTTAACATATTTTATCCAGGGACCACCTGAACCCCCTAAGATTCAAAATCTTCTAGCTCAGCTTAAATTTCAATGGCCCAGATTTTTTTTTCAATTTAATATAGTTTCAGACCTATTATGAAAGTCGTCTACAAATAATGAAAATTAAAGATAATTTCTAACGGTGTTCCTTTAATGATTGTCTTTTTTCCACAGAGTACAGAATGGCAGCATTTTGTGTCAAACATTAATGGCAATATCTTTGATCTGTGACAAAATTCATACAAAATCTAATATACATGTAGTTAAAGAAATATCAGTATCTTCAGTGACCTAAATGCATGACAAGAATGGTAGCACATGAGTTACTGGTATGATACAGATATTCCTACAGGCATGAAGATAAGTGTTAGTTTATGGTAATTTTATTGAAATTTGTGGTTTGAAAAAAATGATACAGTGTTTAGGACAAAATTGATGGTTTTGATACAGGAAATTAGGAAAGTATGTTATTCTTTTTGTGTAGAGAATAGGTCACAGTTTTCTGAAATGTGTGATGACTCCTGTGTGTATATCAGTATAAAATACAGAATTTTAAATATACAGAACTACACACAGGTGTCATCAAACACTCCAGCAACTTCCACTTGCCCAGCATGATAATGACTCTCCATGGGCGAGTCGGTGACCGCTATAAATTTCTATCCTTGCAGTCTCATTCTTTTTAATATATTAAACATAAGGACTACTTTGTGTGATTACTAAGTATAAAAGATTTTTATTTCACACCATTACATGTAGTTCAGCGTCATGCTAGACATGTATACTGTGTATTCTGTCCAGTAAGATATGATTGAACAAAAAGCCACAGTGACCACAAAGTCAACAAAAGATGTCAAAAAAAGTTGCATCAATAATTGCTGCTATCTGGATTCCTCTTCACTCACAGGTATACATTCCAAATTCATAATTTGATTTTTTCAAAAGCCTTTGAAAACTGGGAAAAAACAAAAAATCCCCCAAACTGTAGTGCTTGAGTACTGATACTCTTCGACAGTGTTCATTCACAGGATGGTAATTAATCCTAATTTACTCAGAATATCACCACATATTATGGAGTTTTTGGCACATCATCAATATTGTTCTATAATTTGACTTTTTCAGACAAAACTTGCATGTTGATCACAACTTGTCATGTTGAACTCAGTTTAAAGCATCTGCACGTACATACATTTGAAATATGAACACAAAGCCATGGCTGTACATGTAGAATCTGTGTTGAATACAAACAGATGTGTTAGACTATTTAAGAAATTTTTAACATAAAATTTGGCTCTTTTTTTCAGCATCATACAGGATAATTTAGCTATATTGAATATTCCGTATCACATTTCAAATTAATTGCATAATTTTCCAACAACAACACAGGAAACATCAGCATTGTCTGTTATTCTATATAAGCTTCCATACTCATTTTGACCTTTAACCTTCCCTGGCAACGACTCTCTCACTATATATATCATCATTGATGGAGTTGTTGATGCTTTGGAACACAGTCGTAGAATAGATCGGTCTGGAGAGATGACCATTATTAAATTGTTTAGCTGGTAATCGTCTTTGAAAAACAATCTCCTTGAATCCCACCCATCCATCCTGTGAATAAAATCATTATCAAATCTTACAATTACATACTGACATTGGCAAATCAGCAATCAGGGCTTAACAATCATACATGTCCATTTTGTCTGTTACCGGTCCATTTTGTAGTCGTACAAGTTATTAAATTTTGAAGATTTCTGAAACACATATCAATTAACCAGTTTCCTGCACCAAAAGTTATGTCACTTGTAAAAAAGAAAGCCAGAAATATCTCTGTTTAAATGTATATGCTACATGTAAATTGTTACAAATCTTCATACTGTAGAATAGGGAAATTCCATTGCTTTTGTTGTTTTCATTTCTCAACAAAATTTAAACCATGACAATAATTTACATAAATTATACCAAGCAATAGCAATGTTCTCCTTTACAAACAGAATTTTTATTTCAACAAAATTTAAAGGAGCATTACCTGTGTTTACAAACAATTATTATTGTGATTTTTTTCAACTTTTACTCCTTGTACTTGATGTACAATAACAAATAAGAGCTATACAAAGGCACAAAAAAATCTTACATTCCTGTATATTTTGTGAAAATAAGGTCAGATCCAGTGTGGTATTCATATACAAATAAGTAAGGTTGAATTAATCAATGGCAAGTGAAAAAGTGCCAAACTCAACTCATAAAACAGATCCTGATAAAGAACCGTCATTGCATGGACAAGAGTCCATTACAAAAGTCAATCTTTATAGGTAATTAACCTGTAATTAATGTCACCTCAACATACACAAAATATTCTAGTCAGAATGGAGGTAAGAATACAACAGACACAATTTGTACGTTGTTTTCCATTTCAGATGACATCACTGTGTAAAAAATCAATACAGGATCCCGACTCTAAATGACAACTTATACATACCAGACATTTAATCAACAACAGATCCTTGACGTTAGAATACAGAGGAGTTCCGAATGGAATATCCTTGGTTGGTCTCTTGAATTTCTTCTGCACATATTTCTCAATAATGTCGTCTGAAAAAAAATTGTATCTTTGAAATTCTCTTTTACTGTTTTTATTTGGTTTCAAATTATACAACCATCTTTAATACAAGAGGACAAATGGGTCTTAATGATCATCCAAGGAAAACATGATTACAGTGAAAATTTTCTGATCATAGGTTCATGAGAAGAGTTTTTATTTTAAAAAATGTATGAGCTTTTGACCTTTTTTTGAAACCCTAAGTGTTTTATCCACTTTCCATTCACAAACATTAGACAACTTCTCATAGGCTAGTTCCTGTTAAATCAGGTGAAATTTAGAAAATTGGCCCCTAGTGAGGAAGTCAAAACTTGATGAAAAACTGCCATTTTTTGTTTACATATGTGCATGTAACCTTGACCTATGACCTTAAGATTAGTCAACATTCTCATAAAACTTTATACAGCTTTTATAGATTTTCAAAAAGCATTTGATAGAATACCTAGAAGTGAACTTTGGGTGAAATTGTTACATTGGGGTAGTAAATTGTTAAGATGTTAAATCAGTTCTGAATTAGTTTGAATATAAGTGTCAAATAATTTCGTATAAAACCATGTCTCCAATGTGTTTTTTATAAACACAATAACACTAATGACATGATTTACGTATAAATAGCACCTGAGAAAAGTCTCCAGGTTCTTAAAGTTTTATTGAATAAAATTATATGAGTATTGTTCAATATTAAGTCAAAAGTTCTGGGTTCAGAAAAGAAAGTTGTCATAGGATTTGCGTTTTAGATCTCCATGTTTTCAGAATTTATTTATCTTTTATTATTAATTTACAATGAAACATACAAATGGTGAACAAGGTTCAAAATTCTATAAATACAATAGTGAGAATGAGTCGCTATGATTTTGATAAGATAACATACTTTTATATGTTTTTTAATCAGGATAATTTAGAACGTTTAAAAAAATTTTGTAAATATATTTTAGGTGTGCATAAATCTGCAAAATTGCTGTTGTTGGCCTAGGTTTTCCTGAATGAAAGCTTCTACAAATATTGAAAATTATAAAAGAAAAAATAATTTATTATATAATATATATAATTTATTACGAAAAATAATTCCAATCGGCTTTTAACGTAAAGCATTATTTAATTGGCTATGGTTAAGATCACTTTGATATTAATTACTTTTTTAAAGCGTTTTTTAGATAATGCAATACAAAAATGCCACTCATCTACAAAATTACAAATTTACGTAAAATGGAATATTATGGAGACATATCTATTAACCCTAAAAGATTGCGTATTAGTGCTCAAGCCAGAGGTAGTATGTAGTTATTTAACCGTTATGGGTGTCATCGAGGATGAGTATCACTGTCTGTCCTTATCGACTCCCATTGGCCAAATCCTAACAAGCTGTAGTGCAAGGCAACTGAAATTGGCATTACCATCAAATGTACCTCCTTACAAGATTATTATTAAATTTTTTTGTATTTTACCTAAAATTTATACAATTTCATTCATAGATATTAAACTTAAGACTAAAAATGAAATAAAATGAAATAATATGTACAATTTAATAAAAATGAATGTGTAAAGTCTAAAACAATGTAATAAAGAATGTGTATGTACATTTATGTAATGATACAGGCACTAATGTTAATATACAAACAGTGTCAAACTAAAGAATGTGCTGTAATACTATTACAATGTTCATATTATGTTGGTCTGTAAAATTAAATTTACATGTACTAAAATACAAAAGCAGTATATTGTTTTAAGCAGAGAATCAACTATAAGAATGTGTACTGAGTTAATAAGTCAATGTAATGATAACATAAACCAGCTAAAAACACTTCTTAAACAATTTTGGGGGATTTGAGATCAGAGAAACTTAAGAACATGGATCTTATAAATACAATATGAGAATGAGCGCTGATGATAACAACTTTTTGTTTTTTCACCGTGAAAAACTCAATACACTTAAGACAAAATTCCTGGTTTTCTTGAATTTACAGAGAACGAAATTCCTGGCTTTTTGCATTTCACTGGCTATGGTTTAAGGACTATGTACAAGGTTATTAACCCTAAAAGGAGATCAAGTCAGAAGTGATGTCACAATCCTAACAGCTTACCATCAAATGTACTCCTTAAAGGCACCTAAAATACAAACAGAGACTAAAGAATGTGTACAATGTAATAAAGAATGTGTACAATGTAATGATACAGCTAAAATACAAACAGTGTCAGAGACTAAAGAATGTGTACAATGTAATGATACAGCTAAAATACAAACAGTGTCAGAGACTTAAGAATGTGTACAATGTAATAAAGAATATGTACAATGTAATGATACAGCTAAAATACAAACAGTGTCAGAGACTTAAGAATGTGTACAATGTAATAAAGAATATGTACAATGTAACAAAGTGTCAGAGACTTAATAATGTGTACAATGTAATAAAGAATATGTACAATGTAATGATACAGCTAAAATACAAAGTGTCAGAGACTAAAGAATATGTACAATGTAATAAAGAATATGTACAATGTAATAAAGAATATGTACATTGTAATAAAGAATATGTACATTGTAATAAAGAATATGTACAATGTAATAAAGAATGTGTACAATGCAATAAAGAATGTGTACAATGTAATAAAGAATATGAACAATGTAATGGTACAGCTGATACTGTCTTAAGAGAACACCCTCTCTGTCACTGAAATGTGGTCTCTCAAGAAAGGTGGTTGCAAAAGACAGGTGGTCTTTTATGAGAGTGGTCTTACAAGATAGTTTCCATTGTATCTTGAGACTCCTATAACAGGAGACAATACATAACAGAAAGCTTTGAATCAGGAGATTATAAACAAAAACATACAAAATGATTTCCTTAATGCTATTTGGAACTGTAGATTTGTAAATTATTTTTGCCTGTAATTCTTCATGGCAATATATTTACCTAATTTTTTTAATTGACAAAAATGCATGGAACTTCTTTTGAAGACAAACATGTTTGCAAAAGACACGTATTAAAATAAATAATAAATTAAAAAAACATTATTTTTTCAACACTTTATGTATAGTTCTTCCCCCCCAACCCTTCAATGTACTTACTAATTCATGTATGGCTCTGTACTGTCTGTCTATTTCTGAACATGTCTGATTTCTCCAGTCTATATATGTCATAGCTTTGGTAAGTTTGTGAGCTGCAAAATAAATATCAGTATGAGAAATACAGGCCTTTTTCTGCCAATTTTGAGAAAATGCCATTGGTGATATAATTGGGAATTTAAATGTGAATCTGTGTAAAACTGGTGAAAATACTCAGCACACATATAAATCTACATGCAGTGGAATCTCTTTTTTAAATTCATTTCCCTCAGAAATAATCAATTTTTCATTATGGTCACAGTCTATACACAAAATTGGGAATTTATCATCAAAATGGCATACATGCCATATTTTTCGAAGGTCATTCTGGGATTTTTTCTGGGACAAATGACATTATTTTGGGACAAATATCGCAAAATTCTGGGACACTTTCTGGGACATTTTTTAGTTCATTTTTCAGGTGTTAAATAAATACAAAATTGTTTCAATTCTTTATTTTACATGTTGCAGCCTTTTTTTGCAGTGACAATTACACTTTTTTGGAACCTGGAACTGGTAACATGTTCTTGAAATGTTAAATTTACATGACATTATGCCATGTATAATATCACTGTTGAATCTTCCGAGCCTGTCTTTTTACATAGGTATTAAGGCATACATGTGACAGAGATCAGTTCAACTGCTATGCCACAACTGGAGATTTTTAATTTTTTAGCTGGAGATATTATAACTGAATGTTTTCCTTGTTTTGTTTAATTACTTAGCCAACTGCATGCCTTTTTAATATATAATGTATGAATTTTGCAAGTTTATACACATACCAGTTGAATAATACATAACAACTTTATTTATGATTAGGAAAAAATATTTATATTACTTCCGGAAGTACGTCTGCCATTACATGTTTTTAGACCTTGAGGTAAATGCCCTGTATGTTTGATTATAAATAAAATAATAATTTTGTTGTTTTTTGCTTTGGGAATGGGGCAGAATTTCAGCACCACGGAAACTATAGATAAAGGTCTGAAATGTCGCACTTAGTGCAGATAAACTTGTCAGGATCTGATTCTATCTAGAAAAAGATCCTGTGAAATTTTTTGAAATGCTGTAGTGCATAGTTTACATTCTCTTTTTACTTTAATATAAATACACTCTGGAAAGTTCTACTTCCTTTCCCCTAAACTGGATGTCCTTAGTTTGACTTAAGTGCCAATTATACCTGTGCCAAGGTCAACATATAAATTCTCTATCAATCCTCTAATAATAACATATGCTAATGGTATAGAGGAATATATTAGCAGAGACTTATTTACTATAAAATTTCAGTTAAAAAGATTGAAAAATACATCATTACAGGTCCAACATGTTTTTACATGTGGCTTGTACAGGATTTTTGTGTGTTTTGTACAGGTGTTTCTATGTGCTTTGTACAGATGTATATGCATGGTTTGTACAGGTGTTTTCTGTATCTTTGTATGAGTGTTTCTGTGTGGTTTGTACAGGTGTTTCTATGTGGTTTGTACAGGTGTATATGCATGGTTTGTACAGGTGTTTTCTGCATCTTTGTATGAGTGTTTCTGTGTGGTTTGTACAGGTGTATATGTGTGGTTTGTACAGGTGTTTCTATGTGGTTTGTACAGGTGTATATGCATGGTTTGTACAGGTTTTTCTGTATGGTTTGTACAGGTTTTTCTGTATGGTTTGTACAGGTGTTTTTGTGTGGTTTGTACAGGTGTTTCTGTTTAGTTTGTACAGGTGTTTTCTGTACCTTTGTACAGGTGTTTCTGTTTAGTTTGTACAGGTGTTTTCCATATTTTTGTACAGGCTGTAACTTTCTGCACACATGTTAATAGGTCATACAAACATACCATACGTTACACCAATGGAACCCTGTTCAACTTCAAACCTCTCTAATGCTGGAAGGTCACTGAGTGCCTCAAGGAGCTGAAAGCAGAAACATGTCAGCATTAGTTTATGATTCATGAATTTTTCATTTAGATGTCACCAGCTTTAGGTGAAGTGCAGCTAATTTTGAAGTGTGCTATGGACAGACACAGTAGGGTTATTCTAGGTACCACGCCTACCATGACAAAGAACCTCGGTCAGGTGTGACTAACAAGAGGTGTGACTTACTACAGGTGTGACTAACTAGAGGTGTGACTTACTACAGAAATGACTTACTTCAGGTGTGACTTACTACAGGAGTGACTTACTACAGAAATGACTTACTACAGGTGTAACTTACAGCAGGAGTGACTTACTACAGAAATGACTTACTTCAGGTGTGACTTACTACAGGAGTGACTTACTACAGAAATGACTTACTTCAGGTGTGACTTACTACAGGAGTGACTTACTACAGAAATGACTTACTACAGGTGTAACGTACTGCAGGAGTGACTTACTACAAGTGTGACTTACTACTGGAATGACATACTAAAGGTGTGACTTACTACATGTGTGATTTAGTACAGGAGTGACTTACTAAGGAATAACTTACTACATGTGTGACTTACTACAGGAATAACTTACTACATGTGTGACTTATTACAGGAATAACTTACTACATGTGTGACTTACTACAGGAATAACTTACTACATGTGTGACTTATTACAGGAATAACTTACTACATGTGTGACTTACTACAGGAATAACTTACTACATGTGTGACTTATTACAGGAATAACTTACTACATGTGTGACTTACTACAGGAATAACTTACTACATGTGTGACTTATTACAGGAATAACTTACTACATGTGTGACTTACTACATGTGTGACTTACTACATGTGTGACTCACTACAAGTGTGACTCACTACTGGAATGACTTACTAAAGGTGTGACTTACTACATGTGTGATTTAGTACAGGAATGACTTACTACAGGTGTGACATACTACAGGAGTGACTTACTACAAGTGTGACTTACTAAGGAATAACTTACTACATGTGTGACTTATTACAGGAATAACTTACTACATGTGTGACTTACTACATGTGTGACTTACTACAAGTGTGACTTACTAAGGAATAAATTACTACATGTGTGACTTACTACAGGAATAACTTACTACATGTGTGATTTACTACAGGAGTGACTGACTACAGGTGTGACTTACAATAGAAATGACTTACTACAGGAGTGACTTACTACAAGTGTGACTTACTAAGGAATAAATTACTACATGTGTGACTTATTACAGGAATAACTTACTACATGTGTGACAGTAGCAGTTGTTGATTGGTCTTTACTGGATGGGACAAGGATTTTTTTCACTTGATATTGACTATGGTCACACAACAGGGCCCAGCACCATAAAGCTTAAGAATTACTTAAGTCTAGAAATTTTACTCAAGTGTGGCAAATCCTGAAACCTGATTGGCTGAGCAGGCCAATTTGAGAATGTTCTCAGACTTGAGTAAATTCTCAAGTTTTATGGTGCCGGGCCTAGGTGTTACTGGTCAACAGGGACACTTTACAGAGACAGTTATTCTAAGCAAGTTTTGTTTGAGATCCTTTTTGATATCCTAGGGGATTTTGTACTGAGATTCATAGTTTGATCATGCTTAGCTTATGAACTGAGCCTCAATGAAATGTTATCTGAGCTTATCTGTACTTACTGCTTGGGCACCAAGAGGAGCCATCATGTCTCTCAGCTGAAAAGAGGTAAAATCTGCTGGCACTGGGTATGTCTTCTGTAGTAAGATTGGACCAATGTCAAAACTGAAATAAAGATATACATATCACTGTGTTTGTCTTCTGTAGTAAGATTGAACCAATGTCAAAACTGAAATAAAGATATACATATCATTGTGTATGTCTTCTGTAGTAAGATTGGGCCAATGTCAAAACTGAAATAAAGATATACATATCACTGTGTATGTCTTCTGTAGTAAGATTGGACCAATGTCAAAACTGAAATAAAGATATACATATCACTGTGTATGTCTTCTGTAGTAAGATTGGACAAATGTCAAAACTGAAATAAAAATATACTTATCACTGTGTTCTGAGTGTTACAACATCAAAATTAGTGTGTCTGCTTTGTGTGTGTGTGTGTGTGGAGAGAGAGAGAGAGAGAGAGAGAGAGAGAGAGAGAGAGAGAGAGAGAGAGAGAGAGAGAGAGAGAGAGAGAGAGAGAGAGAGAGAGAGAGAGAGAGAGAGACGAGAGAGAGAGAGAGAGAGAGAGAGAGAGAGAGAGAGAGAGAGAGAGAGAGAGAGAGAGAGAGAGAGAGAGACAGACAGACAGAGAGAGAGAGAGAGAGAGAGAGAGAGAGAGAGAGAGAGAGAGAGAGAGACAGAGACAGACAGAGACAGACAGAGACAGACAGACAGACAGAGAGAGAGAGATGATTTTCATTCCATATACAGCGTGCTCAGCAAAGAAACAGTCAGTACCAAACTCTCTACCACTAGACCACCCCAAGTGGGTCCAACCATCTGCAGTATAATTGTCAAACTTTCTGATATGATCAGCTAAGACTTCAAACCACAATGACTGGTGGTGAGGTATGTGAATAATAACCCAATTCTCTCACCCTTTGTCCATGGTGACTTCAAAGTCTTAATTCATTGCTGGATAAACAGCAGTACAACAACAGAGATAAAACAACTCACTGTTTTGGGCGAATCTCCATTATAGATATTCCAGTTTGTTGGTCGCCATTCAGAATTGTGTAGATGATAGGAGCAGCTCCTCGCCATCTTGGGAGTAAACTTGGATGGACATTCAAGATACCACTAGAAATACAAAAATAATTGTTCAAACAATCATTGTTCAGATTTTCAGGCCTATATATGCTAATAGCTATCAACCACATTTAAAAGTTGTTGTAGATTGACATATTTTGGTATGGTGCTGTGCATCTGTTAACACCAATATAGATGTGATACAAAGACAACTGCAGGTATTAGGGACTACATGTATTAGGGCTAACAACATCAAAGTCAATACATATCGTCCCTGAGTAAAGAGGAACACACCAACATTTGCAATGTCATAGGTCAACTAATTTTGCCAAGAATTATGATCCTTTACTCATAGAATTTCAATTTAGTGCTTTGAAAACGTTGTAGACACAAAATAACGATAACCATCAGGTCAAAGTTGATACACATGTTCCCCATAGTAAGAGAAAGATGCTCATATGTTCAAGTTCTATCATGAGTTATGTCCCTTTAAATTTATAATTTTAGAAATGCATGCACATTATGTACCATAGCATATTTTTTGTTATACACATTGCAGTGTCTACCTTCATTATGACAACCATACTGGATTTTTATCCTATTATGATCTCTGATAATCATCTCTTATCTCACACAATACACATTTAACATAATAAACCACACATACAGTAAAATCCACATAACCTGGCGGGTTGTAGTCTTGACCTGGACGTAATAAAGCATAACATTAACATTACACTGACAAAGGTAATTGTTCCTACTTGTCACCATACATAAGGGAGTATCCAGTGAGGGATAAACCGTTTTTTCATGCAGCTTGTCATAACAGAAAAGTGAGTATCATCCGTATGAAAATCTAAAGGTTACTCTGCCCCGCCGTCCTATGTGAATCGGACGATAAAAATGTCAAAATTTAGCAAAGAATTTCAGATCATCGTAAGACAGCAAACATTATTATAGGTCACTCACTAAGGAAACATGTGGATGATTCTCTCGGGGATAAGATGACCAAAGGAGACGAGGACACCAACATCATAGTCAAAAGGGGATACTTGTGGAGGCCAATCTATAACTGTTAGCCCTTGTTCTCTGGCATACATCCTGACTGGAACCTACAAAGAAAGAGATGTCATGTGATATTTTACAATGTAAAGACGTGACTAAAAAGCCAAGGATATGGCATCTTCTCTGTATAGATTTATACCTGTATTATACAAGGAACTCATAAAATGTCCTAGGCACTTAATAATTAAAAGAAATACACCAGAGAGATTCTGTGGGAAATTAGTCTTGAACTACACAATCAATGCATACTGCAAAGGATTTCTATGCACCAACAGAATTTAATTTTTGTTTTGGGTGTTAATCGTACCTGATGTTGCTGCATTTTATGATGAAATTTTTGTAAATAAAATTTTACAGAATTTTGTGAAAGAGCACTTTAATAAACCAATGAAATAAATTATGTAAATGACTTAAGAATTAACAATGTTACTAAAACTTCAGTATCATTGCTATCATTTTAAATGTGTTAGTACATACAGTATAATTTAAAACAAGTACATTGTATAAGGGAATTGACGGGAAAATGTATGCTAATAAAGATCTACCAAGAAAAAGGATCACATCCTGGTTCTGCCAGAAACCAAAAAGTACAGTCTATCTTACAAAACTAGGGGTGTACGGGTCAAATATTTCACAGGCATTATTGTAGCTCTGTTATTTCTGTACCAAAACCAAGCCTGACACCCCTGTTATGATTTAATTTAGACTTGTTGTTTTTGTAAACATGTGAAACTTTACCATGCCAGACCTATACACTAATACATTTTGCTATTTTTCCTTTCAATTTTGACACTTCAAAAGTACCAAATTCCATAAATAGATTTACCTCTTTTTTCATTGCTACAACATCTAGCGTATCAACCAGTCTTCGAGTATCTGGGTAAAGCCTGGAAGAAGAAATCAACAACTGTCATCTGATCTTATATGAAATATATCACACTGCGACATTTCAAATAAGATGTTAACTGAATTTTGTGAGTCATTGATCTCACTTCACAAAATTCTGCTCACATGTACAGTGACACTTGTATACAAAGACCCCTTTTAGGACACAACAAGTCTTTTAAGGGAAGGAATCTTTATACAGAGGTTGATTTGTACACAAATGTACAGTTGGGGACACCAAAAAACAGTCTTTGTGACCAGGGGGTCATTATACACAGGTGGTAATTAAAGCATGTTTTACTTTATTGCTTTAATTCACAGCATTTTTTTTTATCTTTAAATGTCCTCTATGGTTGGTTTGTAAGAACATTGTGCTTTGAATCATAAAATCAGTGAAGCCAGAAATTAAAACGATTTGTGATTTGTTTGGTTCACCCTGACCAGACTGAAAAGCCCTGACACCAATTTTTTAGGCAGTTTTGCCCACTTATACCTTTACTTATAAATGTTTTTGGAATTTTGGCCAGTTTACTAATCAAAATTAAGAAGAAAACTTAAAACAAATTGCCTACCAACTGACATATTCCTAAAACAAATGGTCGAGGCTCATCATACAAATAATATTCTGATGAAAGTCTGAAATCTCAACTGCTTACATGTATACAAGTATTCAATGATCTTACATGTAATTTTAAAAAAAATGAATGAATGGGTTTCATGGGCAAGTTGTTAGAACATCACACTTTAACTCACAAAATCTCTCCCCTTTAGTCAGCACAAGTTCATTGTCTCCCCTTTAGTCAGCACAAGTTCATTGTATCCCCTTTAGTCAGCACAAGTTCATTGTCTCCCCTTTAGTCAGCACAAGTTCATTGTCTCCCCTTTAGTCAGCACAAGTTCATTGTCTCCCCTTTAGTCAGCACAAGTTCATTGTCTCCCCTTTAGTCAGCACAAGTTCATTGTCTCCCCTTTACTCAGGACCAGATCATGATCGATCTTTCACCTTTACAAGTCAATGCAAATTCATTCCCTCTCTTCTAGTCAGTGAAGATTTAGTCTCTCACCTCTAGTCAGTGAGGGTTTACTCTTTACCCTCTAGTCAGTGAGGGTTTAGTCTCTCACCTCTAGTCAGTGAGGGTTTAGTCTCTCACCTCTAGTCAGTGAGGGTTTAGTCTCTCACCTCTAGACAGTGAGGGTTTAGTCTCTCACCTCTAGTCAGTGAGGGTTTAGTCTCTCACCTCTAGTCAGTGAGGGTTCAGTCTCTCACCTCTAGTCAGTGAGGGTTCAGTCTCTCACCTCTAGTAAGTGAGGGTTTAGTCTCTCACCTCTAGTCAGTGAGGGTTTAGTCTCTCACCTCTAGTCAGTGAGGGTTTAGTCTCTCACCTCTAGTCAGTGAGGGTTTAGTCTCTCACCTCTAGACAGTGAGGGTTTAGTCTCTCACCTCTAGTCAGTGAGGGTTTAGTCTCTCACCTCTAGTCAGTGAGGGTTCAGTCTCTCACCTCTAGTCAGTGAGGGTTTAGTCTCTCACCTCTAGTCAGTGAGGGTTTAGTCTCTCACCTCTAGTCAGTGAGGGTTTAGTCTCTCACCTCTAGTCAGTGAGGGTTTAGTCTCTCACCTCTAGTCAGTGAGGGTTTAGTCTCTCACCTCTAGTCAGTGAGGGTTCAGTCTCTCACCTCTAGTCAGTGAGGGTTTAGTCTCTCACCTCTAGTCAGTGAGGGTTTAGTCTCTCACCTCTAGTCAGTGAGGGTTTAGTCTCTCACCTCTAGTCAGTGAAGGTTTAGTCTCTCACCTCTAGTCAGTGAGGGTTCAGTCTCTCACCTCTAGTCAGTGAAAGTTAAGTCTTTAACCTCTCCTCAGTGAGGGTTTAGTCTTTAACCTCTAGTCAGTGAGGGTTTAGTTTTTACCCTCTAGTCAGTGAGTGTTCAGTCTCTCACCTCTAGTCAGTGAGTGTTCAGTCTCTCACCTCTAGTCAGTGAGTGTTCAGTCTCTCACCTCTAGTCAGTGAGGGTTTAGTCTTTAACCTCTAGTCAGTGAGGGTTTAGTCTTTAACCTCTAGTCAGTGAGGATTTAGTCTCTCACCTCTAGTCAGTGAGGGTTTAGTCTTTAACCTCCAGTCAGTGAGGGTTCAGTCTCTCACCTCTAGTCAGTGAGGGTTCAGTCTCTCACCTCTAGTCAGTGAGGGTTCAGTCTCTCACCTCTAGTCAGTGAGGGTTTAGTCTCTCACCTCTAGTCAGTGAGGGTTCAGTCTCTCACCTCTAGTCAGTGAGGGTTCAGTCTCTCACCTCTAGTCAGTGTGGGTTTAGTCTTTAACCTCTAGTCAGTGAGGGTTTAGTCTCTCACCTCTAGTCAGTGAGGGTTCAGTCTCTCACCTCTAGTCAGTGTGGGTTTAGTCTTTAACCTCTAGTCAGTGAGGGTTCAGTCTCTCACCTCTAGTCAGTGAGGGTTTAGTCTCTCACCTCTAGTCAGTGAGGGTTCAGTCTCTCACCTCTAGTCAGTGAGGGTTTAGTCTTTAACCTCTAGTCAGTGAGGGTTCAGTCTCTCACCTCTAGTCAGTGAGGGTTCAGTCTCTCACCTCTAGTCAGTGAGGGTTTAGTCTTTAACCTCTAGTCAGTGAGGGTTCAGTCTCTCACGTCTAGTCAGTGAGGGTTTAGTCTTTAACCTCTAGTCAGTGAGGGTTCAGTCTCTCACCTCTAGTCAGTGAGGGTTTAGTCTCTCACCTCTAGTCAGTGAGGGTTTAGTCTTTAACCTCCAGTCAGTGAGGGTTCAGTCTCTCACCTCTAGTCAGTGAGGGTTTAGTCTTTAACCTCTAGTCAGTGAGGGTTCAGTCTCTCACCTCTAGTCAGTGAGGGTTCAGTCTCTCACCTCTAGTCAGTGTGGGTTTAGTCTTTAACCTCTAGTCAGTGAGGGTTCAGTCTCTCACCTCTAGTCAGTGAGGGTTTAGTCTCTCACCTTTAGTCAGTGAGAGTTTAGTCTTTCACCTCTAGTCAGTGAGGGTTCAGTCTCTCACCTCTAGTCAGTGAGGGTTTAGTCTCTCACCTCTAGACAGTGAGGGTTCAGTCTCTCACCTCTAGTCAGTGAGGGTTTAGTCTTTACCCTCTAGTCAGTGAGGGTTCAGTCTCTCACCTCTAGTCAGTGAGGGTTTAGTCTCTCACCTTTAGTCAGTGAGGGTTTAGTCTTTCACCTCTAGTCAGTGAGGGTTCAGTCTCTCACCTCTAGTCAGTGAGGGTTTAATCTCTCACCTCTAGACAGTGAGGGTTCAGTCTCTCACCTCTAGTCAGTGAGGGTTTAGTCTCTCACCTCTAGTCAGTGTGGGTTTAGTCTCTCACCTCTAGTCAGTGAGGGTTTAGTCTCTCACCTCTAGTCAGTGAGGGTTTAGTCTCTCACCTTTAGACAGTGAGGGTTCAGTCTCTCACCTTTAGACAGTGAGGGTTCAGTCTCTCACCTCTAGTCAGTGAGGGTTTAGTCTCACCTTTAGACAGTGAGGGTTCAGTCTCTCACCTTTAGACAGTGAGGGTTCAGTCTCTCACCTCTAGTCAGTGAGGGTTCAGTCTCTCACCTCTAGTCAGTGAGGGTTCAGTCTCTCACCTCTAGTCAGTAAGGGTTCAGTCTCTCACCTCTAGACAGTGAGGGTTCAGTCTCTCACCTCTAGTCAGTGAGGGTTCAGTCTCTCACCTCTAGTCAGTGAGGGTTTAGTCTCTCACCTCTAGTCAGTGTGGGTTTAGTCTCTCACCTCTAGTCAGTGAGGGTTTAGTCTCTCACCTTTAGACAGTGAGGGTTCAGTCTCTCACCTCTAGTCAGTGAAGGTTTAGTCTCTCACCTTTAGACAGTGAGGGTTCAGTCTCTCACCTCTAGTCAGTGAGGGTTTAGTCTCTCACCTCTAGTCAGTGAGGGTTTAGTCTTTAACCTCTAGTCAGTGAGGGTTTAGTCTTTAACCTCTAGTCAGTGAGGGTTTAGTCTCTCACCTCTAGTCAGTGAGGGTTCAGTCTCTCACCTCTAGTCAGTGAGGGTTTAGTCTTTAACCTCTAGTCAGTGAGGGTTCAGTCTCTCACCTCTAGTCAGTGTGGGTTTAGTCTTTAACCTCTAGTCAGTGAGGGTTTAGTCTCTCACCTCTAGTCAGTGAGGGTTTAGTCTCTCACCTCTAGTCAGTGAGGGTTTATTCTCTCACCTCTAGTCAGTGAGGGTTTAGTCTCTCACCTTTAGACAGTGAGGGTTCAGTCTCTCACCTCTAGTCAGTGAGGGTTTAGTCTCTCACCTCTAGTCAGTGAGGGTTCAGTCTCTCACCTTTAGACAGTGAGGGTTCAGTCTTTCACCTCTCGTCAGTAAGGGTTCAGTCTATCACCTCTAGTCAGTGAGGGTTTAGTCTCTCACCTCTGGTCAGTGAGGGTTTAGTCTCTCACCTCTGGTCAGTGAGGGTTTAGTCTCTCACCTCTAGTCAGTGAGGGTTTAGTCTCTCACCTCTAGTCAGTGAGGGTTTAGTCTCTCACCTTTAGACAGTGAGGGTTCAGTCTATCACCTCTAGTCAGTGAGGGTTTAGTCTCTCACCTCTAGTCAGTAAGGGTTCAGTCTATCACCTCTTGTCAGTAAGGGTTCAGTCTATCACCTCTAGTCAATCAGGGTTCAGTCTCTCACCTCTTGTCAGTGAGGGTTTAGTCTCTCACCTCTTGTCAGTGAGGGTTTAGTCTTTATCCTCTAGTCAATCAGGGTTCAGTCTCTCACCTCTTGTCAGTGAGGGTTCAGTCTCTCACCTCTTGTCAGTGAGGGTTCAGTCTCTCACCTCTTGTCAGTGAGGGTTTAGTCTCTCACCTCTTGTCAGTGAGGGTTTAGTCTTTATCCTCTAGTCAATCAGGGTTCAGTCTCTCACCTCTTGTCAGTGAGGGTTCAGTCTCTCACCTCTTGTCAGTGAGGGTTCAGTCTCTCACCTCTAGTCAGTGAGGGTTCAGTCTCTCACCTCTTGTCAGTGAGGGTTCAGTCTCTCACCTCTTGTTAGTGAGGGTTCAGTCTCTCACCTCTTGTCAGTGAGGGTTTAGTCTTTAACCTCTAGTCAGTGAGGGTTTAGTCTTTAACCTCTAGTCAGTAAGGGTTCAGTCTTTCACCTCTGGTCACAGAGGGTTTAGTCTTTAACCTCTAGTCAGCATAGGTTTAGTCTTTTGCCTCTAAACAGTATGGATTCAGTCTCTCACCTCTAGACAGTGAGGGTTCAGTCTCTCACCTCTAGACAGTGAGTGTTCAGTCTCTCACCTCTAGTCAGTGAGGGTTTAGTCTATCTCCTCTAGTCAGTATGAGTTTAGTCTATCTCCTCTAGTCAGTATGAGTTTAGTCTATCTCCTCTAGTCAGTATGAGTTTAGTCTATCTCCTCTAGTCAGTATGAGTTTAGTCTATCTCCTCTAGTCAGTATGAGTTTAGTCTATCTCCTCTAGTCAGTATGAGTTTAGTCTATCTCCTCTAGTCAGCATTGGTTTAGACTCTCACTTCTAGTCAGTGAGGGTTTAGTCTTTCACCTCTAGTCAGTATGAGTTTAGTTTATCTCCTCTAGTCAGCATGAATTCAACCCCCATTTAATGTTAGCTAATCATGTGAGTGTGAACCAGTTATTTACAGAAGGTTATTGTTCCTTGTCCAGGTAAATCAGAGCTGTACAAAGATAAAGTGACACATCAGTTTTCTGTCAGAAAGCAAAACAATACTGTCTGTTTAAAAAAAAAATTGGGGTGTACAGGTAAAAAAATGACCTTGCTCCAACTCGGTGTATTACCGTAGCTCTGGTATTTCTGTGTCAACAGCTAGTCTGTCAGTGCCTGTTATAATCTAATTTATCAGTAGACTTGTTGTGTTTGTAAACACGTGCCACTTCATCTTAGCAGAGCTACACATGTATCATTGTACCTGTACCTAGGATTTCTCCACATATGTATCAGTAAGTATGTCGCAAAACATACTTAAAAATATTTTAAAAGACCATGTTTTCATGGCAGATTGACCTATGTACAAATCTCTCTTTACCTGTTTTCATTCAAAGTTTTTAAAGTTTCCAGAGAGAAGTCATCTGTTCCAAAGAAAAGAACTCTCCAGGGAGGTTTAAACCGTAAACTTGACGGAACCATACTATATACATGTTTAAACCTTCTTTGTGAGCTGTTCTTTCTATGCTGATATGTAAAACACATACAGTTACTTTTGTAAATCACCGTAAATTTGACTTTTTGACTTTGAAGTGTATGATACATACAAAGTCCTTTGAATGTTCTGGAATGAAATACACTGCGAGATGAAAACAAAAACTCCCGGCTTTTCTTCTGAAATATATTACGTTTTTCATCAAATGTTGCTCCTGAGTGTCCAATATATAACTTCCGGTTATAGCCACATTTTGAATTTACATGTTTACACAATAGGTTATTGTTGTTTAGCGTTAAACAATTGAAACAAGTACGACACAATTTAACAGCCATTTTTTCTTAGTTTATGTTTACACTGGCAAGTATGAGGTGCCAAATAGGGGAAAAAGAACCTGTTCCTCCAGCAAAAATTCTTTTAGCATTCCCTAACACTACAGTCATTGCCAATCAATTGAAAATAACTTGGGATATATCTGTGGGTTCTCACTTCCCTGCTGAAATACAACAAAATAAGACTTGGATATCGTTTTCTCAGTGACTCATTATTTTGTATGGTTTTTCTTCTATATCCTCATGCATTCAGTTTCTTTTGCTTAAATTCTGGTAATTTTCAAGGTTTTCAGATTATTATAACGGTACACTGTGTGTAAAAAAAATTCATGTTTCATACACTGCGCTGTATTGATGAAACCACGGAGAAGCAATGTCACAAAGATAGTTAAGATTCTCCTTGGACAATTCAAAGTATGTTGCTGATGGTCAGTCTATTATATAGATGGTCAGCTCCTGTTGTTAAAAGTTATTCATCCTGTTATCAAGGTCAATGTCTAGATCTGTTGCCAATAGTTATTCTGCAACCAATGGTCAATGTCTGTTGCCAATGGTTAACATCTGTTGTCAATGGTTAACTTCTGTTGCCAATACTTATCCTGTTACCAATGGTCAGTCTGTTCAGCCTATGGTCATTCCATTACAAATGGACAGTTGTTTATAGCAATAATTGCCATATCATCTGATGGACACCAAAATATCTGAAGTACATCCTACAAAACAGCTGAGTATCTGAAAATGAAATATTTTGAATTATTCATCAATGCTGAATAAAAAATACAAATGAATTTACCCTATCTGGAAATCAAAATAGTTTAACAAATTTCATGGAAGTAGTAAGATGCAGATTAGCTGATCAAGTCTTCCTTAAGAACATCACACACCATGGATTTCCTCATAGTCATACCTTTTTTAAAGGTCCCCCTTTACTCAGCTTTAGGAAATTACTAAATTAGAAGTTTCTTTGCGCCACACTCAACAATTTTTCGGTTATCATATGGTAGGAGGCCAGTTTTCAATGGTGGAAGAGACCATCAGCCTTTTGCAAGTAAACTGACAAACTTTCTCACAAAAATCAGCTTAGGTTCCAGCGAGACTCGAACCTGGGATGACGCGATGACAGGTAGCTGTCAGTAGAAGTGAGAGACTTCATGGTTCTTAGTGCAATGCTGTAACCATTCGGCCACCGAGGGCCCTACTGAATTAGTATTTACCTTTTTTCAGGGATAGAATTTAGCATTTCTGTCTCACTAGTCAGTTGAACTAGTTGGAAACAAATTTCACTAGTCATATGACAAATACACTAGCGCCAAAGTATAATGATGAATTACCACTTGAAACTTATTTACCAAATTGGTACCACAGTTACCAATTTAGTAGTTTTAGTAAGACATACATGTAGACTTTAAGTTATTTATTTTTGTGTTTCTATATTCTCGTGGTTATCTTAGTTTGAGCAAGAAAATCTGATGTTCAATTTACAAAGTTTCATTGATCATGTTCATACTATAATGCCAATAAAATTCAATGTCCTTCAAAGAGAAGTATCGTTATGCTAAAAAAAAACAGTAAAACAGTCAATATTCACAAATTTTCGGCCCCTTGGCCTTTAATAATCAAGTGAATGACGACAATCAATCAAATCGAAATTTGTGAATATTGAATGTTTTACTGTTTTTTCATATACTGCAAAGTTTATACAGATTTTCTACAAGTCAACTGGACTAGTTGAGGCACAACCTTGACTAGTGCAATGCAAAAGTAAATAGATTCAAGTCTCGGACTGGAGGAGCACTGCTAATTTCGAACCCTACTTTTTATTATTCATTTACTTTTTCGCATAATTATATGTTCTCGAGATATAAAATTCTAAAGTATACATAAAAACACGAGTGAAAGCAGGTGTCACATGATCTGATCATCAATAGCACATGCATGATTGTCAATGTAACGCAATAACAACAACCCCCCTGGTTTTTTTCCCCATCCACACGACCAAATCAGAAACTGCACGTGCTTATAAAATATTTTACAGAGATCTGATCACGCATAACTTCAGACGAATGCTGCCTTGCACATGGACACAACTGACTCCCCAGTCAAGTGTGTATCTATAAGTCAGTTGCAGTTGATACTCACGAAGTTCACTTTTGCACGTCCTCAAATAAATTTACGCAAGGAGTGTATACGAAACAGCGTCCACCGGCATAGTAAATGATAGCTCTGCTCCAATGTTCATCGGAAATCAAATACGAAATCGTGTCTCGATTACAGAAGCTAATTAATTGATTGACAGGTGTAACAGCTTACCTGTTATTAAGTTTGACACAGTAATCAGTGGCGAATTACGTTTTGACTTGACCCACATAGCAAAATGGAATTTGATATATGAGAAAAACTTTGTTCATTAACTCATGCATCACTAACTTATTCAAAACTCATGTGCAGAGTTATTTGAAGTTGACACGCGTGAGGCAGATAATAACAAGAGAAGCAAGTTGCTGACGCGAAGAACATCAGCTGTAAATAGTCCCTAAGTCATCTAAAAGGTAAACAATGGAGTTTGTCATCATACCTATAATTATAAATGACATGTTATGCATGTACATGTCATAAGTACATTTTAACATTATAAAAACTAACACGGTTAAAAAGCGGTAAAGGTTTGACATTTTCTAGAACTAAGCAAGAAGATATTTCTGGACTAGGAGTATACAGTATACTATAAGTATGCATTAATTCTGCAGCATTCTGTTCATCCACTGTAAAGATAAAAAACAAATCAATCAATTGAATCTGTGTAGACTGACTAGTCTGCCTCAGGCGTTTATTATAAACTGCTTATAGTTATAGCTTATTATTAGTCAAGGAGTTGGTGTAATAGGTAATCTCCTCTATGATCACTTTATAATGATTTCAGAATTTATTATTGAGTATATCTATGTGTAGTGTAAAGTGTTAAAATGCCACAGAACACAGGATTTCTGTAAGTCATCATTAAAAAGGGTCTTTCTTAGGTTTTCAGTTGTCTTAAGCTTTGTCGGTTGGCCTTTAACATAAATAGGAATGCCCCTACTGAACATCTTTGAAAATATTATGATAGTATTTTCTATTCTTAAATATTACAATGTATATTTGACTTTAATTACATGTATAAGAAAATTTTAAAACATCCTGACTTTTGGAGACCAGTTGAATGCTTTTACAGTGCAGTGCATAAAATAACTTTATGTAGGTGGTTGTATCACCAGAATCAATAATTGAAGTCGCTATATTACACTTTGTGTCATAGAAGGTATGGTATTGTGATGCTCATAAGATCCCTAATGATCATAGCAAGTCATGCATATATGTACCCAGTGCTCAAGATAAGTTGCATATCTTATGCATAGAAAATAAATGGATACACAAACAAATTAAAATCCATGTGTAAGATACCCAATTCAAATCTAACCTGCTGAGAGACAAAATATTGAGTTCACTTGTTCTGAATGGATCTTGGTCATAATGTTTGTTAAAGCTCTGTAGTGATAAAGCAGTTAAAGTTGTCACAATGATTATTTTTGTCCCCTGACATATACCGTAGTCGAGAATATGATAAAATGTGTGTTCAAATACATTATCAAACACGTAAAACGTTGTAAAAGATCTTTTCAGAGTTATTTGTTTTAATAGAATATAAGTTTTCCCGTACCTTAAAAAATCCAGCTGTATTTCCATATGCAATGACCTTTCAGATAAACTCTTTCGCCATATCAAATATACTCCGTAATTCGGTATGGGGATCTCGGTCCTTTACGCACTTGGACTATGTTAAAGTCGGCCGATTTTTATGTGTTTTATATTTAGTTTTAAAATACAGGACATGATTTTTTATTGGAAAGTGCATGTATTAAGTAAAATATATGCTTTTCAATGCTATTTTAAATGCCTAAAGAAAATCGGATGAATATATGAATAAATATATCAGGTCACTAAAAGAAAATTTTCTGATCTTTAATGTTACTCTGAATGCTGAGGTTGACAAAATCAAAACAATATAACTGTGAAAAGTATGCGTAAAATCAAAACAATATAACTGTGAAAAGTATGTGTACCTCATGTTTTGCAATCATGCTGCCATGTCTGGTGGAGTTAGGCTGTTCATGATCATATGTGTCAAGAATGATAAAGCAGAGAATGCGATGGGACGAGTTAAAAATGGGTTGAGATCACCCAATATACCCAGCGTGTGGACAATTTCAGAAACAATGTTTTGAAACGACGAAAAGACAAACTTTGCCTGATTTAGGTATGAAATGATGATGCACGAAAATAAATGCAAAGAGTATTAAGAATAGAGTGTATATTATCTGCAAATAGCACAAGTTTGTTTAATATTGGTCACTCGATAATCTTCGTAAAAAAATACCGAAAGTTAACTTGCAATGCTCAAGTATGGCAGACAAAAAATAACTGATATTACGGGTTACATTTGGCAAGATTGTTGCAACTTTACACATGCATTTGTTATTCTAATCACCAGATGGTCTCTTTGCAATATATATGAGATAGAATATCATATAAAATGGGCATGTAAAGTTTTTCACCTACCAGTTCATATCGCTTTAAGCTGACCCAAACCCAGATGTTTAAATTGTGGACTTACATTGTATAGACAGTTAAATACAGATTAATTAATGGTAATTTAGCAACCAAACCTTTATCATGTTTATAGTAAAATCAATGGCAATTGTAATATGGCAACAGAATAGGCAAATACCCACTTGACAGAAATTTTGTGGGTAAAAATACCCACTGGATTTGGAAATGATGGGTATTGTACCCAAGTGCTCAGAAAATTATCTGGAGCACTGTGTACCTGATAGTGATATATTAAAGTATTTATACACAGATATCTGCGTCTTTGTTTTTATTTGAATGGCGTTTTACGCAATACTCAACAATTTTTCAGCTATAAATAGATGAAACTCGTGTATCTGGCAAAGACCAGGTCCCATACACAAATAACCATGTAACCCCCTCACATAATCAGCCTACATTTAGGTTCTAATAAGAATCAGACTCATACTAACAAGAGGTAAGAGGCTGTGATACTCTAACCACAAAGCCTTTTTTAGTTCACCTGAGCCGAAGGCTCAAGTGAGCTATTGTGATCATTCCTCATCCGGCATCTGTCCATAAACTTTTCATATCTTTTACATCTTCTCTGAAACCATTGAAGGGATTTTGATGAAACTTGACAGGAAGCAAGTGCTCAAGGTCCTTTACCAAGTTTGTACTTTTCAGCCATATTGGCCCAGGGGTGGATCCAGGGCGGGACAGAATAGGTCCCAAAAGGTACCCCTTTTTAAAAAAAAATTTCTCCAGAACAGCTACATGAGTTGAAAAAGGTATTGTTTCTGAGTGATCTATATGGATGTATGGTTCAAGTTTGTTTTTTTCATAGAAATCGTGATATTAATTTTCGACGTGTTTTTTGAGGTCTTTTAAGACTTTGTCATTTTCATTAATTTTTGTATGATTTCCTCAATTATCTCCCCTTGCATTCATTTTGATGCATTCATTTAATGTGTTTTACTTGTAATTAGGAGAAGAAATATTTTTGTGCAAGAATCTTGCAGAAATTTAATTTCTAGAATTTTTTATGAATTTTTTAAGACTGCAAAAAAAAGGGAGGGGTGCATTTTTCACGCTATCAGCTTTTGTTTCAAAACTACTGAAAAAATTCTGATGAAACTTTACAAGAAGCAAGTGCTCAAGGTCTTTTACCAAGTTAGTAGTTTTCAGCCAGATTGGGCCAGGGGTGGAAATAAGGTGGGACAGAATAGGTCCCAAAAGGTACCCCTTTTTAAAAATCTTTTTCTCCAGAACAGCTACATGAGTTGAAAAAGGTATTGTTTCTGAGTGATCTATATGGATGTATGGTTCAAGTTTGTATTTTTCATAGAAATCGGAATATTAATTTATGAGATCTTTTCAGACTTTGACATTTTCATTAATTTTCGCATGATTTCCTCAATTATCTCCCTTGCATTCACAATGATGCATTAAAGTGTTTTACTTGTATATAGTTGAGGGAATGTTTTTGTGCAATAATTTTGCCAAAATTTGATTTCTAGAATTTTTGATGAATTTCTTAAAACAGAAAAATTTATAGTCTACATGTACATATTCTTCTTGGTCTTCTTTCCACATTTGTATATGATTCTCAGGTGAGCAATTGAGGCCCTCTTGGGCCTCTAGTTTTTTGAAGCATTTTTAATATGAATAGTATAGAAACCTCCACTGTCTCTTTCATAACTGAGATATTTGTAGTTTACTCCATTTAAGATTTTACAGTTTGCAGTTTACTCTATTTTAAAATTTTATTTCAGACAAGATTTTGAATGTTTGTATAACGAAAAAAAAAAAGATGGGAAACGAGGATCAGTATGACTTTATTTGGAAAGGTGAGTAAATATTTTCTGTCTTACAAGAATTTTCTTATTTCTTCAAAAATAGCTCTTATGTAATCTTACACGTATCATTTTCCCCTATGTCACTTATCATGACCCATTTCTATCAATTGTCATGCACAGTGTGTGAACATTTGAACATTTCAAAATCTTTTCTCCAAAACATTGGGCCAGATATTTTCAAATTAATGTGATTTGGAAATATAAATTAAAAAAATAAGTAAATAAAAATTTACTAGCTAGTACAGTAATAGATCAATCCAAAAAATCTAGCAGTGTAAAAGTATTTTTTAGTTTTTATTTTGTGCTAAAAATAACAATTTTGGTTAAGATTAATTCAACATTTTAAGAAGATAATCTTCTTGAGAAGTTAATTGCTGGAAGGGTGTGTTTCATGAAAATCTATGAAAAAAAGGATATATACAATGTTTATGATGAATGGGAATAGAAAATGAAAATGTTTCCTGATATTAGTAATATTAGAGTGATACTATATGAAGAACTCTAGATTGGGGGGGGGTAGAGGATGTTTTTACGTTGTATTTACTAAGAATCAATAAATTTATTACAAACAGCCTACATATAGGCACTTTTATAGACAAAAAAACTTGAATTTTATAGATTTATATAGAAACAACGATATATACATGTATAAAGCCTGTTAATATAAGTCACGCTAGTTCTATGTGGTACTTTCCCTATGTCTTTTCCTTGCTTTGACCAAACTCTTGTTCCGAATTCGTAAACTATCTATATTGTTTATTCATTTCATCAAATTAATTATATTTTTAATATATTTATCGATTTTATACCAACTGTGTTATACCTGTGATTTATGAGATATATTGCCGAGTTGTCGTTTCAATATGGCGTCTGCTACA
This sequence comes from Atrina japonica, assembly GCA_030159075.1. NCBI lineage: Eukaryota > Metazoa > Mollusca > Bivalvia > Pterioida > Pinnidae > Atrina > Atrina japonica. Next base: position 280,705 of record BROG01000393.1, on the reverse strand, counting down.
GCGATTCTAGTGAATCGTACGTAATAAAAACCTCTATTATTCAATTGTTATACACATTAATCCCATAAAATTTGATATAATTAGGTTTCATGTGTGCTAACGATGACTATTCTACTATTTTTATACAGAAATAATCACCAATAGTGAAAATAAAGGTAGGGTTCTTTAGAGTTCTTCATTTAGGGTCGCCGTTAATATTACGTAACTAAAACACAAGAATGTTAAATTTTTTAATTTTACTTATTTATAAAATGAATCAATATTTTGAGTTTGTAATCAGAAACATTTTACATGTACAATTTTATTGATTTATCTTACCAGTATATGTTACCTGTATTTTACCAGTATGTTACCTGTATTTTACCTGTATGTTACCTGTTTTCTTGCTCCAGTTGTACTTGTTGGAGACTCTGGTGTAGGAAAAACCAACCTTCTCTCCAGATTTACCCGCAATGAATTCAATGCCGAAAGTAAAACCACAATAGGTGTGGAATTTGCCACCAGGTAAGGATGATACATTTAAAATATAGATAAAATATCAGATATACAGAAATATGAAACTAGAGAAAGTTAGAGTGAAAGAGAGATTGACAGATGATAGAACTAGTAAAAATGGATACTGAAAAAGCAGGGCAGATATTAACAAACAAGAAGAGACGATAGAGCTAGTAAAGTATGGATACTTAGAAATCGGGGCAGATAGTAACAGCAAGACAATCAGAGACATTAGGGCCAGTATAAAAGTGTATACCTAAAAAGCAGGGCAGATGTCAGATAGGTATAGATCACAGCAGCTTGATGTCAGATAGGTATAGATCAAAGCAGCTTGATGTCAGATAGATAATAGATCACAGCAGCTAGATGTCAGATAGGTAATAGATCAAAGCAACTTGATGTCAGATAGGTAATAGATCACAGCAGCTTGATGTCAGATAGGTAATAGACCAAAGCAGCTTGGTGTCAGATAGGTATAGATCAAAGCAGCTTGATGTCAGATCAGTAGAGATCAAAGCAGCTTGATGTCAGATAGGTAATAGACCAAAGCAGCTTGATGTCAGATAGGTAGAGATCAAAGCAGCTTGATGTCAGATAGGTAATAGACCAAAGCAGCTTGATGTCAGATAGGTAGAGATCAAAGAAGCTTGATGTCAGATAGGTAAAGATCAAAGCAGGGCAGAAGTCGGATAGGTAGAGATCAAAGCAGCTTGATGTCAGATAGGTAATAGACCAAAGCAGCTTGATGTCAGATAAGTAGTGATCAAAGCAGCTTGATGCCAGATAGGTAATAGATCACAGCATCTTGATGTCAGATAGGTAGAGATCAAAGCAACTTGATGCCAGATAGGTAATAGATCACAGCAACTTAATGTCAGATAGGTAGAGATCAAAGCAACTTGATGTCAGATAGGTAGTGACCAAAGCAACTTGATGTCAGATAGGTAGAAATCAAAGCAACTTGATGTCAGATAGCTAATAGATCACAGTAGCTTTAAGAGATATCATGTGCAGGAGGCATTATAATTTATATACAATGAATCTTGTATATAACAACCTCCTTACAGACACAAGAAATCCGGTCTTTATAGGGAGGGGGTCTTTATATAAAGGATGATTCATACACAAATGGTACTATTGGGGACAACCAAAAAATAGTCTTTTTGACCAGGTTGTCTTTACACACAGGTTGTCCTTAAAGCAGGTTTTACTGTATATTAATTATTTATCTTTTTCAGAAATGTAAACATTCGAGGAAAAACAGTTAGAGCCCAGATCTGGGACACAGCAGGACAGGAAAGGTATCGGGCAATTACAAGTGTGTAAGTACAGTTATAATTAAGATTTTGACTGTCACTCATGTCCAGAAACAAATTCTTGACATTCTTTTCCCTACAATTGTGAATTTTTTCTGTTCGTGTATAACATAATTTTTCCAATATTTCATATTATACATTATTGGAATCTCTGTGTCCGAGTGGTTAGGATATTGCACTTATACATGTATTCACAAAGTCTTTTGTAGACAGAATGTTGGTAAGTACATCACTGGAAATGAATAAACAGGTTTTCCATATTCACCATTGCATGACAACCCCTGGCATATAAGACCTTTTTTTTTTTTTTGGTAGGTAAATTTATATCAGAACTCCCGATTCTCTTTATTCGTGGCCATTAAAAGGCTCTTTTCTCAGTCAAAAAAGCTTACTGTAGTGTGTATAGGAAAAATTCAGTTTTTACAAATGCAAAACATACAGTGTTAAGGTATTAAAAAAAAAAAGATGTTTAAAAAAATTGAACTCCAAATGACATTAACAGAAATATGACCTAGGTCAGTTGACAACATTCAGTGATATCATTTCATTTCACTTGTGAGGGAAAACATTTACTCAAATGTTCTTCTTGTAAAAATGATAAGTTCCATTTCTTTCCTATAAACTGCTTTACAAATCTTGTACCTTCCACTATCGGTACATGTAATTTCTTATCCAAATGTTATATGTACCATGGAATCTCATTATCTCAAATTTCATGGGAACCACCTGTTCCTCAGGGATTTTCTCAAATTCTGAGTATATAAACCTGTCTCTGTTTACCTATAGTTATCTGTCTTTTTACTCTATATCTATATTTACCTGTCTCTGTTTACCTATATTTACCTGTCTCTCTTTACCTATATTTATCTGTCTTATTACAATATTCCTATATTTACCTGTCTGTGTGTACCTATATTTACTTGTCTTTTTTACATATATTTAGCTGTCTCCTTTCATTTACCTGTCTGTTTACTTTATACCTATAATTACCTGTCTCTGTTTACCTATATTAATCTGTCTCTTTTTAGATGTATTTACATTTGTAGCTGTCTCTTTTTATTTACCTGTCCATTTACTTTATACCTACATTTACCTGTCTCTTTTTATCTATATTTACCTGCCTTTTATTACCTTGTCTTTTTCCTCTATACCTATATTTACCTGTCTCTTTTTGCCTATACATGTATTCACCCGCCTTTTATTTACCTGTCTCTTTTTACATATAGTTATCTGCCATTTATTCACCTGTATTTTTACTCTATACTTATATTTTTACTTTATACTTACCCCTATGTATGTCTTTTTCAGATACTACAGAGGAGCTGTGGGTGCTCTAGTCCTTTACGATATCACAAAACCTCCGTCATTTGAAAACTTAGAAAAATGGTTGACAGAACTAAAGGAACATGCTGATCCCGCAGTGTGTATAATGATAGTTGGCAACAAGGTAGACTTAAAATCCCAGAGAGCCATCTCATCTGAAGATGGACGTACTTCAGCAGGTATGGATTTACAGTCAGATTAAACTGAGACATCAAGAATCAAATTGTAATATTTTGGTCTCTAGCCAGTCATTCGTTTTGGATAAATTAGCCAGTCATTCGTTTTGGATAAATTGTACGTATTGAAAAAATAAATCTAGGAAGTATTTTATACAGTCAGTTCTCAATAACTGCCACCTTTTGATATTTGAGTTTGGCGATGAATTGAATTTCTGTATCTTGGGGAAAATAGAGTTACTGTTCTTAGGTATCATAGATATATCTTTAATGAACTGAACACAGGACCACAGTTTATATTAAGTAATTATCTTGATTATTTAATTATTCAATTACTTGGTCTTACTACTGATAACTAACATAACACTGGCAACATCTAGCGGCCATTAGTTGCTTCATTGACCTTTGATCACCTACAGCAGTATATTAAGATAACTGACATTATGAAATTGACATTTGTATGAAAAATAGAGTGGCAGGTGGCATTAATGAATTTGGTGTTATGAAGAGTATGAGAGAATTTAATTTAGCAGGAAAAAAGGTTCCTGAAAATATGTGGCATTATGGTGAGAATGGCAATGAATCCAAAAGCGATAATTTGAGAATTCCTTGTACATGTGTAACGCTGTCCATACCATACATGTGTAACACTGTCTGTATCATACCTGTGTAACGATGTCCTTACCATACCTGTGTGACGCTTTCCTTATCATACCTGTGTGATTCTGTCCTTACCATAACTGTGTGATGCTGTCCTTACCATAACTGTGTAAAGCTGTCCTTATCATACCTGTGTAACGCTGTCCTTATCATACCTGTGTACCGCTGTCCTTATCATACCTGTGTAACGATGTCCTTATTATACCTGTGTAACGGTCCTTACCATACCTGTGTAACGCTGTCCTTACCATACCTGTGTGATGCTGTCCTTATCATACCGGTGTAACAGTGTGCTTATCATACCTGTGTAACGATGTCCTTACCATACCTGTGTGAGGCTGTCCTTATCATACTCGTGTAACAGTGTGCTTATCATACCTGTGTGACGCTGTCCTTACCATAACTGTGTAAAGCTGTCCTTATCATACATGTGTAACGCTGTCCTTACCATACCTGTGTAACGCTGTCCTTACCATACCTGTGTAACGCTGTCCTTACCATACCTGTGTAACGCTGTCCTTACCATACCTGTGTAACGCTGTCCTTACCATACCTGTGTGACGCTGTCCTTATCATACCTGTGTAAGGCTGTCCTTACCATACCTGTGTAACGCTGTCCTTATCATACCTGTGTAATACTGTCCTTATCATATTATACCTGCATATTGATGTCCTTATTGTACCCATTTAATGCTGTCCTTATCATACTACCTGTGTAACGCTGGCCGTATTATACCTGTATAATGCTGTCTTTATCATACCTGTGTAACACTGTCCTTATCATACCTGTGTAACACTGTCCTTATCATACCTGTGTAATACTGTCTTTATCATACCTTTGTAATGCTGTCCTTATCATATCTGTGTTATGCTGTCCGTATCATACCTGTGAAATGCTGTCATTATTATACCTGTGTAATACTGTCATTATCACACCTGTGTAATGCTGTCCTTATCATACCTGTGTAACACTGTCCTTATCATATGTGTGTAATGCTGTCCTTATCATACCTGTGTAACACTGTCCTTATCATATGTGTGTAATGCTGTCCTTATCATACCTGTGTAATGCTGTCTTTATCATACCTTTGTAATGCTGTCCTTATCATATCTGTGTTATGCTGTCCTTATCATACCTGTGTAACGCTGTCCTTATCATTTGTTGATTTCAGACAAAGGCAACTATTCATTTATTGAAACATCAGCACTAGATTCCACAAATGTCGGCGAAGCTTTTAACAATCTTCTTGTAGGTAAGTACTAACTGAACACTGTGTAAGATTTACTGTCTTCGTGTTTATATCCCAAAGATGAGTCATCATGTGTTAAAGTGGAACCTGTCTTGAGAGACCGCCCCATCAACCACTGAAATGTGGTCTCTCAAGACAGGTGGTCTCTCAAAAGAGGCTTTATCTAATTGTCTATTTATCCATGTTGTTTTCAGAATGTGGTCTCTAAAGACAGGTGGTCTTTCATGGGAGTGGTCATTCAAGACAGGTTCCACTATAGTTTATTTGTCGGTCTTTCAGACTGTTTGGGTGGGGTGGGGGTGTTGTAATATATATTGTCGCCTCTGCATATATTGTCATTCATCAGTACAAATTGTCGTGGGTGGCGATGCTGATGGTACGCCATTTTAACGCCAGCTGTGGCACTTTGTAACAAATTGTTGTTGGCGACAATATGTGCAGTGACCTTCGTCACAAAATGTTGCCCGCCTAGGATAGCATTGTATCATTGTTATTTTTAGCTTGCTGGGACGAAAGCGAATGCCACACCCCCAAGGGTGTCATTGTCTGTAAACAAAACTTTAACGTGGTCTATATCTTTTTAACTGCATGGGACAGGGTTTTTGATATTTCACATATAGATTCCTTATGACCAGAGCTTTCATTTGTTACCTTGACCTTTGATTTAGTGGCCTTGAACTTTGATCTACTTTTTAAATAACTTTAATCTCAGCTATAATTTTTAAAGATGAGGGATAGGGCTTTGATATTTCACATATAGATTTCTTATGACCAAAGCTTTCATTTGGTACCTAAGTTTTGACCTAATGTCCTTGACCTTGGACTTTTACCTCCTTTACAAAGGCTTTAACCTTGGCTTATAGCTTTTAAACCATGAGGGATAGGACTTTCACATATAGATTTCTTATGACCAGAGATTTCATTTGGTACCTTGACTTTTGATCTTGTGACATTGACCTTGGACTTTGACAAACTATTCAATATTGTTAACCTAAGCTGAAGGAATCAAAATATTTACTGGTGCTTTGACCATAATACCCGACAGCTGTGGGTCAAATATCTCTTTTGAAACTATTCACCAATTTTGGTGAGCTTTGTTGTCTTTTGACAACTCTTGTTATATAATGACACTTGTACTGATTCTGGACATCCTGGATATTTAGGTCAATGGAGTCAAATGTTAAGTTTGACTTATTGTAATCATCTTTTGCCAGGTGTCATCCGCCATTCATATAAAATTATGAGACGTTATAATTTGCACTTCTCCTCAAGAACAAACGGACTAATTTAGCTAAACTTGGTTGGAATTATCTGCATTTAAACTGGCATAAAGTTTTCTAATGAAAAGGGGCTCTGATCGTGTCACTTGCAGAAGGCCAGTTGTCTCTTTCTGGGTACACTAAGTTTTGTCCTCCACAATTAAAATTGGCCACCATCATAAAGTCGTTGATTGTGGTGTGAAACATGATTGAAAAACACATGAATAACAAAAACAAATAACTTGATGAAAATAGAAATTACTTTAAAGACTGACTGATTGATTGTTTACAATTTGAATTCAAATTCATTTCAGATATTTTCAAAGTTCAGACAGAATCTAACACTGACAAATCTGACAGTTCATCAAGGATCGTTCCGCAAGAAAAAACGGAGCCAACAGAACCTGTCCAGGCCTGCAGCTGTTAAACAGAAATTGGTGTCTACCATTAGCTAGATCATCAAAGCCCAGTTATTTCAAATCTTCCATTTTACTTGATTCAGATTTCAGTTTGTATGATTGCTTGGTGTGAGATATAGAATATTTTGCTTGAATCTTCGTTATGGTATACTTTGAAAGGTCTTTTTTAATTCAGCACGGTTGGTATATATGTTAATTTCATAGGTATTTCATCAGTTTTGAGGTTGAGTTGATTCTGTCAGCAACATGACCTCAGAATGACCAGACAAGTAACTGAGTACTTCAACTAATACTTTTATCAGAGTTACGGCTCTTTGATCACTCGTCGGACTTTAAAGTTTGACCGTAAGAAGTTCATTGTAAACTGCAGAAATCTGTATTTGCCGCCATTTGCTGATTTGTTTAAAACTTGTCCCAGAGGCACTGCTACTTTTATTTGAAGAGTTCCACTGATGATCTAACTGACTGAGCAGAATAAGTTGAGAATGTTCTGAGATATTTTACAAAAGACATCTTACAAGATTTAGTGATGGTCTTTTTGTACTTAAACTTGTTTTGTGTCTTTTTAAGAATCAGTGACATCTAAATCAGTTCTTTAAATAGAACACATAAACATGATAAATGTCATACACCACATTGACTTACATGTTCTCATCTCAAGTTACAAAGTTCTTTAAGCATTATTCAGTTATTAAATTGCTTTTGATGTACACATAATCTTATGTAATTTGTTAAAAAAAATTGTTACATGAACTATATAAGGCTATTATAAGCAGAAAATAATAGTACATAAAAAATGTTCAGAAGCAATAAACAAAGCAAACTGTTTTGATTTGATGTAAGTAAGGGAATCTACATATATAGCACACATCATTTCATGTCACTCAGACTCAGTCATGTTATTAGAGTTGAATGTTTTGTGGTTCCGTGTGCTTTTATTATGCTTAGTTCTGTGATGTGGGAATTATGTTATGTAGAGAAAAAGTGTTTAACACTAATAGGTCGCTAGGGTCACATAGATGACCGATTTGCACCTTGTTTTTGTCTGGTTGTTTATTAATTAGTTATTGAGTGTTCAGAGATTTTCCTTTGCTCTTATTCCAGAATATATATATATGTTAAAAACAATTTGGAAAATACACATATATCTAAATCTTACAAGAAAAAATCCTAAACTAGCATATAATGTACATCTTGTGATTCTTAACGTATTCTGTACCTCAGACTCTGGAATATTCTCTGATATTCTATATAAAAAATGACCGTTTTGGACTTAATCAGCTTTCAGTGTCAGGTTAATTAGGGGGCACAGTGTATGTTGGTGTCACGTTAATTAGGGGGACACAGTGTATGTTGGTGTCAGGTTAATTAGGGGGACACAGTGTATGTTGGTGTCAGGTTAATTAGGGGGACACAGTGTATGTTGGTGTCAGGTTAATTAGGGGGACACAGTGTATGTTGGTGTCAGGTTAATTAGGGGGACACAGTGTATGTTGGTGTCAGGTTAATTAGGGGGACACAGTGTATGTTGGTGTCAGGTTAATTAGGGGGACACAGTGTATGTTGGTGTCAGGTTAATTAGGGGGACACAGTGTATGTTGGTGTCAGGTTAATTAGGGGGATGTAATGTATATTGGTGTCAGCATTGAAGTCTTGAATTACTCTACATTTTGGTTTTTTTTTTTTATTTTTAACCTTGTATTTGAAGTGTTTATAGATATATATTTATATTTCGTATGTTATAGTGAGTTTTCTCATTGTCCATTATCTAGAGATTGAAATAGTTTGTAAAACTTTATGATGTTTGTACATTTTGAAATTATTGTTTCTGTATCTTGTTAGTAAATGTGCCAAAATATCTCCATGACCTTTGAACTTTTGAACAAATTTTATCCTGAAAGGCCTGAAAAGTAATTTAAAGACTGTTTGACCTTTGAACTTTTGTTACTGTATCAGAGTTATCCCAGGAAAATCATTCGAATTCATCCATTTAATATTTTCTTCTGAAAGATAATTAGAAAAAGAAATTATATGTTTGTATATATTGTATCAGTGATATTGATTGTCTTTGATTAACTTCAAAATTCGATTGTTTCCTTAAGTTAAATTTCCCAATTTAAAAAAAATAGTGGTTTAAAATTGTCCATATAAGATGTACAATTTTCCCAATTAGTCACATTTTCAAAATATTATTTTTTATAAATTGTGAATGTGTTTTTGAGACCTGCATGTAATCATTTTTCATTTGGAATATATCAATTATATTAATTAATTTCAAATTCAACTTTTATTACAATTAATTCATTATTTCCCCATAAACTTTTTCCCATTTTTTTTTAAAGAAAAGATACATATTTCCCACAAAATTTGATGGAGGCTGTTTTGATATAGCCAAGAAAAACACAGTGTTTGAAAGAAAATTCCTGTGAAGGATCTATCACAGATGTTTGAATATATTACTTAAGTTTATATAAACACCTGTGTATATTTATATAAACACCTGCTTATGTTTATGTTTGTAATAATGACCTTTATTGACAGAAGGATTTCATTGTCACAGTGGTCAAAGGAGATTTGTTACTTATAATAATCAGTTTAATTTGCAATAGCACTAAATTTTCATTTCCTCTTGCATACATAACTTAATGTTTACACTGTTAAATATATCACTATGTGACCAAATAAATCTTAATATGTTCAATTTGAAGTGGTCACGTGACATCTGATGTCCAATCATAACAATCGTAACTACAGTCAAACTTGCATAAAGGCCATCTCTGTATAAATGGCACCTGCCTATAAAGGTCATTCAAACATGATCTTTATTAACTTTCTTGTAATTAATGAACCTCTTTATTAAGACTTTCTGTCTGTAACAGCTACTTTTGCCCATTCTCTTGAGTGGCCTTTATAGACAAGTTTGACTGTTCTAATTTATTGCTAATCATTTACATATCAATGTTATATGCATATCATTATACTGTACTGGTAATTAGTGTAATTGGTCTATAATTAATACTTCTATATAGTTTGACAGCTAACTATTTTTAACTTTTTCTTGTTGTTATTTTGTATTTGTTTGATTGTTGATGTTTTTGTTGTGTTTTTTTTAGTTGAATGTGTATTTCTTGATGGGAACAAATGAAGGTTTTTTTTTCTAGAGCCCAGGGCCTCATGAATATGCCTCAGCACGTCCAGTAGAAACCAAAAAAGTTTGACTCAAAATACACTACACATACAATGTTTATTTTAGGATACTGTATAGTTTCTCTTCTTCATGGGGTTTTAATTTCGCTGTATCAGCAGTCAAAGAAAATTCCACGAAATTCAATACCCGTGAATATAATACTTTACACTTACGAAATATCAGAAAGACAAACAACCAGTCCTGCACAAAATTTAATATTTGTGAATAAATTCATTTTGAAAAAACGTGAAATTTTCTCCCCATGAAATTAAACAACTTTACAGTATACAGGTGGGATGTGTACAATTTCCAAAGATTTTTGATTTTGAACTTGAATGAAGCGAATGCATGTAATGGATGTATTTTGTTTCTGTGATAAAAACAAAATGTCTATCATACTCAAATGAATGTTTAGAATTTGAGGACAAAATATAATTATATGGATTTACTATGAAATAAACACTCTGGTTTTGTAATCTTTATAGTGGATTAACATAGTGATCTGAACACTTGATTATATTATATTATAATATTGTTTACAAGTATCTCAATCTGGCATCGTTTTTATGATATATCAAATAGTTCTTTGTATTTTTGAAGTTTTATTTTGTATTGAAAGAGAGAAGCACGAGGGAAAATATAACTCATATCTACTGAAGATACATTTAGCCAGGGCTATAGCATCAATGGGAAGTAGAATGCATTGCCTTTCAGGGGTGTTCAAGCTAACCTATATCCCCTGAAGATACATTTGGACTTGGCTGTGAAATTAATGTAAAGTGGAATCCATTGTCTTTCAGAGGTGTCAAGTTAACCCTCCCTAAAAATACATTTGGACTGAACTATGACATTGGTGTGAAGAAGAGTCTATTTTATTTCAGGGGTTGGACAAGTTAAGTATGCTTTATAGTTCTACTGTTATCCTATTGTCCATCTTTATATTCACAAGTATAAACAACTTACTTTAAAACACCTGAAAAGCAATGGACTAAATTTAAAATGGATGACATGATCAGTTGATGGTCTAGTCCACTTGTATTTTAGGGGTGACAGAATAGATTAAATGTTTATTCTCCTCTGTACTATAAATTTGTTTAGTTCAATTGATGTGGTTTAACTTTAAAGGGACATTAGCTGTGGGTTTTTTTTTTTGCAAAAAATAAAAATTCTTTTTCTACTGCTTAGATTGTTGTTCAATAACAAAATAGAGATATACACAGGTATAAGAATTCTTATATTCCTGTATTAGCAGTAAAATGTATATAATACCTCAGCCTCTCAACAATGGATGCCCCTTCCCCTTAAAGCTATTGCTGTATTTGATACACAAAAGTAGTGCATGCTAGTCACTGGTATACTCAAGATAATTCTACATCAATTGTACAATTTACTTTGTTTAATTCAAGTAATATGGGATGTGTGAGAGAGAGGGCGAGAGAGAGAGCATGTGTGTGAAGCTTACATACTACTATACATGTAGCCTGGTTGGCCTTTTATAGAGAGGGATATTTTTGGCATGTGTGGAACTCCTTTCATTGCAATGTGCTGTTGCCTAAACTGTTGTACCACAACACAAACTTCAATTTTCCTGAGGATATGCAACTTTATCTGCTTTTTCCTAAGCCAGTTTTAAAGCCACATTTTGGGGAGTAATGTTCGTAAATGCATATTCACATTAACTTTCATTGTATTTTTAAAGTCCTATTCCAACTAATTAGTTAATTAATCGTGGGAAACACCTAACACATTGATCTATTTATAGACGGTATGGCATTGGTGGTCACGTGGTGACGCTCTACTGGGGTGTGTTCGTTTCACACTCCAGGAAAATCCAGACAAGTGGAACACAAATCGAATTTTCTGGAACACTGTCCTTGACAAATTTAGCCATAAACTTACATGAATTATATAAATTTATCGCCATCTTTGACATAACTACTTCCTGCCCTGGTACATCCGACTGCAACACGGAATCTCCCCTAATAACTCTATTAATACATTGAATTTTTTCATTTTCATCGGTAAGGAGTGGTTCTCTAATGGAAATATAAAAAATCACAATAACGTCCAGAAAATTACAATAACGTCCCCGGAATGTGACTTTAAAGAATTAAAGATCAAATACAGTTTACTTTCCACACAATGTATGGAAAGTATAATTTCATGATTCCTTTGTAGCCATGAAGATGATTTCTTAGGTTTGTAAAAGTGAAACATTTTTGTGTATATGTACATTGTGTATTGAATAACAGTTTAACCACATTCTAGACATTCCAGATTGTGACAAGCCTTATTCTGGATATTCCAAATTGTGACTAGCCTCATTCTGGACATTTCAAATTGTGACTAGCTTCATTCTGGACATTCCAAATTGTGACTAGCCTCATTTTGGACATTCCAAATTGTGACTAGCCTCATTCTAGAGAATTTCAAATTGTGATTAGCCTCGTTCTGGACATTCCAAATTGTGATTGGCCTTATTCTAGACATTCCAAATTGTGGATAATATCTTATTATCATATGAAGTTTAGATAAATTAATGTGATATGATTTAATCACTTGTACATGTTCTGTGGTCTATTTCTGTATATTTATATTTTTATTACGACATTCTACAGTGAAACCTGTCTTGTAAGACCACTGTTTGTAACACTGAAACCTGGTCTGTCCAGACAGTTGGTCTCTCAATAGAGGTTTTATTTAAAGGATTGTTTAACTCCATGGATTTTGGAATGTGGTCTCTCATGACAAGTTCCACCATTTATGTATTGTTTGTGTATTTCACTTTTAGTTTAGGCAGTCCTATAGCTGGTTGATTTATTCACAGTTTGCGCGGATATGTTCACGTTCGTTTAATTTTTGCTATTTTGAAAGCGAAATTTGGAGCTAAATAATTGAAGCACAGACAAACCTGTCATCCGTGAGACTGTGGTGATTAACCCTTTCACCCCTGAATATCCCAATGGTATGCTTTTTTCATTGTTAAAGACCGGTCCATTATGGTCTGTGGGGTTGACAGGGTTAAGGGCGAATTTAAGACAGGGTGAATATGTTTTCTGTTGTAATAGGGGTGAAAATAACATTGGGCGAAAATGTCAAGGTATACGGTAGATCACAGTACAGAAACTCCAGTTGTCTCAAATGTTTTAAAATCCCAATAATACAATAAAGGTAAGACCCACTGTGCCTAGTTGATGATTTGAATGACCCATAGCTAAGGAATTTTCATAGGTTTGAGATAATTTATACTTTACACAAACAGAAACAGGAGTCCTTTTTTAATGTAGTTACAACATAATAACACGTACCATACTAAACAGACATTACCGTTGATTTATATTTGAAACACATTTAGTGGATTTGAGTGACATCTATCATTATGTGATGCAGACATTCTAGAGGGTTTGAATTACCGTATTACAAACTTTTTAGATACTCGTAGTTTGAATAATGTTTTGATAACATATAATATTTTCAGTTAGACTTAATTATTGTTTTTATACAATATCATGAATATATAAGCATTCCATCAGCTTGAAATACGATGTTTTACTTGTATACAAGATTTGCTTGGTTGCTGTTATTACTAGAAAAATTAAAATATTAATGGTGATTGATTGATTGTAACAGATTATAAGAACGATACTATAGATTATTTATGATTACTTTAACCTAAAGTTTATGATTGGACTTAATCATTTCAGTAATTTTACAGGTGCCCCTTATCATTTTGATTCAGATATTTGTATATTTATCTATGACTGGCTCTGGCAAATACAGCCACTCGGTGCTGAAGTTAAAGGGACATAAGCCATGTTTACGTAAAAGAAATACTTTGATTTTCTCTAATTTTACTACTTGTACTTGATGTACAATAACAAATAAGAGCTATACACACACACAAACAATCTTATATCTCGATTTATTTTGTCAAAATAAGGTCAGCTTCAGTGTGGTATTCATATACTAACAGTAAGGATGAGATTTTCAGTTGCAAGTGAAAAAGTGCCAAACCAGGGTTTCTGAAGCAATTTTCATAAAATATATAGCAATTTAAGATTTTTTTATGCCAGTGTATATCTCTTTTCTGTTATTGTTTGTCAATCTAAGTAGTAAAAAAGGGGAAATTTTTTTTGAAAGAAAACACAGCTAATGCCCATTTAGTTTTGAGTTACTAGATATGAATTCATCACCCCTGAAAAATAATGGACCTCTCTGTAAATCAATGATTTAGGCAAGTCCTAATGTGTCGTTAGGGTGAATGAGCTAAGGCCAAATGCGCTACCTTATCAAATTATAGATTTTTCCAAAATAAATATTTCTGAAATTTCACCTATAATTTTGTTTATTACAATCTGTTAATCTTAAGATTTATATCACTTTTGTTGATCTTTGATTTATTTTAAATAACAACTGAAACAGCCATTTTCTCAAAAACTATATTATCAAAAAGTAGGAAAAAATCTTGTACATTTTTGCTGTATCTCTGTGAAACATTTAGATATTGTTGATTTTTTTGCAATAAATTGTTGTTAATTTTCTGTATTTTCAAAATATCTATTTATCTCTATATACTATTTACCTATTTAGTCATATGACTAATATTGCCAGAGCTGGTCACATACACACGTATATGAATAACCCTTGCAAGTTTTGTACAATTATCAAGGGAGTCAAGTATTTTGTTTGTTGAGGTGCTTGTTACATATCGCTATATGTACATATATGCGAAACATTTTTCTTGTCAGAGGAGATTGCTAATAATTTTGTCAGAGTATTTATTAAAATAAATAATTCTTTTTAAACTGTTGTTCTTTATTTTATGTAGAATACAAGTATATTGTTAGTTTACTTCAGTGACTGGAATCTCTTTATCTCAAAATCGGATGAGTCAAAATTCCAGTTATGTAAAAGTTGAAAAGATGGTCCCCATTATTGTGGACAGAAAAATATGTTGATGAAAATTTCGGTTAACTTGAATTCTGGAGATCTAGAAGCAACTGGGGCAGTCCCAAAAATTTCAAGATAACGAGATTCTACTGTAGCCTATAGTTAAAAGGTAACGAGGAAAACTAGAAAGGCAATGCAGCCTTCTGTACAGCACTTGGAGGTCAAAAGTTTTAACAGCTACAATATAACCATGAAAAATGGAAAGACCATTTGGTCATCTACAGTGGTGGTCAAAAGTTTTAACAGCTATTATATAACCATGAAAACTGAAAAGACCATGTGGTCATCTACAGTGGTGGTCAGAAGTTTAAACAGCTACCATGAAAATTGGAAAGCTAGAGGCTAAGTCTAAGAGGGTGATTCTCAAAACATTTTATTTTTAGCACCTCCCCCCACCCCCCATTTTCATGTAGAATTTTTATCTCCCTTGCTTCTACACATTATAAGATTACAATACCATTTACATAGCAATGTCAACAGCTACAGACGAAGTGTAAAAAAATGTTGACCTGTGTTACAGACTTGAATACGGTAAAGGCAGAAAGGGTTGATCTTGATATATATAACCTTCTAGACACAATTTAGACATCGGCTGAAACAATACAAAAAATCAGCATCCGTCGCAACTTTCTGATATGTCTTCCTCTATGAACATATTGTTTTTTGTATTCTCTTTAAAGTGTCCTGAGGTAAGTTTATTTTACGAACATTTAATAATTGAGAGTTAAAAATCTAAATTGATGAGAAAATAAAATATGGACCATAAAATGTTAATTGGCCTTAACAACTCGAAGCAGTAATTTTTTTGAGAATTTCCAACATCAAGCTTATCCTATCCATGTTGGTTAGTGATGAGAAAAACAATATGTTTAAAAAAATATAACTGTATTTTGGGTAGTCACTGTAGCCCAGTGTAGGCCTATACTGTGATGATTTTAGATGAGAATTAGAAAAGAATTTATACTCATATTATTTTATTTTTCCCACAATGGTATTAAAATTAGGGGAATAAACTAAAAATAAAATTTAAACTGCCTAAAATACATAAACACGAAACACCACTATAAAATGAATTTTGTCATCTATTCATCAGGATTGAAATAAATGGATGCTCCCTCAAAACATACCAATAACTTGTCCCTTTGTATATATTGGTTTTCGCGGAAGGATACTCGGCAAACATGAAATACATGAATAGCGATATGTCGATATAAAATAATAATTTTCTTCCTTTGAAATTGACATATTTATATATTTTAGTCAGACGTTTGTGTAGAGATCAAGCTTCTGCTGTTGTCATACAATTTATGAGAAGAACTATTTTGTTACGCATTACACCCTCACAAACGTGGTCACTCGTAGAAAGGATCAACATTCCAGTAAGCCGTAGTGTAATGTAGCCGACCATCATTCATTAGAATTAATCTGTTATCAGCAATCCTTGAGGTAAATTAGGAGCATGTTCTCCCTTACCAAGTTCTCTTACACTTACAAGTTACAGACACAGTTTTAATGGAAAGTGGGGAGGGGGGGGGGGGGGTTAAGCCTACTCAACCTAGGCTACTCAGTTACTGTACCGGGTTAACCCATTTTAAAAGCATCACTAATAATTCTTTTTAATTTCTGCCACAAGAGAGAGATGTTACATGATATACTTCAAGTTTCTTAACCTCTCCAAGATGAGTCTTCAAAAACTAGAGATCTAGATTAGTAGATATAAAAAAAAAATAACGCAATATCAAAATGAAATGTGTCTTAATAAATAAACTAGTTTTTGGTGCATGTGACTGTGTGTATCTTTGTATACACGTGATACTCTTGGGGATTCTGTCATTGGACGTTTTATTATGCTGCATTTTAAAACACAGCTTAAGATTAAAATGGCCCAGGACAGAATCTCCAAAGGGATTATTCACACTCCATGCATGTATATGGACACATGCATAAATGGTATTATTGTTAAAGAGCACCCCGAGTGAAAATGAAAATTTCTGTGTTTATAGAACTCATCATTCTAAGAACAACATCAAAAACCTGATCAAAATCAGTGCACACGTTTTCGAGATATTAGCGAGAAACTGCAAAACACACCTTTACGAACGGCTCAAGTAGCCAGAAAGGGGCGGAGCTTCGTGTGACATCACATCGAAGACTACTATCGCGGAGTAAGTGCTTCACTATAGGCTTAGTATCAGCAGTGCCTCAGGCATGGACGGCAATTAATACACTTGCTGGTTTATTGAGTGAATATATCTTCGTGTACAATAATGTAGGAATAATTGTTTTTAACTGTTGCAGTCGTGAGTTTTGTTTGGAAATTTTTAATTGATCAATAAAATGAGAATAAGTTGTAACATCTTCTTTCTTAGGCAGCGATATTCTACATAAAGAAATCTAGCTTTTTTCATTATTTATGAATCTATTCTTAAATCTCTGTGTACAGTGTAAAATAGAATAATTGTCATCCATGACGAACAAATAAATAAAATATAAACTTTGTGGAACTAAATTGTAAATACAAAATAATTGAATTACTATTTTTATTCTTTTTATAAACTGGTGAAAAGACAACTGCAGTAAATATCACATCAAGGTTTTGGGAGAGCAAATAAAGTATGTTACATATATAATGAGTATTGGAATCTTCTGTGATGAAAATGGACATTTAACGAAAATACGGTTCTAATAAACAACAATGGTTTTTTCCCAGGGTCATGTTTTCATTCACCGTTGGTTAAAGATTACATGACAATTATATGATGAACTATATGCAGTATTCATACATGTAAATTGTATTTCACAGTATTATCAATTGAAATTTACTCGAAAAAAAAATCACACTTTCGTTACGTGTGATATACAAAGGTGTTTTTTCACCTACGGGACTAACACTACACCCAATCATCTGGGAAATTAAAAAATTCAGTTGGATCCCAAATGGAAGCCGCATTATAAATTCACGCTTCGATCATTTGCAAACAAAGCAACATACAGAGGTGTAATTTTTTATTCTTTTTATTATAGTATAATTGCTGTCTGTCTGAGACACATGTTTATGTGACTCTAATGATATTTATAGTATTTCATTAGTTAAAACAATATCAAAATAGATATATATGAATACCTTTAACATATAAAATAAAAATCACAATTTTCATCACCGTATTTATTATGATCATTTAATCTATTACAGTTAGTATTTATTTATTTATTTATCTACTTTTTTATCAATTTCTCGCTTTAAATGAATTATAAAATATCGACTTCTTTGAAATTCATTTAGACATCAAAAATTGTATGTAGCTTTATACACAGTCGGAAGGGATTAAGTTTTCTTGGACTACAAACCCACCTGCTGAGAATCCTGGCGTGGTTACATGACTGATGGCAATATATTAGAAGGTGTGAAGTAAACAGTTGTTTTAAGGCCGTTGTTCTTTTTTGTTTATAACACAAGAATGCACAAAAGAAATGCTTAGAGATAAAGACTCATAATAAAGTGTGATACTATAAATCAAGGGTAACTAAGCGATCCATCCATAAATGTGACACACTGAAAAAGCCAAAATCTTGTTCATTATATGACTGCATTTAAATAAAATGATTTCATATATTTTAAAAGTGTCAAAATAATGATTTATTTGGTGAATTTTGTGATTTTTTAACAGCGATGAATATGAATCGCTTTCCCTTCCACTTTTAGTTTCTGCCATGACAGCAGTCATCTTAAGGCCATTCCGTGACGTCACAGTGAAAGTCACAAGTTTGCTGGTAGTGGAATGAATTCTTAATTAGTTTTCCGAAAGCAGGTAAAACCACTCACTTTGGCAGTCAGTATCTCGAGAACATGCCTATCAATTTCGATTGGGCATTCGATGTTGTTCTTAGAATGATGAGTTCTATTAATACAGAATTTTCATTTTTCACTTAGGGTGCTTTTTAATGATTTTTATGAGGTAACATAGTGAGATCGACTAGTAGTAATGAGTCTGACTCAAAATGGCGGACTGTCTAAATTTACATTTTATTAATTGTCTTGAATATAGTGAATCCTACGAACCATTTTTCATTGGTTCATGTATGATGACTTCAATACATTAATATTTGATGCGAGATTTACCCATGATAGATCGCAAATTATCCATGTTAGATGGCAAAAAAGATAGAAATTTAGTGATACTTGATTTCTTTTACTTTTAATCATTGACTCAGTAATCGAGTTTACAGGAGAATTTTATATTTTCTTCTAAGAAAAGATCTTTGCAAAATAAAATTAAGTTAAATATCAATCATGCTTTATGAATAATTGTACAGAATATGAAATTAATTATAATACATACACGATGAAGGTATCCCTACAATATCCATTTTTCAATACTTTGATTAATTTCTTGGTCACTTCTCATACTCAGTTTATGAACTGTGCACACTTCTAATATACATCCTGTGGCTGTGCATACTTCCTGGGGTTTTCCGTAGGGTGTTATTTTAGTCAGTCCCAGGGACCCACAAGATCAAAATTTCTGAGTCCTTCGTTAAATTTGTAAGTCGCCAAGTCAATGAAATTCAAGAAAATACATGAAAACAAAGGCACACATTTTTAGTCTCAGGTTGAAAAAAAAAATTACTGAGTACACATATCCTGTGTATGCTTTTCCTACACATCATGTGCACATTTCTCATACATATCCTGTGTACACTCCCATAACACATATCCTGTACACACTTCTCATACATATCCTGTTCTCACTTCTCATACACACCCTGTGCAAACTTCTCATACATATCCTGTGCACATTTCTCATATAAACATGTTCACATCTCTCACACATCTTGTACACACTTCTCATACATATCCTGTGCACATTTCTCATATACACACTGTTCACATCTAACACACATCCTGTTCACACTTCTCATACACATCCTGTTCACACTTCTCATACACATCCTGTTCACACTTCTCATACACATCCTGTTCACACTTCTCATACATATCCTGTGCACATTTCTCATATAAACACATTCACATCTCTCACACATCTTGTACACACTTCTCATACATATCCTGTACACACTTCTCATATACATCCTGTGCAGACTTCTCATACATATCCTGTGCACATTTCTCATATAAACACATTCACATCTCTCACACATCTTGTACACACTTCTCATACATATCCTGTACACACTTCTCATACACACCCTGTGCAGACTTCTCATACATATCCTGTGCACATTTCTCATATAAACACATTCACATCTCTCACACATCTTGTACACACTTCTCATACATATCCTGTACACACTTCTCATACACACCCTGTGCAGACTTCTCATACATATCCTGTGCACATTTCTCATATAAACACATTCACATCTCTCACACATCTTGTACACACTTCTCATACATATCCTGTACACACTTATCATACACGTCGACCTGTTCACACTTCTCATACACATCCTGTTCACACTTCTCATACACATCCTGTGTACATGTTTTATACACACCCAGTGTACATTTCTCATTCAAATCCTGTTCACACTTCTCAGACACATCTTGTGTATAATTCTCATACATACCCTGTACACACTTCTCATACATACCCTGTACACACTTCTCATATATACCCTGTACACACTTCTCATACATACCCTGTACACACTTCCTGTCCATATCCTTAATTCTAAATGTAAATATGCAGAGTTCAACATGGAGACGATATAATGTACTTTTTATTAATTCCATGTTCAGGCTGGAAATATTTGATCTACCAATATTAGGATTGACATGAAGTTCAGATACATCATAATTAGTGCTGTAGTAAAAGTTTCAAAATTAAATCTTTTTATTGAAAGATAATAATATCGTATTCTACCCAATAGGTGCCCAGGGTACTACAGAAAAATGGGGGGAAAGGGTGGGTGCTTATTGACCCCAATAAATAGTCAAATTGATGTAAAGCAGTTCAATTTTGATAAGACAAGGTAGTAAAGTTGTTGTTGTTGTTGTTAATACCGAGGGCATCTATCAACATTCTCCTGTGTCTAGGGACAGGGATGTCATTAGAAGGTGGTAACAGGAGAATTTAACCTTTTACTCTCAATAAACAGCCACCTACTTTTGACAAAATTACAGACATCTATACAAAAAGACAGAAATTCTCCTTTGACAGTTTCATCCGTTACTAAAAGAGTTAATGACATCCTTGAGGGGGCTAGAGATAAACTGTTACTTACATTTTTTCAAGTCCACATTTACTTGTCAATCAGCTAGGAAATTAGATGCTTGATTATGTGAAAAAGGAGAGTATATCTGACCTATATATTTGGACTGGTCTAAGTCATTGATTTACAGCAGAGTCCATTGTTTTTCAGGGGTTGATTAGTTAAAGCCCCTTAACATTAAAAATCCATTCTGATGTCTTGTATGTATTTACATTGTCAGTTTAACTTAATATGTACCTTTTTTTCAGGTTTTGAAAAATACAGTTTCAAAATGAGGCCATAACCATGGTTACAGATGACAAATAGACATGGCATCCCGTGACAATGGAGCCCATGTCACAAGCTGGGATGACCTTACCGTAAAGAGGGCACCAGAGGGGCAACATAATGATACAAATGTAAGGATTGCTATATAGCTGTTTAGTTTTATTTTTTTATGTTCCCCGCCTGAAAGGGCTGCCGGGGACATCTAGTGTTTGTATCATCTGTCTGTCTGTTTGTGTGTCAGTTTGTTTGTCTGTCTAACTGTCGGTAATTCCGTCCTGCTTACATATAAAGTGCAATATTTCATGTTTGGATTGTGATGCAGTAGCCAAACTTAAACTGTAAGTTCATGTAAGGGTTGCTCACATTTCACTGACATCACATGCCATGGGGGTGGGATAGGGTCAAAATGTAGGACATTGCAAAAATCTTTGGGACCGAGGGCATTTGTGTTTCACATCTTGTGTACTTTATGCTTTGTCATTTACAGGTAACTACAGTTCTAGCCTTACTAGGGGCCAGCTTGGGCATTAAGTGACTTTGGTGGTTCAGGGCTACACTAACAAAACTCAAAAGCAGACAGTTTTCAAAGACATGTGTCTTTTTCAAAGACAGATGTGTCTTTTTCAAAGACAGATGTATCTTCTGGGTGAAAGTTATTTCTTTGCATGAAATTATCTTGTTTGATAATTTTATTTTTGCTTTTTTCCCCAAGAACAAAAAAATACATAGACTACGCATTCCCGTATATGTTTTTCATAATAGATAGTGCAGCTTGAATGAACCTAAGGCTCGTTCGCAAAGTGAACTTAGTGGTAGGTAGTGAAAAAATGAACTTAAACCCCATACAAGGTACTATCAAACAATTTAATGTGTATCAGGTTAGAAGTATTGTTAAGTCAAATTTTGTGTGGAAAACGCCATTACTGACTTCATTACTCATTGCCATGTATACAAACGCCATTACTGACTTCACTAGTCATGGCCATGTATACAAACGCCATTATTGACTTCACTAGTCATGGCCATGTATACAAATGCTATTATTGACTTTACTAGTCATGGCCATGTATACAAATGCTATTATTGACTTCACTAGTCATGGCCATGTATACAAATGCTATTATTGACTTCACTAGTCATGGCCATGTATACAAATGCTATTATTGACTTTACTAGTCATGGCCATGTATACAAATGCCATTATTGACTTCACTAGTCATGGCCATGTATACAAACGCCATTGCTGACTTCACTAGTCATGGCCATGTATACAAACGCCATTATTGACTTCACTAGTCATGGCCATGTATACAAATGCCATTACTGACTTCACTAGTCATGGCCATGTATACAAACGCCATTACTGACTTCACTAGTCATGGCCATGTATACAAATGCCATTACTGACTTCACTAGTCATCGCCATGTATACAAACGCCATTACTGACTTCACTAGTCATGGCCATGTATACAAATGCCATTACTGACTTCACTAGTCATCGCCATGTATACAAACGCCATTACTGACTTCAATAGTCATGGCCATGTATACAAACGCCATTACTGACTTCACTAGTCATCGCCATGTATACAAATGCCATTACTGACTTCACTTGTCATCGCCATGTATTTTTTATGTTTATGGGTAATTAATATTGCCAATGTTGTATCTTGAATTCGATCATGAAGCTCATTCATTTCGCTGCTTTATTTCATATATATACCGACTATTATGTGTATGCTACTATACCATCTAAAACTAAGATGTATGAAACATTCATTTTGAACTGCACTATCTCATAGGCAATGCCCTAATCACATTATGTAAATCCAGTTTTGTCTGTAATTTATGACATATTTGTTTACTTCATGATTTATTTTGATCATTATTATAGTCCTCAGAACAGAGAACTTCCAAATCTCTCCATGACCTGCACTCTGCAGTGAACTCTTCTTTGAAGGAGGAGAAAAGGTTCCTTGAATGTAGCAGTCAGTCTTCCACAAATCAGGCCTCCTACACAATAAATGATGGTTTTGAAGTCAGCCAAAGGGTAAGATAATATGAAGACTATACAGAGATGATTAAGTTCTCCACAGCATTGGTCAGAAAACTCCAGGGAAGTTTTACACAGTGTTGATCATCAAGCAGAATTTTCTTATAATTGTCCTCCATACATATCCATACTGGTAGGGGACCAATTCTTGCCATATTTGTGTAATCTTCTGTACTTATCCTTCGCAAAGTAATTAGATCCCAAATATGACACTGTGTTTTTATAGATTGATGTCTAAGAAACTGGTGACGGAGTTATACTCAGAATTCTAGCACGTGCACAAGAGAACAGAGGTGATAGGTGCACCAGCCTGTCATGCACCTTTTTTTAAGCTACAGTACCATTTCTCGCCAACTTGGTATATAACTTGCTTTTGTGCCATTTAACACTGTGAATTTGAGTTCTTGGTTACATTTACAAAGGGAATGGTGTTTTAAAAGTAAAAAAAATAATTGATGGCACAATATTGGGAATTGTTCATAAAAATTACGATAAGATTACAGGTATGTCAGAAGCAGAAAGAGAAAGCAAGTGCATGACTTATATATCAGATTCACATTTTTTTCTTTGCAAAAGTTTGTTGATTAAAATGATGACATAGTTACAATAGACTACATTTACATTTTCCCTTCAGCTGTTAAAGACGTTTGCCCATTCCAGTACTTTGATTTTTTAAACCTCTTTAACTGCAATTATCAACATATTATCCTTTTCCAACTTTCGCTATTCAAGTTTTTAGCCCACCCAAATCCTGACGTCATAACTAGGTTTTCTTCCGCTTCGCCAAGTTTTGAAATGTTTTTAATTATTTTACAGTAATAACCATTTTTTGCTTGTGTTTGGAAGAGAAAATCGTCCCGTAATTTTATTGAAAAAAAATTGAAAATCCAATCGGCTACTCAGAAATGACTAAAATTATCGATTGAATCGCTAATTATGTAACACTCAACCCTCCTCCTCCCCCCAACTCATTCTTACAAGTCTGGGGTTGCTAAGTGGAAACGTGGTGTTGTTTTGGTTTTGTAGCTTGTATGTTACTAATATTTTGCAGAAAGTACTTAAATAAATATATTTCTTTTTCAAACAACCTTGCATGCTATAATATTACAATTTTACCATTAAACTATAACATTGGCGAGAATTGTTACTCACTGAGAATTGGTCTCCTGCCAGTATAAATGATAAAAATACAGTCAAACCTGTTATCAGCACCCACTCAATGTGGGAAATTGAAAAACTGGCTGCATAATACAGATGGCCTTTGTTTCCAGGTTGACAGAAACCACAAGAAAATCGGTGTTCTTTATACAGTGTGTAGCAACACATATATTCATATAACAATGTGTGATAGTTTGATGTCAAGATGATCAGGTATCAAAATCATGTACATTACAGTGCTGCCCAGGTAACCTGTTTACAAGTGATCATGTGATCAACCATCCACACAAAATTGCTGCTGAAATCAATATGACCAAGCATTTTGTTAAGTATATCACTGGCTGTTGGCTGTGTTAGACAGGTAACTGCTGGCTTAGGTATGATTGTACAGTAAAATTGATTGGGGGGACACAAACTGGCTGTTAAAGATAAGTGGCTGTTGAAAACAGGTGGTTGTTAGGGCAGGTTTGACTGTATGTAAAAATCTGAAACCGTGATCAGTTTCAGCATGTTACATGTATAATCAATATTTCCTGGTCAACTTTGGGTATTCTAGTGTCAGTGATCCACTTGAAAGAGGAACATCCTAGGTTATATTTGTAAACCTGAAGGCTTTTGTAAAATTTTGTAAAATCAAATTATTGAACTCCATTGATAAATACAAAATGACATATAAGTTGAAGAGATGTATCAAGGTTGGGGGCCTTAGATCACATCCTGTACAGTATGTGCAAGTTGCATATTCTGAGATTTTTTTTTACTATAATAAACAATAATGAACAAACACACACAGATAGTGAAAAACAATCTATAGACAATCGCACACATTAATGTACACACAAGACAATATGTGTGACTGTACACAAGAGTAGATAATCTGTGTGACTGTACACAAGAGTAGATAATCTTTGTGACTGTACAGGTGATAATCTGTGTGACTGTACAGTAGATAATATATGTGACTTTACAGTAGATAAACTGTGTGGCTATACACAAGATAGTCTGTGTAACTCTACACAAGATAGTCTGTTTGACTGTACACAAGATAGTCTGTGTGACTCTACACAAGATAGTCTGTTTGACTGTACACAAGATAGTCTGTGTGACTGTACACAAGATAGTCTGTTTGACTCTACAGAAAGATAGTCTGTGTGACTCTACACAAGATAGTCTGTTTGACTGTACACAAGATAGTCTGTGTGACTCTACTCAAGATAATCTGTGTGACTCTACTCAAGATAATCTGTGTGACTCTACACAAGATAATCTGTGTGACTCTACACAAGATAATCTGTGTGACTCTACACAAGATAGTCTGTGTGACTCTACTCAAGATAATCTGTGTGACTCTACACAAGATAGTCTGTGTGACTCTACTCAAGATAGTCTGTGTGACTCTACACAAGATAATCTTTGAAAGACTACCTTTAGGTAGTATGTTATACTGATTACATTATCATTAATCAGATTACATTATCTTCATTCAGATTGCAGTATATTTATTCAGATTACATTATATTTATTTAGATTACATTATCTTCATTCAGATTACATTATATTTATTTAGATTACATTATCTTCATTCAGATTACATTATATTTATTTAGATTACATTATCTTTATTTAGATTACATTATATTTATTTAGATTACATTATCATCAATCAGATTACATTATCTTCATTCAGATTACATTATCTTCATTCAGATTAAATTATCTTTATTCAGATTACATTACCTTTATTCAGATTACATTATATTTATTCAGATTACATTTTCTTCATTCAGATTACATTATATTTATTCAGATTACATTTTCTTCATTCAGATTACATTATATTTATTCAGATTACATTTTCTTCATTCAGATTACATTATATTTATTTAGATTATATTTTCTTCACTCAGATTACATTATCTTCATTATATTATCTACAGATGTGCAACTCTGGTTGCATCGAGTCAGAAAGTGAAGCTAAAGAATTACAGTTTCAAGATGAGGCGGCCTATATTGATGAGGTTCATGGTGGATCCACACAGGAGGGGCAAGAAGAGACATCTGATGAGTCACCACGTTTAGTGGTGGTGTCTACGAAAATCAGAAATAGCATGTATATGAGACATGCAGTGAGATCCAATGTTGTTTTTGTCCATTACAAGTATGACACTATGACCCTGGATAATGTTTTAGGTAAATCTGGCTTACAACCTGTATCACTGTCCCACAGCTTGTACAGTGCTAATCTCTAACATGTGCTAAAATAATATGTGATGAGTTTCTGTAACTGTCATATAAAAACACTATAATATATCATTGCTGTATAACTCAACTCATTGTCAGAGTGACCTATTTATCATTGACTGGTAAGAATATTAGACAGGTAAGGGAATCATGTGACCAGTAAGGCTGTAAGACAGGATATCATGTGACCAGTAAGGCTGGTAGACAGGATATCAAGTGACCAGTAAGGCTGTTAGACAGGGTATCATGTGACCAGTAAGGCTGTAAGACAGGATATCATGTGACCAGTAAGGCTGTAAGACAGGATATCATGTGACCAGTAAGGCTGTAAGACAGGATATCATGTGACCAGTAAGGCTGTAAGACAGGATATCATGTGACCAGTAAGGCTGTAAGACAGGATATCATGTGACCAGTAAGGCTGTTAGACAGGGTATTATTTTACCAGTAAGGCTGTTAGACAGGGCATTATGTGACCAGAAAGTTTGTTAGATAGGTCAGGGAATTATGTGACCAGTAAGGCTGTTATACAGTATATCATGTGACCAGTAAGGGTGATAGGGTATCAAGTGACCAGTAAGGCTGTTTGATAGGTCAGGGTATCATGTGACCAGTAAGGCTGTTAGACAGGATATCATGTGACCAGTAAGGCTGCTAGATAGATCAGAGTATCATGTTATGGCAAAAAATGAAGGTAAAATTTTCAAGCTAAATAATTGAAGCATGAACCATTATACCATCCATGATACTACGGTGATTAAGGGAAAAATTAAGATGGGTGAATATTTTGTGTCTAAAAGTGTGAAAATAACCAGGTTTATAGTAGTACTATTGCATATTGTACGGTAATAGTTTCCATGGTAACAAAGACATA
The DNA here is from genome assembly GCA_030159075.1 of Atrina japonica. Classification (NCBI taxonomy): domain Eukaryota; kingdom Metazoa; phylum Mollusca; class Bivalvia; order Pterioida; family Pinnidae; genus Atrina; species Atrina japonica. The sequence goes on along the minus strand of BROG01000393.1, from coordinate 252,842 downwards.
AATTATCCTTGTCTGTTTTCCAGGTATGATTTCACAGACTCTAAACAACAGAAAGATGGAGAGTATTGCACTCCTAATGAGTTGTGCTGGACCCACAATTCAGATTTCTGGTAAAGATGAAAAGGTAAATATGTACATTGTACTCCTCAATATTGCTCCATACTATACAGTATACTCCAAAAGTCAACAATAGTTGAACCCTGGTGTATAAAGTTTCCTAACTTACAGGTTAATACAAATGTTTAGGTTACCCCAGTCAGTAGTGTACATATTATTGAAAATGTTAAGGTACCCATATCACTGGTGTTATGTTAAGGTACCCATACCACTGGTGTTATGTTAAGGTATCCATATCACTGGTGTTATTTAAGGTACCCATATCACTGGTGTTATGTTAAGGTATTCATATCACTGGTGTTATGTTAAGGTACCCATACCACTGGTGTTATGTTAAGGTATCCATATCACTAGTGTTATGTTAAGGTACCTAATCACTGGTGTTATGTTAAGGTACCCATATCACTGGTGTTATGTTAAGGTATCCATATCACTGGTGTTATTTAAGGTACCCATATCACTGGTGTTATGTTAAGGTATCCATATCACTGGTGTTATGTTAAGGTACCTAATCACTAGTGTTATGTTAAGGTACCTAATCACTGGTGTTATGTTAAGGTACCCATACCACTGGTGTTATGTTAAGGTACCCATACCACTGGTGTTATGTTAAGGTATCCATATCACTGGTGTTATGTTAAGGTACCCATATCACTGGTGTTATGTTAAGGTATTCATATCACTGGTGTTATGTTAAGGTACCCATATCACTGGTGTTATGTTAAGGTATCCATATCACTGGTGTTATGTTAAGGTACCCATATCACTGGTGTTATGTTAAGGTATCCATATCACTGGTGTTATGTTAAGGTATCCATATCACTGGTGTTATGTTAAGGTACCCATATCACTGGTGTTATGTTAAGGTATCCATATCACTGGTGTTATTTAAGGTACCCATATCACTGGTGTTATTTAAGGTACCCATATCACTGGTGTTATTTAAGGTACCCATATCACTGGTGTTATGTTAAGTTATCCATATCACTGGTGTTATTTAAGGTACCCATATCACTGGTGTTATTTAAGGTACCCATATCACTGGTGTTATTTAAGGTACCCATATCACTAGTGTTATGTTAAGGTATCCATATCACTGGTGTTATGTTAAGTTACCCATATCACTGGTGTTATGTTAAGGTATCCATATCACTAGTGTTATGTTAAGGTATCCATATCACTGGTGTTATGTTAAGTTACCCATATCACTGGTGTTATGTTAAGGTATCCATATCACTAGTGTTCATACTATAGAAAAATCTATATAACCTGGTGGAGTGGAGTCTCGTGAATCCTTTCTTGACCTGGACAAGTTTAGATTTTAGGTGATAAAGCATAACATTAAAATTACACTGACTAGAGAAATCATTCCTACTTGTCACAATACATAAGATAATATCCAGTGAGGAATAAAATGTTTTTCTTGTGCAGCTTGTCATTACCGAAAAGTGAGTATAATCATCTGTATGATAATCAAAAGGTTACTCCGCCCCGTCATCTTATGTGAATCAGATGATAGTATTGCGACACCTGAAGGGTTTCGCAGGATTAATTGTAGTGGAGAGGAGCAGAGGTTTTGACCTCTAGAGGAGAATGTGATATTTTGTGGAACGGGTGAATTTGAGGGTAAAACGGATTAGTGATCCAAATAATGACATAATACATTAAAATAATACCTGAAAAATACCTGAAAAATGAAAGACACAGATCTAATTTGTTAATGGACTGACTATTTTTATAGATTCTGTTACAAGTATGTACAATAATGTGACTACTTCCTAACACAATCTACGAACATATAAATAACATAGCATTGATTAATATAAATTTTTCTGCTCCCATAGACCCACTGACTATGTCCCGGCACAGACATAAGCAGCTTAAGTTAGGCTTGGTACCAGTCTAAAATAAACAATATGGTGACCTCACACACCTGTCAATCACCTTTTCAATTAACAATCCATTGTAAAGCAGAATTTTTCCTTCATATTCAAAACCTGTTGTAGGGTTTAATAGCAAACCTTTGCAAAAAGTAAAAAACCCCATAGACTACTGTGCGCGTGGTATTAGACTTATGGAATGTGAATTTGGTCTCCTTATTAAATTAATTTGCTGTTATTGAATATACAGAAATATGTGGTCAAAATCTCAAAAATGGCAGTTTTAACACCAAATTTCTCCAACACTAGATTTTTCTTCGACATAATATATATGCTGAGGTCTAGATCGCATTAACTTTAAAACATGTTCAGAGTTTTAACAAATTCTGTCCAACTGTTTCCTTAATGTAAATAGGGATATTTTGACCATTGTTTAATTTTGGCCAATTTGGCCACCCTATTACGATAAAATGGCCAAAATTAAACTGTTACGTACACAATATTTCTGTTGGTCATTTTTAAAAATGTTTTAGTGTTTTATAGATTAACAAACAAGGGATTTACCTAATAACGGTGTGTGGACATTAATCTTAATGATGTACAGTGTGACGCATCAATTCTAATTATTCTACCAGTACTTTTTAATATTTTGATATTTCAAACACCTGGAATGTTCAACACGACAAAACCGAGATATGATGGTAGGCCAAATCTAAACATGATATAAACATATATGGCCAAAATATAACTGACCAAAACATAACCCTTCATTGTATGGCCAAAGTGGCCAACTTTTAGTGATGCCAAAATATCCGAATTTACGTTATTTCCTTACTGGCTATAATAAAATGGTGCATTATTAAAGCCCCCTTTATATTCCTCTCTGAGGTAATGAAACAATTGTCTTCACCCAGTTCAATATTTTAACACCTGTTCAGGCTACCCAATTCATTTTTGTTTATATTTTATCCTCATGATCTTAGTTATAAAATATTCTGGCCAGAAACTGAATCAGAGCTCCAGAAAAATTGAAACTCTAAACTATGGTGTATGTATATCTTTTTGTTTCCCCAATCTGTAAGTATTGTCAGATATTCTGTTTATTTTTTTAAAGGTTATTACAAAAGAAACAATAGTAGAGAGTCAGCCAATCAGGGACTTTTTCGTTAGTCTGGTTACCAATCACCTTAACATGGACAGTGATCAGAAAAGACTGGATTTCCTGGCCTGTAATGCTATAAGGCATCAAGATGGCAGTGGATTAGCCAAAGAATTGGAAGCCATTACTAAGGTTTGATTTATCTATACATATGCAGGGTGTCACAAATACAAAGGGAGGTTTATACAGGGTGTCACAAACACTTAGGAAGCTTTCTACAGGTTGTCACAAACACTTACGGATCTTTGTACAGAGTGTCAAAAACACTTAGGGAGGGTTGTAAAGGTGTCACAAACACTTAGGATGGTTTATACAGGGTGTCATAAACACTTAAGGGGGTTTATACAGGGTGTCACAAAAACTTACCTACCAGAAACACTAATAAAAGAATTTAGAGTTTATAGAAGAATTTATAATTGATATCTTCTTCCTTTCTTTTGCATTCTGTTTTGTTGATTTTTTACCAATTAGCACAAGTGATGTTGTTTACCTTTGTTCATACGTAGGTACCTGTCTCCATGTCCAGGGACATCATTGGTGCTGACAGCAAAGAGTGGTCAGGAGATACTGCTGGAAAAAGTCCTCTGTAAGTCATCAGCTGATTCAAATATATCATCTGTATAGTGGACCATCTGTATTACAGACCATATGTTATATGGTCCTTCTTATTATGTTCCGTCACATTACGAACCATCTGTTTTATGGACCATCTGCATTACAGTCCATCTGTCATATGGACCATCTGTATTACAGTCCATCTGTTTTATGGACCATCTGCATTACAGTCCATCTGTCATATGGACCATCTGTATTACAGTCCATCTGTTTTATGGACCATATGCATTACAGTCCATCTGTTTTATGGACCATCTGTATAACAGTCCATCTGTTTTATGGACCATCTGTATTACAGTCCATCTGTTTTATAGACCATCTGTATTACAGTCCATCTGTCATATGGACCATCTGTATTACAGTCCATCTGTTTTATGGACCATCTGCATTACAGTCCATCTGTTTTATGGACCATCTGTATTACAGTCCATCTGTTTTATGGACCATCTGCATTACAGTCCATCTGTCATATGGACCATCTGTATTACAGTCCATCTGTTTTATGGACCATATGCATTACAGTCCATCTGTTTTATGGACCATCTGTATAACAGTCCATCTGTTTTATGGACCATCTGTATTACAGTCCATCTGTTTTATAGACCATCTGTATTACAGTCCATCTGTTTTATGGACCATCTGTATTACAGTACATCTGTTATATGGACAATCTGTATTACAGACCATCTGTATTATGGACTGTCTGTATTATGGACTGTCAGTATTACAGTCCATCTGTATTATGAACTGTCTGTATTATGGACTGTCTGTATTACAGACCATCTTTATTATGGACCATCTTTATTACAGACCATCTTTATTATGGACCATCTGTATTTCCATTATGTGTAACATGCTCATGAGATGTATTATTAAGGACATATACCCATCCTGGCCTATATATACCTGTGTATCTAACAATGATGTCATTTTTATTTTTAACAAGCAGACATATTGGGGAGCTTTACTTTAAGCTGGAGAGGTTGAGAGGCTTGAGTGGACAAAATCAACAAAGTTTGGCTGGCTTTGAGAAAATACAGACAGTTGGAAAAGGTAAACGTCTAAAACACACAGAAGAATAATATTGCTTCTCTTATAATACACTTATGGTGCTGTATGTTACCTGTTAATTCTAGGTGCCTGTCAAACTTTACATCTACCTTTATAGGTGCTTCTGATGCTGTGTATCACCTGTTTATTCTAGGTGCCTGTCAAACTTTACATCTACCGTTATAGGTGCTTCTTGTGCTGTGTATCACCTGTTTATTCTAGGTGCCTGTCAAACTTTACATTTTTATAGGTGCATCTGGTGCTGTGTATCCGTTTATTCTAGGTGCCTGTCAAACTTTACATCTACCTTTATAGGTGCTTCTTGTGCTGTGTATCACCTGTTTATTCTAGGTACCTGTCAAACTTTACATCTACCTTTATAGGTGCTTCTGGTGCTGTGTATCACCTGTTAATTCTAGGTGCCTGTCAAACTTTACATCTACCTTTATAGGTGCTTCTGGTGCTGTGTATCGCCTGTTAGTTCTGGGTGCCTGTCAAACTTTACATCTACCTTTATAGGTGCTTCTGGTGCTGTGTATCACCTGTTAATTCTAGGTGCCTGTCAAACTTTACATCTACCTTTATAGGTGCTTCTGGTGCTGCATATCACCTGTTAATTCTAGGTGCCAATCAAACTTTACATCTACCTTTATAGGTGCTTCTGGTGCTGTGTATCACATGTTAATTATAGGTACCTGTCAAACTTAACATCTACCGTTATAGGTGCTTCTGGTGCTGTGTATCACCTGTTAGTTCTGGGTGCCAGTCAAACTTTACATCTACCTTTATAGGTGCTTCTGGTGCTGCATATCACCTGTTAATTCTAGGTGCCAATCAAACTTTACATCATCTGTTGTGAGCTGGCCTGGCTCAGTCAGTAGTGTGCTTGACTCTTTATCGTGAGGTCGTGAGTTCAAGTCCAGCTGCCGGTAAGTCAATTTTCTGTCCTTCGGATGAGACAGTAAAAACCAAGGTCCCATTTCACAGTAGGTGTCGGCATGTTAAATAACCCTCACTGCTCAATGACCGTAAGTGTTAAGAATAGGCCAAAATTTGAAGCCCTTCACCAGCATTTGGTGACGTCTCCATATTATTGAAAGATTCTTCAGTGGGACGTTAAACAACAATAAACAAACAAACATCATCTGTTGTAGCTGCTTATGGTGCTGCATATCACCTATAATATTTAGGTGCTTATCAGACATTACATCATTATAGATGTTTATGGTGCTGTGTATCACCTATCAATTTGAGGTACTTTATTTGTTACAGGTACGTATGGTGCAGTTTGTTACAAGATGCTTTCTCTTGTTATCCTGAAGTTTTAACATGCATGACTTGAATGCTGCAGAAAGACAACTATGAATGATTGTATCTTGTGTCGGCAGACCTGAATTTGACATGAAAAGTCAACATTATGCGATATCGACAGACCTCTAGAATGCATCAGTGGTAGAGTCATATTGTGTGTATTATGGTGATATCTACAGACCTCTAGAATTTAACATGAGTGGTAAAGTCATATGGTGAATATTGTGGTGATGTCAGCAGACCTCTAGAATTTGACATGAGTGGTAAAATCATATGGTGTGTATTGTGGTGATATCTACAGAATACTAGAATTTGACATCGGTGGAAAGTCATATGGTGTGTATTGTGGTGATATCAACAGACCTCTAGACTTCGACATCAATGGTAAAGTCATATGGTGTGTATTATGGTGATATCGACAGACCTCTAGAATTTGATATCAGGGTTAAAGTCATATGGTGTGTATATGACAATATCGACATACCTAATGTTTGACATCAGTGGTAGAGTCATATATGTGGTGATATCGACAGACCTCTTGAATTTGACATCAGTGGTAAAGTCATATGGTATGTATTATGGCGATATCGACAGACCTCTAGAATTTGACATCAGTGGTAGAGTCATATGGTGTGTATTATGGCGATATCGACATTCCTAATCAATTTGACATCTAAAGAATTTGATTATCGATATCGACAGACCTCTAGAATTTGACATCAGTGGTAAAGTCATATGGTATGTATTATGGCGATATTGACAGACCTCTAGAATTTGACATCAGTGGTAAAGTCATATGGTATGTATTATGGCGATATCTACAGACCTCTAGAATTTGACATCAGTGGTAAAGTCATATGGTATGTATTATGGCGATATCGACAGACCTCTAGAATTTGACATCAGTGGTAAAGTCATATGGTATGTATTATGGCGATATCGACAGACCTCTAGAATTTGACATGAATGGTAAAGTCATATGATTGTATTGTTGATATCACAACTTCAAATTTGACATCAGTTAAATTGAGGGCGATATCCGTCTAGAATTTGACATGAATGGTAAAGTATGATGTGTATTATGGCGATATTGACAGACCTCTAGTGTGACATGAATGGTAAAGTCATCCAATGTGTATTTTATCTACAGACCTCTAGAATTTGACATGAGTGGTCAAGTCATATGGTGTGTATTATGGCGATATCTACAAGACTAATTTGAATCAAAATAGCCAACATATCGACAGACCTCTAGAATTTGATATCAGTGGTAGAGTCATATTTGTTATCACAACTTCAAGCGATTGTTAAATTGAGGCTGCCGTTGATTAAACAAGTGCATATACTACAGTGTTGAATAAATCTTCCAAGTGTTTTTAATTGGATAAGAAATTAAAGTTGACCCCAAGCTACTAATGAAAAAATAGCCAACATAGAAAATGTACATGAAGTTGCAGCAGGCCTGTTTAAGTGTTCAAAGTTGGCAATGTTGTTAAATACAGGTTTATTGACATAAATGTATGGAAGCTAGATACAGGTTTGACGTAATCATAGAGCATGATGGTGTCAAATTTTCGGGTATGGTAGACACAGATTCAACAAATTGTGTAATTGATTTTCATGTTTATCTTACTGTACTCAGTTTTCAAAAACTGAAAAGTCACTTGGTGAACCTCATGTTTTCTCAGATTTTGAAATTAATTAACTTGAGTTAGATAAACATTATAATCAACTAACACTCATTGTTGAACCTTTGTGTATCTATCAAACATGTTCGATTACTTGATATGATGCCAGTCTTTAGCTGTGATATTGTTGTCTATTTCAGGTGTCAATACTTGCCATGTTAAACCATCCAAACATTATTAGCTACTACAATCACTTTGAAGAAGATGGAGTTTTGATGATAGAAACCGAGTATGCTGATGGCGGGTAAATATCATACAATAAGTGACTTTTGATGAGGTTGATATCTTAATTTAACAGCCGCAGGCCCAATGCCAATGGTCAAGGTTAATATCACTTTTCCTGGGGCTGATGAATTTATTATTACATGATTATCTTATCTGGCTTATTTATGCCAAAGAAATGTCATAAAAAAGAAAAAGTATTTTGGTGACAATAGAGGGGTATTAAACAACAGCTATTACGACACTATTTCTACTACGACGTCATTATATTCTTGTTACTTAAGTCAGGCAAGTTAGGTCTGGAGAAACTCATTTTACCTAAAGAGTAAAAAATGTGTCAAACATCAAGGTAAAGACTTTCGCCTTCTAGAATTAACCTAATTCTTAGAATATCCTCACCATTGTCTGATTGTAAAATCTGATTGGCTAACAAGACCAAGTTAGAAGTATTCTATTGGTCAGGCATAGTATATATTGATGCCACTTCACTTTTGACATTTATGACAGTTCTGATGGTTTTTTTTTTTGTATATTTCAGAACACTGGCTCGTCATTTGAGTTCAAGGGAAAATCCGCTGGAAGAAAAAGAAATTCTACAAACTTTTAAACAGATTGTAGCAGCCATCCGACATATACATGAACATAATATTCTACATAGGTCAGTTCTACAAACACAAAAATTATGTTCTATATAGTTTGGTTTTACATATCGTACATAAACAGATATTATATTTTACAAATGTCGGATCAAATGTGGGAGACGTATTGCACTACTTCTTCTGTATAATCTCCATCTATCTATACACTTTTGCCAGCAATGTTTAAGAGCCTTATTGTCACTTTTAAAAAAGTTCATTTCTTGACTGTCCAGTTCTCCACTACATCTATGACATCATCATATCTGTCTAGAAATGGGTACTGGAAATGACCTTTTTCATTTTGGGGAAAAAATGAAAGCCTAATGTGGGATGTTGAATTAATGGCAGCCTTAGCAATGGCAGACATGTGAGCAGGGACATTTTCCTGGTGAGACAAGAGACATTTACTGAGCTTTCCACAGTGTTTGATCTCAAATTTTTTCTCTTAACTGCCTAAGAAGTGATGCATCATGATATATCTTATAGATTGTTTGTACCTTTTGGAGATAATCTAACATTAGAATACCATCAGCATCCCAGAAAACTGAGGACATAACCTTGTCAGCTGACGGAACACTATTTGCCTTCTTTGACAGCAGTGAACCAAGGTGCTTCCATTGTTTATATTGTTGTCTGACTTCTGGGGTGAAATGATGGACCCTTGTTTCATCCATAGTCATAAACATTCGCAGAAAGTTGGCATGACGACTGGTAAGACACTTTCAGAGCCATGTTCTTTGTACACAGTTGTGAACAGTTATCAAATAATCTTAATATTTTGTGTAATTATATATTTTGCTATTTATTATCAAGAATTTTAAATTGAATGGACTTTTGAAATGGATAATTATAACTCTTTTTTTAGAGATTTGAAAACCGCAAATATTTTCCTGACCAAAGAAGGTGTGGTCAAAGTGGGAGACTTCGGAATATCCAAAATGATGAGTTCTGCCAACAAGGGAGCCAACACTGTCCTCGGAACCCCGTATTACATCAGTCCAGAGATGGTAAGAGATGATTATATTTTATATATTTGTATCTGCATTTTAGGTTTTCTTGTAACATTAAATATTATTATACCTCATAGATGACAAATAGTCAGGGATTGGTTGAGAGCTGTCACATGGCAGGGCGGCAAAACTTTGAGTCCCCTCTCATGTTTCCCCATGCACCTCTTGTCGGTTTTAGACATAGTTGTCGTTAATGATGTGAAACTCTACAAGGTGTTCCAAACACAAACATAAACAAAAATGTCAGATCACAGCAGATGGCGTTTTCACCTCTCTGAAGCTGATTCTGTATGTTGGTATGATAAACAAATATTAGCCTGGTTATAGGGGGACATGATAATTTGTTTACCTCCAGCAAGTCATATCTCCCTCGGGCTTCCTGAGAATAGTTATTTTGTCAATAGTGATAATTTTTAATTTTGTTTACAGTGTGAAGGCAAACCATACGATGAGAAGTCAGATATATGGGCTTTGGGTTGTATCTTGTATGAAATGGCCTGTCGTCAGAAAACATTTGAGGGGTCCAATCTTCCTGCTCTAGTCAACAAAATTATGAAGGTCAGTATCAATACGAAGTGTGTAAATTAAAATGAAGTAGCATTCTAATTATCAGTTTAACAGCATTCCAATTATCAGTTTAACAGCATTCCAATTATCAGTTTAACAGCATTCCAATTATCAGTTTAACAGCATTCCAATTATCAGTTTAACAGCATTCCAATTATCAGTTTAACAGCATTCCAGTTTAACAGCATTCCAATTATCAGTTTAACAGCATTCCAATTATCAGTTTAACAGCATTCCAATTATCAGTTTAACAGCATTCCAATTATCAGTTTAACAGCATTCTAATTATCAGTTTAACTCATTCACCCCTAAAGACACATTTGGACTGGTCTAAGTCATTGATTTACAGAAGAGTCTATTGTTTTTCAGGGGTTGATGAGTTAACTGCCTCTACTGTTTGTACAGCAAGTAAACTTGAATGACATAGGTCTTATGTTCTACGCCATGTCTATGCTTCATGGTCCAGTAGTACAGCATTGGCTACACGAGTGGAAAGTTTTCAGGTCAAATCTAGGGTCAGACCTCTGTCTCTCTATCACAGTGACTCTTCCTGCTACGAACTCTCAGAATAAGAAGGAAAAGTCTTCTTTGCGAGACTTAAAACAGAGATGATTGACATGAAACCATAAACACACCTCACTCCTTGTATTGACCAATGTCCATTACATAAACACACTTCACTCCTTGTATTGACCAATGTCCATTACATAAATACACCTCTCCACATATTGACCAATGTCCATTACTTAAACACACCTCTCTCCACATATTGACCAATGTCCATTACTTAAACACATCTCACTCCACATATTAACTGATGTCCATTACATAGACACCCCTCACGTGTATTGACCAATGTCCATTACTAAAAAAGGCGTCCATGTATTGACCGATGTCCATTACATAGAGACCCCTCACTCCACGTATTGACCCATGTCTGTTACATAAACACCCCTCCATGTATTGACCTATGTCCATTACATAAATGCCCCTCCACATTTTGACCAATGTCCATTACACAAACACCCCTCACTCCATGTATTGACCAATGTTCATTACATAAACACCCCTCACTTCATGTATTGACCTGTGTCCATTAAACAAACACCCCTCCAAATAATGACTGATGTCCATTACATAAACACCCTTCACACCATGTATTGACCCATGTCTGTTAAATAAACACCCCTCACTCCACGTAGTGACCGATATCCATTACATCAGTTAATATTCATTGCACTTCTGTGTATCTGGTGATGGTTCACTATAATCAGAATCATCTTGACTGTATGTAAAAACATTAAAACAGTTTCATGAATTCCTAATACTTTGGCTATAATTTATTTACAGGGTCAGTTTGCTCCGGTCACAGGAAACTACAGTCAGGATTTTAAGAACATGATAATGGACATGTTAAAACAAGACCCTGACCAGAGACCATCAGCAACAGAACTTATGTACACTAGAATACCGGAGGTAAGATGGCTCCAGAATGGGACTAATTCATGTACCATGTGATACCGATAACGTTTGTGCGGGACTATTGTTTCTATTAGTGATGGAATGATGCAAGCATACGATGTCCCATGGTAACGTCATTTCAGCTGGAAGATTACGTAGGGATACGTTCCTTCACCATTGGAGATACTAGTACCGCACAAATGTTATCAGTTATCACATAGTACATGAATTAGTCCCATTGGTCTGTTTAATTTGCATGTTTATTATCTAAATCATCCAACAAATTTACATCTTACATTTGTGTGGTATATTTTAATATCATACCAAACAATACAAGTAAATACGTTTGGTCATTGTTTACAAAGTTTTTTCTTCCTTTAATAATGCTTTATGCCACACTCAGCAATTTTTCAGTGGCCAGTTTTTAATAGTGGAGGAGAGGATCTGCTTACTGTATACCTGGGAAGAGGCCACCGGCCTTCTGCACGTAAACTGGCAACATTTCTCACAAAAAACCAGCTAAGATTCCAGCAGGGCTCGAATCTGTGCTGACCATATAGTTTAAAGGTCAATGCTCTGAACACTCGGCCACAGAGGCCACATCAGCAAAGAAAATCTGTCAATAAACTGGCCAAAAGGGAGTGCTCTATTTGACGGTGTATACATTTTTGTTGATGGCCACTTTAGTCACCAATGATACACTTTCTCTATGTACATATATAGGAGAAATTGTCAGGCAAAATAATGGATGGACATACATATACTTAGATAAAAATAATCTTTATATACTGTATATGTATACTATGACTTAGTTATACAGTTTGATAATATCACATTTGTAAAGCTCAGAGGCTTATGGACCTCTATATAAATGTCATATTTCTCAGGTGAGCATTTGGACCCATGGGTCTGTTGTTTTGGGTTTTTTTGTTTTTTTAAGTTTTTTTTTTCCAGACATTTGATATAAAGCCAGCACTATGACCTCTGCTATAATCTTTTACAGCTGATGAGTAAATTTGAAGATAGGAACACCGACTACGAGGATGAACTTACAACATCCCACGGAAGTGTCAGCGAAAATGTGCAGAAAACCAAAAAGAAGTTAAGGTGAGTTATCTCCCCTTGTGTATGTTGCGTAGATATATACTGTATACCTGGATATTTTCACTTCTGGTTATTTTTGCCCTTTCACAACAGAAAACATATTCACCCAGTCTTAAATTCACTCTTAATCACCAGTCTCATGTCATGCTTCAGTTGTTTAGCTTGAAAATTTGGCTTTCATTTTAAATTCGCCCACTCATCTGAGAGCGAAAATTACACAGGAGTGAAAATTTGCAGCTGTACAGTAATTTGCTGATCAGAATCTGTATACATTGAACTTGTCAATACCGTATGTAATTATATTTTTTAACTCTGCAACTATTTTTTCACAATTAAATTCTGAAAATAAATGTTTGATTTGTTGTATATGATCAAGTTTACTAATAATTCTGTAACTGCTTGTTGCTCAGTCGATCGTTGGATAAAAGGTAGGACTCTGTTGTTTTTTTATTATTTTGCACCTGAATGTTCAACTTTTGCTTCAATATCTAGGTCATCTGAGTGACACTGTTGACCATTATCAGTGTCTGTGTTGTCATGTGGATATGCATTATGGGTAAATTTTTACGCCCTGAGATAAAAAATAGGAGGGTCTGTCTGTTTGTCTATTTTCAAAATTTCGGCCAATAACAACAAAATATGATGTGTGGTTTTGTATTTGTGACACCTCCAAGCCACTCTGATTCATTCTGATTATGGCCAACATTTGACAATATTTTACCAAAGTTATGGGATTTTAAAATTTTTCGGGGCATAGTGTATTTCAGGTTCATTCATGACCTTGTTTTAATATTTTAAACACCTCAAAGTGACCACTTGGCTGATTCTCGAAATCTCTATAGTAAGGGTATCAAAATCTATGAACTGATCACATACTTCCTCTACAATACACACACAAATATACACACACCCCTACCATACACATATACACACACAAATATACACACACCCCTACCATACACATATACACACACAAACATACACACACCCCTACCATACACATATACACACACATACACACACCCCTACCATACCATATACACGCACAAACATACACACACCCCTACCATACCATATACATTCACTTTACCTACCATACACAACAAACATACACTCACACCCCTACCATACACAAATACACAAAAACATACACACCTCTACCATACACATATACACTCACTTCACCTACCATATACAACAAACACGCACACATACACACACACAAACCCCTACCATACACATATACACACACAAACATACACACTCCTACCATATATATATACTCACTTCAACTACCATACACAACAAATATACACACACACACACACACCCTACCATACACATACACACACAAGCAAGCACACCCCTACCATACACATATACACACACTTCACCTACCATACACAACAAACATACACACACACCTACCATACACATATACACACAAAAACATACACACCCCTACCATACACATATGCACACTTCACTTACCATACACAACAAACATACACACATCCCCATACCAAACACATCAACACACACAAACATACACACCCCTAGCATACACATACACACACACACACAAACATACACACCCCTACCATACACATATACACACACTTCACCTATATACACAACAAACATACACACCCCTACCATGCATACACAAACATACACACCACTAACACACACACACACACCTTTCATACACAATCAGACATACACACAACAAACATAAGCACCCATACACCATGACACACACACTTACTTCAACCATAGACACAACAAACACATACATACCCATACCATACACCAACACACAGGGTTTTGTAGATAGGTGACTGACAATGTCCTTTTGACCTTATGTTTCCAAATTTGTTGCATGTTGTGATTTTTATATAGTATGAACTGTTGTTTTTTGTAATATTTTACACAATCAAAAGTTAAATGTAGCCTTGACCTTTAACCACCTTGCAAGTCATATATTGCTTGATAAACATAATTTTAATAGTGAACAATGCATTTTGCTTTGTCTGAACTAAAGCCTAATGTACATACATTACTTACTGGTACTAAATACTGACAGGAATCATGTGTGGGAGGAGAACTTCTTTTGACCTTCTGTTTCAAATCTGTTGCATGTCTCTATTTCTCTCTCTGTCTCTCTCTCTCTGAGTATGTTTACACAATGTGTGTGTAAATGTGAGGTGACCTTTAGACCTGTGTGAAGTCATGTGTTTGATAAACATGTGTGTAATAGTGTGGTGTGCATTGTGCTTTGTGTTGTGTGTGTAAAGTGTGTGTGTGTGTACTGGTGTGTGTGAAAGGAATGAACTGGGAGTGTGTGCATGTGTGTTTGGATGGGTGGATGTGTGAGGTGTGTGTGTGGATTGGTGGATGTGTGAGGTGTGTGTTTAGGTGTGTGTGTGATGTATATAAAAATGTAAGTTATTGTTAAACAAAAAAACCAGTGATAAATTTGTCACTGATTTATATTTGAAAATATTAAAAGTATCTTGAAATGTAGATATCACTAATCTATTATTGGATATCTGATTGGAAGGTATATGTTACACATGGTTGCTGTAAGATGTAGATATCACTAATTTATCAACAGATATCTGATTGATAGTTCACACTTTAAAATAAATATTGCCCTGTTACATGTATATAATGACGTGTGATTGGTTGGTCTTTTATTAGTACTATTTGCTGTTATAGATGTGTTGTAGGGCTGTCATTGATGAGAAATTAGATATCGTAATATTGATTAGTAAAACGTATTGATATATCGATAAATCGAATAATATGGTACTTCTATTAATAATGCATTCAAAATATACAGACTCATTATAATATTTAGGTGCTTTACTGTGTATTTTACTATCTGATGATTAAAAAAAACCATTGCCAGGAAAACATTGTTTATTTGAACAAATTGAACAGTTAAAATGAAATATAACATAGTTTGAGAATATGAAGTAAAACAAATGGAAAATTTTGGAAATTGTAAAAGAAAGTTCATACTGTGAAATGCATTATGAAATGTATCTATACTGACAAAATGTATCGATTATCGTATCCAACCAATTTGTATATCGATACATCGATATCGAGTCTATCAATGACAGCCCTAATGTGTTGTTGTATTTTTTCAAATCAATACTTTTGTACTTTTATTTCTATACCTTTTTCAGGTGTACATTTCAGATCAATATTTCAGTATTCCTGTATCTTTATGATTATAACTGCTTTTATGGAATATTTTCAGATCATTTTGCTTGTAATATTCTGTTACATGTATTTTGTTGTACTTTTTCACTTTCAGATCAATATTCCTGTAATGCTAATGTTTTATCTTCCATTTTTAATTTGTTTGGACTTTTATGGGCTTGATCATTAAACCTGTTTTATTTTGTTTGACATTTTCAGATCAGTTTCATTTTATTTGACATTTTCAGATCAGTTTTATTTTATTGTCATTTTCAGATCAATTTTATCTTATTGTCATTTTCAGATCAGTTTTCCTGTACTTTGAAAGTTCCACTGCTACCATGACACCCATTGAGCTACCCCCAAAGATAAAGATAAGACATGTGAGTTTGTTTTAATCTTTAATATCTTATCAAGGACTTCACAATTGTTCCATATCTCATTAAGGGACCTCTTGTCATGTGCAACATCACATTAAGGGGCATCTAGCCTCATTTTATATGTATGATTAAAGGGCCTCTTGTTTTATTTCCTATGTTTCATTAAGGGGCCTCTTGTTTTACCGGTATTTCCTGTTTCATTAAGGGGACTCTTGTCATGTTCCTTGTCTCATTAACAGGCCTCTGGCCAAGTGGTTTACCTGGGGAATTTTGTCAGTTTACTTTTGGAAGGCCATTAGTCACCTGAAGGTTAGTGGTCTTTTTTTTTCAAGGGAGAGGGGGTTACATAGTGACTGGTTTTTCTTTACCACAACTAAAACCAGGCTGCTTCCATATACTGGAAAACTGAAAATTTGCTGAGTGTGACATAAAGCATCCAGTAAAATGTATATACATCAAAAGAATTGTCACTTATTAGAATACGTTATCAAATATCAGTGCATTACCTTAACATCTAGACCATTAGTGTGGGTTTTGGTTAGATTTCTAGTTAGTCTGTCCCCAGTACCATTACTGTGGGTTTTGGTTAGATTTCTAGTTAGTCTGTCCCCAGTACCTGTACAATCCGTCCTCAGTCAATTTGACCCCAGTTTATCCAGCCCCAGTTTATCTGATCATATTAACTGTAGTTGATCTGCCTACTCAATGAGTCATACCATTCATTGGGTCATACCATTCAGTGGGTCATACCATACCATACACAAAGTGATGACAAGTTGTCAAGAACCCATTGTACCTTCTTTACTGTAGGCAGCCGTTGGTGAAGATCACGTGATCGTCGTGACAACAGAGAGACAGGTATACTCCTGGGGTAAAGGGGGCAAAGGTCAACTGGGTCATGGAAACACTGAATCAATAACAAGACCAGAGCTAGTACAATCTCTAAGTGGGAAGTCCATATCAAGGTAAGATTGTTACATGTTATAAAGCTTAGCTAATCAACCCCTGGAAAACAATGGACTCTGCTGTAAATCAATGACTTGGACCAGTCCAAATGTGTTTCTAGGGGTGAATGAATTAATGACAGGAATAGATAATAACAGGAAGCTACTATAATGATCTACACCATATATAGGGTATGTCGTATATACCTCACCAGAAATATCACGGAAGATAGGAAGCCTAATGATAGTTAAAATCTTATCTTCAGTAAGTTCTTTGTTTACTTTAGGCTGTAGTAAAAATTCTTATCTTCAGTAAGTTCTTTAGGCAATAAGCATTGAAAGCATTGATGTTTTACTCATTACTTTGACCTTGAACTTTGGACCTTGGTAATTACCTTTG
The DNA here is from genome assembly GCA_030159075.1 of Atrina japonica. Classification (NCBI taxonomy): domain Eukaryota; kingdom Metazoa; phylum Mollusca; class Bivalvia; order Pterioida; family Pinnidae; genus Atrina; species Atrina japonica. The sequence goes on along the minus strand of BROG01000393.1, from coordinate 235,083 downwards.
AACCACACTAAAATGGCTTTGATTTTTCAAGTTTACTACTAGTGATATTATTTTGACATCAAAATCTTGTGACAACCTTAACCACGACCTTTGACCTAATTACAATACACAATCTGTAAGTAATTTCTACTTTGTCATGTTCACCAGAGTTTCTCAGACAGATATTGTTTTTGTGTACAGAGCTTGTTGTGGGGATGGATTCAGTGTTTTTGCCAGTGACAACGGTATAATTCTGACTTGTGGCGATGACTCCAATGGTTGCCTGGGTCACAATGACACGGGCCAAGCTTACAGACCCAGGCTAATTGAGCCCTTACTTTGGTGAGTAGCTTCATAATTTTGGTTTATGAATATAAAATTTAGACTTTTGCCCTCCTTTAAAGGGGCATTAGCTGTGGGTTTTTTTCAACAAATTTGTCCCCCTTTTTTAATACTGAAGTTGATATACAATAACAAAAAAAAAAGGTACACAGGCATACAAATTCTTAAATACCTATGTATTTTATGAAAATTGCTTGAGAAACCCAGATTTGGCACATTTTCAATTGCATTTGATTAACTCAACAACCTTACTATTTGTATATGAATACCACACTGGACCTGACCTTATTTTCACAAAATATATAGGAATTTAAGATTTTTTTTTATACCTGTGTACAGCTCTTAACTGTCGTAGTATATCAGGTACAGGAAGTAAAAGTAGACAAAACATCAAAATAATTTATTTGGTTAAACACAGCTAATGCTCGTTAACTTCTTAAGCTTATCACTAATTCCTTCATTTTTTTGTTCCAAATTAGTTTACTTTAAACCTATATATACCATTGTATAATTTTAAATATGTTCAAATTCCAGTATTGATGTCATAGCAGTGGCTTGTGGCAGAAAGCATGTGGCCGTGGTTGGTAGTGAGGGAGAAGTCTTTACTTGGGGCCATGGTGGGGACGGCAGATTAGGTCTTGGAACGGAGGATAACTAGTAAGTTGATATCTAAAATATCTGTATAAACATTATAAAGATTGATATCTAAAGATTGATATCTAAATTATCTGTATATATATGATAAAGAGTGATATCTAAATTATCTGTTTAAATATGATAAAGATTGATATCTAAAGATTGATTTCTAAATTATCTGTATAAATATGATAAAGATTGATATCTAAATTATCTGTATAAACCTGATAAAGATTGATATCTAAAGATTGATATCTAAATTATCTGTATAAATATGATAAAGAGTGATATCTAAATTATCTGTATAAATATTATAAAGATTGATATCTAAATTATCTGTATATATATGATAAAGAGTGATATCTAAATTATCTGTATAAATATTGTAAAGATTGATATCTAAACATTGATATCTAAATTATCTGTATAAATATGATAAAGATTGATATCTATATTATCTGTATAAACCTGATAAAGATTGATATCTAAATTATCTGTATAAATATGATAAAGATTGGTATCTAAATTATCTGTATAAACCTGATAAAGATTGATATCTAAATTTTCCGTATAAACAGGATAAATATTGATATCTAAATTATCTGTATAATTATGATACAGATTGATATCTAAATTATCCATATAAACAGGATAAAGATTGATATCTAAATTATCTGTATAAACATGATAAAGATTGATATCTAAATTATCCGTATAAACCTAATAAAGATTGATATCTAAATTATCTGTATAAACATGATAAAGATTGATATCTAAATTATCTGTATAAACATGATACAGATTGATATCTAAATTATCCATATGAACAGGATAAATATTGATATCTAAATTATCCGTATAAACATGATACAGATTGATATCTAAATTATCCATATGAACAGGATAAAGATTGATATCTAAATTATCCGTATAAACATGATAAAGATTGATATCTAAATTATCTGTATGAACAGGATAAAGATTGATATCTAAAATATCTGTATAAACAGGATAAAGATTGATATCTAAATTATCCATATAAACATGATAAAGATTGATATTTAAATTATCTGTATAAACCTAATAAAGATTGATATCTAAAATATCTGTATAAACGGGATACAGATTGATATCTAAATTATCCGTATAAACATGATATTGATATTTAAATTATCCGTATAAACATGATACACCTAAATCAGGTCATTTATATAGGAAAATGCTATGGAATGGTTAAATATAAGTCACATTAGTCAGGTAGTCTTTAAAATACAGTGAGTCACCAAAGCAGGTTAGACTGTAGATTTATATCTGAAATCAAAGATATGTTTTTAGTGAGACATTTGTAAATATGATTTTATTAACATTTACCTCCAAGGTTAATGGTACGTTGTATAACTACAAAGTTATGATGTTTTTGTCTCCTTGTAGTTGTCATCCACAGGAAGTCAATATTCCGGAGCCTGTTTTAATTCGGGATGTTAAGTGTGGCGTAGATGGCACTATGTTTCTAAGTGATGTCGGTAGCGTGTTTGCGTGTGGTAACAACACAGACAACAAACTGGGACTAAATAACAGACAGGGTTTTATCATGGCCATGAAAAATATATTTACAAAGGTAACATAAAAAAAAACTTGTATCTTGAAAAGTGTCTGTTTTATCAGATTATCTGATGAACTAAATGTTAGATTAGAATCATATGCCAGTTTGTCCTAAGGTCAAACAAATATTTTCACCTCATTTTCAATCCTTGGCGACATTTTCAGTCCTGACTTAAACATTATAAAAGACTTGTCAAGCTCCACTACCATGTCAGCAACATAGCCAATTATAACAACAACTCTGTCAAAAATCCAGTGTGCTTTGTCAAAAATCCAGTGTGCTCTGTCAAAAATCCAGTGTGTTCCATGTGACTATGAGTGAAGCATATCATGTTTAACCCTTTAATCCCCATAGACCATCATAGACTGATCTTATTCAATAGAATAGAGCATACCATTAAGTTACATGGTGGTGAAAGGGTTAATACATATTCATCACATCAGCAATTCAGTCATTGTACCTACCAGTATTGCTTTTATTTACTTCTGCTAAGACATTGACTTTACAACAGACGACACGTGGGACAAGTATCTGATTTTATATACATGGATATAAGGCATACTTGGAAATTTCACTCCTGTTTAATTTTTCGCTATTTTCGCCCTTAGAGGAGAGGGCGAAATTAGAATGGAAATGAAATTTTCAAGCTAGACAGCTGAAACATGGACATACATGTTTATTGCATAAGATATTTGCCTAAATGTACTGATAACGGTAAAAAGTTATGTGTGGAAATAATATTTTAATAGAAATGAGAACATACCAAACTATGTTCTGTGAAGATTTTGCTTTTAAGATACTAATTTACCCTAATGTTTAATGAGAATCCATTGCTAGTGTACATATGATGTTTGTAATGGTATTATATAAGCAAAAGAAAGGACTAGATGAACATGAATCATCATTGTTTCCTAAAATACACTAATTCCTGTTAATTGCATATTCCTGTTACTTGCATAATTTTCTCTGATATTTTGGCTATGCAATTAAGAGGAATCTACTGTATATATGTGTGTGTGTGTGTGTGTGTGTGTGTGTGTGTGTGTGTGTGTGTGTGTGTGTGTGTGTGTGTGTGTGTGTGTGTGTGTGTGGACATTGACAAACAGTCGGATCATTATAAACCCGTGTACTACCCTGTGTTAACCTTTTAACACTTTAAATTTTAATAGACTGAAGTAGAAGGTGCTAACACACCCACACCAGTCCGAGCCTTGGCCAGACATAGAGTACTGGACATATCAATGGGAGCCCACCATACTGCAGTCATCGTAGAACCGGGCCATATTTATACCTTTGGTCGTAACTCAGAGGGACAACTGGGTATTGGAGATACAAAGCCCTCGCGGGCCCCTGTAGAAGTCAAGTCTATGACCAACAGTGTGGTAAATGTAACGTGTCAATTTGCTGTGCCATTAACAAAACACAAAAGCTTGAAACTTTACAGTTCTCAAATAACTCGTAAAGTGTAAAACATGAAAAATGTCAGATTTTCTCTTCCTTGTGTTCACTGGTCAAAATATGTATATTTAAAGCTTATATCTGGAATGTGTGTGTAAAATTTACACAAATTTGATAACTAAAAGCACACTTTTCCAATAATTTATTAAATCCATGATGATAAATGATGGAAACTTTAAGTTTCAGAGCTTTTTCTTTAAGATACTTATTCTAAGCATGTGTTATAATGATTGTCTTGTTGTTGTTGTATCAAATGAGTCCTACCTGAAATAGAGAATGGATTGTTCCAAACTGTGGTGCAGAATAGTTTAAATTTGGTATCAGGGGCACAAAATTATAACATTGATAAGAATCTGTAGGTTTCCTTCTATAGTCCTTGAAGTAATTATCATAAGGTCTTTGAAAACATAACTTATTTTCCATATATGAACATGGAAACAAGTTGAAGTTTTTTTATATGAATATTTTTTGTTAGTTTTTGTCACTATGTTTGATAAGACAGGGCCTAAATTTAACATTTTTGTTTTTGTTTTTTTTCGTCTTAGGTGGCACAAAGGGCCAGTGGCATAGAAAATCTACTTTTCCCATTCTACTGGCTCAAGATTAACTCAAGAGAAATAACTTTATGATATATGTAGATAAAGCCCTGTAAGTGATAACGAAATATCATCCAGGGATGAAAAGATTTAAAACCAGAGATTATACATTATTGTTCTTGATATTTTATGTATACAGCAAAAATAATCAGGTAATGTTTATGTCTGTTGATGAAGAGCTTATTAAAAAGATAAACAACAACACCTGAAGCTACTTAACACTGCTGATGCTTTGTACTTAGTCGTGATGTATGTAAAACATTTTGACAAACTAAATAACCACTGACTATTTTGCATTAAACTACTTCGGGCTTGACTTTGCCTTGACTAACATGTAATTGACTACTTGAGTCTGAGTCTTTTTGATTGGTTTACTGATGACTTGGATCTTCCGTTTTTTGCTCTAACCACGCTTGGGCGTGTCTCGGGGTAACCACTTTGATCTTCAGTTTTAGCCCTCACCACACTTGGGCATGACTAAGCTGACCACTGTGATCTTCCATTTTTTCCTCACCTGGGCCTGTTTCAGGCAACTACTTTGATCTCCAGTTTTTGCCCTCACCACACCTGGGTGTGTCTCTGGGTAACTACTGTGACCTTCAGTATTTGCCCTCACCATTTTGCCATTTGGAACCACTTGGGCAATAATATTTTGTTGTTCCGTTTCAGTGAAGATATTCTAGTTATCTCCCTTTGTCACTAGACTATCATGAACTCTTCAGCTTGAATTTCTCCTCGATGTGCTGAGATTTCCACTAGAGGTCATTCACAAGATACTTCCTGTTTCTGCTTCATGATTGTTAGCACATGCTTCTAGATGTAAACTTAACTTGTACATGATAAATAGACTCAAGTGAATCTTGACCCAATGCATTTGTATGTGTAATGAACGATTATCATAACATCAGATTTAAAATGTATTGAGATATTTTTTGTGCTCTGTAGATCGTACAGTGTGGGGAACATTACACCGGAGCTAGCACTGCGACTAATGAATTGTATTACTGGGGATTACGATTTAAAACCAGGTCTATCTCGCCTACAATTCCAGTGACCGAAGATAATGACAGTAAATCAAGCACTAACGGAAGCTTGGTAAATAAAGATGATCTCAGACTGGAGAGTATAACACCTCGCAAAGCATCTCAATCTCATTCTCGGCAGGCGAGTCTGACTAGCGTCACGAGTATAAGCAGCAATCGGGACTCTGTACAAGGTAAGACCTGTTGTGGTGCTTTGGTGGTAGAGCATTTTTCTCTTATGTGGAAGGACCTTGGCATTAGCTTTCTTACCAATAACAAAACAAAAAGGATATGACCTTACTAAAGGTTAAATATGTCAAATTCCTGTGTATTGACCCTTCATAATTCATAATTTCAGGATCTCTGACCTCTATGAAAGGTGAAACAGAAACAAACAAAGAGAAAGTGCCCCTGAGTCTGGCTCACAAACGACAGACAAGTATTGACAGTGTAACCAGTCTAACTGACAGTGGTATCCCCAGTACTCAGAGTACGACACCACAGGACTCGTCAGCAGGCTCCACAACAAGAGGTGGCTTCCGACCTCTGAGTAAGTCGAAATCTATGTTTGAGTGCTCATCTGGTTTAAACTAGATTGCCTTAATTCTATTGTCAGACTGTTTTCCGTTATTGTTTGATTTCTGTAATGTTAAGCATGGATTTTTAAATACATGCATCAGTTTCACACATGTGAAAATGTCCATGTCACAATGGATTGACCTGTAAGCTTTTAATTTTTATTTTTGAAATTTGTCCAAATCGGATTGGACCCCTCAGGACTTTAAAAGCACTAGACTAGCATCATGAAATGAAACGTGTTCCAGGGAAAATAAAATAATTTAAATATTGTTGTATCAAATAAAGTACACCCCACAACATCCCCTAACACTAATAAACATTTGTGTTGATGTCCTCTAGGTAGTGTTCGTAAGAGAACACCGAGTGCGGGAAGCAGCAGAGAAAGTGGAAAAGAGAAAGAGAAAGATCATGACTTTACTGTTGAGGACTCGGAAATTATCTTTCCACCAATGCATTTGATGAAGTAAGATACAGCATTAAGTACACTTACACTTAAAATCTCTTCTAGTTCCCCTGAAGTCTTGGTTTTTATACGCCCGTCGAAAAATGAGTAGTATTATGTTATCAAGTTGGCTGGCAGTCTGGCGGTCTCATTTCAGTTTCCGCTTAGTAACTTGAGTAATTTTCAGTGGATTAATTTGAAACTTTATCGGAAGATTTATTGCCATTAAAACTCAGACAAGTTCGATAACCAAAATTTGTCCCCATTATTTACAAAGTTATGGCCCTTTGTAGATTTGCAGAAACAGTTTCTGTTCAATAACTTGAGTATTTTCAAGAGATTAATTTGAAAGTTTATAAGAAGGTTTATTGCCATAAAAGCTCAGACAAATTCGATAACCAAAATTTTTCACTAGTGATTTACTGAGTTATGGCCCCTTGAAGATTTGCAGAAACAGTTCTGCTCAATAATTTGAGCAATTTTCAATGGATTAATTTAAACATTCATGAGAAGGTTTATTGCCATAAAAGCTCAGACAAGTTCAATAACCAAATTTTTTCGCCAGTTACATAGGAAGTTGTAAACTACTCATTGACTCATGACAGGCGTATTATGTACAGCCTGTGGGGTATCGGTGTTCGGTGTTGGTGTTCGGTTTTCCATGCTAATCAGGTGACTAAAATATCTTCCTCTACCCCCTGTTACATTTTTTCTAATTAAGAAAAATCAAACTTTGTTACAATATTGATTGTATATGGCACCATTTGGATTTGTGTGGTCAGTTCTAGTAATCACTTCTTGACCATTGGTCATCTTGTAATTTTAAGTGTTTACTGATACCATCTTTCTGTAATTTCCAGTAACTTTTTGTGAAAATAGTTAGCTCTTACAAGACTCTGGTTCTGTCCAGAGATGAAAATTTTAACTCCCATAGGAGGAATTTTTTCTCTTTTAAAGTTTTGCTGCAATTTGATCTGTTTTCTTTATTTTCCCAGTATAAAGCCTTAACACATACATTTTTCCTATTTTTCACCTTTCATTGTTCTGGTCTCTGTTGGACATATTTAGACTTTGTGTTTCCCAAGAGTTAATTACTGAGATCTGTGACACATCATTCTTAAGATGTAACTGTTTTACAGAATAATGAAGTCAGCAGATGAAATGTTAACTATTAGTGGATTCTTCTGCCATGGGGAGAATTTATTTGTGCAGTTGGAGACAACAGCCCCTCCCCCAAGAAGAAAGAAAAGAAAGAAAATCGGAATCAGGTAAGATATAGTGGTTAACTCTCAGTATGTTTGTTTTAATCATGTTCTACGCCACACTTAACAATTTTACAGTTATGTGGTGGAAGAGAGAATCCGGTTACAACATACCCAGGAAAAGACCACCGGACTTCCTCAACTCTCAGTATGTCAAATGTAGGTCAAATCAGAATCAGGTATGATATACTTGTTAAATCATTCCGTATGTCAAATCTGGGTCAAATTCTGACAACTGCCAGACTAGGTACAAAACTCCATTATGATCAATAGTATAGTGAAACCTTATCATGCCCCTCATCTCATTTGCCACCTCGCTTAACACCACTTGAAAGTCCACGTTTCCAATTATCCGTATAATATCATTTAAGGTTACCCTCAACCAATTGCCAAACCCCACTATAATGCCAAATATGATCCGGACAAATAATGGCAGTATTTCTATAAATTGAGGTAAGTTATGATCTGAAAACAATTAACATTAGTTCATAAAATAAAGTCACAGCTGATAAAATTCAAAGTATATTAATATTAATCCCATCCTAGTCTAACATTGACTGGTGATATGTGCACTTTTAGTGATATAAAAGGTCACACTTAAGTGGGTCCTGACATGGATTTCCCACACTATCATATGGGACCAAAATAAGACCCCATTCCCAATGCAAATACAATCCATTTTTTTCTCCATTTGCAGTCGAAATTTCCCAATTGAAGTCAAATGACAATGAATGTGAAGATACTCTTGTATTTTCACATAGATTTGTGTATTTCTGGATTTCCCAATTTAAATAAAATGTTGCTAAAATTCCCAAATCAAAAGGCCCAGGCCTCATTCCCAAAAGAATGGAAAATCCCTTCCTGAGAGTGTTGGATGAAGCAAGGTTTTATTTTGGATATGGGCATTTATGTCACCATGAGATTTCAAGTATGTAATAATGAGATCTTGGATCATGGTCAATATTTGCTAGAATTCTGGAACTTTGGAAACATCAGAGAAACAAATTTTAGCATTTCTGTCTGATGACTTTAATTTTTCTCTGCCGATTTCAACATTTTTTATGTTGCTTGATATCTTTTGAGCTCATGGACAAGTTCCGTAATGGCAAATATCACTTAATAGCTGGAGTTATAGGTCTTAAAATGCATCAAAATAAGAAGTTTTGGTGCTTCCATAATTCTGAAATATGTTGTTATCATAAAAGTACTTCAAAAATTTACTGTAGCTACAATGTAGGCTTTAGATGACAAAAAATTAATCCTAACAATTCTTTTTTATTTTACGACAGGAAGCGGTTTAGTGGAAATACTCTAAATATACCTCAGGAAACACAGGCTCTGTATTCTACATCTAGTCGTGAGGGTGGCGATGAATACTCCTCTGAAGCCTCCGAAATAGATACCCAGGGAACCGTAAGTCAATCGTATCACTATATCTAGTGGCAAGGAGAACTCCTCTGTCTTGTCACTCTGTCTAGTGGTGAGGGTGACAAGGAGAACTCCTCTGTCTTGTCACTGTCTAGTGGTGAGAGTGGTGAGGAGCACTCCTGTCTCATCACTGTCTAGTGGTGAGAGTGGCAAAGAACACTCCTCTGTCTCATCACTGTCTAGTGGTGAGGGTGGCAAGGAGCACTCCTCTGTTTCATCACTGTCTAGTGGTGAGAGTGGCAAGGAGCACTCCTCTGTCTTGTCACTCTGTGTAGTGGTGAGAGTGGCAAGGAGCACGCCTCTGTCTCATCACTCTGTCTGGTGGTGAGTATGTCGAGGAGCACGCCTCTGTCTCATCACTGTCTAGTGGTGAGAGTGGCGAGAAGCACGCCTTTGTCTCGTCACTCTGTGTAGTGGTGAGGGTGGCGAGGAGCACGCCTCTGTCTCATCACTCTGTTTAGTGGCGAAGGTGGTGAGGAGTACTCCTCTATCTTATCACTATATCTAATTGTGAGGGTGGCAATCTAAAGACCACCTACCTCAGAGGACCACCACATAATTATTATCATGTAGGAGATTATTACTCAGATATATTCATTCTATTTGATGGATAAGTCACAAATTTTTTTTATATGACTGTAGACTCACGGCGGGTGTGACCGGAAGACAGGGGATGCTTACTCCTCCATGGTACCTGATCCCACCTCTTGATTTCAAGAGGTCCGTGTTAGTCCATTTTTTACCAGATTTGTACCTATATCCTGGACATCCTAATGATTTATACCTTGGTATCTGAAATTCTTTATATAATCATATCTATTTGTTAATTTGTGTTGCAGGTACCAGCATGGTTGAAACAGGAACTTCGACTTAGTGAAAAAGAAGTAGGAGATGATGGGAATGAAGCGGATAACACAAGTGACCAATCAGACGATGAGTTGAGAAGTGCTGTAATTGATGCTTCCATGGCTAGTATTCATATCAACAGGGAATTAGCACCAGGTATTACCTCCCTGACATAATTCTGGGAAATCTCACCAACTATCATTTCTCTCACATAATTCTGTGAAATCTCAAAAGTTATTATCTCCCTTACATAATTCTGTGAAATCTCACCAGGTATTAACTCCTGACATAATTCAGTGGAAATGCACCAGGTATTACTTCCTGACATAAATCAGTGAAAATGCACCAGGTATTGCCTCCTGACATAATTCAGTGAAAACACACCAGGTATTACCTCCTGACATAATTCTGTGAAATCAAACCAGGTATTACCTCCCTTACATAATTCTGTGAAATCAAACCAGGTATTACCTCCCTTACATAATTCTGTGAAATCAAACCGATATTACTTCCCTTACATAATTCTGTGACATATCACCAGGTATTACCTTCCTTACATAATTCTGTGAAATCTCAAAAGTTATTATCTCCCTTTCATAATTCTGTGACATATCACCAGGTATTACCTTCCTTACATAATTCTGTGAAATCTCAAAAGTTATTATCTCCCTTTCATAATTCTGTGAAATCTTACCAGGTATTACCCCCTTACATAATTCAGTGAAAACGCACCAGGTATTACCTCCTTACATAATTCTGTAAAATCTCACCAAGTATTACCTCCCTTACATAATTTTTATGATAAAATATTGATTAATAAAAATTTCTATATTTAATAGACCCTTTTACGATATTTGCGGTCCTGTAACTTTGAGGGAAATATGATGCAGATTCCCAGATAATGACCTTCAAGAAACAATCTATATTTTTGTGTGTATCTGTATCATTCCCTCAAAGTTACAGGACCGTAGTTATTATGAAAGGGTCTATAGAGAACATTAGGTTTAAATCAAACACAAAACTGATTTTTGTCAATACAATGCAACTTATCATGTTTTATGCAACAGATGTTAATATAAGATATTAATTCTTGAATACCACAACTTCGGCTGGTGCACACAACATTTTCTGTTCTTGCAGTCACAGTGTGTAAAATTGCAGAGGCTAAAAATCCAAGTCCAAGAGAAACTAAACAAGAACAGAACAAGACCACAGCAGGCAGCAGAAAGGTAATATGAATCTCATGTGAGATGTGGAGTACAAGTATTGTCAGATAAGAAGTGTAGGAGTATAGTCAGATAGGAAGTGTAGGAGTATAGTCAGATAGGAAGTGTAGGGTTATAGTCAGATAAGAACTGTAGGAGTATAGTCAGATAAGAAGTGTACAAGTATAGTCAGATAAGAAGTGTAGGAGTATAGTCAGATAAGAAGTGTACAAGTATAGGCAGATAAGAAGTGTACAAGTATTGTCAGATAAGAAGTGTACAAGTATTGTCAGATAAGAAGTGTAGGGGTATAGTGTAGGGGTATAGTCAGATAAGAAGTGTAGGAGTATAGTCAGATAAGAAGTGTACAAGTATTGTCAGATAAGAAGTGTAGGAGTATAGTCAGATAAGAAGTGTACATGTATTGTCAGATAAGAAGTGTACATGTATTGTCAGATAAGAAGTGTACATGTATAGTCAGATAAGAAGTGTAGGGGTAAAGTCAGATAAGAAGTGTACGAGTATTGTCAGATAAGAAGTGTACGAGTATTGTCAGATAAGAAGTGTACATGTATAGTCAGATAAGAAGTGTAGGAGTATAGTCAGATAAGTAGTAGGATCAGATAAAGAAATGGGTTAGTCAGATAAGAAGTGTAGTCAGTCAGATAAGAAGTGTAGGGGTATAGTCATATAAGAAGTGTACAAGTATTGTCATATAAGAAGTGTAGGAGTATATAGTCAGAAGTGTACAAGAAGTGTAGGAGTATTGTCATATAAGAAAGGAGTACAAGTAAGAAGTGTAGGGGTATAGTCATATAAGAAGTGTAGGAGTACAGTCAGATAAGAAGTGTAGGGGTATAGTCATATAAGAAGTGTAGGGGTATAGTCAGATAAGAAGTGTAGGAGTATTGTCATATAAGAAGTGTAGGAGTATTGTCATATAAGAAGTGTACAGTCAGATAAGAAGTGTAGGGGTATAGTCATATAAGAAGTGTAGGGGTATAGTCAGATAAGAAGTGGGAGTATTGTCATATAAGAAGTGTAGGAGTACAGTCAGATAAGAAGTGTAGGGGTATAGTCATATAAGAAGTGTAGGGGTATAGTCAGATAAGAAGTGTACATGTATTGTCAGATAACATGTATAGGAATACCTTTTCAAATTTTGGATTTTATGAACTTATGTCATGTCCCATAGTTTTATGGCTTCAAAATTAATGATCTGGAAATTGGTCTGCTTGTCAGATTGTAACATTATTGTTTCTTTCATATAGTTTTATACTGTTTTCAGACTGCCTTTGTGAAGACAGACTTCACTCGCAGATCAACATCTACTAACAGTACAGAAAGTGAGGTCGAGTTTCCTTCGAGCAGTTTTAATTCTGATGGTAGTAATAAAGACAACAGGTATGTTATCTCTCTCTTTGTCTGTCTGTCTGTCTCTTTTTGTCTGTATCTCTGTCTCACTCTGTATCTCTCTCTCTCTCTCTCTCTCTCTCTCTCTCTCCTAATATTTTTCTGAGATCTACAGAGTCAGGCACATGACTTGTTGTAGTCTTTTTCCCATCACAGTCCATCATTATGCTATTCAGCTATTTGGTATGAAGCATGCATGGAGTGGTCCATGAGTCAGTGGTTCTGAAGATTGGTTGGTAACTGTGCTGACAAAATAGGCCCTTTAAATTTCTTGTTTTACATCATTGGTTAAGTCTAATTGGATTTTAATATAAGCAGTACTTACCTATAAACTTAAGTATATGTTTATATCAGGAGATTCTTTGTAACTTTTCTCCAACCATTTATCATCTAGCTCTGTATCTACCCCGTAGACAGCTTAAGCTATTTTAGCTCATTATATCTATTTTAAGCTCCTTTGATCTATTTTTAGGTAATCATATCTTTTTTTAGTGCTTTGTATCTATTTTTAGTGCTAGACGAATAACTGACACTAACATGATTAAGAAAAACTTACAAGTCACGACTGGAAAGACATCTGCTCAAATCAACAATCGTAATAAACTACCGCCTGGCTTACCAAAACAACTCAGTAAATACCCAAATCAGATTCGCAGGAAAGGGTAAGTTAATACTTGCTAGAAACCTGTTACTATGGTTACAGAGTGATATTTAAAGATTTGTCACCAATTCAGTATGGTGTTATTATCTAGACTTAGATGTCATTACACTGACTGTCACAATGACTGACGATGACAGTGACTCACTGACTCACATTGACAATTACTAGCATTAACAGTGACCGTCATCAGAAGTAACTGACAAGCCTTTGTGTCCAGGTAGGTAGAGCGTTGCATTTTAACAGCAATATCTCTCAGCACAAGGTGGCTTTTACGGATGTTTGTCATTCACAGTTGACCAGTGGTTTTGTATACATTTTACAGGGTTCTCACAGACCACAAAAAGTGCTTGAATATAGAGTTAGTCCTTAAAAAGTGCTTGAAATAAAAATACACTTGAAAAGTGCTTGAGTTTAATGCAAAATGTTTGATTTATTTCAGGAGAGTGCTTGAATTCTACTTATTGCATGTTATACATCAATAAAGAAAGACTTTAAAAAAATAGTTTGATCATACAGACCCTTCATCTAGTATAATACAATTTGAGTAAAGTATTTTTGTACTGCTGTACTGCCGGATCTCTTTAGTATGTAGTGAAACTCTAAGCTGTGTTTTAAGGACCGCCATTGAAACATGAGAGAACTTTGCAGTCGGTGTTTCTTTTTTACTTTGTTTTGACATTGCAAGGTCATGATAGCGTAAACATTACCCATTGAAAGTGCTTGAAAAACACTATGAAAAGTCCTGGAAAAGTGCTGGAAAAACACTATGGAAAGTCCTGGAAAAGTGATGGAAAAACACTATGGAAAGTCCTGGAAAAGTGCTGGAAAAAAGTGCTGGAAAAAAATACTAGTCCTGTAAAGTCCTGGAACTGGAAAAGTGCTGGAAAAAAATGTACCTGGAACAGTGCTGGTCCATTGTGTGGGCAAAGTACTGCAGCTACAGCCATGAAACTTCACATGCACATTGTCTATGGTCATTACACAACAATGTATGGGGATGCTGGTTGCTGTAGCCTAATTTGTTACCCAAATTTTTAGCTCACCTGGACATAGTCATTTACTGTATGAATAGTACTGCATTAAGCTTTTTTGTTTAAGTCCATTGTGGGCAAAGTACTGCAGCCACAACCATAAAACTTCACAAGCACATTGTCTAGGATCATTACGCAACAATGCAGAGGATGCTGGTTGCTGTGACCTATAATTTTGACCCAAATTTTAACAAGCATAAAACAGGCGAGCTATATGGTCTGACTTCACGACCATCTATTTTGTTAGTATATGTTAAAAGACTAAGTTCAGGATTTATAGGTGGCCCTTTCGGGTAAATTGACTTATCAACCCCTAAAAAACAATGGACTCTTCTGTAAATCAATGACTTAGACCAGTCCAAATGTGTCTTTAGGGATGAATGAGTTAAGTAAATAAAGTTGTATTTGTTTATTCATTTGTTTGTTTATCTACTTATTTGTTTGTTTGTTTATTTTTTTATTTAATTTTTTTTTTTTTTTTTGTCTTAACCAGGGAGGACATGACACTGAAAGAGCAGCTGGCAGCCAGAGGATTTGTGTCGGATGTAACGGTGAAGAGGAAACAAGAAGCCTTGCTGGTAAAGTTTATCTTCATAAACCAGTGGCGTAACTTGGTCCAGAAAAGGGGGGGGGCACAACCGTTCAAAATATTGAGACTGAATTACAGGGGCGGAACGAGGAATATTCAAAGAGGGGCGTAACTTTTTTTTTTTTTTTTTTTTTTTCTGCAGTGATGTAGGAAGCAAATCAAAAGGTGGTTTTAAAAGGGATAGTTTGAGACTGGTGACATTAATTAAACTTGTTTATAGTTTAAAAATTTTAAATTAAAGTTAAATCAAAACTGTTTATGCAATGCATACCTCATCAATAGTAGAGTGTTGAGTTCAAGTCGGAGTGGTGTAAATCTTAATTCAAGTCGCTGAGTGGAGCGAGGCGCGGAAATATTTGGAAATTGTCTTTAATTTGTTTTTGACTTTTTATAGAAAAATGAAAGGTTTTACACCTATTTTTTCAACTTTAGGCGACACTCTCTCCTTCATCACTGCACATATTTCTAAGTGTTGAATTAATTGTGCGGCAATATTTCATTAGGGGTAGGGTTTTATGCATCTTTCAGATAGTTTTTTTTAAATTTGGAATCCCTTTTTTCTGCATCCAGACGCAAAAATACAACTAGCAATCCGCTAATAAACCACTTTGATTATCCTTCTCAAAAGAAGGTAGGATCAGCAAAAAAGTTACGAAAATTGGGACAGAATTTTGGCCTAGTATCCTCCAGACATTGAATTTTATTGTTAAAAATATCGTTGATGGATTAATTCGGAAGACAGATGAGGCATCCTCTAGCTTCCAGACACAAAAATGGCCATTTCCCTGTGTTCCAGGGTATGCTTCCTAGAAGTGTTCAATTATTAAAGCCCAGAAAGTTAAATATCACATTGCAACTCGTTTTTATTCCGGCAAAATATTGCATCAAATTGACATGCGTATCATTAATCAAAAATAAATTAAGTGTCACAAACATGCAGAGCATGATGAGGGAGTCCAGAAAATATTTGATTTTTAAAAGTTCTGGGAAGCCTTTTTTTCTGAATTCCAGACGTGTTGATAATGTATAAAAAAAAATTGGTATGTGAGAAAGTATGGGGAGGGGACACCCCCTGGCTGCCCCTGTACCTATGCCTACATACATGTAATGTGTAAATAATTGGCAAGATATCATCACATTTTGATATAATGCAAGGTTTGCCAAGTTTACAAATAAATTTTCATATTCATACAAACAGAGGAAAAGAAAACGAAAATTTCTTTACCGAAATGATGGGCAACAGGGAAGGAAGAGTATATATAATGTAATTGTTTTGGCCGAACCTAGCAAGGCGCAAAAAATTTGATAAAATCAATTATTCAAGAATTATAACTACTGCTTTTAAAAAAAATTAGTTTTTTAAAAAATTGTGGCTGTGTGATAAAAGAAATTACGTCAAAAAGTGGGGGGGGGGGGCAAACATACTTCTGCCCCCCCACCCAGTTTCAAAAGTGCTCCCCATTCTCTGATGAACTTTATAACATATATAGATTATGGTTTTGCGGGTATAGAACAGGTATTGATTTGTCACTGATGTCTGAATGCTAGTTTATACTGTTTTAAGACTATTTATGAAAGAGCTTTTTGAAAATCAAGAAAAGCAATATGATAATAGTTTTGTTTTATTTGATATATGTCACAAGATGACCCCAGATTTAGGCTTTTAGTATAGATAGTTTTGTTTTATTTTCTATATGTCACAAGATGACCCGAGCTTTAGGCTTTTAGTATAGGTAGTTTTGTTTTATTTTAGAATGAACTAGAAATTACAAGGGAGGAAAAAAAAAGAGCCGAGGATAAAATTCGGGAATTAGAAGAAGAGCATAGATATCAACAGGAAGCTGTTCGTAGAGAAATCGAGAAAAAAGCTTTGGTATGTACATAAGGTATTCAACCCATTCAGCAATCATGTCCCTATAGGCACCCCTTCCCCTATAGTTCAGATTTACTCACCTGTTCTACACATGATCTAGTACCTTTTCTAGCTGGTTGACTAGGAGTAGGAGATGTGGATCAGAAAAAAGTGAGTAACTGTTTATCTCTAGCACCCCCTCTCCCCCAGCTACAGGAGAATGTTAATTGGTGTCCCCATCAATAACTACAACAACTTCACCACCGTGCCTAAAAAGATATTCACTCTTTTACATCAGTTTAACTATAAATTGGTCCCAATAAACACCCACCCCTTTTTCCTATTTTTTAATGTGACTTGGGCACTCATTAGGTCGAATACAGTATCAGAAATTCCAATATAAGAAATGGGAGCATTTCGCAAAACATAGTATAAGGGAGAAATGTTACAATGACCTGTGATTAGATTTCGTTTTTATTAGCTCACCTGGCCTAAAAGGCCATGTGAGCTTTTGCCATCACTTGGCGTCCGTCATCGTCGTCGGCGTCGTCCGTCGTCCGTCCGTCGTTAAAGATCAACTCCTCAGAAACCGCTGGGCAGTAGCGTTTGAATACGAGTATTTGCAACCAAATTTTGTCACAACAGTCCTTGGGTGGTCTACTTTAAAAATTGTGTCCGGCATGTCCGCACCTAATCCAAGATGGCCGCCAGTGGGGATCATAGATTAACATTGGACCCTATGGGAAAATATATTCAAAGATATTTTTCTCTGAAACTACTGAGCCAATTAGAACCAAACTTGGTCATAGTAGTCCTTAGATGGTACCTTCTGAAACTGGGTGTTTTTTTAAATCTGCACCTAATCCAAGATGGCCGCCAGCGGGGAACATAGGTTAACATTGGACCCTATGGGAACAATATCAAAGATCTTTTTCTCTAAAACCCTTTAGCCAATGGGAACCAAACTTGGTCACAATAGTTTTTGGATGGCCCCCTACAACATTATGGTTTTTGAGGGCCACATCAAATCCAAGATGGCCGCCAGGGGAGAACATATTTTAACATTGGACCTTATGGGAAAATACGTTCAAAGATATTTTTCTCTGAAACTACTGAGCAAATTGGAACCAAACTTGGTCACAGTAGTCCTTAGATGGTATCTTCTGAAACCGGTGTGTTAATTTAAATCTGCACCTAATCCAAGATGGCCGCCAGCGGGGAACATTGGTTAACATTGGACCCTATGGGAACAATATCAAAGATCTTTTTCTCTAAAACCCTTTAGCCAATGGGAACCAAACTTGGCCACAATAGTTTTTGGATGGCCCCCTACAACATAATGGTTTTTGAGGGCCACATCAAATCCAAGATGGCCGCCAGCGGAGAACATATTTTAACATTGGACCTTATGGGAAAATACGTTCAAAGATATTTTTCTCTGAAACTACTGAGCAAATTGGAACCAAACTTGGTCACAGTAGTCCTTAGATGGTATCTTCTGAAACCGGTGTTTATTTAAGTCTGCACCTAATCCAAGATGGCCGCCAGCGGGGAACATAGGTTAATATTGGACCCTATGGGAACAATATCAAAGATCTTTTTCTCTAAAACCCTTTAGCAAATGGGAACCAAACTTGGCCACAATAGTCTTTGGATGGCCCCCTTCAACATTGGGGTTTTTGAGTGCTACACTGAATCCAAAATGGCCTCCAGTGTAAAACATATTTTAACATTGGACCTTATGGGAAAATACGTTCAAAGATATTTTTCTCTGAAACTAGTGAGCCAATTGGAACCAAACTTGGTTATAGTAGTCCTTAGATGGTACCTTCTGAAACTGGTGTTTTTTTAAGTCTGCACCTGATCCAAGATGGCCGCCAACGGGGAACATAGGTTAACATTGGACCCTATGGGAACAATTTCAAAGATCTTTTTCTTTATGAAAACCCCTAAGCCAATTGGAACAAAACTTGGCCGACAACAGTCTTTGGGTGGCCCACTACAACATTGGTGTTTTTGAGGGCCGCACAAAATCCAAGATGGCCGTCAGTGGAGAAGATATTTTAACATTGGACCCTATGGGAATTGGTTCAAATTTAATTTACATATAAACAAAAATGATTTAGTTAATTTAACAGTTGCTGTACAAAAGTATGAA
This sequence comes from Atrina japonica, assembly GCA_030159075.1. Lineage (NCBI taxonomy): Eukaryota > Metazoa > Mollusca > Bivalvia > Pterioida > Pinnidae > Atrina > Atrina japonica. Next base: position 215,981 of record BROG01000393.1, on the reverse strand, counting down.
TGTCCTCAATATGATAGTGGTATGACAGTGTTATAATATCCTGTATGGGTTTTAAGAGATACCAGAGTGTCTAGATTTGATGTTGGTCAAATGGATTTATTTATTTATCTGAATCTGACAAGTAAAGGTATAATAATGCATATTGAAACAAATTCAGTTTTTCTTTGAAGTAGTTAACAAAATAGAATTAAAGAAACATGATGAGGCAATTATGTTAAAATGTATGGCATCAAACTTAAACAAAAGTTTGTTAATGGGAATTCATAATTGATCAAGTTCACATCAATATATATAATAGAAAGACAGTGTCGGGATTGCAGGTATTATTTTGTCAATTTCTCTCTATATATTACCTCCCTTTAACATATTTTTTTCCACTTCCTGTCAGTGTTTTTTTTGCTGGTAAGACTAAAAAGGTTGGATTTTAACTTGCCTGGAGTGAAGGGAAAAAGTTTCTTCCACCTGTGCCTGATGTTGCATCTAGTGATTAAGGAAATAAGGGGTCAAAATAGGCTAATTTACGTCTTGCATCTACCTAGGTGAGCTATACAGGCTCCTGGGAGCCTCTAGTTCAGTAGATAAATGGAGATAGCCATGAAATATACATAACATACCTACTAACTGTTCTGATTTATGCAAATTTTTTCCGATATATATATTATATAAAATATTATATTTTTGCATTCCGGGTTTGAGCGGTTTAGTTTTGGTTTTAAGTTTGACACTATATCAGAAATATCTGTAACAATTTTCTCTCTACTTTTTATGTGTGTGTATTTGTAAATCAGAGAAAAAAGTACAGTGTTGGAACAGAATAATTACCAGTCAAATCAAGTGATAATAAGTATAGACCAATTAGTGTTGGAAAAACCTCTAAAAGATAACAAAATTTCAGGGTCAAGATTTCAGCGCCGAGTATTCCTGACAATATCTAGGAATTATTTTCATATTAATCATAGGAATAGTACTCTGTAGCATTTGAAAGTGCAACTTCACGGTATCCATGGAGATTTTGAGAACATTAATTTTAATTTACAAATAAAAAATCAAATCTTCAGTGAATTGATCTGCATTATTCATTCTTAGGGTTGGCAGGTATTGTGTAGTAAAACCCTGCATCATAGATACTCTGCAATGTTCAAATTTGCTATACATGATTATTAGAGAGCGCAGCATGTACGGCCAAAGTCCGTTCTTGAAGCGAACTCATAGATGACACGTGTACACAGGCCACAAAATACGAAAATTCATCATAACCCATTTACAGGTTACGCTAAAATGGTGGACCGTAACCCGCAGTTTACGCTAAAGTGATAAATTGCAAATTATGATATAATGCACATATTAATGAGGTGTCAAAAACAAAAAAAATATAAGATCAAATAAAGAAAATCAATGATTTTTATTTTTTAATCAAACTACATCTATAAAACTGTAAAGATTGAAACAAATTATGGGACGAATAATTATAAAATCACAGCATGTACATCAGATTTAAGTAACAGTGGCAAAGTTTAACAAGGTATTCAATAAGGTAGAAATGGACATGTCTGCAGTTATGCACTATGCAGGTGGCTAAGCCATTATTCCATTCATGATTGTCCCACTGAGTCTACAGGATCGAGCTTCTATGCGGATGTTTTTTATATTTTCCGCACAAATTTTACATACAAGTTTAATAATCTTTCCCTCCTCGTCAACCTCTGCTTCAAAATTGTCTGAAACATCCCATGATTTAAACGTTTTCAGAGTCACACTCTTTTCGTTTTTATCAGCCATCGTTATTACTGGATTCGGGCAAACTTGTTTATAAATGGTCACTTGCCGTAAGTGAAGTTGAGAGACATTTACGATTTCGGTACCTACTGATATCGGGAGATGTTAATTTTCATACCAAATTTTATTAAATAATACTTTCACTGAATTTGTATCATCATCACTATTGTATATTTGTGGTTTTATGTCTTAAACACGGTACCGAATTCACAAACATGACATACACTTAGTATCAAGTTCACCTGAACTCATTTCATCAGAAATCTATTTATAGAGTGTGACTTTCATTTCGGCATTCAAAAAGAGTCAGCTTTCATCCGTTTTCGAATGCATTATTTTTAAATTACTGGAAGACGACAGTCTGATTACATCCCTGTAACTACCGAGATAACTTTGTCTTTAATAACTGTGCGAACGAAACGGTGATTTTAACATGCCGTAACCTCCATGTAACTTGAATGATGGGTGGCGATTTATTTTGTGGCCTGTGCACATAACAGAAAAGTGACAGGTCTGTGTCAGAAGCTGTACACTGTAGAGCCTAAATATATTCTCTAGCTAAGATGGCCGCCAATGGACAACGTCAACCTGACGCTTCACCTGTTACTCTATTCAAATCAAACATTTTTTAGACTTTATCGTCATATTTTTGTCAAAGTGGTAATAAGATTGAGTTTTAAGTTTTAATGTGACAATTAAACTGTAAAATCGTTTTGCCGTACAGGTGTTGCTCATGTGAAAGCGAATAGAGTCCCAGTGAATGCTTTTTCCCCGCATTTGCAAAACTAGGAGCTGCGCTTGCTTTCAAGGCATTGTCTTAGTTCATATTAAGTTGTCAAGTCAAAATAAAAGTTAGCAAATGAAAACAAAAACAAAGTCCTGGATTAATTCTTGGTACCAGGTCATGCCAAATACTTCAAAAATAGTAGTGACTTTTCCTTTGCCAAGCACTTCCCATAGTGAGTGAAAGTCACAGGTCTCTTGAATGAGACTTAAAACCGAGGTACCGTGTCGTGGAAGGCGTGACACATAAAAGAACCCTCACTACATTGGTGTCAGTCCATAGCATAGGTCAAAATTTGTGGCACTTCACCTAAAGTAACTGACATCTCAATATATGTCAAAAATTCTGTGCCAGATGTAAAACAGCAAACAAAACAAAAACACAAATTTTTCTGATGTAAAACTTACAATGTATTTACATTTTGCTGTGAAAATATCAACATTGTTACCCATAATCCCCCAAAATCATGCTATGAATGGGTCAGAGTAAATGCATACACTCGGGACCAAATGCATTGTTCAAATCTTGTGTATTGTTAGATAAATAACAATTGTCTACAAGAAAACAATTCATATCAATTTTCACAAATTGAGATTTATATTTAGTACACCTAACTAAATATAATAATTCAAATTTTGGCAAAGATTTGAAATTTATGTGTCATATCTTTTATAGGAAAGGGAGAAAACTCTGGAAAGTCAAATACAGCTACTGAAGAATGAATTGCAATCCCAGAATTCAAAGCTTCAAGATAATGAAAAAGCTTTGCTTTCACTTCAGGTATGTGTTATATATAATCTTTTACTCCATTAGACATTTTGATCAACATGTTGTCGACTGAAAGTTAGTATTGATTGTATTCTCAGTTAGTTTAAAGATGGAAATCTATCCAAACTCAAATCATTCAATTTTGACAGAATTTCCATCCTATTGCTTTGAAATGGAGGTATATGTGTGTTATGTTGAATGGCTTTTCATTATAAATCCTGAATGAATTTTTGATGGATTTTCTCATCTAATTCCATGAAAAATATTGAATGGTCAAGGAAACATTCGGAACTGAAATCAATAAAAAAAACTTAAATGTTTAGAGTTCAGTACCTTACATAAGTAGGTACAAAATATTGGAATGGGATTTTTCACCATATTTTTGCCTCTTCCTCATTCCTTGTCTGTTTTTTGTGTGTTTTTAATCAACATGAAGATAACCCATCAGATTGACCTCTGCTTTAGAGGTTGCCAACACAGGGCAGATCAACGTGACTCATCGAAATGAGACCTCTGTCAAAAGTCTCACCGGGCAGACATGCGTCCTGCTGCGCTGATTTTGTGGCAAAGTTTGTAAATTTACTTTGCAGAAGGTGGTTAGTTTCTTCTCAGTACCTTGTTATCTGGTCCTCTTCTCCGCCATTAACTCATTGACCTCTAAATAATAATGGACTCTGCTGTAAACCAATGAATTAGACCAGTCCAAATGTGTCTCCAGGGGAGAATGAGTTTAAAACTGACTCTAACTATGCAACTGTTAAATTGTTGAGCGTGTTTAAAACACTTATTAAACCATCAATTATCTTTTGGGGAACAGATTGTCATTTGAAATTTTACTCCCTCTCACTTCACATTTCACTTTTCAGGATGAACTTTCAAAAGTTAAGGGAAGAAATAGATCAACAGGAAACAGTGGTTCTGGACGGGAAAGCAAAGTCTGTTTGATCATGTGATTGTTGTCTTGGCAACTACAGGTATTATATATGAATATAGTCACTGAAATTCTTATAATCTAAATTGAACTTAGATCTATAATTTTTGTTTCACTTATATTTAAATATTTTTTCTCTACAAAGAATTACTCATAATTTCCTCCTATTCTCCTACCCCAAAGTATAGTGGTAAAACCCCTTACCCCTATGTATGTAGTGGTAAATTCCTCTCATTGGTAAGTATATAGTGGTAAGACCTGCTCACTCCTTAGTATGTAGAACTAAAATCCTCTCATGCTATGTATATACTGCTACATATAATGGTAAAATCCTCTCACCCCCTATGTATATAATGGTAAAATCCTCTCACCCCCTATGTATATAATGGTAAAATCCTCCCTAACCCCCTATGTATATAAATAAATCTCTCTAACCCCCTATGTATATAATGGTAAAATATACCCCCTATGGTAAAATGGTAAAATCCTCTCACCCCTATGTATATAATGGTAAAATCCTCTCACCCCCTATGTATATAATGGTAAAATCCTCTCACCCCCTATGTATATAATGGTAAAATCCTCTAACCCCCTATGTATATAATGGTAAAATCCTCTCACCCCCTATGTATATAATGGTAAAATCCTCTAACCCCCTATGTATATAATGGTAAAATCCTCTCACCCCCTATGTATATAATGGTAAAATCCTCTTACCCCCTATGTATATAATGGTAAAATCCTCTCTCCCTCTATGTATATAATGGTAAATCCTCTCACCCCCTATGTATATAATGGTAAAATCCTCTCACCCCCTAATGGTAAACCCTCTCACCCCCTATGTATATAATGGTAAAATCCTCTCTCCTGCTATGTATATAATGGTAAACCCTCTCACCCCCTATGTATATAATGGTAAAACCCTCTCACCCCCTGGGATGATTTGGAGCATGACATCTCTTTCACAGTATTTGTCAGATTTCTGGGATTTTCAAATTCTTTATAAATGAGTTTCAAGGTCAAACTTATTGTTATTTTGTAGAAAATTTCATATCTTAGCTTCCTTGTTCTAGTTGACAAAAAAATACTGGTATGTCAGAAAATACTTTGTTTTATTTTCACAGAACTACGTTCCAGATAAGAAACTGAGGATTTTTGCTATTTTTCTGATGATTGATACATACTGAAAGAGATGGTTCTTGTTTAATTGGTTGCTAAGTAACCATTGTGACATGGCCTTAGGAAAACTGTTTATGCAAAACTTGATTTAATGAACACCGTTATGAAGTGTGCTATTACTCTCTGTGGAAACTAAGTGCCAACATCACCTCAAAATGTGTTTAATATATGACACCGTATCAAACATGTTTTTTACATATTAAAATGTCTTGATACTTTAAACAAACACTGTTAACTGCACCAAAAGTTTGTCACGCATTGCACGTGATAAAAACAAAGTGTATCACATGTAGCACAGATTACATAGGGAAAAGTGACGTTGGACAGTGTGAAACAGTGGTTAAATATGTGTCATGTGTATCAAAAGGTGTGATGTTTTAAACAACACAAAATGCCCCAGAGGTTTCCTATTATTATTTGCACGCATTGTTTCTTTAAATTGCACAGAGAGCACCAGGGAACATGCAGCGTGGATACACAGTAAGCGATTGTGTTATTGTAATCAAAATCAAGTACCTTGTGAATACATTTTACTTCACAAATTTTGTGAAGATTTCATCATTTTTTTCAAATGTAATGTTACCTAAGTGACACAACTTATAAGTTCTGGCAAAGGTGCAGTAATTGTCGAACAATGTAAATCTGTTGTTTTATGTAAAAGGCGTGTTTGTTTTATGTAAGAGGCGTGTTTGTTTTATGTAAGAGCCGTGTTTGTTTTATGTAAGAGGCGTGTTTGTTTTATGTAAGAGGCGTGTTTGTTTTATGTAAGAGGCGTGTTTGTTTTATGTAAGAGGCGTGTTTGTTTTATGTAAGAGGCGTGTTTGTTTTATGTAAGAGGCGTGTTTGTTTTTTGTAAGAGGCGTGTTTGTTTTATGTGTTTGTTTTATGTAAGAGGCATGTTTGTTTTATGTAAGAGGCGTGTTTGTTTTATGTAAGAGGCGTGTTTGTTTTACAGGTTGTTTCTATTTTACTGTACTTTACCTTGCTCCTAGTTGTTTCGCACAATTTTATGACAGAAATTTTATTCAGCCCGTCTTACATTTGACCCTAATCATAATTGGATGGCTTGTAAGTCCGTGCCTCATTTGTTTAACTGGAAAATTTAGCTTTCATTTTAAATTCACCTTCTCATCCAAGGGCGATAATTGAACAGGAGCAAAAATTTACAGATGTACAGTATTTCATAAAATGACCTCTGACCTTTACACATTACTCATACCTTACTGTATTAACATGCTTAGTCTTTTCTAGAATCATTTCGATTGAAAACCATCTCTAACTAAGTGGCTTTTGACAACAATCAAAGTCTTTAATACTCTTGAAGAAATCAAAACAACTACCAAATGTTTAACAATTTGTTTGATATTCAAATCATGTGTTTGAGATTGATTTTTTCCCTTTTTTTAACTGTAACTTTTAACAGTTGAGAGAAATTTTAAGGCAGCTACTGTGGCTATGTTTTTGTAATAATAGTTTACTTTTGTATATAAAGTCTGTATTTATTTGTTGTTAAATTGAAGAATCAATATTGATGATGGGTGTGGTAATATAATTTTTGTTTGTGTCCATTTAGAGGGATGTGAAAAGAAAGGGCAAATATTTTCAAGATATGAAGCTTCTATCATGAGAGAGAAAAAGTCGAGAAGATGGGAGGCAGTAAGCGAGAGATATCTACAAAATCACGTTATTTTAAATATTGGAGAGAGAGACAGAGAGAGAGAGAAAGAGAGAGAGACAAAGAATGTGTTTGGATGGAAAGCAGTAGGAGGGATTTCCTAGAAGGCTGCTGAGTGGTATAAACCCAATACTGTTTATCTCTGTTCACTCTTTTATCTACATTGTATATATTATCTATTTTTCCAACTCTTAATCTACTTTATCTGTTACTTATACATATCTTTGTGGTATTTCGTTATAATTTATAGTGCTGGTACACATGTAGATTGATTCTGTTTAGCCGTGGTAGTTATAGGAAAAACACCTGCTTGGTTTCTGCAGACATTTTAGTTGTGCGGAGGGTACACAGAGATCTGAATGGTTATAAGTTTAGCCATGTGGTCTGTTAGTTGACCGATACACATGTCGAATTGTTATGTGAAGTAGAAATGCCGTTTTGATCTGTTATTGTGCACGGTACACATGTCGAATTGTTATGTTTAGCTGTGGTCTGTTAGTGCCGGTACACATGTCGAATTGTTATGTGTTAGTGCTGTGGTGTTGTTTAGTGCCGGTACACATGTCGAATTGTTATGTTTAGCTGTGGTCTGTTAGTGCTGGTACACATGTCGAATTGTTATGTTTAGCTGTGGTCTGTTAGTGCTGGTACACATGTCGAATTGTTATGTTTAGCTGTGGTCTGTTAGTGCCGGTACACATGTAGATTGATTCTGTTTAGCCGTGGTCTGTTAGTGTCGGTACACATGTCGAATGGTTCTGTTGAGCTGTCGCGTGTTATATTGTATATCTATATTGTATAGTATTTATTTAGCTTTTACATTGTTTATGACTTTTATCATCAGAAGATCCCCAGATATTTGACACTATAATGTGCTGTAAAAGTTTTATATTTCATGTTGATAAGTAAAACCACTTAAATTACATTTTGAAGAAATTGGATGAAAATGTAATGTTAAATTTTTTACCACTTAAAATTTTGAAAACTTTTCCCAGGATAGCACTACATTGGAACCTGCAATGAGAGACCATCGTTTCTGCCCCTGAAATGTCTCCCAAAAGATGTTTCATTTACAGAATTATTTAACTGAATGGTTTTCAAAATGTGATCACAAAATATGAGTGGTCTTTCAAGGCAGATTTCGCTCTATTATAACAAATACGTTAGTTTTATACTTTTTACTATCTAATGGTATTGCTGGATTTTTTACCATCTTCGCATCAACACCACAAATTGTCAAAATAAGATTTACTGTACATATTATGTAAGTTAAGATTTAAGATAAGACCTACTGATTGCAAGAAAATTGTTTAATATTGATTGTTAAGGAAAATCATGATATTGAAAAAAATATATTCAACAACTATTACTATTTATATAAATGACTTATCCTCAAATGTCTGCTTCTCCAGAGCAGAGGTAACAAAACTTGTGAATCTCCCAGTAGATGTGCAAATGGTTTAGGTTCTACAAATCGTTTCAATCCCACAGGCCATAATAAACTGATACAATAGAAAAGATCATACATTTGCGTTTCTGTGTGGTGAAAGGGTGAATCCTTTGAATAGATTCTTGGGGATGGAGGCATAGGTTTACATCCTATCTGTATGACCATTCTTCAATGTCTGCTTTGTAAGGGTCATATCGGGGCATAGGTTTACATCCTATCTGTATGACCATTCTTCAATGTCTGCTTTGTAAGGGTCATATCGGGGCATAGGTTTACATCCTATCTGTATGACCATTATTCAGTGTCTGCTTTGTAAGGGCAATAACTATGCTAGTTAACCTTTGATCCTATCTTCACGATTATTCTTTGTCTGTTTTGTAATATCTTAAACATTTCCTTATCTAGGCTCACTATATTTATTTCCTTATCTAGGCTCACTCTATTTATTTCCTTATCTAAGCTCACTATATTTATTTCCTTATCTAGGCTCACTCTATTTATTTCCTTATCTAGGCTCACTCTATTTATTTCCTTATCTAGGCTCACTATTTTTATTTCCTTATCTAGGCTCACTATATTTGATGCATATATACATCTAAGTATATGGAATGCTGTGCACAAAACCCTGCTCAGATCACACTTATTTCCAGAGTTATTTCACTTTATAAACCTTTCATCCCATGGAATTTAAATGGTATGCTCTTTTCTATTGTCTGAAACCGGTGTGTTATGTTTTTTAGTATTGAAAGAATTAATATGTGCAATGCAGGGTGTGTAAAAAACGTGTGGTGGTTCCTTTGGAATAAATAAAAATAGGAGGGAGCATTGAGGTATGAAGCACTGGAATGAAGCACAAGTAAGGAGGTATGAGGGAAATGTGCTTTACTCTTCATTCATAATAGTAATAGCTGTGTGGCCACAACTAGGGAATGCTTACTCCTCCATGGCACCTGATCCCACCTCTTGATTTTCAGAGGTCCACGCTTTTCCAGTTTTTACCAGATTTGTATCTATATCCTGGTCATCCTAAAGATATATACTTTGGTATCTGAAATTTTTTATACTAGTTCTATAAATGGAGGGGAAATCTTGTTTATTCTTTAAAAGACCATCTGCCATTTGTAAGTCAACTTGCTCCTTATATAATCAGCTATGGTCCCTCTCTCTCCTCCGTAACAAGTAATCAGTAATTATGTGTCCACATTTTGTTTTCTATATAAATGTTTATTATCAGTTTCATTGGACTTGACTGTGGACTCACGGCGGGTGTGACCGGTCGACAGGGGATGCTTACTCCTCCATGGCACCTGATCCCACCTCTTGGTTCCCAGAGGTCCGTGTTTGTCCATTTTTACCGGATTTGTATCTATGTCCTGGACATTCTATTGATTTATACTTTGGTATCTGAAATTTTTATATTTCTTAAGATATCCAATACAGTAGGAAGCATACACCCAAGTCTTTGTGATAAATGTGATATTGATAACTACAGTTGTCCAGTACGGGTATAAAATCCATGCCATAAATATAAGTCAAGCCAAAAGCAAGTAAGAGATCATTAGCTCATACAATGACATTGTGTTAAAAATAAATCAGCTCTTGGACAATTTCTCTTCCTAAAATCACGTCAGTGCCAGGTACTTTCCCCTCATTACAATTTGATAAAATTTACATATTGAAGGAAAAACAGTCTTCAAATCAGGGTAATGGATATATATTTTGTATATTTGTGAGTTTTTTTTTAAAATGATATAAGATAAAGTCATATTTATATCTAATCATGATTTATATTTAAAGGGGCATTAACTGTGTTTTTATGCCCCGGGCCTGATAGGTCCGTCGGGGGCATCTAGTGTTTAGATAGTCCGACTGTCTGTCTGTTTGTATGTATGTCTGTCTGTCATTTTTTCCCGTCCCGCTTACATATAAAGTGCAATATTTCAAGTTTGGATTGTGATACAGTAACCAAACTTGGACTGTAAGTTCATCTAAGGGTTGCTCATTCACTGACGTCACATGCCCCGGGGCATAAAAGGTCTTCTTTTCCTATATATTTGATTGCTGGAAAAATCCTGTTTGGCAGTAAATCTTTTGCAAATGGTTAGTTCAACCTTACCATTTGTTAAGGCATACGATACAAGACGTGACATTATTTTCAGATATTTGATCTTAAAGTCTGTAGATTTGACTCATTCTCTAATTCTAGTTAAAAAATAAAACAAATAATCGCAAACGTTAGAAATAGGCCACAGTGTGTATAAGTACAAATGTATTTAAAAATTCAGCTTTTTCCATACAGGCTTAGAAAAACTTGGGTCATGACATTTGATTACCCTAAACACCAAGTTCGTGAACACTTACTGCTTAGTTTATATATATATTATAATGTGCGAAGAGTATCATGCTGTAGGTATCGAATTACCAAATATTGTACAACATACATCAAGTTAAACTTCCGGTTATCAATATCACATACGGAAATAACTTAAACCCAAATCAACTCAGATTATTGAGTCGATACTCTAGTAACTTGTATTGATAGCTCACTTGAAATGAAAGTTCAGGTGAGCTTTTCTGACCGCCTGTTGCCCGTCGTCTGTCCCTCGTCGTATACTAATCAGTCCCGACACAAAATGCGCCCAACCGGGTGTCGGTAATTTTCTGTCTCCGCTTATAAGAATTGGTCAGGCCAGATAATGTGTCCAGTCGTACCGAAAATGTTAACCTTTTCGGTCCGCCTAAATGTGGAAACCACGAGAAACTAATACCAGTTAGTGTCATAAAAGATATCGGAATAATCTTTACAATTATTTCAATTTACTTCTAATAGGAATATCAAGTTTATATTATGTAACTCTAGTTTCTTTAGAAAGCATTATTTATCGCTGTTTTGGATATAATAAAAAGTCACCTTAAAATGCAGACAGCATTGTACAGTAATGACTCATTTGAGTATAAATTTTTCAGTAGAATTTTATATAGCATTCATGTTTTGCACACTTAATTGTATGTATGTAGGTAGGTAGGTAGGTGTGTGTATGTATGTAGGTAGGTAGGTATGTATGTATGTATGTATGTATGTATGTCTTTATTGTATGTATGTATGTATGTATTAGAAAAATAACATTTTGACCACTTTATATAACCACCCAAATAATAAATGAAGTATTGAGCAATATCAGTGCTATAACATGACTTGTAAAGCTCTATATATGTCGATGGTTTTATTGACCCTTCCGATTGAATAAATACCTCTAAAGAGGCGGTAGCACGTTTAAAATTAGTGACTTGATAATAAATATCTGATAATTCAGTTTTCTATCCATATTTTGCTATCCGGACCGAAATTTACTAGATGGAGGCCGGACAATTTTCGGTCTTGCCAAATCGATTATCATACGACACCATCTGTCTTTTCACAGTTTCGTTTTCTTCTCCAAAACGGCTAATGGGATTTTGATGAAACTTCAAAGGAAGCTAGTACTCACAGTCTTCTACAGTGTTTGTGATTTTCGTCCATATCGGCTAAAGGTGGGGTAAAATAGGCCTGGGAGTACCCCTCTTTGAAAATATTCTCCAGAGCTACGGCACAGATTGAAAAAAAACGAAAACTAAATGCATCTTAAGTGATATACATATATGTATGATTCAAATTTTTTAATGTCGTAAAAATCAGAAAATAGATTTTGGAATCGTTTTTGATGTTTTTTTTTAAACCTTGTCAATTTCACTAATGTTTGTATGATTTCTTTGATTTTCTCCCCTTTTATTCATTTTGATGCATTCATTTAATTTGTATACCTGTAAGGAGGTAGAGAAATGCTCTCTTGAAAGAATTTTGCTGAGATCTTATTATTATTATTATTTTATTTTCTATGATTTTTTTTAAAATTACAAAAAGAATGTTTTTCACAATTTCAGCTCGTTCTTCAGTACTACTCTATTGATTTAAATGAAACCTTGCAGAAAGCATAAACTAAATATTCTCTACCACGTTTGTTGTTTCTTTTTTCATATAAAGTGCTCCCAACTAATAAAAACACTAACTAACATACACACATTGCTCTGCTTATTAGGTGATATCTCAAGTGAGGAGTCTGGACTCCAAGAAAAACTAAAGAGACACTATTTAATTTATGGTAAAATGTGAGTTGGTGTTCAAAATGAGATAGTCTTTAGACCATGTTCTGCTGTATTTGTAAGATACCAAGACAGTTCATGTGATTGATGTGGTCAAGGAGCCGCTTGGCTTTTTCTCCCTGTTGCCCCTTGAATTCACTATACAGTTTGTTAATGCACTGTCTATATCCATCTCTATAGTCTATAGTGATTCTGTATTCTGTAATTGTGATGCATGTATCTATTTCATACGTTAAATATCTGTGTATGTGTCCCTGTGTAAGTGTGTGAGGTTATGTATGCATGTATCTGTCTGAGTGTTCACACCACCGTGTGTATATTTGCATAGTCTACATCATGTATGTTTCATTGTGTGTGTGTGTGAATGCATTATATACAGGATTGTGTTTAACACGTGTGTATGTGTATATGTATCCTTCGATGCTCTCAGAAATGGACATCGCTAAATGTAAATATAAAACCACCGACTCTGGATTCAGGTCAAATTTCATATCATTCTAGAGTCATTCCAACATTATCTTTTTGCTACATTCATTCCAATATAAACAACATCTTTTTTTCACGTAGATTCATTGTCTTTCAAACTCCTATTGGTTTGCTCACATTCAGTATTTATTATGTTTAAAGATTTTGCTTTTTCTAGCTACATTAATAGAATGATTTTGATATGCTTAATTTATTCTTTCCCAATAAAGTATGAAATGAATGTAAATTATCGTTTGTTTGTATCTGTGACCAGGTGCTAGAAGAAAGTCTAGTATGCCCATATCAATGTTGCCACAATGTTGCGCTAATGTTACGGTGATAATGTGGCACATCAGTCAGTGCGCCAGAACAATAGTACATTCTGGCACCAGATGGCGCTAAATATGTATGACATAGGCTAGATTGAGAACATCCTAGTGATATTGCGTTACATTGGCACTATATATGTTGTCCCTTCAACCGCCATGTGAAAAAGGCTGTTGTTCCACTGGATGGAAAGGTAGCCGGTATGTAACCTTGTTATATTTCATTTATGCAGTAAAGGTTGTACTTTGTACGTTATCAATGTACACAGGAATAAAGTGATCGAGTTTGTTGGTCAATGTTTGGATAATTTTGCTGTAGATGAAATTGTAGAAAGGTCATCAAGTCAAAGGTCAGTTGAACTTTGGGGGCCAAAGTTGTAAATCTCAGGGATAATTGTTATATCGATATGTGCATTTGAACATTGCTGGGTTTGACATGAAGTATATTTTGGCCATGTTTAAAGGTAATATTACAAAACAGACTCATATTTGTGTGTCTCCAAGTTTAAATACAGTAAAACCTGCTTTAGCGACCACCTGTGTTTAAAGACCATCTGTCATAAAGAATGTCTCCCATAAGTGGAAGAGAAACACAAACCTGGTTATGAAGTCCAATTGACAGAAGGGTCATTCTACCATTACGGCACATTTTAGACCAGTATATTGCTATACAAATTGTTAAAATTTATCAAAACATTCAGTGTTTTTAATTTACTTGGTATTTTCACATCAGAAAATAGCATTTGCAGTGATTGCTTCTCATTTTGTTTGCTATAAGGTATGGATCAGTCCTCTCTAAATATTCAGTATATTAAAGTCATTACCGCAACGGTTTTTAGCTCACCTGAGCCGGAGTCCGTCCGTAAACTTTTCATATTTTCGACTTCTTCTCTGAAACTACTGAAAGGATTTTGACGAAACTTGACAGGAAGCAAGCGCTCAAGGTCTTTTACCAAGTTGGTAGTTTTCAGCCAGATTGGCCTAGGGTGGGCAGAATGAGTCCCAAAAGGTACCCCTCTTTAAAAATCATCTTCTCCAGAACTGCTGTTAAATTGAAAAACGGATTATTTGTGAGTGATCTACATGGATTCATGATTCAAGTTTGTACTTTTCATGAATATAGGAGTTTTTATATTAATTTTTGATGCGTTGTTGAGGTCTTTTAAGACTTTGTCATTTTCATTAATTTTTGCATTTTTTCCCTCATTTATCTCCCCTTGCATTCATTTTGGTGCATTCATTTAATGTGTTTTACTTGCAGTTACGTGAAGAAATGTTTATGTGCAAGAATTTTACCAAAATTTAATTTCTAGAAATTCATAATTTTTTTTAAGACTGCAAAAAAAAAAATAAAATAAAAAAAAAGAGGGGATGCATTTTTCACACTATCAGCTTTTGTTTCAAAACTACTGAAGGAATTTGAAAGAAACTTTACAGGAAGCAAGTGCTCAAGGTCCTTTACCAAATTTAAAGTTGTCAGCCAGATTGGCCCAGGGGTGGATCAAGGGCGGGGCAGAATAGGTCCTAAAAGGTACCCTTTTTAAAGATCTTCTTCTCCAGAACCACTACATGAATTGAAAAACGGATTGGGTCAATGGATCGATCCATTGTCATTTACGTTAAGATTAAACACCTTTCACCTCTGTCTCTGCAACCGAGTGCTCATGTTCGGAATTCTACTCACCGGTATCGAAACATTCATTTTTGTGAATGCGTAGATGGCTAAGTGGTTAGGACGTCTTGCATGAGAGACAGGTGATTGGTGCGGTTGGTCGAGGGTTCGAACTCCAGCCGGGGCATGGTGAGTTTGTAGGCACCTTGTTATATCTGTATTTGTTCTTTATGTATTATTTATGTACGCAGATAGTGTCATTTCTAACTCAAGGTCCATAGTAAATATTATAAACATAATACCAAAGTTAATATGCTCAAGACGATCGTTTCTGTCAATTAGACTTCATCAGTTGAGCTCCAAGTTTACAAAAAGTAAATGATATTTTAGTGATATTTGTGCTCTCTCTCTCTCTCTCTCTCTCTCTCTCTCTCTCTCTCTCTCTCTCTCTCTCTCTCTCTATATATATATATATATATATATATATATATATATATATATATATATATATATATATATATATCATGGCCAGCTTTCTTCACGATCTGCGCCCGCGCGGAAATTTTACCTGAGTGTTACCTGAAAATTTACTATGGGCAAAGGAGGAAAACGAGCCACTAGGGGGCGCTTCAGTAACACAGGGTATATTTGTATTACAAATTGTTTAATAACTCAGAACTTTTGGTATACAAAGATATAAGAGAAAGTTGTTAGGAATTATCTGAGGACCATTTTACAAAATTTCATTTTTACTCCTCCATGACACCTGATCCCACCTCTTGGTTTTCAAAGGTCCGTGTTTGTCCATTTTGCCGGATTTGTATCTGTGTCCTGGACATCCTAAAGATTTATACTGTTTTATGTATTCGATTAATTTTCCAAGCTTTTGGTTGTTTTTCAGTATATTGTCAGTAAAATACATTTCACTCAGGTGATTATTAAGGCACAATGAGCCTACTGTTTTTCATGTTTATTAGCCATTTTATCTTTTACACATTTTTTTATGTTTTCTGCAATTTTGACCAATTTTGCCAGGTGAGCGACTTAAGGTCCCTTTGGCCTCTTGTATATATATTTCAACTTGAAGATGTCGATGAACGGGCCCTGTTCACCCTTTTGACAAGTTTTGTTTAAAATAAAGATTATGTTTCCCTGAATATTATCCGAAAATATTACGTTTAAGAGTCTGTCAATCACCATAAAATAAAATTGCGGCGTTAGGAATGGCCATTTTGTTCTCCATACATTGAAATGGAAGTGAAGAAGAAAGCGCCCTCTGTTGTATATGACGTAGGATACACCGTTCCTTTCATATACACCACTTACCAGCGACAGATCACTGTGCATACATACTTGTTCACAAATTCCAGGTCACGTTTTATACCTCAAATGATTTTAAAAAGCCGGGTTTTGAAGTTTAAAATGTCAATTGAGAATGAAAATTAAATTGTAATGAAATAAAAAAATTTAAATTGTGTTTTTGTTATTAGTAATTATTGGTTGCATCCGCTTTGCATGAATTAAAAAGTTTAGATCTACCCAGAGATGTATATGGCACGTGTCATATATTTGTGTGTTTTAATTTCAGTGTAGATTTCAAAATATAGGAATAACCTTATCAAAGCAGCCGCTATGACAGTCCACATTCAGAAATGTGTCATACGTACGCTTGTGTATAAAGTCGGTTTGCATGTGTTTTTATAGCGTTGTTTGATCTAAAGAATACGCCGATTACCGCTTAGGTGAAACAATGCCTGTGTGTGCTAGCTCTCTCTCTCTCTCTCTCTCTCTCTCTCTCTCTCTCTCTCTCTCTCTCTCTCTCTCTCTCTCTCTCTCTCATTTGTGACTTCTGAATCAGATGTTTAATTTTATTTCGAATAAATACCCTATGTAAGTCTAATTTACAATATTACCAGTATTACCAGGGATGTCCAAGGATTTATATCCACGTGTGTTTTTCACGGGTTTTCATACGGCTAAAACTAAAACTAACATGTCCCAAATGTCGATGATAAATTAGACCGTATGAAGTCATCACAATTCGAAATTATATAATACGCTGTAGGTAATTCAGAAATTTGAATTCATTCATATCTATATCACGGAAATATAATTTGATATTGGCATTTGTCAGCTGGACATTTATTTTGTTATTCAGGAATTTGATTTCATTTATATCTATATCACGGAAATATAATTTGATTTTGCCATTTGTCAGCTGGACATTTATTTTGTTATTCAGGAATTTGATTTCATTTATATCTATATCACGGAAATATAATTTGATATTGCCATTTGTCAGCTGGACTTTTATTTTGTTAGTTCGGGCATGTTCGCTGGTTTGAGCGCATGTCTCTGGGAAACCGTACTCGAGCTAACTGAACCGACATGGTGATTGACAGACTGTTAAACTGAGTTATCTGTTACAGGTACAGGGCGGTGGTCCTCTGTCGTAGGTCAAACATTTTACATGCCCATTATATGTAATATATTCCAAAGAGACCATCTGGTGGTTAGAATAAGAAATGCATATGAAAAATTGCAACAATCTTGCCAAACATAATACGAAACATAGGCGTCGGAAGCAAATTGACGCCTATGCGTAATTTCAGTTATTTTTTGTCTGCCGTACTTTGAGCATTGCAAATTAACTTTCGGTAATATTTTACGAAGATTACCGAGTGACCAATAAACACGTGTTTTTATTTGCAATTAATATACATTCTATTCTTATTACACTTTGCGTTTATTTTCGTACATCATCATTTCATACCTAAATCGGGCAAAGTTGGTCTCTTCGTCGTTTCAAAACGTTCGTTTCAGAATTGTCTACGTACCGGGTATATCGGGTGATCTCGACCCATTTTTAACTCGTCCTATCGCATTCTTGGCTTTATCATTTGTGACACATTTGACCATGAACTACCCAACTCCACAGAACGTGGGGTACGCATACTTTTCACAGTTATATTGTTTTGATTTTGTCATTTTTTAATATTAAAAATCGGAAATTTTTCTAACAGTGACCAGATATATTTATTCAGGTATTTAAAATAGCGTTGAAAAGCACATATCTTACATAATACATGCACTTTCCAATAAAAATCACGTCCTTTATTTTAAAAGTGAATATAAAACACATAAAATTCGACCGACTTTAACATAGTCCAAGCGCGTAAAGGACCGAGATCCCCTGACCGAATTACGAAGTACATTTAATATGGCGAAAGAGTTTATCTGATAGGACATTACATACGGAAATACAGCTGGATTTTTTAAGGTACGGGAAAACTTAAATTCTAATAGAACAAATAACTTCGAAAAGAAGATCTATTACAACGTTTCACGTGTTTGATAATTATTATCCAGTGAGGGATAAAATATTTTTCTCATACAGCTTGTTATTACCGAAAAGTGAGTAGAATCATCCGTATGATGATCAAAAGGTAACTCCGCCCCGCCAACTTATGTGAATCGGATAATATTTACCTTTGTATCGTCTGCTTTGGGCCATTTCAACGACACAAAGCTATATATAGTCAATAAGTTAACTCCCTTTGTAACGTCAAATCGAGGCCTTCCCAACATTGAACAGCTCGATACAAAGCTAGATAATAAAATCTTTAAGTTATCTCCCTTTTGTATCGTCTGCTGTGGCCCCTTCCAACATTGTGAAAACTAAAAAGTTATGAAACACTCTGAAATGAAGTTATGAAATCGAACTGAAAATCGTGTCGCGAAACTCCTGTATAGTGAAATCTAGGCCTTATCAATAACATTATTCGTTATCAAAATTATAAAATCAACAAAACAAAAAAAATAAATAACATTAATACGCGGTCATTTAAAAAAATAAATATAGTTTTTAAGTCTTCAAGTCTTTCCATGATTTTTTTTGTAATAATGATATCACAAAGGAATGTTTCATAACATAGAACTAGACCATGACAATCTTTCTAATTATAAATAAATGGCAAATATTTGTTCACTTATCTGGAGGCGTCACTAACCGCTTTCGGTAATGGCTGCAAATATTGGGATCTGCTATGACACCTGCAGTGACACGTGACCTCTGTTTAAATCTCATACACTTACATAGAGTTGTCGGTCCTTGCACTCCGAATCACCTCTGTCAACGTCTAGAAAGAAGTCCCAAAACATGTGGCCATGTAACCCACAAAATGAATATAAAAACCAAATAACACAGAGTAAGGATACTTATATATATATATATGTACCCTTATTACAGAGGGCAGGCTGTACCCTTATTATGTAGGGCAGACTATACTCTTATAACAGAGGACAGGCTTTACCCTTATTACAGAGGGCAGACTATACCCTTATTACAGAGGGCAGGCTATATAAATGACTTGTGTATCAATATATCGACAGCACTAAACTATGTGCAAAAAGATCAATAACTTGATATAAAGACATATATTTTGCCAGAAATTGGTAAAAGTCGAGATGTAGACAGAGACTGACTCGGAGTGCAAAGACCGACAACTCTGTGTAAGAGATTGGAAAGAACGATGACATTCATATCATATGTCAAGCGCTTGTAGAAGAAATGTTTGCTTTCTTTTAACGTCATAGGTGTGACCCGGTACTGGAAATTGAACCCAATGCCTTCCGGTTTGGATTCAAACGCTCCATCACTAGATATCCACTGGTGGTCAAACTCCAAAGGGATCGTAATGTCGCTCAGTACGTTTTGTCATTTCTGGCAGCACCTGTAAGAAAATTAATCGCAATAAATCCTAAACATTCCACTAAAATATTTTGACACAAATTAACTAATAAAGTTCTAATGTAAATAGAAACATGAATTCTGAATGCCGATTATAAATGTAACTGAACAAAGCATATATGTGTGGCAGGATTAGTTATATGGTGTTCCTACTAGCTTGAACTAGTGGGGTTTCCCCTTTAGCTCGATCGGTAGAGCAAAAGCAGGGGTCCTAGGTTCGAATCCCAGCAGAGGCAGTAATTGTCTCTGTTACATAATTATTTAAATAAAATCATCAGAACTTATATCTGTTCTTTTATGACTAAGAGGAAGGAACCTGGTTACATATGCAGTGACAAATGCGCAAAGAAAAATAAAATAACAAAACACATACAATAAATACGAAGATTTTATTAATCGTTCAACATAAAAAAGATCTGGAACATTTTCCATTGACTACAACCTGAAATTGTAACTTTTTAAATATATTGTATGGAAAATTACTACACAGTACAATTACCACGAGAGACCAGGAGAATCTGATACATTAAACAGCATTTACACAAGGTAAGGTGCTCTCTCTCTCTCTCTCTCTCTCTCTCTCTCTCTCTCTCTCTCTCTCTCTCTCTCTCTCTCTCTCTCTCTCTCTCTCAGCAATATGATACAGAGACATATATTGTACAGTGACGAT
Source organism: Atrina japonica (assembly GCA_030159075.1). Lineage (NCBI taxonomy): Eukaryota > Metazoa > Mollusca > Bivalvia > Pterioida > Pinnidae > Atrina > Atrina japonica. The sequence goes on along the minus strand of BROG01000393.1, from coordinate 195,455 downwards.
CTTACATTTATGTATTTATTAACGACTTTTTAACATATCTCGTACTGTACATTAACAGGTCTTGGACGAAATTCAGAAAATTGATTAAAAGAATAAGTTTGAAAATAATGGTATAAACACTATGTGATAAAAAGCACAAAGAACGACAAAAAATATACGAATTGTATAATAGCGCCTTGTAAGAGTTATCTTCCCTTTCTCACAATACTTGACAAATTCCATAACCTGAATAAATTACAGACAAAATTCAACAAGTAAAGTTTATTTTAGAAAAGAGAGATTAAGACTTGCAAAGAACAAAATATTACGTATTTCAAGATATCCGGATAAAATTAATCAAAATAGTCATCCTATTAGAGTTATCCCCCGTTATAAAAATGTTTACACATCTGTAGAATTTTGTAATTACATGTATTTTAATCACTTTGTTTTCTGGTTTTTGTGTACAAGAATGCCCTACCCGATTCTGCATACAAACATTGATCTCCGTAACACTATTTTGCCAGATATTCATGTGCTCGTCCCATATGTCGCCCTACTTACCATGTGCATGTATAATATAACAGGATGTACATGTATATGTTTATATTGAGCACGTAAACGTGTATATTACACCGCAGTAAGGTACACCAATACACACGTATAATGTGTAAAGTGAGTGTAACATTTCATCACGTATCGACTAAAACATTCCGTGTGGTAAGACTCGGGTATATTTTTCTGGACGGAGGAAAATCATATATCACGTGTTAAAATTTTCAACATAGGGAGAAAAAGTGCCCAAGCATATTATTCCCCACCACCACACAAAGTCAGTACACTGTTTCCCCTGGGCGAAAAAAAAACGGATTTCAAAAAAGATTTTAATAATTGATTGACATAATGCAATATAGATATGAAAATATCATGATATTCTTAAACGTTTGAAAAGGTAAAATATTTATTTTTGTAGAGGTTCAAATTTTAAACCGATATGAGCTGTAGTAGGTGAAAAATTTTACATGCCCATTTTATGTAATACTTTATTTCATATATATTCGAAAGAGACCATCTGGTGGTTAGAATAACAAATAAATGTGTAACATTGCAACAATCTTGCAAACGTAACCCGTAATATCAGTTATTGTTTGTCCGCCATTACTTTGAGCATTGCAAATTAACTTTCGGTATTTTTTTACGAAGATAACCGAGTGTCCAGTACACACGTGCTATTTACAGTTAATATACATTCTATTCTTATTACCCTTTGTACGATGGCATAAAGCTGCCATCGACATGTTGAGATAATCTGATTAGTTATGTCGACATAGTGTCATAAAAAATCATTTTTTTGTCGACATGTTGATATAAATTGGTCACATGTCGATATAATCCATATCAATAGGTTGACATGTTGAGAAAAATATGATTTTATGTCGACATAATTTATGTGAAAATGTCGTCAAAATTAAGTCGTTTTGTCAACATAACGCAATTAATTATCACATCATGTCGACATAACTAATCAGGTTATCTCGACATGTCGATGACAGCTTTATGCCATCGTACCTTTGCGTTTATTTTCGTTTATCGTCATTTCATACCTAAATCAGGTAAAGTTTTTTCGTCGTTTCAAACCGGGTGTATTGGGTGATCTCGACCCATTTTAACTCGTCCCATCGCATTCTTGGCTTTATCATTCTTGACGCATATGATCATGAACTGCCCAACTCCACGGGACATGGCGGCACGATTGTCAAACATGAGGTACGCATACTGTTCACAACTATATTGTTTTGATTTTGTCAATGTCAACATCCAGGGTAACATTAAAGATCGGAAAAAATTTTCTTTTATTGACTTGGTATATTTATTCATATATTCATACGATTTTCTTCAGGTATTTAGAATAGCGTTGAAAAGCATATATTTTACATAATACATACACTTTCCAATAAAAATCACGTCCTGTATTTGAAAAGTAAATATAAAACACAAAAATTGGCCGACATTAACACAGACCGAGGGCGTAAAGGACCGAGATCCCTCTGACTGGATTACGAAGTATATTTGATATGGGAGTTTATCTGAAAGGTCATTGCATACGGAAATACATCTGGGTTTTTTAAGGTACGGGAAAACCTAAATTCTAATGATACAAAAGAAGATCTTTTACAACATTTCACGTGTTTGATAATGCATTTGAAAAAACACATTTTATCAGTCTCGACTATATGTCAGGGGACAAAAATAATCATTGTGACAGCTTATATCGCTTTAATATATGGGTGGATGTTATTTATTATAGTTTCCCCACTTTTCTTTAAAATCTGGAATATAAACTTAGGAGGCAAAGTTTTATTTCATATTCAAGCACCACCATATACAATTATATAAAATGAAAAAGGTAAATAAATAATCTTTAATTTGCTAACCACAAATGTAAATGCCTTATCTCTATCTTGCCGATGCATATTCATAAATAAATTGAGACCGAGTTTTGCTTTCACGCGTCGTTTAAACTGAATTTTTAATCAAATTAAATTTCAATTCAAAAGATAGCAAACGGCACACACCTACTGTAGAAATGATGGTGATAGACAACGCACAAACATTAACACATACACATGTATATTACATATAGAAAACGAAGTATTCGATACGATTACAGACGCCCTGAACCAAGAGTTATTGACTGTCTATTGTCCCACCGTGTCTCAGGTAAAATACCTACCATAAAGTATTAATTCTATTAAATAATTATATACAAAGCCAGACGTCATTACATAAAAACATCCGAATCGATATAGTTTGTGAAATTGATTACATAAAAACATCGGAATGGATATATTTTGTGAAATTGATAACGCTTGTAAAACCCCCAGTACTTTCAGTATAATACAGTGGTCAAGTATAGGTGTATGATGAATAACATTTCACACTATTTAACTTTCTTTGCTTTAAAGATTTTACCCGGACCAAAAATTATCAGGCCGGACCAATTCTTATACGGGGGGGGGGGGGGGGGGGGGGGGTAGAATATTATAGATACCCGGACCGAAAATGTTACGACCGTAACATTTTCGGTTCGGCCGGACACATTTTGAGGCCAGATCGATTATTATAAAACACCGACTTGGGATTTTCTTGTGACTTGAATTGACAGTACTTTTGACAAGCCTGGCTTCGGATTTTAGTGTGGCTTGGCAGTCCTTTTTACTAGCATGTCTTCTGATTTCTGTGGAACTTGGTAGGCCTTTTTACTAGCCTGTCTTCTGATTTCTATGAAATTGGTAGGCCTTTTTACTAGCATGTCTTCTGATTTCTGTGGAACTTGGTAGGCCTTTTTACTAGCCTGGCTAATGATTTCTGTGGAACTTGGTAGGCCTTTTTACTAGCCTGGTTAATGATTTATGTGTGACTTGGCAGGGCTTTTCTGATTTCTGTGTGACTTGGTCGGCCTTTTTTTTTACTAGCCTTTCTTCTTATTTCTGTGGGACTTGGGAGGCCTTTATACAAGCCTGGCTAATGATTTCTGTGTGACTTTGCAGGCCTTTTTACTAGCCTTTCTTCTGATTTCTGTGGGTCTTGGCGGCCTTTTTTAATAGCCTGGCGTCCGATTCCTGTGCGACTGAAGAGCCATAAGACGTTAAATTTACATGTTAAGTTTTGACTCCTGTTTTAGTACTACATATATAATATATATATTATATCAAAGTTTGTTGGTTCAGCGTCGATACCTTAAAGCGATATAAGCTGTCACAATGATTAGTTTTGTCCCCTGACATATAGTCGATAATATGTTAATATAATACATTATCAAACACGTGAAATGTTGTAGAAGATCTTCTTTTCGAAGGTATTTGTTCTATTTGTAATTAAGTTTTCCCGTGACTTAAAAATCCAGTTTTATTTCCGTATGCAATTACCTTTCAGATAAACTCTTTCGCCATATCAAATGTACTTCGTAATTCGTTCAGGGGATCTCGGTCCTTTAAGCGCTCGGACTATGTTAATGTCGGCCAATTTTTGTGTTTTATATTTACTTTTCAAATACAGGACGTGATTCTTATTGGAAAGTGTATGCATTATGTAAAATATATGCTTTTCAACGCTACGAAAAGACCAACTTTGCCTGATTTAGGTATGAAATGATGATGTTAATAATAACAACGCATAAATGCAAAGGGTAATAAGAATAGAATGTATATTACCTGCAAATAGCACGTGCTTAATGGACACTCGGTAATCTTCATAAAAAAAACCGAAAGTTAATATGCAATGCCCAAAGTAATGGCGGACAAAGAATAACTGATATTACGGGTTATGTTTGGTATAATTATTGCAATTTTACACATGCATTTGTTATCCTAACCACCAGATTGTCTCTTTGGTATATATATGAGATAAAATATTACATAAAATGGGCATGTACAATTTTTCATCTACGACAGCTTATATCTTTTTAAAACGCGTGATAGCAACTATGACAAAACAAAACAATGGGTTTTAGTTTTAAATCAGTCTGTCAACAGATGATATGGAAGCCGTAGGCTTGCATGGTCCCGGAAAGGTAATCCCATCATACTCTGAAAGCTTTATTAATATATCGTCACATCATAAAGTGGCATATGTTTTCAGTAGAAATGAAATGACATTCATGTATTGTACACTTAACTGGGGGTATGAATGGGTTAGAAAATAAATTCTAGCGATTTAGGCCTACTCACGTTATATCGTCACCCCTAAAAGAAATGATGCACTGAACAAAATCAAACCAGCGATAATATAGAACTTGCTCTCTCTATTGAATAAACACAACTAACATATATGTAGATCTAACACGTTTAAAATAAATGGGTATGATAAAGTTGCAATTCTTTTTAACATCCATGATAATGATACTCTGCCACCCGGACCGAAAGTTATAGACGGAGGCCGGACCGAAAATGTTAATATATCGGTCCGACCGGGCACATTTTTAGGCCGGATCGATTATTATACGACACCGGGCTAGTTAAAAGGCCTGGCAACTCGCACGGAAATCCGAAGCCGAGCTCGTAAAAATGCCTGCCAGGTCACGAAAATCTAGTGTTAAACGTAACCAGTGTGAAGGTATCCCGCAATTCTCATAAGTGTCATCATGAATAAACAAGTTATGATATAGAACGGAGATATTTAAATATGTTTATATAAATTATTACCAGCTATATACCCAGGAAGTGACAGCAGTTGAATAGTTACAGGTAAGTTAAAGTTATTTTGTATTGAAAACTGTCGTATGAAAACCATCAGTGTGGTCATCGCATGTATTAAACTGAAGCAAGTGAACGGGGTGTGGGTGTGTCTTAAGCAGAGTAACAGGGTGTGGGTATGTCTTATAGAAATAAGACAAACACCAAGGGAACGGGTATGGGTATGTCTTACAGAAATAGGCAGAGACGTCAAGGAAACGGGATATGGGTATGTCCTAAGCAGGGTAACGGGGTACTGGTATGTCTGACAGGAATAAGACTTGATATGAGTATGTTTTATAGAAATAAGAGTCGACATCATCTCGGCTGAGTGCTTTGCCGTACAGTCGAAACATTGCAGAATGATGTGTTTGTAGATGTTTTCCGTTGGTTGTAATGACAGCACACGAGCATATGTCTGCATAACAAAAACGGTGCACTCTAGAAGCAACATACTGTATCAATATTTATACATATGTCATGTTGTAAATTTTGAATTTTCTGGGTGTGTGAACATTACACATAGCAAATTTTTAAAAAACTTTTGTCTGTGCTTGGGATTTGTATATATCCGCATATTACGTGTAGTTCCGTTACTTATTCTTTGGTTTTTACGTTTACCTAGATGTTCATTACTGGCTACGATAAGTATGCAATGGGTTGCATTGAACAACACAGTCGTTCCTCAGCGACTGGTTTCACTAAATGTCGTAACTCTAGGTGTCGACGTAAATCTAGACTTACGTATAAAATGAGTTTCACTACGTATGCCCCCAACCTACTAATTTCATTTGTGACATAGTGTAGGTTAACGCGTAAGCATATTTTTACGACCTTTTGTGAAACTGAAACTACGTAAATAAAATCGTAACTCGAGTTACGTGTAAAGTTACGTCTACGTTTGCGGACAGAGTTAAGACCCTTGGTGAAACTGGCCTCTGGCTATTAAGACCAGCCAACATTTGACTCAAATTGTTTAGATTTGCGAGGTGGTCTCTTAAATGAGGTTTTGTACTTATTAGATATTTATCAATAGACCATAAACTTGTTGTTTGAAATGTGAGGTGGTCTCTTAAGTGAGGTGATCTCCTAAACGATGAGGTCTCCTAAGTGAGATGTTCTCCTACGTGATGTGGTCTCCTTAAAGAGGTGGTGGTTTCCTAAGCGATGTGGTTTCCTAAGCGATGTGGTCTCCTAAGCGAGGTGGTCTCCTAAATGAGGTGGTAACCTAAGTGAGATGGTCTCATTAAAGAGGTGGTTGTTTCCTAAGCAGTGTGGTTTCCTAAGTGAGATGGTCCCCTAAGTGAGGTGGTCTCATTAAAGAGGTGGTGGTTTCCTAAGCGATGTGATTTCCTAAGTTAAGTGGTCTCCTAAGTGAGGTGATCTCCTAAGCGAAGTGGTCTCCTAAGTGAGATGGTCTACTTAAAGAGGTGGTGGATTCCGAAGCGATGATGTTTCCTAAGTGAGGTGGTCTCCTTAAAGAGGTGGTGGTTTCCTAAGCGATGTGATTTCTTAAGTTAGGTGGTCTCCTAAGCGAGGTGTTCTCCTAAGTGAGGTGGTCTCCTTAAAGAGGTGCTGGTTTCCTAAGCGATGTGGTTACCTAAGTGAGGTGGTTTGCTATGTGAGGTGGTTTCCTAAGCGATGTGGTCTCTTAAGTGAGGTGGTCTCCTAAGTGATGTGATCTCCTAAAAGATGTGGTATCCTTATAAAGGTGGTGGTTTCCTAAGCGATGTGGTTTCCTAAGTGAGGTGGTCTCCTAAGCGATGTGGTTTCCTAAGTAATGTGGTCTCCTAAGCGATGTGGTCTCCGATGTGAGTTGGTCTCCTAAGTGATGTGGTCTTTAGGTGAGGTATTACTGTATTAGTCTTTTGTACAATAACATTACAATTGTTTTTACGAGCCGGCCTAGCTCAGTCGGTAGCGCTCTCGACTCTTGATCGTGAGGTCGTGAGTTCGAGTCCAGCCGGCGGTAGGTCGATTCCTGTCCTGCGGATAAGACAGTAAAAACCGAGGTCCCGTGTCACAGTAGGTGTCGGCACGTTAAAGAATGGCCGTAAGTGCCGAGCATAGGCCAAAATTTGAAGCCATTCACCGGCATTTGTTGACGTCTCCAGTTGAGTAAAAGATTCTTTAGTGGGACATGACACAACAACAACAAACAAACAACCAATTCTTTTTACTCTAGTTAAGCCACTGCTAATTCTGTATAGGACATCATTTATACTGTTCATTCTGCCTTGTAAACAAAGGAGTGCCTCCGTGAATTCTAAAATCTTACACACCATAACAAAATATGTTTATGGCGTTTATCGCTTATAAATGATTTTGGTAAAGTTTTGTCATTGTAATCCAAAGATTTTTATTTGTATGTATATCTATGTTTATTTGCACTTTTGAAGTGCCCCTCACGATACATGTATTATCAGAACGGTTCTATTCCTACAAATGAGGATCTAAGGGTGTGGTTCAAAACCCACTAAAGTTCTGGTTATAAGACTTTTCAAATGTCGGAATCTGAGTGTCTAGACAATACCATAGACTGAACTGAAAGAGTCTAGATTTGACAACACCATACACTGATAGACTGGATTTGACAACACCATACACTGATAGACTGGATTTGACAACACCATACACTGATAGACTGGATTTGACAACACCATACACTGATAGACTGGATTTGACAACACCATACACTGATAGACTGGATTTGACAACACCATACACTGATAGACTGGATTTGACAACACCATACACTGATAGACTGGATTTGACAACACCATACACTGAAAGAGTCTAGATTTGACAACACCATACACTGATAGACTGGATTTGACAACACCATACACTGAAAAGGTCTAGATTTGACAACGCCATACACTGATAGACTGGATTTGACAACACCATACACTGAAAGGGTTTAGATTTGACAACACCATACACTGATAGACTGGATTTGACAACACCATACACTGATAGACTGGATTTGACAACACCATACACTGAAAGAGTCTAGATTTGACAACACCATACACTGATAGACTGGATTTGACAACACCATACGCTGATAGACTGGATTTGACAACACCATACACTGAAAGAGTCTAGATTTGACAACACCATACACTGATAGACTGGATTTGACAACACCATACACTGATAGACTGGTTTGACAACACCATACACTGATAGACTGGATTTGACAACACCATACACTGATAGACTGGTTTGACAACACCATACACTGATAGACTGGATTTGACAACACCATACACTGAAAGGGTCTAGATTTGACAACACCATACGCTGATAGACTTGATTTGACAACACCATACACTGATAGACTGGTTTGACAACACCATACACTGATAGACTGGTTTGACAACACCATACACTGATAGACTTGATTTGACAACACCATACACTGATAGACTAGATTTGACAACACCATACACTGATAGACTGGTTTGACAACACCATACACTGATAGACTGGATTTGACAACACCATACACTGATAGACTTGATTTGACAACACCATACACTGATAGACTGGTTTGACAACACCATACACTGATAGACTGGTTTGACAACACCATACACTGATAGACTGGATTTGACAACACCATACACTGAAAGAGTCTAGATTTGACAACACCATTCACCTAAAGAGTCTAGATTTGACAACACCATACACTGATAGACTGGTTTGACAACACCATACACTGATAGACTGGATTTGACAACACCATACACTGATAGACTAGATTTGACAACACCATACACTGATAGACTGGTTTGACAACACCATACACTGATAGACTGGTTAGACAACACCATACACTGATAGACTTGATTTGACAACACCATACACTGATAGACTGGTTTGACAACACCATACACTGATAGACTGGTTTGACAACACCATACACTGATAGACTGGATTTGACAACACCATACACTGAAAGAGTCTAGCTTTGACAACACCATTCACTGAAAGAGTCTAGATTTGACAACACCATACACTGATAGACTGGTTTGACAACACCATACACTGATAGACTGGTTTGACAACACCATACACTGATAGACTTGATTTGACAACACCATACACTGATAGACTAGTTTGACAACACCATACACTGATAGACTGGATTTGACAACACCATACACTGATAGACTGGATTTGACAACACCATACACTGAAAGAGTCTAGATTTGACAACACCATACACTGATAGACTGGATTTGACAACACCATACACTGATAGACTGGATTTGGCAACACCATACACTGATAGACTGGATTTGACAACACCATACACTGATAGACTGGATTTGACAACACCATACACTGAAAGGGTCTAGATTTGACAACACCATACGCTGATAGACTGGATTTGACAACACCATACACTGATAGACTGGATTTGACAACACCATACACTGAAAGGGTCTAGACTTGACAACGCCATACACTGATAGACTGGATTTGACAACACCATACACTGATAGACTGGATTTGACAACACCATACACTGATAGACTGGATTTGACAACACAAACACTGATAGACTTGATTTGACAACACCATACACTGATAGACTGGATTTGACAACACAAACACTGATAGACTGGTTTGACAACACCATACACTGATAGACTGGATTTGACAACACCATACACTGATAGACTGGATTTGACAACACCATACACTGATAGACTGGTTTGACAACACCATACACTGAAAGAGTCTAGATTTGACAACACCATGCACTGAAAGGGTCTAGATTTTATACAAACACAAAGGTTTGTTTTTATATGTAAAATATTTCCATTTTCTGTGCCTTTCGTGGCGTTTTGAGACAGAACTATGGTGTCAGTGTAATTAAATAAAGTCATAATGTAATATAAGTTGCATCCATAACCCTAAACAAGTGGGTAAATATATAAACGTATTTGCTGAAAGGAAACGCTTCAATCACTAACTTCATTCGTGTATTTGGCGCATCTAACACTAAGAATTTTATCAAAGGTACCACTGTCACGTCTTACATCCGTCTGTGATACGGTACATGCTCGCCTTACCAAAGTCGATCAAACCGTCCCGACATATCTGATAAACTTATATTGTTTCATTGGACTTGACTGTGGACTCACGGCGGGTGTGACCGGTCGACAGGGGATGCTTACTCCTCCATGGCACCTGATCCCACCTCTTGGTTTCCAGAGGTCCGTGTTTGTCAATTTTTACCGGATTTGTATCTATGTCCTGGACATTCTATTGATTTATGCTTTGGTATCTGAGGTTTTTATATATTGCATGATAATTGCTGAATTATTGGTCTACTAATTATCAGTTTATAAAACTGATAATAATTATAAGTTTAATCGTGATAGGGTTTACTTCCTTTAACTGTAGTAATGGAGTTACGACGATAATTTAAATAATCTATGTAACTTGTAATAATTTGGTACAGACAGTTGGTGGATCCCGGAATTTTCCGTAATCACACCAATGTGCTCTGTACAGAGGCCTAAACCCTAACCATCTAAAACATGAAAATGTACAAAATGCATAACACTAGTATAATATATTAAAAGTGAAAATTACTTTATAACATGGTTATTATTCGCCGCCAGGAGGCGGCGAATATATTTCAAATTAAGTTAGGAAGTAGTATATGGAAGGAACTGTTAGTTTCTTTGAACGCGGAAGTAATGACGTAGTAATTTTATTTGAGGCAAAAACGCTATTAAATTTCAGATATGAAAGTGATGTTGGTTTGTTTCATAAATAATCAGCATCTAAATTTTTTTAATGCAATTAAGGTATAATACCGCGATTCGTATTTTTGAAATAACGATAAGTGGGAGACATTAGTCGAAATGATGGAGAGCAACCATTACGTGATTGCTTTTGATTTTGATAAGAGCATGATATCCTATTATATAAGTTTAGTGGACGACGGAAATGTGGAACAAAATGTTTTTTATCATTTAAAATGATTTCGTTTTGTGCAAAACGGAATAAATATAACACCGAAAACGAAATGTGTCGTATGAAATATTGATGATTGGGAGAACAACAAAGTGAAAACGGGTCGGACGATTTACTGAAACAGACCTTAATTACCGAAGCACACCATTTTTACTTTTATTTCGACATAAAAACTGTAGTACATGTAGTACATGTTAAAGTCTACATATAATAAAATGTTACTTTTAACACGAGTTTTGTGTAATAATGGATAAAGTCAGAATTATCATGTTAAACAAGATCGAACCACTCTAGCCGGCTATAGGCCAACAATGAACGAAACAGACTGGAATATGGACTTGTTTTAAAAAAAAAAATTCTGAATTATTCCATAAATGTTTTTCTAAATTACGTTTTATATTCTTGATGATACTAATATTTAATACTAAAAAAAAAAATTCACCATTTTGACAACCAATACAGTGAAAATTATAGACATTTCTTAAAAAAAAAATACCAAGATTTCACCATTGTTGACAACCATTATGCAGAACAGTGAAAATTACTGCAACTGTCATTTTGTAAACTTTTAAATTATATAGACATTTTGCTACATCGCTTGATGTCAATTGCTATATAAACACTTCATTTAAAATGAAAATGATTACACTGGATGAATTTGGACCAGGATTCCCATGATGACCACTCCATGGTTTCTCACTACTAGTCTGTGAACTTGGTGTTAGTTGACGAGAAATCGCCGTCAATAAATTAGTTCTGTTGACTCTATTTTCACAAAAATGTTATCTGGTGGGACTTTTTGTCGTATTAATTAGATATTAAGTAACTGAAAGCTTGCATTCATTTATTCCCAAACTTCCTTTGAAATACCTTTGGCGGCGAATTGATGCTTTGCATCAAATTTTTCTTGTCTGGTTATCAATAAGATATTCCCTTTATAACATGGTTATCTGGTTATCAATAAGATATTCCCTTTATAACATGGTTATCTGCTTATCAATAAGATATTCCCTTTTTAACATGGCTATCTGCTTATTAATTATATATTCTCCTTTTAACATGCCTATCTGCTTATTAACAAGAGATCCCCCTTATAACATGGCTATCTGCTTATTAACTAGATATTGCCTTATAACATGGCTATCTGCTTATTAACAAGAGATCCCCCTTGTAACATGGCTATCTGCTTATTAACTAGATATTGCCTTATAACATGGCTATCTGCTTATCAAATAGAGATCCCCCTTGTAACATGGCTATCTGCTTATTAGATAGAGATCCCCCTTGTAACATGGCTATCTGCTTATTAACTAGATATCCCCTTATAACATGGCTATCTGCTTATCAAATAGAGATCCCCCTTGTAACATGGCTATCTGCTTATTAACTAGATATTGCCTTATAACATGGGTATCTGCTTATTAACTAGATATTGCCTTATAACATGGCTATCTGCTTATCAAATAGAGATCCCCCTTGTAACATGGCTATCTGCTTATTAACTAGATATTGCCTTGTTTCATGGCTATCTATTGACATGCATTAACTAAACATGCCCTCTTTGACGTGGCTATGTAAATTTATTGACCGGATGTTTCCCTTGTAACATCGATATGTTTTGTTTGTCATCATTTTTTGTCCATATAATGTTTTCTGTCTTCGTCAACAATTGTGTACTAATTCTGTTTCTTCAGCGCTTTGAGTTCACCTCGAGTGTTACTTCAAACCGTCATCAACTCACTCTTAAAAATGTTCACACTGTTCGAAGTCAAAAGGAAACGAAACCAAAACGTCAATCTCGATAAAGCGCTGTGTGTTCATGTTACTTATTCCCACGCTAACAAACGTAAAGCAGTCCTTTAAAATCGTCTTACTTTATTATCATTCAAGTAATAAAACTTCTTTGAGTTATTATGTGTGTACATAGACCGAGAAGAACCTCCGACATCACCTTCTTAGGTGAGTGCGCTGCATTAATACGTATACTTGCGTTTCAAAAGAAAAACGAAATATGATAATTTCCCGCAGTACTTGGGGTTGTGTCAATCTTGGGTTTGGTTGAATGGAAGTTTGGAATGCGATCAATGATCAATGACTTGTTTAATTCTGTTTATGTCGCGTTTATATCTTTAACGCCTCTTTAGACTTGTATCCTGAAAGGAAACTGAACTTCTCTATTGACGTAGACAAATTCATGTAGTATTTATATTTAAACAGCACTTTTTATATGTTTATACAAGTATTTGAAACTTTTCATAATACTCCAATAGGCGGGCGTCCCGGCGTCCCGTAGTTTGCAATTCAGCCAGTTCCTTTATTCCATACTCTTACACACACACACACACACACACACACACACACACACACACACACACACACACACACACACACACACTCTCTCTCTCTCTCTCTCTCTCTGTACAAATGTATATACATGTAGGTCTATATAATGTTTTCTTGCCCGTGGAATACTGGGAAGGAGCCAGTTACCATCAGTCAAAACACTGTAAGTTAAGATGTGTTACAAGTGTAAGAGAATCTTAGTATATCACCTGTGTTTATAGCTTTGATATACTGTATAATATTTGCATGACCGTCCGGGAATATAGTTTCCGAAAAGTGAATAAGAAAGATCATATCAGTCTCGCTCCACTGTTCCATAACTCAAATTACCGACCTCGCACTGCACACGAGCCATTACACTGTTTATTTTTCTTTCTCGTGAACAGATAGGGAAATATTGACAGAAGTAATATTTACATGCAGATTATTTTTCTAACGATGTTTTGAAATCGGAATCTTGATCTAAATTATTTTCTGTACGAAGCTTGTATCTAAGCAACCGTGCGTAATTTCTATCTTCCGGAACTAAATAATGAAATCGGACTGGTCCGGAACGCATCTGTATCAATAAACACTTACCCGTATGCTTAGATTTGTTTTATCGACAAGTCAAAGAATATCGGCATTGTTTACGTTTGATGTAAACACGTGATATCCGGTTTTCGGAAGTAACAGAGATTCTGTACGGGTTACGTAATCTTTATGTATACATTATTTAGTTTTATACATATCATAAAATGTCTTGTATACCGCATTTTCAAGTATAAAGTGATACAACTGAAAGTTTATAAATGCAGTCAATATTTTGGAGAATGGGGTGTTTCAACAAAGTCATGTTTTCTAAAATTACTGCACTACGAAAATCCGGAACCTCTTATAACCACAGTAACCTGTCGCAAGAGGTCGAAAACTAATTATCGGTACCAGCGATATATAAAGCTAATAATATTAGCTTTATATATCGCTGTCGGTACATACATACCTACATACATACATACAAAATTAGCCGCGATTACCAATCAGTTTTAACATTTTGTGATAAAAAGTATTCAACATAGTATGCGCATGTGTATTAACCAATAGAAACAAGGAAACGGGTAAAATAATATACATGAAACTAATTTAACGATACCGTAAGATGTCACGTGATTGACATCAAATATCGTTTGAAAGATACTTCCTGTTTTTGTTTGTTGGAAGCAAGGGCATGGTAAAACCTGCAATTCATCTCAAGTGCAATGGCGTTTACAAAATCGAAAAGTCTAATTTTTTATAAAATTCACATAAATGTGTCTGGTTGGGATGGCTAAGAAATTTAAGTGAGTAGCCACGTCTCCGAGTTGGCGACCTCCATAAAATCTAATATTATTTCCTTTCCAATCCGAGAATCCAGTCAAAATGGTTATGATATAAATATTTCATATACAAAACGGTATAAATCTTCAGGATGTCCGAGATACATATACAAATTTGGTAAAAATTAGACAAACACGGACCTATAATGCAGACAATGACAAAATTTACACTACATAAATGATCGTATAAATTATGAATTATGGGAAGGGTGTGCGCAATGTTATAGTGGAAAGAACTGAACTGTGACCACGTGTGTATAATTACACAAGTCAGTCTGCAACTCAACTGGCCAGTTTATATTATTTTCAACGTAGCTAAAGAAATATTTTAGTTCTTAATGGTGTTATGATTCTATCCAGAGATTTGTGGTTACTATACGTGTCTGTATTATGTCTCGTGCCGGCTTTAGAGTCAGCTGACCCTTAGATAATGACCGTATGAATGCACGGGATGTCAGGATGTACATAAAGCACACGACCCTATATCATCTCGTGTTATAGACAAAATACAGATAAAACTGCTTCATCTTCGAGTTACTGCGTTTGTCCAAGATTAAACGGTTGTCTTGAACTCGATATTCAGTTGTTTCGCTTAGAAATAAAATCGAGAAGTTCCATTATTTTTGTGTCATTTTCAACCAGCCAGACTACTCTCTCTCTGTTTCAATCCGTCGAAGACGGAAATGATGATTATGATGATGATGATGAAATAAGAAAGCTGAAAATTAATTTGCTATATACATTTGTAACTTTCAAAATGAATATTTAAGAGACGAAGATAGTAATGTGAATGCTGAAATGTTATCCATAGGTCAAACTAAAACGAAAAACCGAGGGCGGACAGAATTAACAGGTGATAACAACTGACCTGTATTGGAGTTAATCAATCAAGTATCTTATACGTCTAAAAAAGCATCGGAAGACCTCAGTTATAATACATGAGGGTTAATGCCTTCCGATCAATTATTGTTCGGAATTATATATATTCTATACCATTTTACTATTCCCTAGAGGATTTCCATAGAATCGGAACTTCCCATGTATCCTGATTAATTAGATTTCTAGATTTCAAGCACGTAACATAAGGACACGGATTCAAAAGTGCTTTTACTATTTGTAGAAAACGGATTCCTTTCACTTGTATTTTTAAATTCGTTTCTCGTTTAGAATTGTATATGTCATTTTATCCGATAAACCAAAGACCAGAACTTGTAATTTTGAGATTCATTTTATTCTATAACCAACTATTGGGACAAGTGATAATTATATTTAACACGAATCAGCTGACGGCAGACGTATCCATGTACCGACTTGAAAATCAGAAGCACAGAATTTTGTCAGGGAAAAGACACTTTTAACGTGCTTGTCAAAAAAGGGACCCTTGAAAGTTGTATCGCACCGTTTATAAAAGGAAACGTTAAGACATCGTATTTAATATTGTTTCGTCCCATTAGATATCATAAATATATATTATCCAGTATTTAACACTAATGTTGTGTTACTATGCCACTATGATAAATTGGGTAAATTTATTATGAATGCACTCAAAATAAGAAATATTGTTATTTAAAATCAATTTTACTTCAGACAAATCTTATTTCATTTATTATGTGAATCATATTACATATATAGAATGGATAATAATTTATTAGAAATTACATTAATTAGACTGTCATATGGCGTTTTTCGGGTATGGGATGCAGTGTTTAGATATGTATCATGACTTTAGTCATGCTGTATGTTTGAATATTTTGTTTAATATTTGAAACATGTCACGTGACGGTACCATATATATTACACATTTACTCTCTGTTACATTGTAGTGTTTGTATTACATATGATGTGATAATGTCTATAAGCTGTATTTGTTTTTGACCAATAAACTATACTATACTAACACCTCTGGCCTTTTAACATTACGTAACAAATGGTTGCATTCACAGACATGCCTTGAATATATTCTCATAATTTCAAGATTTATTGAATCTTCCGTTCCTTCCAGAGTCAGCCCTCTTACGCCAACATCAGAGAAACAGTAATATAAACTTGTTTGTTAATCGTTGTAAGATGAAAAAATCCATCCACCGTATGTCCAGCGAAACTCGCAAAACTCGCGAAAGAATTAGAACTAAATGACATAGATAGAAAGTCAAATAACAATATGAATAAATGTAAAACCAGTTTATCATTTAAATACTCGCCTTATTACCATCAAATGAATATTAGAGTAAACTATAGTTAACTTTAGTGAGATCTGTTATTTCCTCTATTTACTATAGATACAGTTAGCTAATGTTGTATACTTGTATTCTCCTGATAAACTTTTCACAACAATAATCACTTCATGGGACCAGTACATCGTGTTGTCTGTATCCCACTGATTGAGTTCTATATTATCAAGTTTCACAGCGCTAACTTGGATCTGACTGGTTCTATACATTGTAAAATGGTCACCAAATGGGTATACTTTATATTATCAAGTGTCACAGCGCTAACTTGGATCTGACTGGTTCTATACATTGTAAAATGATCACCAAATGGGTATACTTTTTATTATCCAGTGTCACAGCGCTAACTTGGATCTGACTGGTCGCTATACATTGTAAAATGATCACCAAATGGGTATACTTTATATTATCAAGTGTCACAGCGCTAACTTGGATCTGACTGGTCCTATACATTGTAAAATGATCACCAAATGGGTATACTTTATATTATCAAGTGTCACAGCGCTAACTTGGGTCTGACTGGTTCTATACATTGTAAAATGATCACCAAATGGGTATACTTTATATTATGAAGTGTCACAGCGCTAACTTGGGTCTGACTGGTTCTATACATTGTAAAATGATCACCAAATGGGTATACTTTATATTATGAAGTGTCACAGCGCTAACTTGGGTCTGACTGGTTCTATACATTGTAAAATGATCACCAAATGGGTATACTTTTCCGGCGACAATAAAAAACGATAAGATGCTTCTGTTGGTAATAAGCAGTTTATGCTATAGGTCGGTTAGGTGAATTCTGGATATCCAAAATTACACCCGTACACTCCGAAGCCTAAAATCTATCTAACTGAAAATTTATAAAACATATGTGTACATAAATAAGAAGTACAAAAAAGTCAATAAGCACAATATATGTGAAAAGTCTTAAAGGGGGATTAATACGTAAATAGAAATTACTCATTGAAAAGACATTGAATGACGATTAAACAGAATAACAAATCAAATGAATACAACAATGGAAATTAATTACAGTCCAGATGTAATAGTCTTTTGTATGTAAATAATTCCGACATAATCACGACATTAAATTTTGATAAGAAAATGAGTAAATAAAATAGCAAAATATAGGATAATGTCCGGAAGGAATCAGCCTCTTCTCTTCTGGCATGCCACACCCGTCGCAAACGTTCCATGAAAACCTTTCTAGTCAAATTCGATGAAAAGGTCAAGTTTGGTGAAAAGGTCAAGTTCGGTGAAAAGCACGATTGGTGAAAGGGAGTCACTGTCTGTGGCCGTGCTCCAGATAAATAATCCATTAGCTAGACATAAAGTATTAGAAGTTGTAGAAAATTTCAGATTAGTTGATATTTACAGGGAATATCACCAAAACACGAAGAAAAAATTCATTAAAACAAACCACACTTGATTACTAATTTGATAAATAACTGCATACAAGACAAAAAATGCCAATATGCCTTGATTATATATGACCCGGAAGTAATCACTGAAATTCCTAGTAGAGAAATTCAGTTTAAAATTAATGATCAATTCTTTTTGGAAACACTTAATGGAATTAAGATGCTTATATTATATTATATGCTTCAAATAGGAAAAAACCCAAAACAATAGAGAAAAATAACTAATATGAATAATAGAAATTTTAGAAAAATATAAATCAATTAATATTGATGTAGGTGATGTTAGGAGAGAAGAAAAAAAACGAAAAAATGGTTTGGAGGGGGACAAGCTAGCTAAATTTTAAGATTTGAGAACAGAAATTTCACATATAAAATTATCCCTAAATTACAGAATGATAATGAAATAATTACAAGTCAAGAAGACATCTTAAATGAAATTTATCCTTTTTACGAATTATTATACAAAGAACAAGGAATTGAAGACATTAACTGTTAAACATTATGAAGTCCACCTCTCAGAGATATTAGATAGTATTCTGGATCACAGCCACAGACAGTGACTCCGTTTCACCAATCATGCTTTTCACCGAACTTGACCTCATCACCAAACTTGACCATTTTACCGAATTTGACCCTTTCATCGAAAAAGAAAGGTTTCCATGGAACATTTGCGACGGGTGTGACATGCCAGCAGAAGACGCTGACTCCTTCGGGACACCTGGTCTTATCCCGTTTGGGATTCGTAATTGTTCTTCATGTTGAGACCATTTGCACATCTAATTTGTCGTGTTATAATGGACTTGAGTTTTGATTATTGATTGGTATTACTTCAAGTTTACTTTGAACAACACATGATAGGGAGTAGTTTATCAAAATTGACTGATATTGAAAATAAGAAATTAGAAGGTCTGATAACTTTTGAAGAAGCCTCCACAATATTAAAAATATGAAAAATAACAAAAGTCCAGGTTCAGACGGCTTCACCACTGAATTTGTTAAATTATTTTTGGAAACAACTTGGGAATTTTATTGCGCGTTCTTAAAATTATGGATTTCAAGTAGGAAAATGATCTGTCACAAATGGACAAGGAATAATTTCCTGTATTTCAAAGGGAGATAAATCTAGGTATTTTTATGAAAAAATGGAGACCAACTTCATTACTAAATACAATTTACAAAATAGGCTCTGGTGTTATTACGAATAGAATAAAAAATGTTTTGCCTAAAGTAATAACCGCTGATCAAACAGGATTCATTTCAGGGTGATATATAGGTGAAAATACAAGATTACTTTATGACATTATGCAGGTTACAGAAAAAAATAAATATCCGTGGGATGCTCTTAATGGTTGACTTCGAAAATTTTTGATTCTCTTTCATGGTCATATAATAACAAAGTTCTACAGTTTTTCAATTTTGGAAATGATATTAGATCCTGGATAAAAATACTACTTACAAATATTTCTTCGTCAATAAATCAAGGGGGGAATTTGTCTATATTTTTTAAATACAACGCGGATGTCGTCAGGGTGACCTAATCGCACCATATATATTTATTCTTTGTGTTGAAATTCTTGCAGAAAGACTAAGAATAAATAAAGATATAAAAGGTATTAAAATCATTAATGATACAATTCTTGTTTCACAGTATGTTGATGATACTTCTTTAATCTTAGATGGTTAAAAAAATTACTAGAAGAATCAATACATGAACTAAATATTTTTGCAAACATTTCAGGTTTAAAAATAAATACTAATAAAACACAGGTAGTCTGGATTGGTAGTAAAAATATAATGATGACAAATTTTTACCAGAATTAGATTTACAATGGGGAGCAACACTTTCACAGTACTTGGGATAGATTTTTCTGTAGATAGGCATCAAATTCCAATGATGGATTTTGATAGAAATTAATTAAACTTAAAGGTATTATTAATGACTGGGAAAAAAGGACTCTTACTCCCATAGGTAAAGTACATTTAATAAAATCTCTTTATCATTTCACAGTTAAACCACCTCGTTATATCCTTACCAAATCCTGGTGATCACTATCTTAAAAACCTTAACACAATCTTATATCATTTTTTATGGAATAGAAAGACAGATAAAATTAAGAGATTTGATAATTGAAAATTATAAAGATGGAGGACTAAAGATGGTAGATTTATACTCATTCATAGACTCGTTAAAACTTACTTAGATAAGAAGACTTTATATGACACCTGGAAAATGGCAAAAATCATTCAGAACCAAATTTGATACAGATTTCCTCTCTAATTATGGTAACGAATACTTGTCTTTTTGTAGTAGATTCGACCAAATAAATTTTAGAAAGAAGTTTTTGAGGCATGGACTAAGTTAAATAATACAAACTTTAAAAAAAAAAAAAATAAAATAAAATATATCATAAAAACTCCTTTATGGTACAATTCTGATATTAGCATTAGAAAAAAACCTGTAATATACAACGAATGCTATACAAAAGGTATCCAAACCATTAATGATTTGGTTGAAGATATTGAGAACCTAAGATTTTACACATTTCAAGAATTTTCAAATATCTATCAAATAGAATATAATTTTATCACATATCATGGTCTGATATCAGCAATTAAAAATATTTGAATAAATATAAAAGTACTGATACGATAATAAAAGAGGAAAGGAAATGGAATGAAATTTTCAATAATGAAAAATTTGAGTCGTCCGATATTTTTAGCCTTCCTTTTGTAGTTACAAAAAGTACAAAATTGCAATGGTTTCAATTTCGAGTTAACCTCCACATTTTGACTACAAACTTGCTCTTATTTAAATCAGGCTTGGTTGTAAGTCCTAGATGTATATTTGGCAACAAAGAAAGTGAAACAATAATTCACCGTTAATGGGAATGCACAGAGGTTCAAAACCTCCTTAAAACATATTATACATTACTAAATTTTATGTCTATTAATTTTTTATCTAATAAAAAAATCTTTTTCGTTGGAGAATTGATAGAAAACTTAGAATTAACAAGAATGGACAATGAAAATAAATTTTATATTTATAGATCACGATGCCTTAGTAAAGCACTGAATATCAATGCTCTAATAAACCATTAACATTATTACATTATACAAAAACAAATTTCTTTAACAAAAGACACATCTTTTCAAAACAGATTTAATGATAAATGGAAAAAAATGGAAAATGTAAAAAAAGACATCCCCTGACAGTTCTACTTCTAAACTCAGAGCTTACATTTTATATATCCCCTGACAGTTCTACTTCTAAACTCAGAGCTTACATTATATATATCCCCTGACAGTTCTGCTCCTAAACTAAGAGCTTACATTTTATATATCTCCTGACAGTTCTGCTCCTAAACTAAGAGCTTACATTTTATATATCTCCTGACAGTTCTGCTCCTAAACTAAGAGCTTACATTTTATATATCCCCCGACAGTTCTGCTCCTAAACTAAGAGCTTACATTTTATATATCTCCTGACAGTTCTACTTCTAAACTCAGAGCTTACATTTTATATATCCCGACAGTTCTGCTCCTAAACTAAGAGCTTACATTTTATATATCTCCTGACAGTTCTACTTCTAAACTCAGAGCTTACATTTTATATATCCCCTGACAGTTTTGCTCCTATACTCAGAGCTTACATTTTTATATATCTCCTGACAGTTCTACTTCTAAACTCAGAGCTTACATTTTATATATCTCCTGACAGTTCTACTTCTAAACTCAGAGCTTACATTTTATATATCTCCTGACAGTTCTACTTCTAAACTCAGAGCTTACGTTTTATATATCTCCTGACAGTTCTACTTCTAAACTCAGAGCTTACATTTTATATATAGCCTGACAGTTCTACTTCTAAACTCAGAGCTTACATTTTATATATCCCCTGACAGTTCTACTTCTAAACTCAGAGCTTACATTTTATATATCCCCTAACAGTTCTACTTCTAAACTCGGAGCTTACATTTTATATATAGCCTGTCAGTTCTACTTCTAAACTCAGAGCTTACATTTTATATATCCCCTGACAGTTCTACTTCTAAACTCAGAGCTTACATTTTATATATCCCCTGACAGTTCTACTTCTAAACTCTAGAGCTTACATCTTATATTTCTTAATAAGTTCATGTATACATTATTTCAACATGCCGCATCCTCTCTCTCTCTCCATGTGTCGTTTACTCATTTCCAGTTTTTGCAGTAAAGTATAAAATGATCGGTTGGATTATTATAATTTAAATAAACATTTCAAACATTTTTAGTGTGTATCTTAAATATGGACAGTTACTGGTGGTGATCTTTTCCATACGGATTGCCAATTGATTCTGACGGTAAAGGGGATGAGTTGTCTTGGTGCGGACCTACCCTGAAGCCATCAATTATATCCATTAATTACATACCTTAGCGACAATCTTGTAGTAAACATAATTAAGGGAAGTAATGTTCATAAATTGACTTTTCTGTACGCACTTCATCTTTATTTGTATATAAAATGTATTTTCGATGTTAGTTCTATTCAAATTTATTAGTTAATTTATCGGGGAAACACCCAGTGTGCATATCTAAATAATAAACTCTTAACATAGTATGGTATTGAGGAGGGATCGAAAACGAGGTTGCCTGAGAACTAAAGCAAACTGTTCATGATAAATAGCCTAATCGAGAATCAGCACAACATATAAGTTTACTCCATTATGTGTTTGTAAGAAAACTGCCCGCTGATTGGCTGACGGTAAAGTGTTCAAAGGATATGACATTCCAATTTACTAGTCTTTAGATTGCCAGCCAATCAGAAAAAGCGTAGTTATGTTTTAGTTATTTGAAATGACATACTTTAATAGTTCTCGCTAACCGAAGGAAATTTCAGATTTCCAATGGAATTTCGTAAATAACTCCATAAATGCGATATTTTGCATTTTTAGTCTTTGTCTTATGTTTCTATACCAAATGTTAAATATTACAATAACTTCCCCGGAATGTGACTTAAAAGTGGTAACACAAGGTGGAAAAACATAAAAACGTAAACGAGAAGGTACATCATGTGAAACGTTTTTATATTCTAAAGTTGGTATTATAGGGATCTGAGGAAAAAGACATCAATACTCTCTCTCTCTGTGTGTGTCTCTCTCTGTCTCTGTGTGTGTCTGTCTGTCTCTCTCTCTCTGTCTGTCTGTCTGTCTGTCTGTCTGTCTGTCTGTCTCTCTCTCTCTCTCTCTCTCTCTCTCTCTCTCTCTCTCTCTCTCTCTCTCTCTCTCACCCACACATAGTTTGATGTTGCGTTCTGGTATAACAGGTTAATTGTTATAGACAGACGTGTTCGATTAGTTTCTAAGTCTACCAGAACAGAACGTGCATAATTAATAAGACCGACAGACATGACGTTTAACTGACAACTACAAGAGTATTTGATAGATCAGATCAGTTTCCATCTTCTCAATTCAACCGCCAAACAAAAGAGCAACATCACTCCATATTATGACCACTGTTTTCTACGCCTACGTCAGTGCCGGTACACATTATACAGTCTTTTTCTATTTTATCTACTCGGCCATTTTAATGAATAATTTGATACATATGTCAATGCGGTATATCCAATCGAACTAGAAATAGAAGGCATAACAGAATCAAGCACACACGCCTCCTATTTGGACATTTTACTTACTATGAACACAGACGGGAAATAAACAACCAGGGTATACGACAAACGCGACAATATGGGCTTCCCCATCGTATATTTTCCACATTTTAGTAGTAATATATTGCAATCACCTGCTTGCGGTATTTATGTTCACAAATGATCCGGTATTTTAGGGAGTGTTTAGTCGTCTGTACCCATTGTGACGAGTGTTTAGTCGTCTGTACCCATTGTGACGAGTGTTTAGTCGTTTGTACCCACTGTGACGAGTGTTTAGTCGTCTGTACCCACTGTGACGAGTGTTTAGTCGTCTGTACCCACTGTGACGAGTGTTTAGTTGTCTGTACCCATTGTGACGATGTTTAGTCGTCTGTACCCATTGTGACGAGTGTTTAGTCGTCTGTACCCATTGTGACGAGTGTTTAGTCGTCTGTACTCATTGTGACGAGTGTTTAGTCGTCTGTACCCATTGTGACGATGTTTAGTCGTCTGTACCCACTGTGACGAGTGTTTAGTCGCCTGTACCCATTGTGACGAGTGTTTAGTCGTCTGTACCCATTGTGACGAGTGTTTAGTCGTCTGTACCCATTATGACGAGTGTTTAGTTGTCTGTACCCATTGTGACGAGGATTTGTCCCTCACTTATTTAATTTGAATTTTATTGTGAATTCAAGGAGGGGGCTTACTCCTGCGAGCACATGATCCCATCTCTGGATTTCCAGAGATCCGTGTGATATGGTATGACGGTCGCCAGGTCGGTCACGTGGGTTTTCTCCGAGTACCCCGAATTCCTCCCACAACAAGCACCCCATAAACTTGTTAATCGTTGTGAAATAAGTTCGAACTGTAATACCCCAAAAGCCTTGTGACAACAAGTAATCACCACGTTTTTGAGTTTTTCTTTGTAAATATTTTAAACATAATACCAAAGTTATAATGCTTAAGACGATCGTTTCTGTCAATTAGACTTCATCAGTTGAGCTCCAATTTTACAAAAAAGGTTTTCTAAAGGAAAAGTGGTATAAGACAAGGCCACAAATTAAATCTAAATTCATAGCCAAATCCGTCTAAGAGTAACCCCTGTAAAAAAATGACTATCTTAGTTTTAGAAGAATTTAGAATTTTAAATGGCGTTATCAGTGGCAAATATTACTTTAATATAAGATTATCATCTGGTACCGAAATACCAGGTACAAGGTTTATGTATACCCTCTGAGACTCAAACGGTCCACCAGCAGTGGCAACATAATACCAAAGTTATAATGCTCAAGACGATATCGTTTCTGTAAATGAAATGTTCTCATGTTGAATAAGCTCTAATATACGTCATCTTTGAAATATTAAAAACAATAGATGATAGAAAAGTATTGCTAGTTACATTTGTGTGACATTTAAACAGCGAGTTATAGAAACATATCGGTACTTGAAGGTGTTCTTAGACAGTTTCTCGTATGTTGGGTCAAAATATGATAAAAACTCGAGGGCGAATGCATCATAATAATCCCTGAACGACTGACGAGGCAAAATACCAAATACAAATCGATTACGTACGTGTACTTGCTATAGACGAGAGACCAAACAAACCTGATCTTGTAGTAAAAACGAACGAATACTGTATACAGGTTATTTTCGCTTACTACACTTGTAAATTGTTTCGCACCGTTTTAAATTCGCCCAAATAACAATTCTGCTTTACGATAAGACTTTATTTCATTTTTGTTTTATAACCAATACTTGTGCATGTGTACTTTCTGCATGATTACATTAAATTTTTATAACAATTGCTTGTGTTGTTTAAAATGAAATATATAAAAGATATCGTCTGCAGTTATACACGATTATATTTTCTACAATTACTAATATAGACGAATCTACCGTTTTTAATACGCCCACTGATGATGGGCCGAACGAGTCGAAAATGTCCCTGTACACAACACACACACACACATATATATATATAAAGAAGGTTGACAATTAGAAATTTCAACATTTTTAAAATATAAAAATCTCAGATACCAATGTATAAATCAATAGAATGCCGCGAGTCCACAGTCAAGTCCAATGAAATACTTGAGGAGTGAATCCTCGTCACAACTGGTACAGACGTCTCAACAACCGCCAACGAAAAGGCAACTCAACATTTCACTTAGTGAAACGGTGTAATCGCAATCAAGACTATTATACCGACCGTAAAATTTGCGGAACGTTGACATTAAACCGCAAATAATTAAGTGTATCTGCATTTAGAATCAGAGGGATGTTGGAAAAAATGCGAATATGGATAACCACTGACCGCGTTTTTAAGTTTGCGAGAACAATTTTAAGAGAAGACAATTGTAGGTTATACCAAAATGTCTTCTTTTTAATTTTTTTACCAGTTGTTGTATCAACATTGCATATGTCGTAACTTATAAGATTCAACCGGAAACGAGACGCAAATAAACATTAATCTGGAAATAAAACATAATCGGAAGAGAAAAATCAGATCCGGTTTTTTATTTGTTTACACGGTTACGTCATAAAGTTTAGACAACTGCTATGGCCGTATGTCAATGCAGCGGAGATTCTTTGGCATGCTACACCCACTGCTACAGGGAACCTAGGTTTTTAGACCCGTGACGTTCAAATTTTATGTTATATCGAGCGCTTAGCGAAAGAACGATCAATGACCAGGGTCTGGCACTTAAGTCTAAACATATATCAATTTCAGATTCTCAGATTTTAGGGGAGCCAAAGTTGAGTTATTTATTAAAGGGATATTAGTAGTGGTTTTCCTTTTTACTACTTATATTAATGTACAAGAACAATATAAACAAACACACTCAGAAAATTCTTATACATGTATATTTTTGAAAATTGCTTGAAAAACCCAGGTTGGCAATTATTCGTTTGGAAATGATTAATAATTCGACCTTACTATTTGTAAATGACTTGCGTATAACACTGGACCTGATCTTATTTTCACAAACTATACAGGGATATAAGAATTTGAATACCTGTGTATATCTCTAATGTGTTATTGTACATGAATATAAAAACCTCAGATCCTAAAGTATAAATCTTTATGATGTCCATGTATTAAATACAAATCTGATAAAAATTAATTGGACAAACACGGACCTCTGGAAATCAAGAGGAGGGGCAACCATCCCCTGTTGACCGGCCACTCCCGCCGTGAGTCAAAAGTAAAATCCAAAATGAAATACGTGAGGAACGAATCCTCGTCACAATTGGTACAGACGTC
This sequence comes from Atrina japonica, assembly GCA_030159075.1. Lineage (NCBI taxonomy): Eukaryota > Metazoa > Mollusca > Bivalvia > Pterioida > Pinnidae > Atrina > Atrina japonica. The sequence continues at coordinate 168,007 of BROG01000393.1, read as the reverse complement.
TCAACAACCGCTACCGAACAGGCAACTCAACATTTCACTTAGTGAAACAGAGTAAACGCAAACAAGACTATACTGACCGTAAAACTTGTGGAACGATGACATCAAACGCGGTTTTCGATATCCCTGTGTCAATAATTTTTCAGTTAGTAGTTTAATACCGTATATAAAATGTTCAATTGTTGAACAAGCCCTTACGTATCGGATCATTTGTGAAATATAAACGCCATATGCAAGTGATTGTGGGATATTACGACTTAAAGGTGGAAATTTTACGACGGGAAAAGCGAAATCGTCGCGTTTGTCGTATAACTTAGTTGTTAATTTCCCGTCTGTGTCTGTAGTAAGTGAGTAGTAAAAGTTTTGGAAAACACACCTAATGCCCATTTAAGTAATTCCTTTAGCTTCATGGTGTCAGAACCAACTATCGGGTACCGATACCGAGACCTTCAATTTGCGAGTTGAATGTTGTAACACTGGAACGTGGCGAACGGTTATTAACCAGAATCGTTTTAGAAATACCCAAAATTAACAGGGAATACAACTTAACAAATAGTCTTTCATTCCAATTTTAAAGGGGCATCAGTTGTGTGTACCAAAAAATCAAATTCGAATCTTTATACTTTTAATACTTGTACAAGATGTACAATAACACATAAAAGCTATAAACAGGCATGAAATGTACATTTTATATCCCTATATATTTTGTGAAAACATGGTTAGGTCCAGTGTGTTATGCATATATACAAATAGTAAGGTGATTTATTCAAGTGTCAAACTGGGTTTCAAGGAACTTTCACAAAATATATAGGAATTTAATTTTTTTATGTCTGTGTATATCTCTTTTTTTATTGTATATCGATCTAAGTAGTAAAAATATTATGAACCGAATACCAAAGTTATAATGCTCAATACGATATCGCTTTTGTCAATAAGACTTCATCAGTTGAGCTCCAATTTAAAAAGTATGTGTATTTTCTAAAGCGAAAGAGGTATTACACACGGCCAAATAATATCTCTAAAAGTATAGCCGAAAGCCGTCTAAGAGTAACCACTGTAAAAATGACTATCTTAGCTTTAGAAAAAATGAAAGAAAATGTTTGGAAAGGAAAACACAGCTAATGCCCCTGTAACTATGCTGTGTTGTTCTCCTTGTTCACGTGTGTATCGCGAAATACGGTCACTACCATTAGACTAAACCGTTATAAACAATTACATTGTACTAGTTCTTGTATTATTTTACAGGTTGTATCGTTTATTAGCAGATATGTTAAGTGTCTGTTCAAACACTATTTACAAACCGTACTCATCAAACGTAATTATCAAACCGCATTCTCTTGTACAATCATCATGTAATATTTTTCTTATTGCATTAATGCTATTATTATTCTTCTCCGACACTTCATACTACTTTTCTTCTCAAACATACATCTTTTATCTGCAAGTTTATTTTGTATCAACTGAAGGATTTTAAGATAAACCCCAGAGATCAAAAGATAACCAATCCGCAACACAATACACTAATGACCTCAGTTGACCTTCCTGTCATTACGTAATACTTAGCGCGCACCTGTTTTTCTGATGTTATTTTATGCAGTACCATCATGTCTGTACTGTTTACTATGTGTATCAGATGCTACAGTTAAGGAATGTTTTGAAAACAGATCATATTATATTATTCGGCACATAAATATTTGCAGGTGCGATGTGTATAATGTAAGGTATTGTAAGACAGGAAATATGCCCACTTGTAGCATTCGATTTTATGTATTTCGATATTTCTCTTGCTTTTTACGAGTTGATGTTCAGTAATGTTGTCGTAAGTGGATTTCTTGAGATCAAGTCAAAGCACATTTTGCAGTATGGGGTTAATAACATAACTATATTACACATATGTGCATTTCAACATCCCAACTTCAAGATTGAAATGCCCAAATCTCACTTTTATTCGTAAATATTTGACGGAAAAAAGTATCAATTTGATGAAAATTATAGGTCTTAAAGACTTGTCGAAATATATGCTAGAAAGTAAGTCCGTCGTCCTTATTGAGTTTTAAGATATTTTAAATTTGCTTTTAAATGTTACTTGTCAATTATTACTTAACACTATACACTTGTGACAAAACTAACGTTAAAAGTTATTTACCGGACTGTTTACAGTTATTGCGCACGATTAATATGCAAATGAGTTTGTGGTCCAGTTCTCGCTGTGAAGTTGGACATTAGAAGCTGTGTTCGTCACGTGATCGTAACTGATGAGAAACTCGCGGCAGTCTTTGAAGTTGGAAAAAATGTTTTACATGTACACATATTGATCTAGAAGTTTAAGTGCTACTGAGGGGAAGTATATACATATATATATATATATATATATATATATATATATATATATATATATATATATATATATATATATATATGGGGTATGTCTCTGATTATATCGATTAGATCTACTTGAAAATAGAACGAAATACGTGTATAGTAAAATCTATATAACGTGGCGAGGTGGAATCTTCCGAATCCATTCTTGACCTGGACAAGTTTAAATTTTAGTTGATAAAGCATAACTAATTAAAATAACATTGACGAGAGTTATCGTTCCTAATTGTCATCATAACCACGAACGTTTCCAGTGAGGAACAAAACTTTTCCCCAGCAAAATTTAATAGAATACTCCGAATGATTATCAAGAGGTTACTCCCACCCGCCATCTTATGTAAATCGGACAATACAACAAGACAAATTATGGAAGGTGGTAACTGCGTGTCATGATATGATATGGAATTATCCTTGATATTTATCAACAAACAGGTGAAAATTAAGAATATCAAAAGCACTATAGTACGTATATAACTATCAGTTTAATGATGAAAGTTTCAAATGGGTGCACATGCTCAATGTTTGATCACGTGATCATGGGTTGTGGTTCTGGTTGACCAGACAAAGACGGAAAATTCAAATCACGCTGTATTTGGAACTCTTCTGTTAAGAGATACGTATTTCTATTGTTCTCGGGTATGGTTTGCACAAATTTGACTGGGGTTCATAGAAGATACATATACACATGTGAACTATACAGTACGAGCCCAACCTTGCAAACTAACTTAATGTACACGATCAAGTTGTAATTATATAAAATAGAGACAAAGAGAACAGATGAATTGAGGTAAAAAGAAGTAAATCAAATGTTTATCTGATAAACTATGGTCAAGCAAATGTCACATAGCTGTTATCTTAACAGTCTTCAGCAGAACACTTTAGAATTTAATCAAGATTAATGTGTTACTCCAATTAAACTCGTCTGGATACACTGACAGTGAAACCAAGATTATAGCACTTTGTATTAACACCCTCCCCTCTTAAGAGAAAAACTTATGTATATAATTTTTCAAAATCATAGGTTGGCTCACTAACACAATAGAAATACAAATGTGCGTAACGCTTAAGATTGCATAAAGCTTAATGTCCATTTTCTTGTAAGAATAAAGTTCATATTTCACTTAAACAGTCAATTATAACAGTAAAGTATAAATCCACGAATAAAACTATCAGAGTTTTGTATCAATACACTTTAAGGTACCATCACTCTTTATAACACATCACATCCTTGACAATCCATCCGCGTTCGCGTTACACTTCCCATTTCTATGTTCAATAGTAAAGTCATATGGTTGAAATGCGAGTGACCATCTCAGTAAACGTTGGTTTTTGTCCTTCACTTGATTTAACCAAGTCAATGGATTATGATCAGTGATGACCTTGAAAGTTGACCCAAAAATATAATATCTCAGTGACTCTATTGCCCAAATAATACCAAGACATTCCTTTTCCACAGTTGCATAATTCTGTTCACGTGGAAGAAGTTTCCGACTCAAATAAGCAATAACATGTTCTTCTCCATCAATGATCTGACTCAAAACAGCTCTAATTGCTATGTCACTTGCATCGGTTTGAATGATAAACGGTTTATCAAACTGTGGTGAAATAAGTACAGGCGCCCTTGTAAGTGACTCTTTTAGTAACTTGAAAGCCTTTACTGCATTTTCAGTCCAAATAACTTTGTTTGGGCTACCTTTCTTAGTCATAGCAGTGAGTGGTGCAGCTAACATTGCATATTCCTTAATGAATTTGCGATAATAGCCTGTCATTCCCAAGAATGATCGGATTCCCTTTTTCGTTGTAGGCAGAGGGAATTCAAGCATAGGTTTGATTTTACTATCATCTGTTTTTAACCTTTCCATTGCCTATTACATGACCCAGACATTTTATTTCATTCGCTCCCAGTTCACATTTTGACGGTTTGATAGTGACATTTTCTTCTCGCAAACGCTGAAATACTAATCCGAGATCCTGGATATGCTCTTCCCACGTGTTACTATAAACAATGATGTCATCAAAGTAAGCAACAGTGTGTTTGAGACCTGAGAGTAATAGATCCATCAAACGCGAAAATGTTGCAGGTGACGTTTTCATTCCAAATGGCATAACTTCAAATTCATAGAGACCAAAGGGTGTCACAAATGCAGATTTTGCCTTAGAATCATTAGCAAGCGGTACCTGCCAATATTCTTTTTGTCATATCCATGCAACTTAAGTATTTGCCCTCAGCTATCTTTTCAAAAAGATCATCAATACGTGGCATCGGATATGCATCAAATAATGTTATGCTATTTAACTTCCTGTAGTCTACACACAACCTTAATGTTCCATCCTTCTTTTTAACGAGTACGCACGGGGAACTCCATGGACTCTTTGAGGGTCGAATTAGTCCCCGCTCTAGCATTTCATCTAGGGATTCCTGAACCTCTTTTTGTTGTGCATATGGAATCCTGTATGGGCGTTGGCGTATTGGATTTTCTGTTGTAGTTTTTATGCTGTGTGTAACTAAACTAGTTTTTCCTGGTTTTGATGTCAATACATCCTCAAACTCAGAACAGAGATTCCTAAGTTGATCTCGCTGTTGTTTTGTTAATTCAGGCCCAAATCTCACACTTTCAACATCTTGTGTTTTTAATGGAGGATATATGATTTCATTGCATGTGTTATCCTGGTCATCGGCAAATACAGCCAAGAGTACATTTCTCTTGTACTCTCTCAACAAATTTATGTGGTAAACAACATTACCACGCCTTCCTGGTACATACACTTCATAGTTAACATTGTTAACTCGTCGAACCACACGGTATGGTCCCTGCCAATGTGCTTGCATCTTTGCAGCATTAGATGGAAGTAGTATCAACACTTCATCTCCTGGGTTAAACGCTTAGTACTATGGCGGTCATACCAAGCCTTAACCTTCTGACGACGATTTGACAAATTGTCTTTAACGAACTCACTAATTTCTTTCAACTTCTCACGAATACCCACTATATGATCCACGGTGGACTTCCTAACATCCTCGTCACCTTCAAATAGACCTTGTAAAATTCTCATCGGTCCACGCACAGGCCATCCATATAACATTTCAAATGGAGAAAATCCTGTTTCCTCATGAGGAACTTCACGATAGGCAAATAACACATAAGGCAATAGTTCATCCCATTCATTCTCATTAGCAGCACACAGCTTTTTCAGCATTGATTTCAATGTTCCATTGAATCTTTCCACTTTGCCATTTGTTTGTGGGTGATATGGTGAAGCTGTAATTCCATGTACACCCATCAAGCTGTAAAACTGTTTCATTAGTGTACTGGTAAAGTTGGTCCCCTGATCAGTTAGAATAACCTTTTGTATACCCACTTGACTGAAAAGTTTCATCAGCGCATTTGCTACACTTCTAGCCTCTATATCTTTTAATGCAATGGCTTCTGGATATCGCGTTGCGTCATCGATGATAGTTAGAATGTATTTATGTCCAGATTTTGTCCTTGAGAATGGTCCTACAATATCCATGGCTATTTTAGAAAATGGCTCTGTTATGATAGGTGGACATATCATCGGTGCTTTTTCATTCGGGCGTTTCTTTGCTGTCACCTGACACTCATGACAAGCTGTACAGTGCTTTTTCACATCTGAAAATATTCCAGGCCAATAAAACGACTGCAGGATTCGTTCTTTTGTCTTTTCCAGTCCTAAATGCCCTGATAGAGGTTGATCATGTGCCAACTTCATAATTGAAGCTCGTAACTTTGATGGTATCACTATCTGTTGCCCATGCTTCATCTTATTCTCTGAAGCCCATTTTCTGCGCAAAATATTGTTCTCCCAATAAAATGCATTTTTTCTCATTCTCGGCTTCATCTTTACTCATGTAAGCTTTATCCCTTACACTTTGCAGCGAGCTATCTGCCTCTTGCATCCTTGATAATTTATCAGCGTTTACGCCTGAAAGTTCAAGTAGCTCAATATTTGTATTTTCATTCTCAGTACTGTCTTGTTCTTCAACTGTATTGCTCTTTTCATCCTCATTTTGTATGTGTTTTGTCATTGCCCTAGTCACCACAAATGCATTTCGTTTGCTAATAATATCAATTCCCATAAGTGCTTCAGCAGCCAGATTAGGTACAAGTCCTACTTGTACAGTCCCCTTAAAGTCTAAGGTATCAATTTCAACAACTGCCAGTTCAGCTACAAAGGGCTGTCCAACTGCAGTATATAATGTTACTTCATGACCTTCCAGCCTACATCTATCGTCCACTAAATCCTTTCGAATCAGTGTCATGGCAGATCCTGTATCCTTAACAAACATGATCTCTCTCCCATTGACATAACCTGCTCCACAAATAAGGCGCTCACCTATTGTTGGCTTAACAAGATATGACGCTTGATTTCTGTTACTGTTGTTATTGTGTTTTCTAAAAAGTAAACAGTCCCTCTGAATATGTCCTAGCTTTTTACAATAGAAACAGCGCTTGTTTGATACTCCTGAGGCCTCGTTCTTTCGGTTAGAGAAATTTTGTACCAGTGGGGTATTAGTTTTGTTTGCATTACTGCCAATGGATTTGGGTTTTGATGTGTCTGAGATAGGGTGAATGTAATCCTCGGCAGCCGCAACAACTGAACTTGACCCTTTGTTTCTTCTTATCCACTGAGCTTGCTCTGAAGGTAATGCCTTTAGGAAAAATTCCTCTCGTAAGCACAAAGTTGGATCCTTATTATCTAAAAATCTTGTGATGTGTTGGTCAATTCGTGCCATTAGTCCTCTGTATGTTTCATCGTTTGTCATTTTTACATCTAGAAGCATAGAAAAATGTTCATGTGGTCGTTTTCCAAATCTGTCAATCAAACATATCCTTAATTCTGTGTAGTTATTACAAGCTTGTGTCGCAACTTGTCTTGCTTCACCTGTTAGTAGTGTCCTTAATTGTAAAACTTTCATTTCATCATTCCAGTTGGCTTGTTTAGCGACTGCCTCAAATTCAGATAAATATGTAAGAATGTCCTCCTTCAGGTAATCAAAAGTTTGTAATTTTAATTTAAATGGAATGGATACGGCTTCTGATGTTCTTGAAGTCTGCTTTAATTTTGCCATTTCACATTCTATTTTTTTTCATTTCTAGGCTGTGTTCCATTTTCAATTTTTCACGTTCAAAATCAAGTCTCTGCTGTTCTAATTTTAATTCAATTTCTTTTTTGTTGAATCTCAAGATCCTTATCTTTCTTTGTTTTCCTAGCTTTTCCTCTAGGAGGTGGCATAATGTCCCTTTGACCTTCATGCTCAACATCCTCCTCTTCTGTAAATTCTATCAGACTCCTTTGAGAGCATTCTGATTCGACCTGTGACTCCATATTAAAACATTAACATAAACTCAGTAATTTATCCTGGGCTCCAGTATATTCACTATCACACAATGATATCAATAATATCAAGTCAACTGCACTTTGAATCTTTGAATCCAAAGCAAAATAAAGTCAGTGTATGATACTTCTCTATCTGTATCTTCTAACAGAACATAATCCCACCGCTGCCACCAAAATTGTTACCGTGAGTTCTTTTCTCCAAATTACTGAGTTTCAAAACACTAACTTCGACTAGGAAAACCTTTTTTCAACACTTTATATAATAGAAGATACATATACACATGTGAACTATACAGTACGAGCCCAACCTTGCAAACTAACTTAATGTACACGATCAAGTTGTAATTATATAAAATAGAGACAAAGAGAACAGATGAATTGAGGTAAAAAGAAGTAAATCAAATGTTTATCTGATAAACTATGGTCAAGCAAATGTCACATAGCTGTTATCTTAACAGTCTTCAGCAGAACACTTTAGAATTTAATCAAGATTAATGTGTTACTCCAATTAAACTCGTCTGGATACACTGACAGTGAAACCAAGATTATAGCACTTTGTATTAACAATATATAATTCTGTAGTCTTTTGAATAAACGTCTGTTAAACGGTGAAAATCAATCTAATCATGACGAAACATTGCTGCTGTATCACGGGATGTTACATATTTACTGTATGTTTTGGACATCATCAACATATTACCATTGTTATATTGTATAGTCCTATTTGTGTAGGAATGTGAGGTACCAATGCTTATTGAGATAAGTATGGATAAGACAATCTTAATGATAACAGGTGACCAGGAGGAACGAAGTGCTGTTGTTTGCTGACATAAGGAAGTATGAAGAACTGATTTAATACTAACTAGATTGCTTTCGTAGACCTGCGGGTTAGGATATGGAATGGTGACCATGCAACCAACGAGGTTTTGATAAAGTTGTGACATTTGTGTTTGTATGCAAGAAATACTACCACGACCTCAGAGACAGTACATTTTGTTTTTGTTTTACCAATCATCATTCCTAATATAATTAAGGAAGCTGATTTTAGTAGACTATTTCTGCAAATACTCGACTACTGACTATCCATCAAAAATCCGTCAAAAGTTATAAAATAATGTTTCATTTTAAGATAATTATAAAGGTATCGATAGACATTTGGAACGCCTCTGTCTCTTTCTATTTAGGTTACTGTCACAGTTTGGAGCCTGTCTTGTATCAAACGACGGTAGCTCAATATTTCTATCGACATAATTTGATTGAAAAGAAAACATTTTGTAAAATAAGTTAGCAATATTGCAGAAAGGTCAGCCGGGTCTTAAGACTAGACTATGCTGTTATTACATATCATATAATGTTAACAATAGTTTATTGATGAAACTCTCAGATCATAGATATAAAATCAGCTTAATAGTTAGCGGCGGGAACCGAGTTTGTGCGATCAAAATAACGTAACAAAGAAAGGCAGACAGCTGTGTCGGCAAAAACAAATAAAACCAATAATAAAAAATTAAAGAAAAAAAATAAAAGAAAAAAAAAAAAAAAAAAAAAAAAAAAATAAAAAAAAAAATAAAAAAAAAAAAAAATAAATCGAGGAAGTATCGGTAAATAATCGAAACTCCATGTTCATTAGAATACGACAAGTACGATACAATAACAGTCTCAAAATGAAGAACAATTGCGAATCCCAAACAGGATGGGACCAGGTGCCCGGACGATGCCAGCATCTCCTGTTACCATGCCAGGCCAGTTGCAAATGTTACATGACGACATTCATAGTTCGGTGAAATGATCAAACTTGATGAAATGTCATCAGTTAGTTTTAGATTGGTAAAAGGGAGTCACTGTATATGGTCGTGTTCTAGAATGCTATCTAACATTCCTGAGAGGGGGCTTCATATTCCAGTTTATCCATTTGATAGAAATCATATGACGTGATGTGATGTGATCATGACCATACAAAATACTTGGGATATGTATTACACATTGATTAAAGTCTTTCCGTGGAAAGTTAACGGATATGTACATATCCTAAACATTTGCTGTTATTATGGTAGCAGTGTGATAGTAGCAACAATGTGATAATAGGGAACCAGTCTGTCTGCGTGTGAAATTCAGGTAAATGCAATATTTCATGCAATACTATACTAGCGTTCTTTCCGGTCACAACATAAGTGTGCTCTCGGGTTACAGAAAAGGGGTTCCCTCTTGTCACAGCATATATGTGCTCTCCGGTCACAGAATAAGGGTGTTTCTGGTCACAGCATAAGGGTGTTCTCCAGACACAGAATTAGGGTGCTTTCCGGTCACAGCATAAGGCTAAGTGCTCTCAGGTCACAGGATAATAGAATCATACATGAGTGTGTTGAGTAGACAAGGAAATCTCCATCCGAGTGGGAAGACTCTGGTTGTCCAGTCCGGGGGTTTCCGATGATTGGACTTTCAGATTCTTACCACGAGGGTTGCGACATCCCCTTCCATTCAACACTGCCATCTTTGATTATTTCTCCCATGATTCATACATATATATATAAAACTTAACAGAATGGAATAACTCGAAAAAGGCGCGATGCAATTCTTAACAAACAATGAATAAGTTTTTATTTAACTACAAATAAAAATGATGACAGAAAAAAGTAAACAATATGATTGAGGCTTTGCTTATGAGAGATCAAAATAAATATTTTTCCTGATTTATAGGTTTACCATCGTACGATAGCAAACGTATAACATGGGACAAATACCGTATGTCATAAGCTGCACAATGGATTAGCTTTATGATCGGGTTCAAGCTACAATAATGGCAAGTGACCATGAAACACGTGGCGTCGACTAATAGAGTCAGACAAATAATTTGATTAAAACCATTTCTCTGTTGATACACATTACATTGTTTGATAGTACATTGCGTGTTTCAGTTCACTTTTACACTCTCTATCTCCTTCGGATGAGACAGTAAAAACCGAGGTCCCGTGTCACAGTAGGTGTCAGCACGTTAAAGAACCCTCACTGCTCAATGGCCGTAAGTGCCGAGCATAGGTCAAAATTTGAAGCCCTTCACCGGTATTTGGTGACGTCTCCATATGAGTGAAATATTCTTGAGTGGGACGTTAAACAACAATAAACAAACACTCTCTATCACTAAGTTCGGGTTGTTCAAGCTGCGCTCTCTATGATATCTTAGAACGAATGACGTTTTAGAGATTAAATACGTTTTACCGTGATTTACCGCCATACTGTATTATGCATTAGAGGGGAAAACGGAACTGTAAAGAAGGGTAACTCTTGAAAATGCGCATTTAATTTTTTCTTTGTACAAAGATGGGAGAGAGTGGTACATATGTATTTCAACACTTAAGTGATTTCTGTTTGAGAATCTTAAGAAGCAGAACGTTCTTTGAATTAATCTATTTGGATATTGTGTCATTTCACCTTAATCTGTTGACGTCCCCTGGGTGACCCCTGCGTATTTTAGCGAGCTTTACAAACAACTAAATACGCACGGGGGATCTTAAATATTCATAGGCGTGTTAATAAATGTGTGGAGTATTTACGTATTAGTTATTGACTGGTATTTATAATTACCTAATTATGCATGGAAATTAAACACATAAATAAAAAAGGAAATAAAACAAACAGATAAGTTGTTACTTGACACTACAAGAGTTTGTATGCTTAAAGGGTTACAGTTTTAGTTGTGGGCAGTAACGTCTTGCCTGGCATTTCACTGCAAATAAAACAAATAAATAAAAACCTGTCAGGACTAAAACAAATAAATGATTTGTAATCCGACACCAGACGGACTCCATCTTTATTATTATTATTTTTTCATGTTTTCAAATGAACTTTAAAACATATTGGATTATAGATAATCTATCAAAATTAGCTGGAGTTTAACATGTGTTTTGTACGCTTTCCCTCACGCAGAGAATTAGAGATCAATGTTTCAGTACTACTGAATTTCCCATTCTAAATATACCAAGCCGACTTTAACCAGCGATATATAAAGCTGTTGTATATATCACTACTTCAACTTTTACACAACAGTCTCAGTCACCTATAAAAAGTACATTCAAGTTTTGTATATCTAACACGCCTCATTACTTTCACCTTTATAAATGTAATCTCCAGAAATAAACACCATTAGTTTGGACATAATTGAGTAAAAACGAGAATATAAACAGAGTCAGATGTCTTTTGACACATTCCCTGGCGTACCCCACAGGGTCAATTTTACCCCCAACAATTGTACTCCGTTTGATAACAAGAGAGATCACTGATATTCCCAGATAAATTCATTCCGCTTGTTAACGAGTAGAACATCATTCTCGCCTCAGTAGCAGTACCCCTGCCTCGTGCACTAGTAAACACAAAGGACATTAGCGCGTGCGGCAGTCATCTACCGAAAATTTTACAACATTGATAAGATGTGAGCAAAGGTCAGTGGGAACTCCGTCAGTCTCATTTATTTGGGATTTTTTATTTACTCAGGGATTTTTCCGTGTACGTTTAGGATTTTACCTATGTAAGTATATTTTTTCATATTATTTCATTTAGATGTGTAACTTCTTTCACATTCGGGGAATTCGAGTAGAGCCGCAGGTAAATCTAGAGATTCATACAAACCTGAACCCTCGACTTGATATGTATTTATATCTTTTAATTGCCATCAAACATATTTAATTAATTTGCAAGCAAAAGAGAAAAGTACATTTTATTTACATTAAATGTTTACCCTTTTCAATATTTATAAAAATTGCTAGCATGTGAATAGGTTTTCAAGATTGATCAATTATCTGAGTACCCACGTCTCGTAGGTCAATTTGCTAATTACAGCAAGTTGCTATCACTCCGAGTACGTCGGGTGGCCCATTACAAGTTGCTATCACTCAGAGTACGTCGGGTTACCCATTACAAGTTGCTATTACTCCGAGTACGTCGGGTGGCCCATTACAGCAGGTTGCTATCACTCCGAGTACGTCGGGTGGCCCATTACAAGTTGCTATCACTCAGAGTACGTCGGGTTACCCATTACAAGTTGCTATTACTCCGAGTACGTCGGGTGGCCCATTACAGCAGGTTGCTATCACTCCGAGTACGTCGGGTTGCCCATTACAACAAGTTGCTATTGCTCCGTGTACGTCGGGTGGCCCATTATAACAAGTTGCTATCACCCCGAGTACGTCGGGTGGCCCATTATAAGTTTCTATCACTCCGAGTACGTCGGGTGGCCCATTACAACATGTTGCTATCACCCTGAGTACGTTGGGTGGCCCATTACAACAAGTTGCTATTACTCCGAGTACGTCGGGTGGCCCATTACAACAAGTTGCTGTCACTCCGAGTACGTCGGGTGGCCCATTACAACAAGTTGCTATTACTCTGAGTACGTCGGACGGCCCATTACAATAAGTTGCTATTGCTTCGCGTACGTCGGGTGGCTCGATACAACAAGTTGCTATCACTTAAAGTACGTCGGGTGGCCCATTACAGCAAGTTGCTATTACTCCGAGTACATGTTAACATCTTAAAGGAAGGTTGGACGTTAGGTACACACTTGTAAAGTAATATTGATCTTATTTTAAAAATCAGAAATATAAAACAAAATCCAGTCGGGATATTTTGAATATAAGCCTATAAGATACATGCTATACACAACACATAGCCTTTGAACATTTTTTAGCAGACATCACTTCGTGGGAATATTTGCATCGTTTATGAACCGTTGACTCTTACGAACAGTAAGCTGTTTGCACCCATTGTATTCGACCCGAGAAAAAACTTAAACAAGCCTGTTTGTGTAATTTTATATGAAGATATTAGAAAGTAAAGGAATAAACTTTTTTATAATGAATGCGGAGAAAAGTAGATCGATACCTTAATTTTACATATTTAACTTGGTCTCAATTATATACATCAATTGTACGAGAATAAAAACTAATGTTGTGTTAGCTTTGACACAATAGTCGATATTTACACTCGCGACATGTATCAGCGAAGGTCACGGTACACAAAGGGCAGACGACATTTAAAAACGATTTTTCCAAATAATGGTATTTGTTAAGTCTATATAAATTTATATCAATTATATTGAAGAGAAGTTTTTTGTTACGTGCTGTTTGTACTTTGAATTTAAAATTATTGACCAATTATAATAGGAAACATCTAAGTCTCTATCTGTGCATGTGAGAGCGTGCGTGTGCCTGTGTGCGTGCGGGAGTTTGAGACTATGCGTGCGTGTATGTGATACTGTGTGCGCGTATCAGTCTGTACGTGCGTGATGGTCTGCATGTGTGTGTGCGAGACTGTGTGAGTGTGATTATGTGCGCGCGCGCGCGCGTGTGTGTGTGTGTGTGTGACTGTGCGCACGTGTGTGATCAAACATACATAGGTATACTCTTATTTGGTAATTTCATTCTGCACTCGCTGATACGGATTTCTCTTATGGTATGGTTTCATTATTTGGTTTAAGAAATAAAGCGGTAATCGTGTCAATAGATCTATAGAGTATCACTAATAGTTACTTGTGGAAATCTGTATATCATAAGAATCAGCGGCAAGTTGATTTGAAATATTCTGACAATTAGACTAGAAAACGCGTTATTTTACTGACCATTACTGACCCTATTCCCAGCTCTAGATAATATTTGCTTCATCCTGGTCACATTTAAATGCATCCCGCTGACTTATTTAACTTAGTGATATGTAGACATTTATAATTCAGATCAAGTCAATGATACACTGCTTAGGCGTCGGAACCGGGGGGAGGGGGGCTTAGACCCCCAGAACTTTCTTGCGTGTGTGTGTGTTTTAAGCTGGTTTAGCCCCCCACTTTCAGTTTGCTTCCGACGCCAATGCACTGGTTGACAAACATTGTTAACATGTAGACTTGAATGTTGTAAAAACACACTTGAAAAAAATTACACAGATTGCAAAGCATTTTGATATTATCAGTAAAGAACAATTTTTGTAATTTCAAAATATTAAGATGCACAATGTAGTGTTTAAGTATAAACATTTGCCGATCTCGAAGAAAATAATTACATTAAAAATATAGTCGTACTCATAGACAATAATGTGTTTGTCACAGAGTTGTCTTCCCTTGCGATGTTTCCCCATCTACCAACTTCCACAGGAAGTTTGTGATTTATAGTACGGTAACGTATTAAAATATCTTAGTTTTTATTCAAATTAATTAGGTATGGTCCAAAACTAAAGTTAACTTTAAAAATTTTGCAACACAAACTTTTAATAGATTGATAAACGGTATCTCTCCATAATTGATAATATTTAGCCTTTGTAAAATAACTGGACCTAGATTGCTGTGTTAATTATTTTTAGAAATGTCGGTTGTACAAAATAATACAACACATGTCATAGACAAGGAAAACACATTTTTATCAGTCTGTTCAGTTACCCTGTATAGACAGGAAGTATGTTTAAATTGTTTGCAGAAAGAAGGATGTATAACGATACTTTAACAATACCCGGAAGGAAAAACAGTACTTTAACTTTACCAGGAAATATAACAATACTTTAACATTACCCGGAGGTATAACGATACTTTAACATTACAAGTAAGGAAATAAAACGTTACTTTAACATTACCAGGAAGGAAGTCGATACTTCAACATTACCAGGAAGGAAATATAACGGTACGGTAACATTACCAGGAACGAAGTATAACGAAACTTAGACATTTCCAGGACGATACTTCAACAGTACAGGAAGGAAGTATAACGATACTTCAACATCACCAGGAAGGAAGTATAACAATACTTTAACACTACCAGGAAAGAATTATAACGATACTTTAACATTACCAGAAAGAGACTATATTACGATACTTAACATTACCAGGAAGGGAGTATAACGATACTTTAACATTACCAGGAACGAAGTATAACGACACTTTAACATTACCAGGAAAGAAGTATAACGATACTTTAACATTACCAGAAAAAGAGTATTGCGATACTTAACATTACCAGGAAGGGAGTATAACGATACTTTAACATTACCAGGAAAGAAGTATAACGATACTTTAACATTACCAGGAACGAAGTATAATGATACTTTAACATTACCAGGAAGGGAGTATAACGATACTTTAACATTACCAAGAACGAAGTATAACGACACTTTAACATTACCAGGAAAGGAGTATAACGATACTTTAACATTACCAGAAAAAGAGTATTGCGATACTTAACATTACCAGGAAGGGAGTATAACGATACTTTAACATTACCAGGAAGGGAGTATAACGATACTTAACATTACCAGGAAGGAAGTATAACGATACTTTAACATTACCAAGTACACCATCATGTGTTTATACAAACCTATTTTATACTGGAAGGTTATTAAATTTCATTATTCTGTTATGAAAATGAGCCAACGGAGGGTCCAAAAATTCTCACAGAAATGAAAAAAAATGTGTAATGGACACTCCGCCTTTACAGACGTAGACTGATGATTTAATGGTTTTACATACGTATTGTGGTTCATGCATTCTATCTTGCATCTATTGATACGTTTGTTACTAGTAGATAAGCAAGTATCACCTTGGTAATGGTAAACATTAGAAAAAAATATGCAAAACTTCCACAAGCGACGGATAGGTCGGCTTCCGAAAAAAATAAGTGAAGCATTTATTATAAAACTGTGTGAATTTAACGTGTGTAATCCGGACAACTCATGCGCACGTGCTGGATAAATTATAGTTGATAGTCCCTTCCTTCATTTGATCTAAAGGTTAAACTAACTATTTACAAAACATTATGACAACAATATAAAATTATACTGTTAGAACTACTGACACAGTAATGTAGGATAAAAAAAACTTCGACAAAAATTCCATTCATTGTTAGGTAAATTAAATGGGGTCGAGCACACACACACACACACACACACACACACACACACACACACACACACAAACACACATTTGAATTCCCGTATCGAGCCATATAATTACATATATAGTGTTTTTCTTTTCGCCGCAAATAGTGAAAGCAATGGTTTTTATCTGGTGAGATTTGTAAAAACCCGAAGTCCTGTATTACGGTCAGCAAACTTGGTATGTGTAAGATCACTCTTTGTATTGGTGCAAGTCCACAGCCAAGGTCAGATCTGTGATCATTCACTAAAAGTCGATGTCGTCTTCATATATGGGAAATCTTTTGATAAGACATCAATTAAACAAATATAGAAATCACAGAAACCAAAGTGTTATTATCTGGGATGTCCGGGATACAAGATACAAATCAAGTGAATATATTGGACAAACGCTGACCTCTGGAATAACTCCAGAGGTTGGATCAGGTGCCATGGAGGAGTAAGCATCCACCATTGGCTGGTCACACCCGCCGTGAGTCCACAGTCAAATTCAAGTGAAATAAGTATGGAATAAAACCTCATTATGCCAGTGTGGCCAAACTGAATCTTCTGAACATTATTTCTTCGCTTGTCTTCGTTTTGATGACATAAAGATGAAGGACTGCAGATACCTTGACCTTTAACTTCAACTCAGATGTTCTTCCGAAAGGCAGTCCCCTCTAGAGTCAAGATGTCAATAAACAAATCTTTTTGACAGTACACAAATTTAGCGAAGAAAGCAAAGGAATCATAACCATTTACATAAACCTCTCTGAATAAAACCCCATCTCTCTCTCTCTCTCTCTCTCTCTCTCTCTCTCTCTCTCTCTCTCTCTCTCTCTCTCTCTCTCTCTCTCAGATTACAAATATTGTTGCTCAATTCTAATACTATGTGCCTTGTAAAATAATACTTTGAAATAATTCGAAATAAATACTGCTTAAACCAATGAATGCATCCACTGCACTAATTTCCTATTTGTGTATTGTATGCAGATCAGTTTGTAAACAGTAAACATAAGGTCTTGGACTATAGACCCGTACCTAGGGCTTGCAAATAGACAAGTGCCCGTTGTCTTGAGGGCGATCATTACAGGTAGTGCTAATGACAGTGTTTCGGACAATAGATGAGAGAGAGAGAGAGAGAGAGAGAGAGAGAGAGAGAGAGAGAGAGAGAGAGAGAGAGAGAGAGATGGTTGTATTAAGCAATATACATTTTTATTATCATGTGCACCTCCCTTTTTATTAATCTAGCGAGGCTTCTGTTCCATTGCCTTCATTGTTTATAGACTAGTAGCTGTTCATGTAAGTGCATTGCACTCTACATAAAATCCTGCGATTTATATATCGGGGTTAGTTGGTCAGGTCTGTAGTAAAGCACATTTACTGTTTTGTGAATGAACTATCAATTACTCTCATCCATCTCTCGGTGTGCTTAAAATTTACAACCATGTAATTTTATACAATTTATGGTCATCATAGCTTTTTTCTGCTATAATATATTCTTTCTGTGTCGAACAGAATTGCTGCAGTGAAAGCAATCCTGCAATTTTACTTGACAGTTGTCTTGCGTCTTTGGAAGTTTTGACAAAGTGATGGATACAAAAGAATGACAGCATGCGTACCAATGGGTTCGAATAATAAACATTTTGTAAGAAAGGCAGAAGCCATTTCTCAAAGAGCGAACCTGGTTATGATTGATGAGTTATTGTACTTCCGTTTTGAAAACGGATGCTCTGTGGTTACTTTCACACACGTGTAAAACGCATCCGTTTGTTAACTCGACACAAATCAGCGTGATTTATGTCTGTGAAATGAACATACTCTTCGGCTTTATGTCTTTGAAATTTGATGTGGTTTCATTATAACATAACTGCCATGAACATACATAAATATGTCCAGGTTGAGGACCAGCCGTTTTCTTAGACCTATCCTGAAAAGTTATGTTCATAAAAATTATTTCATCTATTTAATGGTTTTGAGTTTTATCTTTGGTAAAAGACATTCTGATTGTTATGGCTTTATTTGTTCTCAGAAATTCTAAATCTATCTAATTCTTTGTTTTGATTTTATATGAATGTATCAGGTATAATCTTAATTGATAAAATGTTTATATATATATATATATATATATATATATATATATATATATATATATATATATATATATATATATATATATATATATATGTTTGTTTGTTTGTTTTTTTGTTTTTGTTTAACGCCACTTTCAACGATATTTCAGTTATATCGTGGCGATATATATATATATATATATATATATAAAGTTAACATTAAGTGTAAAAATGACAACTTGTACATGTAGGCGTAATGAACAAATATCCACTCGCTAAGGAAATATACATACATACACACACACACACACACACACACACACACACACACACACATATATATATATATATATATATATATATATATATATATATATATATTATCACTGTTAATATGAATTGTTTCGGACTGCTTTTCCTTAATCAATGTAAAATCGATATAAATCACAATTTTCTAAATTTATAAAATTTGGAGAGAGAGAGAGAGAGAGAGAGAGAGAGAGAGAGAGAGAGAGAGAGAGAGAGAGGGCACCAGTTTTGTGTGGTCATGGTTTTAACAGTACCACTATTAAACAAGCATTAAACTCTAATAAACAATTTCACTATCAGCGTTCACATGATAAACGTTGGATAAGAAGAACGGCAGGAATTTAGCCATGATGATTTATTATCATTTTATCTACGGGAGAAACGGTGTTCAAAATTCTTATTATTCCACAAACGCCCGGATGTTAATTAATGTTCTCATTACCATGAAGAGGGCGGGTTGAATTGGATTCATACGAGCAAGGATAATTAAATAGTCCCTCACCTCGTTAATTACTTCGAGTTGCGGAAGACGCTCCGCGATTCACTACTGAACCGGACACGCGAAGTGACAAGTTATGTGAAAGTCTACCCTTAATGTGTTGATATGACAAATTGGCTGTTTGTTTCTCTCACAGATGGTTTTTGTCTCTGGAGATAATACTTGGATGTTATAAGATCTATTACATATGCGTTTTCTTTTGTTTTAGCCCACTTTATCTTGTCCTCGGTAGATAGGTAATTGCTGTCGAAATTATTTATATATGTGCATGGTTTTCTTTCTTCCTCTATATTTCTATCATAGGTATCACCTTATAATCATCTTATCGACAGAAAATTCGAACAATTCCGAAACCTGGAGAAATTATGATAACGAGATTTTGTAGAGGTAAACAAGTAATAGATTCCTCTCCGGTAGATCTCGAATACAAAAGAGGTAGAGGGAGAGGTAGAGGGGGTCTGATATTGGGCGTTTGTACACTTATCCTTTGTAATGGAAGAAGGAATTTATGAAATGTAAAATGACCGACGTTCTATCTAGATGGCGAAACTACAGTATACATACATCCTATGTGTCTGATGACTTCAGCATGGCATATAAAGAAAGCGAAATCCATTTGTTTGAAGATAAAGATTGTATCTATTGTCCTACTTGAAGATAAAGATTGTATCTATTGTCCTGCTGCGTTCAAAACGCCTATCTATCTATACAATTAATTAGAGCACAAATCTGACCCTTCGTCATAGTCTTGTGGTAGAGAGTTGTTCTGCTAGTGGTAGAAAGTTGTCCCTCTAGTGGTAGTGATGTCCCGCTAGTGGTAGTGTGTTATCCTTCTAATGGTAGAACGTTGTCCCTCTAGAGGTAAAGACATGTCCTGCTAGTGGTAGGAAGTTGTCCCACTAGTGGTAAAATAGTGTCCTGTTAGTTATAGAATGTTGTCCCGCTAGTGGTAGAGTGTTGTCCCGCTAGTGATTAAGTGTTGTCCCACCTAGCAGTAGAGTGTTGTCCCACTAGTAAAGTGTTGTCCCACTAGTGGTAGAGAGTTGTCTTGCTAGTGGTAGAGTGTTGTCCCTGTATTAATTAAGTGTTGTCCCGCTATTGATTAAGTGTTGTCCCGCTTGCGGTACAGTGTTGTATCACTGGTCAAGTGTTGTCTCGCTAGTGGTAGAGTGTTGTCCCTTTAGTGGTAAAGTGTTGTCCTGCTAGTGGTAGAGAGTTGTCTTGGTAGTGGTAGAGTGTTGTCCCTGTATAAATTCAGTGTTGTCCCGCTATTGATTAAGTTCCCGCTTGCGGTACAGTGTTGTCTCACTGGTCAAGTGTTGTCCCACTAGTGGTAGAGTGTTGTCCCTTTAGTGGTAATGTGTTGTCCCGCTAGTTGTAGTGTTTTTCCGCTAGTGGTAGAGTGTTGTTCCGCTAGGGATTAAGTGTTGCCACCCCTAGCGGTAGAGTGTTGTCCCAATGGTCAAGTGTTGTCCTGCTAGTGATAGAGAGTTGTCCCGCTGATAAAGTGTTGTCCCTCTAGTGGTTAAGTGTTGTCCCGCTAGTGGTAGAGAATTGTCCCGCTAGTGATAACGTGTTGTCCCGCTAGTTGTAGAGTGTTGTCCCGATAGCGGTTGTGTTGTCCCACTGGTCAAGTGTTGTCCTGCTAGTGGTAGAAGCATTGGCCCACTGGTAAAGTGTTGTTCCTCTAGTGGTTAAGTGTTGTCCCGATATTGAGTGTTGTCACGTTGTTTATTTGTTTTCAGTTAGAGGTTAAGAGTTGTCCCGATAGTGGTGGAGTGTTGTCCCACTGCTAAAGTGTTGTCCAACTTGTGGTAGAGTGTAGTACAACTACTGGTAGTATTGTCCGACTAGTGGTAGAGTTGTCTCGCGAGTGGTAGAATGTTGTCCGACTACTTTAAAGTGTCGGCAGACGACAATACCTTAGTAGCTGTGTTTTATTGTTTATTTTAGATTTGCGACTTAGCAACAAGTTCGCGTTAACAAGATTGTGATGTATTAATGAGATTTTAAATTATACAACTCATTTTAAACTGCTTGTTTTCTCATTAACTTAATGTTTGTGTTTGATCTGATAAAGTACGGTAAATAGCATTCTTATATCAAGATAAACGGAGCTTTGTAGTAGAAATAACTTGTAGTATATAATTATCCAACGTCTTCAAAGAACTCAATTATGAGATAATCCTCTAAATACGGTATACACAGTACGTTCATGTGATAGTAAGCCAATTAAATCTCAGTCATGGAATGCTACTGTATCTTCTTGATATCTAAATCAACATAATCGTAGATCAAATAAAAACATATATCATATACTTCTAAATATTTATCCTACTTTCAAAAATACATGTCCGTATATCTCGATTAAGTATCAACAGATGTTCCGATGTGTCGACTCTCAAGATTTGACGTCAAACATTGGAATAATGCTGTAGTTTTTGTATAATTACCCTCACCGTATTTTAGGCTGAGCGCGCACCTGTTACTGTATTGTCACAGTCTGTACTTCAAGTACCCGTATTGCTTGCCTTCATACACATGTCCGATAGAAATTAATTCGTCTTCTAGTTAATCATTCATTTGTCTGAAAATATCTAATTAGAAATACATATTTTCCACCGATAAGGAGAGCTCCATGAAACATAATTACATGTCTTCCTTATACCTCATTTTGTCTTTCTGTAGATTGTGTTGACATAGATCAGTAATTAAAAGGAGATTTCAGAACTTCTTATCTCTGAGAATATCAATTAAAGGATTCGTTCACAGTATCATATTTAGTCAGAAGTCATGATATAGCGATACGAAGTCATCTTTCATCAATGCCGTAATACAGTCAGGTTCGGCTTGGTAATAGCTTCCTGGTATTCCGAGAACGGCAACTGATTTCAACGTATAATTGAGTTTGTTTATAGCATACGCGTCATGTATATTGTGCGGGTCGCCGTGGTCAAGTAATTATCTAGATTATTGCGGGCAACTCTGACGTCTCTCAACCCAAGCGCTTAACTCATATTTGTTATGGTCACTACGTGTATAAAGAGCTTTCTTTTGAGATTGATAATCAATTTGATATATTAGCGGGTCAGGCGCATTTTAATATCTCGACGAAGAACGATGTCTTTTCTAAAATCAAATACTTTTCTGGAAGCTTTGTCTTATCAGATTCACTCGCGGAATATTGCCTCTCAGTTGATACAGGACAATGATTAGAAATATTTTCAGTGAAAAATGTATCATATAACAGTTTGAAATAGTATAATTTTGTTTTCAGCCCCACCCTTGAAACATTTCTAGATGATTCTCCTCTGATTATACCACTGAGTTCTTATCTGTCAAAATCACCTGAAAAGTATGGAATCAAAGTTGAAATCAAACACAAGGCACATCAAATGTCAATTTCGGCCATTTTAACTCTTGGCACTATTATTACATGGCCTTAGTCGTAGTATTCTGTTATACAGGGTTGACATGCAATATATCATACAGTTAAAATATTATTTCAGGGAAGTGATTCTACCGTTTCAGTGATCACCTGGCGATCATGTTCCTCACTTATTTAATTTTGATTTGACTGTGGACTCACGGCGGGTGTGACCGGTCAACAGGGGATGCTTTCTCCTCCGTGACACCTGATCCCACCTCTAGATTTCCAGAGTTCCGTGTTTGTCCAATATTCACCGCGTTTGTATATATGTATCATGTGCATCCCGAGGATTCATTCTTTGGTATCTGAGATTTTATATCGATACTGTTTAGCGCGCTCGACTCTTCATCTTGAGGTCGTGAATTCGAGTCCAGCCGGCGGCAGGTCGGATTCCTGTCCTTCGGATGAGACAGTAAAAGCCGAGGTCCCATGTCACAGTCGGTGTCGGCACGTTAAAGAACCCACATTGCCCAATGGCCGTAAGTGCCAAGCATAGGCAAAACTTTGAAGCCCTTCACCGCAAGTGAATTCTCACCTCTGAGTTCGAATCCCGAGTGGGTCATTTCAAATTATAGGGGCCTCCGTGGGAAAGCATTGCGCTTTTGCCTCCAGTTTGGTTCGAATCCCGAAGGTCATTTCGAATTAAGTGGTCTTTAGCGGAAGGTCGGTGGTAACCCGGGTTTCGGGGTTTCCTCCACCAATAAAAACTAGACGCCATCAAAGATTGTTGAGTATGGCGTTAAACAAAATATCAAAAAAAAGAATTAAACAGCAATGCAACCAACCAAGTATCAAAGTACAGATAGTACTGAAAGCCAAGCTTGACAAAACTTAGCTTAATTTTCCAATACCCCATATGACTATGTATAATTGACTTTTTGTTTTACAATAATTAAAATGGATTAATTACCTTGACCAGACTTCTTCAAGAGAGATACACGTAAGACCAACACATAATACATTGCAGAAATACCAGTGATAAGTTACAAACCACATTGAGAGCGTGGACAACAATTACGTGCTACAGGGTTAGTGAATATCTCATGATGTCTGTAAACCCGTCATTTCTATTAAACATCAGTCAAAGCAAGCCACGTGTAAGTGTCAATTTCACGTACGAATCATATCTCTCAAAGCAGATGTTATCAAAAGAATTTATATACGACCATCGTGTATCAATGCAATATACATGTGTATGCAAGGTATGCGAATGATCTCCGTGGCCGAGTAATTTCAAGAGCATCACTCTTGAAACTATGTAGTTTCCAAAATCTAGTCAGCCCGAAATCGAGGCTGACTCGAACGTTCAAATCTGTTATGTTGACAGCCAATTTGAATGTAAAAAGTTATTTTCAATTTCAAATTTTCCAGGGTACAATGTCGGGGTCCTCTTCCAAAATTAAAAAGTGGTGACAAAAAGGGGCATTAGCTGTGTTTACCAAAAATATTTTGATTGTTTTCCTACTTTTACAACTTGTTCTTGATGTACAATAACAAATAAGAGCTATAAACAGGCATACAAATCTTATATTTATATATATGTTGTAAAAATAAAGTCATGTCCAGTGTGGTATTCATATACAAATAGTAAGGTTGTGTTAATCAATTGCAATTGGAAATGTGTGTAACCTGGGTTTCTTAAGTAATTTTCACAAAATATATAGGAATTTAAGAATTTAAGCCTGTGTATATCTCTTTTTGTGAAAAGGAAAAACAACCATTTTGATGAAAAACACAGCTAATGCCCCTTAAATTTAAACCATTGTTTATGACGCAAAACACAAGTAAAGTGAATAATGAACCATTGTATTCCTCACGCCTCTATACCTGATTACAAATAATTTATTTGTTACAAACAAACGTGTTTATATATAATTGATATGACAAGATGTTTTCAGTCTATAAAATTCATCTTTGTATTTGCAAGGACTTACACTGCGGGAGCACAGATCAGAAATCTGTTTCATTTTAAGTCTCGACAGTATAATCATGTCTTTCAAATCTGATTTTATGTTTTCTCTAGAATTGAGACAAATGTTTGATTTTGGAGAAAGTATGCAGCATACTCTAATAGTGTTAACGTGTGGATGTGGAGTCAGACGTGGGGCTGTCCGAGATTTCCCAATATGGATTTGGTTATTGCAAGTCAAGGGACGGAACTCAATCTCTTTCACAGAGTTGTCGGTCCTTGTAATTCTCAGCAATCTCTGTCAACGTCTCGAATTTTGCCAATTTCTGGCAGAATATATAAATCCACTTTAGACTTTGCTCTTCACAAGGGAGCGGTCTTTTTCATATATTGTTAGTTCTAACATAGAAAAACAAGAGATTCCAGAGAGATCCAATCAAAATGGTCGCCTGTCCGCCATTTTAGATTCCAATCTCTCTAAAAATGTAAATTACACAACTAGACATATAATTTCAAAGATATTTCTTCAGTCCTTTCTGAGAAATAACGGTAACAATCTGTCTTTGGTCAAACTCCAAGATGGCCGCCTGTTGGCCATGTAGGATTTCGATTCTCTGAAAATGTATTATGCACAACTAGACCTCAAGGGGAACCTTCGTTCTTTTTCTGAGAAATAGCGGTAACAAATTCCTTTGGTCAAAATCCAAGATGGCCGCCTGTGGGTCATGTTGGATTCCGATCTTTTTGAAAATGTAATATGCATATGAACTTTCATGTCAAATTTCAAGTAGATCACTTCAGCCTTTTCTAAGAAGCGCTAACAACTTCCTTTAGTCAAGATCCAAGATGACCGCCTGTGGGCCATATTGGATTCTAATCTCTCTAAAATGCAACTTGCACAACTAGACCTTAAGGGGAACGTTGTTGTCAAAGGATATGCCTTCAATACTTTCTGAGAAATAGCGGTAAAAGAATTGTTCAGGACGGACGGACCACGAACGCAGAGCGATTTGAATAGCTCACCATCTATTGACGATAGCTAAAAATTCATTTGATTTGAAAATATTTTTTCAAAATGGATATAAATATAGGGGCTTTACACATGTATTTTTGCGAAAAGTTTCATTGCTCTGTGTAATTTGGATTTTGTATAAATTTTGTGGGTTACATGACCACGCGTTTAGGAATTTTTAGACGTTGACAGAGATTGTTGAGGAATGCAAGGACCGACAACTCTGTATAAGAGGTTGGGATGGAAATGTACAATCGATACGATAAGAGGTGATTTAACGTGCGGCGTGACTACTCAAATCGCACGAAAATATACAATAGTACAAAGTCAATGTCACACGAACAACTTTAAAATATACAATACACAATAAAAGTCAGCGTCACAGCGTCATAATAATGTAATTACACGAGAAGATGATATTTTAGTTGTAAACATAATGACAAATTAAATCATAATAAAAATAACATTAACTTACACTAGTGTAAAAACAATTATCGTTTTAAACGATAAAAAGCTACGCCAAAACTAACACCATTCGTAACACACAACTCGAATCCACGCCACGAATCTATTTAAACGCATCAATTCACGAACCCACTCCAAAACTCCATTCCATATGATGCATTATGCCAATTCTTCATTTAACTGATTGTTACAGAACAGAGAATGGAATTAGGACAAAACCAATCCAATAAAACTCTACCAATTTTATTGTCCAGAACAAAGAAGTCACAAAACTTGATCGTATAGTTTTTACTTCTAATAAATTCGACAGAAATAATAAACGTTCGTATAAAGTTTTCAATACATTTCACCAAGCACTTATCTAATTGTCCAAGTCCAGAATTTCAAGTTAAAGTTTTGCGCCAGTTCAGGGGAGGAATTTCAAAGGTTCACAGTGACAATATAGTGGTAGTTCTCGGGTCGCAGTCTTGTGCTCTCTCACACAGAGATTGTAATCAGTAATTTCGAAATAAAAAAATACAAGGAAACGGAATAATATTTTGGTTATGGAAGTTCATCACCACATAGGTAAAGAAAACACTCTATTGAGAAGCGAAGTTTTTGCGCATTTCTCATCTCAAAGTGCAGCTATCAGCGTATTGTAATTATCCATCCAATAACATTTATGACGGAATCATACTTTGGTATTCCCGGGTTGCATAAGTCCTGTTTGGTTTTCTTGCCGAATTTAGATATTCCAGAATAATGGTTATTATGGGGATTTGATGGGCTCGCAACAAAATTTGTTTTCCTAAGAAACAGAAGTTACGATTTGAAAGTCATTTCACAATTCAATAAGAAATTATATAACTATACAAATTTCCTATAGAGTTACAACCTGTAAATTGAAGTACACAAATTGCTAAAATATTAGTACATTGGTTTGATTGTCAACATATTATATGTGAAAATGAAGAAGTAGCAATCAATAATCGAAGCTCAAGATCAACAGAACACATTAGATGTGCAATATTAAATTAACATAATTCAGAAATATGATTTTAATAACGAAAATCACATTTAATATAAATTCTAGCTTTTACACTAATAGTTAGATTAATACACAGCTGAAGCATATCAAATGTGTTACATGAAGGATACTTGTTCACTCGCCCTACAGAATGTTTGCTTCGCACACGTAATTGACCCGTATAAGCCGATAAAGACCTCAAAATAGAAAATTTGTTTAAATTAAGCATAATTGGAGGATTGTTAAACTTCTAAACATCAATTATACGATCTGGGTAAATGTATACAAATACGAATAAAACTGATCTCATTTACTTCATTCTCCTTCTATCTCTCTATCTCCCTTTCTTTGCTTTCGATTGGCCTCTTTGGCCGTGTGGTTAGATGGTCGCCATTTGAACCATGAAGTCTCACTTCTCATCAGCGCAGGTTCGAGCTCTGCTGGAATCTAAACTTTTTTGTGTGTGTGAGAAAGCTTGCCAGTTTACTTGCGAAAAGCCGGTGGTCTCTTCCAGGGTGCATTGTAACTGGGTTATCTCCTCCACCTCTACAAACTGACCGCCATCATATAACTGAACAATTGTTGAGTATGTGTAAAGCAAAATTCAAAAAGCAAATTTTGCCCCTCTGTCTTTGTCTCCCGCCTCTTAAAACTGAACGATGCATATCAAGATAACTCATGAAACCATACATGAGTTATATTTAGCTTTAGGAATTATTGTCTGACAAGGTTATCTCTCCTGGGTGTGTGTATATCGTGATGATGGTACTATTTGTGATGTACACGTCGGTATTAACGCCATTTTAAGTTATATTGTAGTCAGATGACAATTTTCCTGTGAATGTTAGATATACCGACGAAAAAACGCCACAGAATCTTGTACAGATGGTTCCTGCGTGGACATTTTATTTACTATGAACGGTAGGTTTAACAACCAAGCTATATAACTACAACAACTATTTTGGTTTTCCCCATTGTCAATTATCCTCCTTTAAGTAGTATTATATCCCGTTTTTACCTACATAATTATGCTATTCATATCTCGCAGATAAGCCGTACGCCAGGGCGTGTTCAACATATGGACATTTCATACACAGCTAAACTACTTACTGATAAGTGTACCTGTGGACTCATGGCGCGTGTGATCGGTCAACAGAACCGGAGGCACGGATCCAGACAGGCATGACACGCTCCAGACTTCATTCTTACAGTATTATATGTGTATTTTGTAATTTCGTCCATATATGTGGGGTTAATGTCCTGTATTTCTGACCTCTGCGTGATTGGTATAACCTTACTGAAGACACACAACAAAATCACATGACGGACGAAATGACGTAAACCCCCAGTACTTTACTCCTGTCATTAATCTTAATTCTCTTGGGTATCATCAACATGGTACAATACTTTATATATAGAAAACAATCAATACATATCTGAAGTAGATCGAAGATATATATTTTAAGGGAGAGTGAACTATTTGTCAAGGTATAATTATGTATCACACGTAATCTGTCGATATAATGTCATTGAAAAATATGTTTGTATCTATTACAATACTTGTATGTAGCGCCGATTGGCCGAAAGGTTAAAAGCGTATAAACTATACTATACTTTATTATTAGTATATTATACTGTATATTCTATACCATGCTATGCTAAACTATACTACACTTTTCTATTAGTATATTCTAAATTAATACTATAACATTCTATTCCATACTATATTATACTATACTGTACTATACTGTACTATGCTATACTAACTATACTATACTATACTTTACTATACAATTACAGACGTGATGACTGCTATGGTCCGAGATTGAGCGTGGGGTGTGTCTGTTCGTTAGTTTGTGTGTCAGTTTATATTTATTTGCAACATTGAGTGTGGGTGTGTCTGTCTGTGTGTCAGTTTAGGATATTTACAACATTAAGTGTGGGTGTTTCTGTCTGTGTGTCAGTTTAGGATATTTACAACATTAAGTGTGGGTGTTTCTGTCTGTGTGTCAGTTTAGGATATTTACAACATTAACTGTGGGTGTGTCTATGTGTCAGTTTAGGATATTTACAACATTAAGTGTGGGTGTCTGTCATTGTTAGTCAATATTTTCAAGGTACCGTCTAATAAGTTGAGTTTTTTTAGTCAGACCTAAGATCCGTTAGACTATTATGGTCAACAGTCGCATATATTCGTCAAAGTTATCAAACCTTTGTTTCAAAAATCCATGTATGTATTATATAGGTCTAGAGTTTATATTGT
Organism: Atrina japonica; assembly: GCA_030159075.1. Lineage (NCBI taxonomy): Eukaryota > Metazoa > Mollusca > Bivalvia > Pterioida > Pinnidae > Atrina > Atrina japonica. Next base: position 138,425 of record BROG01000393.1, on the reverse strand, counting down.
TTCACGCTCGAGTCATTAGAGCATTGAACTTTAAACAGGGAAGACATCCACCTCTTATCAGAGCAGGTTCGAGCCCCGCTGGAATTTAAGTTCATTTTGTGAGAAAGTTTATCTCGTTACTTGCAAATGGCCGGTGGTCTCTTCCCGGGTACATTGTAACCGAATTCTCTCCTCCACCTAAAAAAAAAAAAAAAAAAAAAAAAAAAAAAAAAAAAAAAGAAACCTGACCGCCACCATATAACTGAAGAACTGTTGGGTGTGGCGTAAGACACTAACGAAACAAAACATAATATTTCACAAACACACCTTGTTACATGTGGAAGTCAACGGAATCTCTGTTATTTCAATTTAATCATTTTCTCAATCACATCAGTGCGTCTGTTTAAAATGGTAAACTCTAAACTCGAGCTTCTTATAGATACGTATGGATATGATGTTTTATAATTATTTTCCCCGGAAACAGCCAGCCATCCACAGATCCTAAATGTGCTAAATGAATAGATGAATGCACTACCGTTGACTGATTATCTATTTACAGATCTATATAGTGTATATATTGGTGATTTAGACGTGTAAATTTTACAACTTGTTAGATTTGTGTTAAATGACGAGAAAAAATAGAACCTCGCCCTATGAAAAGTGTTCAAACTGCATAGATGATTAGTGCTGTTTGAATGGCGTAATGGACATTAGGCAGTTATGCTCATAGAATGCTAATAATAGTATCAATTAGGCAATGGTCACCGTTTTCTGTTCCTTTTGATTTGTCTACAAGTTCAATATACAAATGTGAAAATCATTTCGGCCAACGGAATGCCAAACGGAAGTAGTGACCGCAATACTTGAATGATGAGTGTTTTGTGCAGGTGATGTGAATGTTGCCCTCACAAAACACACACACACACATAGAAAGCCATCTGGATAAATACAAGATATTGAAAGGTGAATCAAGTTGCAACTCCATATGAACAAATATGATGTTCTGGCTGAACCATAGTAATTACATTGATATAAAGCGACCAAATATCTGATGTTAATCACCTCAAATAATATTATCAAGCTTTAAGGACTGAAATCTTGTGTACTGTATGTAGCAGTCCAGAGGTAAGTATGATACTGTACAGTCTGAAAGAAATGACCGTTTTATTATCTTTTTATTGATCTAGATTTTAACGATGGAAAACTCATCTGATCCTCGGGTCAGGACACGGGTTAGATTTCCGTTAGCATGAGAACATTAATAGATCGGTAAGCTACTTATGTGATCAACAAATATAACGGAATGTACCACAATAGAACATTTTTTCTGTAGTTGGATTTAGGTGGAGACATAGCGGGTGTAAAAACCTTTCCTTTTTTATAAAAAGATGGAAATTGATAACAATTGACCAAATTTTCCGCACCTTCATACCCTTGTCGATTATATTCCATCTTACTTGATATCCAGGACCCACTTTCTATATATATATATGTCAATAACATGATACGTTTTGTTAATTTTACATATTTTTTAGAATTATTAAAGGTTTTACGCCCGCTGTATATATATTGTCTGATGATGATTAAAGACATCCCGTATATAGAAATATGCGTCATTCACTTTCCACAAACAAACTGCTATCTATATTTGACACGGTTCCAATCAAAATGAAATAGAAATCATCTTAAATATAAGTGAATCTTTCTTATCGACAATTGATTAAGTACCTCTAAAATACAAACAGCGTGGTATACCAAAATGTTATTATGAAATACTTTAATGGTAAGATTCCAAAATTGTCCTATATACTTTGTCGAAGTACTCATATTGGTACGACAGCGGAGAAAATTGATTGGAATCTAACAGAAATGTATTGTATGTTAAGACAGCGTATTTAAGCATGTGATTTGTTAGTCAAAGTGAAATTTGCTGTGTAAAAAGAGCATAAGAGAGATCGTCATTTCCGTTACGATCCCCCATAACGTGTAATTACCGCAAAAACAACTGGAATTGTGTGTGGAAGCTGCAATACCATGCCAACAAAAAGAAACGAAATATATTCGGCGGAAAAATAGGCGTCATCAAAAAGCATGTGAAATCAATCGGAATAAACTAAGATGTATTCCAAGAATGAAAATAAAAGACGCACGTCCAGACGTATCGTGTAAGAAAAAGACAAATGACCTGGCTTCCTTAACCATACGTTGATTAGATGTTTTATTGTTATCGCCATTCAGGGACCATATCAAAATATTTTCGTGTCAAAAAGCTGGACGTAATTTTCATTCATCAGTAATTACTTTGGACATTCGTCAATGTATACGAACAAGACACTTGTCCAAAATTGCAAATCGACTTATTTCTTGTTATTCTGCCAAATATATTATGGAATTTTTCGTTTGTGGTATTAAGAAATGATGTAGCATTACACTGTGAAAACAGTCTTGCTTTTATTCACCGGAAAGGCAATCGAAGATTAAGGGGAGTCAAGTCGGATAACGAAATTTTCAAAAATGAAAGTAGCCACTTTTGACAAAACATCAGGACAAGGCGTTACACGTGTTTCAATTTAGACAATCCAAAATAACTTTGGTATTAGGTTTATAATATTTATATACTTAGTTTTTCGCGTATTTCTGTTTTGTTTTGCAAAATTTCTTTTTTTGCAATTCTTGTATAAGTGTAGTACATTCGGGTATTCGGTGACCTTGATTCAACTGGTATTATAATGTATGTTCTAATATCTAACACCTGTAACAGGAAATGCCAAAGTACACTAAAATGCAAAAATCAAACGTTTACTTGAAACGATTTGTAAATCGAGAAAATACAAACTATTCAACTGTACAAGTTAACATGAAATATTTCTAAGGATTTGACGAGAAACTGTTGTAACTTTGAAGGTTCATTGTTTCTTTGAATCTGCTGGAGATGAAACGAGTATTGGACTCATGAATGCTTGAAAGATCACACATCAAACAGAATCATAAAATGTAATGTTCTGTACTACGCGCCACTAAAGGTTAAAAAGACAAACCAGGATTGGGGATTGTGATCAGTTGCCAAAGTATAAAAAATCTCAGATACCAAAGTTTAAATCACTAGGATGTCCAGGATATAGGATAAATAATAAATTAATAATCAGAGAAACAATACGCCCAATCTGCATGTGATCCTTGCTCCCATGACACCTTATCCCACTTTGCGGAGATTCGTGTTCGTACAATGTCCACATCGTTTGAACTTTAGGAATTATTTTTGTTATTTTCCTTACCTGTTCCATGTAATGCCACAGTTCAAGGTTTTGAGATCATTTGGAGTTACAAGGCGTTATGCGTTTTTTAATGAATATAAATTTTTTACATGGGACTATATTTGTCCTGGATAGTCGACATAATAGGTGTTGTAGGTTGGTGTTAAAAGTAAAGTATTGAAATTATTTAAGAATGATGTACATTTTGGTATGCATTTATGTAGTGACTTGTTTTGCCATAGCCATGCTATATAACATTGAAACTACCAATACGATAGTTGCTGTCAATGATAATTGGACAGATAATGATGAAAATCAGTACAAAATATAATTACCAAAGTGTTGAAAGCATGATATACATACGTACCAAATAGATAGTAAATACTGAACTAACACGGACCTCGTGAACATACATAAGTGAAACTAGGTGTCCTGGAGAAGTTCACAGTCCTGTCAACCGGTCAAAAAGGCCCTGAGATAAGTAGTGCAATCCAGTTATAAACAGGATGTTTTGCACCTTGTCACAATCGGTAAAAACAACTGAACAACATCTATTAAATAAATAATCTATTATATGACCATAGTTGAAACTATGTGTAGATCGCAAGGTTTGTGGATTCTAACATACGAAAGTTTTTTACTTTTTGTCATTTACAATCTTCTGTTGGAGTAGAAATATTTTAACTTTTCGGCAGAAAAACGGAAATTGAACGATAAACAACAACTAGCTTGAAAAAGTCAATTAGTACTATAAAAGTCGCCTTATTGTTGTGAGGTTTATTTGAGGGGTCGTATCCAAATTCACGACGAAGTTGCTAATGTTCTCGGCAAATCTATTCATTGGAAATAAAGTATCGACCTGTCACAGACGCGTCGTATTCATGCATAATTAAAGAAACATTTTTCTTAACTTTGTTCAAGGTAGAGATACCACAGTGTTTGATGAAATGTGGGATAAGGGTTGCTTTAATGTATTTCATAAAACTTTTAACAGAACACGTTCTTGATAATGTTTAATGTTTTACTTCTCTATTTACTTGTCAGAAGCGTTCAAAGGATCAATAGTCCTTTAATCTAGAATTCATCGTATGAAATATTTCTGTTTATGAGAGAGAGAGAGAGAGAGAGAGAGAGAGAGAGAGAGAGAGAGAGAGAGAGAGAGAGAGAGAGAGAGAGAGAGATCAGTTCGACACATGTAGAAGAACTAGTACGATTATAAATATGTTTGTAGTTTGACGTATATAAAGAGAAATTCAATAAGACTCAGATACATTTCGAAGTGACAGATTCTATTATTACTACTAACCTAAAATTACTGGGGTCTCCGTTGACCGAGTGGTTAGAGCATCGCGCTTTTAATCATGAAATCTCCCACTTCCTGTGAGCGCAGGTTTGAGTCCCACTTGTACCTAAGCTGTTTTTTCTGAGAACGTTTGCCAGTTTACTTGAGAAAGGCCGGTGGTCTCTTCCCGGGTAAACGGGTTCTCTCTTCCACCATTAAAAACTGACCGCCACCATATAACTGAAAAATAGTCGAGTGTGGTGTGAAACACTATTGAAAATCCAAAAACTTCAAATACCTTAGGTTACTTGTTATCTTTTTGCCTCATGGAATAAATGGTCCATTTGGGTAATTCTAAAACGGAAGTCGTACAAGAGCCATGATTACAAATCCAATAAACTGTAAATTACCTTTACACTTAAAACATACACATGTAGATAAGCCAAGACTCGGGATACAGGAGTCTGGCTATCATTACTAATTAAAGGTTTCAATCGATAAAGTATAACGATTTGTTCGATTTAGAATAACGCAAGGTGTTAACACTTATTTAACGGGTCTTCTTTGAATCAACAGACGGAAGAAAATGACTTTTTCTCCAGAAACTGAAAAACCTAGGAAGTAGAGATCGAACGGTATGAAAACATATTGGCCATGTGGTTTATCAGAATTCTTCTAAAGGACAAAATTTAGTGCGCCATGGGTAGTAACTCACAGTTGAACAGATTTGTGGAGAAAATTTGGAAATGAAAAACATATGTTTGGATATATCTATATATCTGCTGTTATTTTATTCTTGTTAGTATGGATGAGTTAATGCTATCAGACAAATGGGAATTTATAGTCACATGATATACACAGTTATAGCTTTAAGGATTTATTCGTTCGCTTTTACTACAGGACCTGTTCTGTTTGATCTGTCATTTATTGTAAGTACAAACAGAGTTTGATTCCATTTAATTTTTAAATTTACATCCGTTGTTTATATATATATATATATATATATATATATATATATATATATATATATATATATATATATATATATATATATATATATATATATATATATATGTATATATATATACATATTCTATTATATTATATTAGTGGGTGTTTCATTTTACCTATTTGTTTAAGCATGACGATCTACCTTGCGTATATTTAACATTAAATCTTATTCGTATCTTTATTATTCTTTCATAACAGTTTTATTTTGCTACAGATGTCTCTGATTAGTGTAATACAATTGATTTGCAATGAAATATCTATCTTTATCGACGTCTAGGTTATGTAGGCATTTTGAACTTGTAATTACATATATCATTTGACTTTATGGTAAACTTTACATTGTTACATACATGGTTTACTCAGTAACAATGTATGTATGTAGGTAGGCAGGCAGGCAGGCAGACAGGTAGGTAGGTTGGTTGGTAGGTAGGTAGGTAGGTAGGTAGGTATGTATGTATGTATGTATGTATGTATGTATGTATGTATGTATGTATGTATGTATGTATGCAGGTAGGTAGGTAAGTAGGTAGGTATGTAGGTAGGTTGGAAGGTAGGTAGGTAGGTAGGTATGTATGTATGTATGTATGTATGTATGTATGTATGTATGTATGTATATGTAAGTACGTGTTGATCGATGGATGTATGTAATACAAGGCGATTAATTTATCACGCACTCGGTAAAATGTGTTTGGAGTTTTAATGTTGGGGTTAATCACATTGGTACAGACTGGTAACTAGTTTAAAAGATTTTCAAGGATTCGTTTTGTGTGGCATAATTGCACACAATACGCCTCATATCTTTGCATATGAAAAAACACATGATAATGAAATAATAAAATGTGTTCCTCGGCCAGATCTTACATCAAGTTCTAAGTTTAACAGGCTTTTATCGTCATTTATACTTCCACCTGCTAAGTTATTTATTGCTGTTTAATTTTACAGTAATTTTGAGAGCGATATGTATCTATCCAAACATTCATAGGACTACGATGAGCACATGTACGCCATGTGTGTTACGATCGTCGACATATTTATAAACACCATCAGGTAGATTCTTGTTAGATGCTTCCGATTTCAATTTATTGAACGGAAGCGCTGATAACCAAACTTAACATCTCTTACAGAGGTTGTCAGAGTATTCTTAAGATCACATATTTGTAGCATGAAAATAATTGCCATAAATCGCAGGAAAATTTAACTTTTGGTAGTACGGCAAATTTTCTTACATTGATATAGAAATACAATTCTTTCTAGTTTGTGTGTTTATTAACATGTATTGAATATGTTCTCTTTTGGCTAGAGGTTGTGTTGGTCAATCTCATTCAGGAATTCATTCTGTTATTCCAGGTCAATCTAGCAGAGAAACTCATTCCATTACCGCTTGTCGGTCTAACACAGCAAGTCATTCCGTTACCCTTGGTCAGTCTAACACAGGAATTCATTCCGTTTTCTTTGGTCAATCTAACACAAAACAACATTCAAATTCAAATTGTTGAAGTCCTTGTTTCCCCCCGTATTTGTATATACTAAAATAATGATATAAACACGATAATTATGGATTACGTGTTTATATGGCATTTCTTTCTCCTGTATAGTACACTGGTGTACATAGAACAGATTTACTTTATGTACAGTTCGATTCATGTCACGTCTTAGTGTGTTTGGATACAGTCAAACTTTATGATACTTGGCATGCAATACACGTTTGTATACTCACAATACATATAAATTAACCATACCATAACATATTTAAGAAGTAGTTTATAATTTGGCCTTTTATTAACCTAAGATTGTCTTAGCATCAGGCCTTTGCCATATCTCTGCCTACACGAACTGCAATTCCCTGTAGTCATACGACAACGATAGTGCAACGCTTACTAGGTAATCGATCCGTGATATTATATTTACATGCACACTCTGGGGAAACACCTGACATTTTCATTAACTAAGCTTTTGAATTTTTTATGTGTATTTTCTTCTCGATGCTTAATATATAATTCCCAAAGTGATAGCTCAATTTAGCTCTTTTTTCTTAGGAGGTAAATTTGGTGTTTTATCATCTCGTTAGATGCCTTATGATAGTGGGTGGTAGCACATGAAGTGAAATTTTGCGTCTTTGATAGTAAAACTGAGGATCAATCTTCCTTAATTGCATTATCATTGTGCACATAGAAGGGTCTGTTGTGATGTGCTGTAGCTCACCAAATGTATCTAAAACGCTAGAGTGACAGTATTGTCAATATAATCCAATTAATCCGATTGGAAATATATCGGCTGTTTGAATTATGATGTATATATAGAAGCAAATAAAGTGAAAAAGCTGTTTGGGAAAGTGAGGGGAGGGAATCGACGGAATGATATATTAATAGGCCTTTATATAATAGGTTTATCTAATAAGGTTTGACAGACTGACAGAAAAAACCTGATTTGTTGGTTTTTTTTACACAGAACAGCTTTTTTAAATAAGAGGAGAGAGATATTCTCAAGGGATACAAATTTCATTGGGGCTTCGTCAGGAACATCGGACATTGTCAAATAGCGTGGTCGGCTTTCTGGGTTTTTAATTGGACGGACAACATTCTGAGACTATATGCTTTGTAAGCCAGCATGCAGGGCATCAAATTGTATTTTATTGCAGTGCAATTATATAAATATACATCTTCGGTTAGATTAAGAATTTTGAAAAATGTTTTAATACGAAATCGAGGCTCTTTATTTTTAATCATTGTGTTTTTGTACTTCTCACAACTTTGTAAATGTTGAATGGTATTTTCACGTTGTAAACTTTACAGAGCTTTAATTGAGATTCAAAACTGATATTTCGCGCCATGGTTACCTTGGTATTTTATCACTCTCAAGGTAATGTCAAAGGACATAGCTATAAATAGATTATAACACGATATATCAAATTTATGGTCGCGGTGGTGTTGTACATCAGGGTGGATCATATTGTCATTTAATGGTGACAACTTTCATACGTATGTGAATATGATGTATTCTGATAAACTAAATTAAAGACACCACAGAACCTAATGCATACGCTTCTTACTAGGACATTTTACTTACTATGTACACAGACGGGGAATAAACAACCAAGCTATAAATCTATATTTCCAATTGTCAACACTTTCCACATATAAGTAATAATATCCCTCCTTTTTTCGCCCGCATATGGTGTGTGTTTATATTTCACAGATAGTCAGATATGTCAGAACGTGTACAAAATTTGAAAACCTGATCCCAGCTCTGGATTTTTAGATGTCTGTGTATGTCCTATTGTCAACAGATATTTCCTTATGCACCTTCGTTCGATTACTACATGTACAGTTGAACCCACTTATATTGAGACGTATTACATGTATAATATTGAGACTTATTACATGAATACTGAAACCCGTTTATTTATACGAAATGTTCATTCCCCTTCGATTCCAATACACCCGGGTTCGGCTGTACTATGTTTGCTGTTAGTTTATACCACTTAACACAATCAAATCCATTGAGACAAATACATGTTTGTCACCATTAGAGGACTGTGTAGTTAAAATGTTAGTGCATTGTCTTACCTATTTACAGAAGTGACAACTTCTGCGGGGGGTCTCCGTGGCCGTGTGGTTAGATCATCGCGCTTTAAACCATGAAGTCTCTCACCTCTAGCCCCGCTGAAATCAAAGCTAATTTTTGTGAGAAAGTTTGTCAGTTTACTTGCGGAAAACCGATGGTCTTTTCCCGGTAACGGGGTTCTCTCCTCCACCATTTAAATGTTGGCCGCCACAATATAAATATAATATTGTTGTGTTTGGCATAAAAGACCATTCAAAATCAAATGAAATCAAAACAATAGTGGACTCAAATATGTATTGCCCTCTTTAAAGGCTTTCTCTTGCAGACTGAAGTTTGTTTGGTCAAAACTTTCTTTTTTTTTGTTTCGTACATTTACATGTTTTAATAAATTACTTGATACGTGGAACACAACTACACCACGATTTAGCAATATAACTAAAACGCCCATAATTCGACATTTAACTTGTTTATATAGGCTAACAAACAAACTTACAAAACCTCTTAAGACAGAATATGATTTTTAATCCCAGTGCATTTTAAATGGATATTGTTATTGAATTCTGTGAAAGCAAACTGCATTCGCATATCTTTACGAAAATCTTCACCAGTATATACACGTTATCGAAATTTCAGTCGCAGTCGATCGGACGCATCATTCTGTGGGTAAAGGCGAATGTATTCAAATCGTTTGAGTGACTTTACCTTCAATATAATTTTTCCTATTAAACGCAAATATTTCCAAAAAGGAAGAACATGGTTACTGAAATGAAAAAAGTACATTTTAATAACATAACCACTGAAATACAAATTTGATCTTTACACTTATTGTTGTTTTTCTTACAGATATTCTCTCATAAAAATGCAGCGGGTGTTGACGTCATCCATTCTGATATTTTGTGCATATCCGGTTTATGCAACTGACCCGGAGGTAGAAACAACAAATGGGCGCATACGTGGATTTGATCAAACTCATGATGGCAGCATTGTACATACCTACCATTCCATTCCTTTTGCAGAGCCACCTATCGGGGATTTAAGATTTAAAAGACCAGTGCCTGTTAAGAATTGGACAGAAACCTTAAATGTCACAACACTACGTTCGTCTTGTTTTCAAATGCCGTTTCATTCATTTCAAGACACAATGGGGAAAGAATCAGAGAACGTATGGAACCCAAACACACCTATGAGTGAAGATTGTTTATATCTAAATGTTTGGGTGCCAGAGAAACTTAGTGGAATAAAACTTTCTACAATGGTGTGGATCTATGGTGGTGGATTCGCTACTGGATCCTCCACTTTAGACATTTATGACGGGAAAATCCTGGCAGCGGCAAACAGTGTTATAGTTGTGTCTTTAGGTTACCGGCTTGGTCCATTAGGATTTCTATTTTTCGGCGATGATATGGCGCCCGGAAACATGGGATTATTAGATCAAAATTTAGCACTTCAATGGATTTATTCCAATATAGAGAATTTTGGTGGCACTCCAGATGATATCACTATTTTTGGAGAAAGCTCGGGATCTGCAAGTGTCTCTTATCATTTTCTTTCGCCAATGTCACGGGATTTATTTCAAAAGGGAATTCTACAAAGTGGTTCTGCCCTTTCACATTGGGCGTTTCAACAACCTAATATCGCCAAGGAATATGCATGGCTTCTTGCAGAAAAGTTTAACTGTGATAAAAACTCGATAAAAGAAACAGTTCAGTGTTTACAGAAAGCAAGTGCTGAAACATTGTCTATTCAGTTATGGAATTTACCTATTACACCAATCTATTTCAATTTTGTACCTACCATCGATAATTATTTCATCACTGCATCGCCTCATGATATCATTAAATCCGGAAATTTTCCTAGGAAGAGTTTAATGTTTGGAGTTAATAGAAATGAGGCTACATACTTTTTAATCTATGCATTTAAAGATAAACTGAATTGGCCACAAAACGGTTTAAACCGTACGGAATTTTTAAAAACTATACCAATTACTGTATCACCAAACGGAATTAACACATTGAATTCCAACAGAGATAAAATAGCCATAGATGCAATACTTTATAAATATCAGTCTCAGATTCTTCCTGGCGAACCTGAGGATTATATGAATGTTCTAGATGCAATAGGTAAGTATTAACTTGTTCTGAATAGATCTTGGTAATAAAGTGTGTTAGTGATAATGAATTTTTGTTGATCCACACCCCGATGCTTAAATGGTGGACTTGCATTGTACAGACCGTTACATATATATTAATTTACGGTAATTTAGTAGCCATCCTGCAACATAATTGGAAAATACCCACTTATAGAAATTTTGTGGGTAAAAATACCCACTGGATTTGGAAATGATGGGTACTGTACCAAAGTGATTAAAAAGTTATATGTTATTAGTACAGATTTCGCTCTTGAAAACAAATAATATGCTAGTATGACCTATCATTAGTATTGACTAAAACATTTCATTGTTTTAACTTAAACAAATAACTAGATATAAAAACTGAAAATTAGCTGTAATCGGTCATTAAGGATTGAATCTACTCATTTATGTAATAATAACCAATGCTAAACATCTCAAAAATCTTTTAATAGTGGTCTACTCTTAGATTAATTTAGGAATATATTTAGACTAGTTTTTGGCCTTGTAAGATATCACTTGTTGTTTCGGAGTTCTACGTCTATTTTAGAACCGAGATTAGTTGATACAATTTTATTGACAGAAATGATCGTCTAGAGTATCTACTTATTTCTCTGGCTTTAACTTTGGTACTGTGTTCATGATATTGCTTAGGAATTGAGTTATCACCCGAACAACTCAGGTAAACGGTATTATTTGTAGTAGTGCAAAAACTAATACATTAATTAGGAACTACATAATGCGAATCAGTACTTGCTGATACCCGTAAGGGATTGTTTTGTAGATTCCGAAATATCATAGGTGTCTATTTGTTGTCTGGATCAATCGGATTATTTGTTATGTATAAAATGAAACAATTTTTTGTTACCCCTAACGATACAATAGGCATAAGATTTGAATTTCAAGGTCATTTTCAGTGATACTTAAACCTATGGCAAAATGATGTGTTCGCCAAATATGTATTATTCACAATACAGTAAATTAATCTTACTAAGCGAAATATGAACAACGTTTGAAGGAATTAATTCGCGTTTTTAGATATCTAGTAAATATTTGTGTCCTAGTTTTGATTCATAGATTTATAAATATTTGTGTTTGTTCGCAGTTTGAAAGACTGGTCCTATCTTAAAGAAATTTAAGTACAGTGAAACCTCGCGTAAAATCCACCTTGCTTAGTAGACCACCTCGCATTCTAAACCATAAATGTTTAGTATCTTGATGAATATCTGATAAGTACAGAAACTCACTTAAGAGATCACCTCGCAAAACAGATCAAGTTGTGTAATCCGTTAGGTGGTTGGTTTATATAAATTATCGGACCAGTTGGGATAATACTATGACTGCTTCAATTGCAAATTCACGTTTTGACGAATTTGTCTAATAATATGACTGCCTTCAATTGCAAATTCATGTATTCACGAGTTTGTCTTATAATACGACTGTCCTCAATTGCAAATTCATGTATTCACGAATTTGTCTAATAATATGACTGATTACTGAGTCCTTTTCTATAACAACACAGAAATATAACCATATTTAGGAAAAGCGTAATCAAATATTTAATAGAAATTCCATGACAACGTCAACACGTGCGTTTTATTCAAGTATTTCTCTTCTTATTTAAAAGTGTCCTTCCGCAGAATGTCAAGTTGCAGGGTCAAAATTTTATTCCGCAAACGTATGGTTTTCTTGTTTACATGGTGAATTAAACTTTATTGAATTGAAACAATATGGTTAATGAAAAGGCCTATAAGTCAGCAGTTATCTACATGGATTTATATAACTCACAATGTTTCTTACTCATTGTTTTCCCCTGGTAGTTATAATTGGGAATGTAAGTTTTTAGGACAACACAGTGTATGGTATTTTACGACGAAACATTTAACATTTTATGAATGAACGCTTGTCAAAGTGCATTTATTGTCAATATGGATGCCGTTTCGGTGACAGATAATCAGAATGGCCCCTTCAAGATTATATTTACATATCGTAGTTTTCAAACTGAAAAACCAAATAATGGAATCGAATATCCCGCCTCATACGTAATCAATCTCTTTATGATGGAACAGCGAAGTTCAAGATACTACAGTATAGAGTTTTTTATCAATGAAATATCTTGGTGTGACGTCATGTTATGAATGAAGCTACATCACTGAGTGACTTGATTTATAGCTGATATACCTAGATTAACACTGACTGTATGGGAGACTGCTGCGGGAAATGTAAATATATTGTAATAAAATCATTAATTTATTAATTTTATGATTTTCTTAGTAAAACGCCTTTAATTGTGCTTTGTATAAGAGAACCTAAACCCTCTAAAATAGTAACATAATCAAGTAAAAGTGCAGATCCTTTCTCATATGTATTTGAATCAATATTACAGAATTATGACTTTATTAAAATTGGACACCATATTTCTCAAACAGTATATAAGAGTAAATAACATTTAAGGATTAAGATTAAAACAAAATATCGCTGTCATGGCTATATAAAACACCAAAATCAAAGTTTAAGCTGGAAATAAGACCACGTAAGACACATATAAATTGTAAGTACTGGACAAACATCCACCAGTGGGCAGGTGAGATCAGGTGTCAGGATCAAATGAAGCCCAAAAACAAACCGCCAAACAATTTCTATTCACGTTGGTAAAGACGATATAATTCTCGAATAGTATAACTCAACGTTTGAATTAGTGAAACATAGTTATTGCTATATGTGTAATTTGCAAAATATTGGCAATTCTCCATAGTGTTAACGGCGTATGTCTATAGCCTATTCCTCCATATCATCTGATCCCGCATTTTAAATCTCCAGAGGTCCGTGTTTGCCTGATGATGTTTATTTTCTATATGAATTGTCTGCCCCTGTATATGATAAAATTTTGCATTTTTATATCATTCAATGATAATTTTCACGCTAACATTACTTTTAGCCGGAGACTACGCTTTTAGATGCCCTCTGATAAACCTTGCTCAATCATTGGCTTGGAGCTACAAGGGATCGCCGAAGTTGTACATGTATTTCTTTGATCAGCAACCGTCCACCAGTAGTTGGCCAAAATGGACAGGAGTCATGCATGGGGATGAAATTGAATTCGTATTTGGAAAACCCTTGCGTTCCGATTCAAACTATACATCTAACGAACAACAGCTTAGTGGTGAAATGATGAAATATTGGACGGAGTTTGCGAAGACCGGGTAAGTTGAGAATAAGAGAATCAAACCCTACCTTTAGTACATGACAAACCCTACTTTGAGAGACATGACAAACCCTACCTTGAGGACATGACAAACCCTACCTTGAGGACATGACAAACCCTACCTTGAGAACATGACAAACCCTACCTTCAGAACATGACAAACCCTACCTTGAGAGACATGACAAACCCTACTTTGAGAGACATGACAAACCCTACCTTGAGGACATGACGAACCCTACCTTAATAGACATGACAAACCCTACTTTGAGAGACATGACAAACCCTACCTTGAGGACATGACAAACCCTACCTTGAGGACATGACAAACCCTACCATGAGAGATATGACAAACCCCACTTTGAGAGACATGAGAAACCCTACCTTGAGGACATGACAAACCCTACCTTGAGAGACATGAGGACAAAAATCCTACCTTGAGGACAAACCCTACCTTGAGGACATGACAAACCCTACCTTGAGAGACATGACAAATCCTACCTTAAGAGACATGACAAACCCTACTTTGAGGACATGACAAACCCTACCTTAAGAGACATGACAAACCCTACCTTGAGGACATGATAAACCCTACCTTGAGAGACATGACAAACCCTACCTTGAGGACATGACAAACCCTACCTTGAGAGACATGACAAATCCTACCTTAAGAGACATGACAAACCCTACTTTGAGGACATGACAAACCCTACCTTAAGGAGACAAACCCTGACAAAAACCTACCTTGAGGACATGACAAACCCTACCTTGAGGACATGACAAACCCTACCTTGAGAGACATGACAAACCCTACCTTGAGAGACATGACAAACCCCACTTTGAGAGACATGACAAACCCTACCTTGAGGACATGACGAACCCTACCTTGAGGACCAAACCCTAATTAATAGACATGACAAACCCTACCATGAGAGACATGACAAACCCCACTTTGAGAGACATGACAAACCCTACCTTGAGGACATGACAAACCCTACCTTGAGGACATGACAAACCCTACCTTGAGAGACATGACAAACCTTACCTTGAGAGAAATGACAAACCCTACCTTGAGAGACATGACAAACCCTACCTTGAGAGACATGACAAACCCTACATTGAGGACATGACAAACCCTACCTTGAGGACATGACAAACCATACCTTGAGGACATGACAAACCCTACCTTGAGAGACATGACAAACCCTACCTTGAGAGACATGACAAACCCTACCTTGAGAGACATGACAAACCCCACTTTGAGAGACATGACAAACCCTACCATGAGGACATGACAAACCCTACCTTGAGGACATGACAAACCCTACCTTAAGAGACATGACAAACCCTACCTTAAGAGACATGACAAACCTTACCTTGAGAGACATGACAAACCCTACCTTGAGAGACATGACAAACCCTACCTTAAGAGACATGACAAACCTTACCTTGAGAGACATGACAAACCCTACCTTAAGAGGACATGACAAACCCTACCTTAAGAGGCCATGACAAACCCTTACCTTGAGAGACATGACAAACCCTGACAAACTTGAGAGACATGACAAACCCTACCTTGAGAGACATGACAAACCCTACATTGAGGACATGACAAACCCTACCTTGAGGACATGACAAACCCTACCTTGGGGACATGACAAACCCTACCTTGGGGACATGACAAACCCTACCTTGAGGACATGACAAACCCTACCTTGAAAGACATGACAAACCCTACCTTGAGGACATGACAAACCCTACCTTGAGGACATGACAAACCCTACCTTGAGGACATGACAAACCCTACCTTGAGAGACATGACAAACCCTACCTTGAGGACATGACAAACCCTACCTTGAGAGACATGACAAACCCTACCTTGAGAGACATGACACACCCTACCTTGAGAGACATGACAAACCCTACCTAGAGGACATGACAAACCCTACCTTGAGGACATGACAAACCCTACCTTGAGGACATGACATACCCTACTTTGAGGATATGACAAAGGAATGTCTTTCCGAGGCTTACCGAAGTCTTGTCATTCAAAAATCTTATCCCGAAGATTGAGATTTCTTTGTCATACCCTCAAGGTAGGGGTTAATTATTTTTCTCCCATGTTTTAAATACATGACTGTTTATGTTCCTCTAAGCAAATAATAATCTGACATTATGCACAGCATTATAGACGCCGCAGACACCCTTCTTCATAAAAATTGTATTATGACGTCATAGCACGTGTAAATATTATAAATAATACCAAAGTTATAATGTAACTGACGAATTTGACCCGCTCATCGAACAAATTTCCATGGAACATTTGCGACGGGTGTAGCATGCCAGCAGAAGACGCTGACTCCTACCGGACACCTGGTCTTAACCCGTTTGGGATTCGTAATTGTTTTTCATGTTGAGACCATTTGCACATCTAAGTCGTCGTGTTATAATGGACTTGAGTTTTGATTATTGATTGGTACTTCTTCAATTTTACTTATCAATACCCTGTGGGTTGACAAGGAAATCATTCACCGTTAAAATGAAGGAAAACACATTTGTGAACATTGGAAGAATGTTTGTTCTTCAATGTTCAAAGATTTTCCCTTCTTGTTTATGGGGAATAATTGTCTTGTCAATAATAAGGGATATCACGAATTGTAAGTTCTACGACTTCTATGTAATGAGAAAGCAGTCCTTAAATAGTTATGTCAGACTTTATTTGCGTATATAAACATGTATTGAAATCATGGTAGAAAAATAATCGAACAGGTTCTTGTTTAGTGGAAAGGGAAATACCAAGCCTTATCCACTCAACATATCCATGTAAAATTATATTATACATCGTTCCTATTTTGATATTCACTTTATCGGCACTAATTCACTTATCGTTGAATACAGTGTCAAATTTTGTACCTAAATATTCGCCTTTTCCTCTGACATGAATTGCACGTAACAATGTGAGCATAAAGCTACATATAAATAAAATTCGGATAATTTTGGAGAGCAACCACTTTTTATACTGAGGTATCTAGCAGTAAAATTGTAGATTGAAATTATAGTGGTATACTCTCGTGTCAAATTCAACAATTTGCTAAATATAATATTAAATGTGACTTTATTTTTGCTACCTATAGGGGTTTACCTTAAAAAGGTTACGAAACGATCTTATAGGTATATGGCAGGCAAGGTGTTATTTAAACCGCTCGTGAAAAATCTGGTGTTAAAAAGGTGCCGTCACCAATAGAAAATGATTTCGCTCGGAAAGCGTTCGACAGCAGAATTGTTCGCTCTAGTTTTAAACCATACGACCCTAGCTAGTAACGCGTATAACAACGGCCGTTCGTGTCCGAGTGGTTAGAACTTCGCGCTTAAAACCATCAAGTATATCAGCTCATGTCAGCGCAGGTTCGTGCCCCGCTGGATCTAAACTGATTTGTCAGTTTACTTGTGGAAGGCCGGGGTCTTTTCCCGGGTATTCCACCATTTGGAATACGTGACCTTCACCAACAAGTGACTATGTTTTCAGATAAATCTTATTTGGATTTAAATAGAATAAAAAAAAATCAGAACGAATATAGCAACAGACGACATATCAAATCTTTAATTTGACACTATACAAATCTGGTGAATACAAGACAAAGGCATAGCTCTGAATTTCTCAGAGGTGTGCTCAGGTGAAAGAAGGAGTAAGTAAAAATCGTAGTCACAATCTCCAAAGACATTTAAATAACTACTATTGGACAGGTAACTCAATATTTCACATTTCATGAAGTACAAATGAAGAAGTCTCAATGGATTACCGAAACTCAAAGTCCATTAGAATACGACAAATCAGATATACAAATGGTCTCAACATGAAGAACAATTGCGAATTCCAAACGGGATCAGGAGTCAGGAACCTCTGCCAGAATGCCACACCCGTTGCAAATGCTGCGTGGAAACCTCTCGAGTTCGATGAAAAGGTCAAGTTCGGTGAAAATGTTATCAGTTGGCGAAAGACTAAAGAACAGCATTGGTTTGTAAGGCCCACCACTTGTCTATAAGGAGAATATAAAAAATCTCAGTTCCAAAGTATAAATTATTTGGATGTACAGGATATAGGTACAAATCTGGTAAAAACTAAACAAACACGGACCTCTTGAAATCAAGATGTGGGATCAGGTGCCATGGAGAGGAGTTAGCATCCCCTAACGATCGGTCACACCCGCCGTGTAACCACAGTCAAATTAAAATGAAATACGTGAGGAACGAATTCTCGTCATAATTGGTACAGACGTCTCAATAATCGCTATCGAACAGGTAACTCAACATTGCACTTAGTGAAACAGAGTAATCGTGGCATACAAACGTATTCCGCTATCAAACGACAAAATCCTTCAACACCAGAAATCAGTTTTACACTATTTTAATATACCTACAACTGACACTGATTTTGAGCTACGATATTTATATTGGATACATAACCTCCATAACGCCTCATATAAATAGGTGAGCATTGCAACATAAAGAACATGGGTTCATGCAACTCGTGAATCCTGGCTAAAGAAGAGAGACGACTCAGTTCAACGCGCGCTGTTCTTTCCATTCGATCGCTTAATCTAATCGAAGTGAAAACTGCACTGGAAAGAAAGTCCATTAATGAATATCATTGGGGATTCGTGTTGATATAAGATTCAGACATTCTATACACAAATTGTATTAGTGAATTGATATATGTCCAGGAAACAATATTTGTTTATGAGGTACGGCCATCCTCAACGGCATTACATTTTGCTGATAATTACGTGATATAGAAAACATCTTATGTTATTTTGGATGTATCATGTACTCCTTCAATCACAGAATTGTTTAGGTTCACTCTTCCGTGAGACACGTATCTACACATTTTATGATGTTAATTAAACATGATTGACATTTCATGTCAGTGTATATTTCAATGATATGATATGCCCCTAGATGTCTCTCCTTTGTGTGGAAATGCGAACACACTGAACGTAATTTTCCGATATAATACATTGATAAAGATCAGAGGAATTACACGTGATTTAAAGGGGCATTAGCGGTGTTTACCAAAACAAATATTCCATTTTTTCTACTTTTACTACTTTTACCTGATGTACAATAACGAATAGCTATATACAATCATAAAAATAATATATTTTGTGAAAATAAGGTCAGGCAGGTCCAGTCTGGTTTTCAAATACAAATAAAAAGTTGAGTTAATCAGTTGCAAGTGAAATTGTGCCAAACCTGGGTTTCTCAAGCAATTTTTACAAAATATATAGGGATGGAAATTCAAGCAAACAGTAAGATTTATTTTTAGCTTTGATGGATATTCGCCATTCTGTCTATTTATCTCTTTTACTTTATTTTCCGCAAGTAGCATATATTACATTTTCACTTCTAGTCGTAGTGTTGCCATTAACCATTTCACTAGTATTATAACTTCTCTTCTTACTAAAACCACAAAATAAAGACTCTTTTCAGTAGTACCGTGTACTTCACTTTTCAAGAGTAGCCGCAACATAACTACTCACTTTTAAAAATGTACCTACACTTTACCCATTTGTAAGAACATTTACACATTGACCTATAATTAAAAAGAAAAAGTAAACAGGGTTCGTGTAGTCAGTATATTTACTTGGTAACTGTCCGTCAGTAACTGTATGATTCTCATTTCAGACGGCCATCCCTTGACTGGTTACCTTACACTATTAAGGTCCATCTATAATTATATGATTCTCAATTCAGACGACCATTCCTAGACTTGTTACCTTACACCAGTAAGGTCCATCTATAATTGGATGACTAATTTCAAAAGGCCATCCCTAGACTGGTTACCTTACATCAGTAATGTCCATCTATAATTGTTTGATTCTCATTTCAGACGACCAACCATAGACTGGTTACCTTACACCAGTAGCTTGGAAGAGTACAAGATTCTAAAAGCTGATCTTAAACCGTTCGAATCCGGGTATGAAAAAGGTCTTCTGCATAGCGAGTGCGAGTTTTGGTCTGAGTACCTACCAAATCTGAAAAAATCTGTGTCCGCTTGTGAGTATAATGTCACGTGTTTAAACATATCATTTTAATAATCATTTTTAATACATGCAATATGATTTGGTATAAGTTTTGATAACATTATCTGAAGCCCTCTCTTTAAAATTTACCACAGAAAGTATTGATTGTAAAATTTTCTGGATAAATTTTAGTTATATAGATAAATCTGAGCCGAATCAATTAGAAAGATACTAACAGAGATGATGATGTTGATGATTATGATGATGATGATGATGATGATGATGATGATAATGATGATGATTGTGATTGTTTACCATTAACAACATCATGCTATCATTAAAATATATTACTTTTGTGTAGGAAGCATAATAGACTATAATCTATCTATTCCGGCCGACCATATGACTGGAAAACTAGGCCGGATTACGCAAGATCCGGAATACAGGACGATAGCTTTGTGACACTGACAAAACAAATAGAAACGATGTTTTACGTTTTCTTGTGTATGAAGGCCATTAAATTTGTACCAAACATGCAAAAGTACAGAAGTGCGTCATGTCTCCCTCATGCGAAAACCCTTGCAGCTTATTCGACAGTCTTCATTGATTCTGTATTTAGGTATAATAAATATGTTACTGCCCTGGTTGTAGCGAGACATCGGGATTTGTTTACCCGCTGCGCCTCAGGAAATATGACGTGCCTTGGGTAAACAAATCCTCATGTCTCCCTACAAACAACGCAATAAATGTATAATAACCCCGGTTTTTTTTATTAAACCAGGGCAATAAATGTATAATAACCCCGGTTTTTTTATTAAACCAGGGCAATAAATGTATAATAACCCCGTTTTTAATCACTTTGGAACATATATATATATAGGCCAGAATTCGGAATAGACAAGATACGGAATACAAAACGTATTTTTTACAATTAGCATATAGGGACATAATTTGAGACCGGCAAACGATACTGGATTAGACAAAAAAAAAACTGGAATACTCAAGGCCTGGAATAGACAGATCAAAATTGTATATTCAGTTTACTAATCACTAGAAGACAATTGTAATTGTTTGAAACCTATTTTTCTTTAGAATACGAATATTCCGTTTTCTGTTAAACATTGGGCAGGAAAGTAAGAAATGAAATACGTCTTCGGATAGAGGGTGGGGAAAAGAGGTATCCGTAGTTTTCAATCTATACCGAGGTAAAGTATAATATAACGTGTTATGTATGTCTCTACGAGTATTGGGTGTCATCGGATTTGAAATGTTTGACAAAAAACGTGGGACTAAACTATTGTGTATCTTACAAATAAGCAAAGCTGTCGTCGTTCACGTCGTTGTATTAGTAGTTCCTAGTCTGTGTCAAGATAAATTGCTGATGTCATTTCTTCAACAATTTTGAGCAATTATTTATGTATATGTATATTTATAGAAAGCTATAAACCTACCTCATATACACCACGGAGTTTCCGTGGTCGAGTGGTTAGAGCATCGCGCTTTAAAACATGAAGTCTCTCACTTCCTGTCAGCGCAGGTCCGAGTCCCACTGTAACCTAAGCTAACTTTTGTGAGAATGTTTGCCAGTTTACCTGCGGAAGGCCGTTGGTCTCTTCCCGGGTACATTGTAACCGATGGTGTCTTCCCGAGTATATTGTAACCGGATTCTCTCCTCCACCATTAAGAACCGGCCGCCACCATAAAACTGAAAAATTGTTGAGTGTGGCGTAAAACACCAATGGAAATCAAATAAAAAAAATCAAATACATATGTATACATGTACAACAAAGTTATGACCTTATATATGAAATCCTAAACATAGCTGTTGGTAATGATATGAATCTATAACTCAAATGAAACGAGATTGTGTAAAGAATATCCTCCGGTTTCTGTCTCGTTGACAAAATCGCTTATGCTGTTGCCCAGCTCATCAAAATAAATATATGAAATGTAATACATACTCATATACATAACGACTTAAAGTGTGGGAACCAATGATCAAAGTGAAGCCACACAATGTACAGTTAATAACAGAAAATTGATAAATTACCCGTGATTAATTCCCCTTTTTACTCTCCAATATCTGCAAATTACTCAACATATGGCAACTAGTGCAAAACACTATAATTACCAAGTATGTGTCTTCACTCATCTATATCTTACTACCGGGTTCCATCCCCTTGACCCACAAACATTCACCATAAAAGGACGGTAGGCTATGACCTATTACATTTAAAGTTAGAGAAAAGCAAGAAAATGTAGTCGGAAAAATGACATAAAAGATAGATGTCGATGATGTATTATACCGCGTTATATATATTTTAATCCGCTTTGTTTTATCATTGTTTAAAGTTAATAGATTTTAAGTAGATATGTAGACCGTAAGTAAAATGCTACAAAGCATGGCATACGTATGGACGAATTTGGTTTGCATATCAGACCTATAGTAATATGCCGCACCCATTTGTGACGGATGTGACGCGCTAACAGGAAACGCTGACTCCTCTCGGACACCTGGTCCCATCCCTTTGGGATTAACAATTGTTCTTCATATTCTTTGTATATCCAATTTGTCGTGTTATAATGGAGTTTCGATTATCCATTGCTACTTCTTTATTTTTACTTAGTTCTTAGTTTCATTTGGAAATTTCGTAGTCTTATGTTTGTTTTGTTGAAATGGTTTTGTCCGCCAGAGAAAGCAATTGTCCAGTCATAAGGCTGTGGCCAGTTCTTAATGGCGGAGGTAAACAAAACCGCTTACAGCGTACTTTTGCCACAGACCTTCCGCAAGTTTACTGACAGTATTTCTCACAAAATCAGCTTTGGTTTTAGCGGTATCGAAACCGTGTTGACAAGAGATAAGAAAAGTCATGGTTTAAAGCGCGATACCCTTACCATTCGTCCATGGAGACCTCTACCTCTTACTTCTAGTTTGATAAAGTAGCATTTATAGTCCATTTGAATTCTTTAAAAATCTCATGTGTCATCAGAGAAACCAACAATCTTGGGTCTTGTGTTTGCAATTCAAAAACGCAACCATCTAGGTCAGCGCGATAGATGGAAATCGTTCCAATGTTAAGAATATTCTCACAGTATATTTGACTACTAGTATGCAACCATTCATATGTAGAGAGAAATGTGCGATAATTCGTATGAACTAATTGCCGAAGACAGAAATACAATTAAGTGTGATGAGAAATATTTAGTCTGTGTTCTTCCAGCGCGTGAACTTGAGACAAAAATAGCATACAAAATAAATTGGCAGACGGGTAAGGGTCGTTATTCAATATACAAGTTCCACTTCTTAATAACCACACACAGATTAATAAACACAAACTTAGAATTATTGACGTCATCAAAACCATTTTAATTTTCTTCTTATTTCTTTTGGCTTATCTGGTTCTTCTCCATGTAAATGCAAATATTGAAACTGGCATATCAATGTTGACATAGCAGATATCAGCCATGAATTAAATAAAGCAATGATGATCGACGAAGAGAGAAATTAACCAGCATCTTTCTCGGTTACACTTACATGATTTTGTTTTGTTAGAGTTTAGAGTTGTATTTGGAGGAGCGATTATACGCCGTGGCATTCATTTCTTATAAATATACCCCATAAAACAAAGTTAATCAAATCATCGGACACTGTTAATTACTTGCTTAGTGATTTAAGTGATACGTTTGTTGATTTGATTATATAATTTTCTGCAAACAATTTCTTTCCGGAAAAAAAATATAAAACCCGCCAGACGTAGCATCACGCCTAAACAACAGCTCGGTTTGAGCACACCGGAACTTAAGTTGGGAGTTTTTCACAATGTACATCGTTACCAGGAGTCTCCTCTGTCGAAACACCTAACATAAAGCCTAAGATTAACTGAACATCCACTGAAAAACAATGGACTCTTCTATGAATCAATGGCTTGCACCGGTCCAAATGTGTCTTTAGGTATTAATGAGTTAACATGTGAAGTTAAACAGCAATCAAAAAGATACGTTTGGCTTATTCTTTTTTATACAAGCAAATTGGAAATTTTAGAATTGTAGAAGAATATAACCAACATTTTCCTAAAACTTTTTTTTTTAAATCTTTTTCACAAAACAGTCTCGGTCCTCCACCAGATTAGCAACCGATTTTAATTGAAGGTGAAATACGGGGTGTTGTCATATTTACATGTACGCATATGCACAACTTAAGACCTTTTGTGAACAGGTTTGTTCAGAAAAAAATAGGAACTGTTGATGCGTGAGAATTTATGAATTTAATATTTTATGAATGAATTAAGTAAGCAGTAATCACTTCTTAAGAGATTCAAATTATCTGTTTACTCACGACACGGTCATTCACCTCTAAAATTAGTACAAAGTACCACATGGTTAATGGAATATAGACTGGAAGCATATAATTAACAGAAAGTACATTTGTAGAAATGTGAAGTACTTAGCATGTGTTGAATGGTAAAAACGTCTTCCAATATATAATTTGAGAGAGATAAGATTAGTTTAAACCAGACATGGGCAATTATTTTGAGAGAGAGAGAGAGAGAGAGAGAGAGAGAGAGAGAGAGAGAGAGAGAGAGAGAGAGAGAGAGAGAGAGAGAGAGAGAGACTATGATTTTACAGGTTATATATACTGATATATCAAATATGACATTAGTCATATAATGCCCTGTCTCTTTTTTTTGACCTGTGTGTGTGTTTGTGTGTGTGTGTGTGTGTATGTGCGTGTGTGTGTATGTGAGTGTGTGAAACATAAGCTATAAATAACTATACTTCATTTATACTTGTAACTAGCTTTATCCCTCATATATAACAAACATTGAATGACATTATTTTACACACGAGACCTATGTTTTCACAGCCCATGTCGAGTGCTTTGCAAAAGAAATACTCACTCTGTTATTCCGTAGTCCGGAGTATTTATTTCATATCAGAATTCGAACCTTGGACACTTCGTATTTGTCTGATTGTGAACGCTCTATTAGGTTAAATGTATTCTAGATCATGTATATGTTTGTGAATCTTTTTATGATGCCGGTGGTTTTCAAGATCAAAGTATTAAATGATTTACTTTAACTAAGGTACTTTTTATAATATTTTCTTCATGGTTTGCAGCTGAAGCCGCTTATGTCATTGTAAACGTATTTGTTCTAATTGTTTATTTATATTTCTATTTTACAGTACAAGAAACGGAGGGAGATTGCGTAAATCAGAGTAACTTTATATGTGCCAGTTTTATGACTTTATTTGTAACTGCTGTTTACATGTTTATACTTTGTCGCTGGAGATGATAACGTTCTGTCAATAACGTCTTGTCCATTACAATCATTTGAAATCATACTTGACCGGAAGCGGAAGTTGAGTTTAATTACATAAACAAATGGCATTCATCTTAATTTTATTTTGCGTTAATGGCTTTTATTTCAAACTTTACGTTATAATACTTCAAAATGCAAGTAAACTACAAGTGCTGTTAATCTTGTATGATATTACCGTTAGCCGGTTTAAATGAGTTATTTTGTTATTTGCTGTTTGAATCTCGCTGACAAAAACATGTGGTATTAACTGGTGCGACTGAAGTGATTTTCATCACATGTGTCAAGGCTGATTTTATCCCGTGTCTCATAATATTCTGTAATGTCAACTCTTTATATAGAGTGCATGAAAAATTCAAATTCAAACCTAACTCATCAACCCCTGAAAAAATGGACTCTTCTGTAAGTCAATGACTTAGACGAGTCTAAATCTGTCTTTATGGGTGAATGAGATAGCTGTATTTTTTCCAAAACTTATTTTTTATGTTTTACAACATAAATTGATGTACAGCATCACAAAAGAGATATACACAGGCATAAAAAAAATTCTTAAATTCATATATATTTTGTTAAAAATTGCATGAGAAACCCGAGTTTGGCAATTTTTCGCTTGGAAATAATTAATTAGACCTTTCTATTTGTATATATGCATACGACACTGAACCTGGCCTTGTTTTCACAAACTGTGTATGCCTGTGTGTGTATATCTCTTATTTGATTTTGTACATCGATCTAAGTAGTAAAAACGAAACATTTTTTTTTAAAACACAGCTATTGTAAAATAAAATGTGAGATAGTGAGACCAATGCTTATACTGCTTGGTCAATGCTAACGGTTTCCTGGGTTCACTACTGACCATTGTAGTTTGTGTAAGTATTTTATTTTATTTTTTTATTTGAATTATTGTACCTTATATCTGATTACCTGTGTTTGAGTAGTTAATATGTTGCTGCTAATTGATTACTATGATTTTAATTGGATAGCGTTACAATATTTGTTTTACTGTAGCTTTACATCACGCTAAGATTTATTTTAACTTATATGGATATGTTACTAGAAATAAGTGAAATGCCACAGATTTAGACATGTGCTATGGACTGACGCCAATGCAGTTAGGATTTGTTGTTACGTACGCCAGCCGTGGCAACAGACCTTGGTTTTAAGTGCGTTAAAATAAAGTAGACATTCGTACGCATGGTGATGTATTAAGTCTTACCATTAAGTATGGACTCACTGAATGTCTTCTACAAAAGTCAAAATTAAATGTCTGTGTCGAACTTTTTTATTCTGGCCATTGCTTTATGAGTGGAATATTTATTTTATTGGCGTTTTTTTACCATTAAAGTTTGCCGCCACCATATAACAGGACATTGTTGAGTGCGATGTAAAACACCACCCATTCAAAACAAATAGACAATTTCCGGATTGTCCCGTTACGTCAGGGTTCATCATAATAGTGTGCAGTTTCAAAGAGAAAAGTAGAACCTCATTATATTCCGACTAAGCAATTTATTGCATATATGGCCTAAAATATGGAAATCTTAAATAAGAACTGCATAGATCTACCAAAGTAAAGTGCCACATCCGGGTTCTGACAAAAACCAAAACAACTTTTTGTGTCGTCAAAAAGCCTGCCACTCCAGTTGTGAATTAATAGACTCGTTGTTGGTAAACATGTGTCAATTTACAGTTATACTATAATATTTTAAAGAGATTTTTTATTTAATTTTATACCTGTAATATCAGGCTATTTGACGTGAGGAAAACTGAGAGAGAGAGAGAGAGAGAGAGAGAGAGAGAGAGAGAGAGAGAGAGAGAGAGAGAGAGAGAGAGAGAGAGAGAGAGAGAGAGAGAGAGAGAGAGGTGTTCATGTATATATAGACCTTTGGATGTTTGTATACGATAAATGTATCACTGGCATGCTGATTTTCCACTATAAAATATTGTTAAGGATGAAAATTTGCTTTAATATCAGATTATTTTAGATATTTCATTTGTTTATATATTTGAACGAACTATCGTATATTACGAAAAAGGGAAAATATTTACACACGCTCTCTCAGATATATTTAAAAATGTATGTATATTTTGCATACAGTGATTAATTGCGGTCATAATACCGTTTATGTTAGTTTATGTTTAGAGTGTAATGGGTTTAATATCACCTTGTAGAAATATCATAATACCGTTTATATTAGTTTATATTTAATATCACCTTTGTAGAAATATCTAGTCCGGTTCTGTTTGTATAATATTGACATACAAGTAGTCGTAACAATATTAACCAGTACATTTTCTATGTAGTAATACGAATAAACGTTTTTAAAGTAAAATGTCTTCAATATTATCTGTTGTAATATTATACAATTATTGACTTTGGTTGAGGGAGGCAAAAGAATTTATCAGTTCAAAGTAGGATAATATTGACCGAGGCGAAGTAGAATTTAATATCTTGTTTATTTTATTATACCTTCTGGTAAAATATCTGATCGGTTGAGAGATTTTCAATGTTACCCGCTTATTTAACTAAGATAAAGAAGCCAGGGTGACATTCCAAAAATATCACATGTGCATACGTTGTGCGCGCACAGTTCGTTCCAGTGAGCCAGGGTGATATTCCAAAAAATGTCACATGCGCCAACGTTATGCGCGTACGGTTTGTCCCAGTGAGAGCTTTTCGTAGTAGCCAAAAACGTTTGTAGGCTATTTGTTTTGTATTTTTTAGCTGGCTGGATAATAATAGTTGAGATGTAAAATATCTTTGGTAATATGTTTAAGCAAACAAATATGATACTCGGTATAATTACATAAATATTATATTCACGAGAGGGTGATACTGCATATTTTCACTCGTCTTCGTCTCGGTCAACAACGTTCCTCGGGATGAAAAAATGCAATATCGCCCTTCGTGAATGTTATATTTATATAATGTCACCCGAAACTATAGTCAGGAATTGTTTTATTTTATGATAAAATTCAAAAAAATTCAAAAAAAAATTCAAAATTACGAAACAAAAAACAATCTCAATTCAAATCTAATCTGCTGTTCGATTTTCTATTATTTTTATGAATGACTAAGAGCGACAATTAAATAAGAGCCGGTTTTTCACCGGCTTATGCATTTGATTCATCCATTCATATACGCTTACACAAATCAGAAAAGAGCGAAAGCTCTAGAGAGAGCGACATAACAATCCACGACCATATTGACAGTCGAATGATTGAACGTATAGCTTCTACGATTAATATTCGGATTTATCAAACCAATTGCCATAGTTACAACCAATCAGCAAACGAAAAAGCACTAGGTCATATAATAATAGTACACTTTTATGTTGTATATATCGATAGTAAACAAGAACGATTAACTCTGTTTAGTGTTTGATAGCTTTTAATTATATAAACCAATTATGCCAGGAATAATTCATTTCTGTGTTTGGTGCTTGCCTTTATCTATACATACCCATAAACCATACCCATTCACTCTGTTTAGGTCTTGTTTGCTTTTATCTGACCCGGAACAATTGACTCTGTTTAGTACATGTTTGTTTTAGCTATAGATATTAATTGTGACCAGGAACAATTCACTGCGTTTAGGTCCTGTTTGCTTTTATCTATAGATATCGACAGTGACTACGACCAATGAGCTCTGTTTAGTTCCTGTTTGATTTTATATTAAGATTGGCATATCGACCAGAAACAATTCACTCTGTTTAGTACAGATTTGATTTTAGCAATAGATACCCATAGTGACCAGGGCCAATCACTTTGTTTAGTTCTTGCTTGTTGAAGTCTATACCGATAATGACCAGGAACATGCTTCGTGTTGGAGCTACTGTAAGTTGACCCAATTACAGCCAAAATAACAAAACAGAACTTTGGGGGTAAATTGGGAGGAAGTAGTGGGTAAACTTGGAGACATTTGACTTTTACCTCTAAATGATCACCTCTTGGTATTGTCACTATATTGTGTAATTGTGTAATTGACATGTCCTTTCCTCATTTTTGTCTTTTGCGGAAACTCATTCCGATATAACATCGCCTTGCATACGGTAGTTCAACATTTCGGTTCCAGCTACAATATTGAATACACTAGATGTTTATTTCTGACCATTACTTGAACAAAAGATAGATTGAAAGAAAGCTCAATAAGCTACGAAATTTATTGTGAAAGTGAGTACACTGCAGTTACGTTAGATGCACCAATGAATCAACAACAACAACGAGATTTCTAATAAATGCCTTTACTACATTTGGAACACAAATGCTTATTTTCAGGAATATTGCTGGATATAAATCTGACATGTCAGGGAAAGTTTTAACAAAGTTACCTATAGCACATTTGTCATTCCTATCATATTCATATAAAATGTGGCTACGCAACATTAGATGCATTATCATCGAACTTCTCGTGCAATGGTAACCAGTGAAGCCCACACCTCCTCACTGCTAGGTACAATTTCATTCTCATTCAGTACAAATCCAGACTGGCCGAAGCTTACTTCTGCTGGTCTCAACTCGTATGTATACGCATACTTGATGCCGGCAACAACTTTGGCCCAGTCATAGCTACCACCCGATGCAGCGTCTTTAAATAGAATTGTCATTGGAGTTAATTATACAACACGGCTACTGTATACTGGACATTTTCGCTCCCATATTATTTTCTCCATTTTTGCCCTTGGATAAGCGGGCGAATTTAAAAAAAAAAGCTAAACTTCAAACCAAATAATTGAAACATGGGCCATTATGTCAGCTATGATATGGATATTAAGGGCGAATTGAAGACGGGATAAATCAGGGGCGAAAAATCCGAGATGAACAGTAAATAGTATTAGTATGATAAGCATTTATGACACACATGATCAACCTTATTGTGGCAGTGTAGATTGTTGTTCTTGTATTGTTGTTTAGCGCCCCACTCAAAACTCTTTCACTCATATGTAGACGTCACTAAGTGCCGGTGAAGGGCTTCAAATGTTGGCCTATGCTCGGTACTTACGGCCATTAGGCAGTGAGTGTTCTATAAAGTGCCGACACCTACTGTGACACGGAATTGCCTCGTCCGAAGGACAAGAAAAATCAGCCGCCTCCGCCGAGGCTCGAACCCTCCGGTTGCAAATCGAGCACTCTACCGCGGAGCCACGACAGCTCTCTTCATTGTAGGGACATTTGTCTCGCATGAAGGAGGTCCATGGTTAATCGTTTAGTCGAATCTAATAGAGAGCGACCGTTTCTTTGATAGAAAAAAAATGTGTAATCGTAGGTGTTGGGAGATCTTAAATGTGATCCCAATACAAAGAGGTAGAGACAAATTATAGAATTACTAACATCATTGGCATCAGTCCTTTACATAGGTTAAACTTATATTACTCCACCTAAGCTAAATACATGTTCGTTCAAGTGAAAATGAAAATCAATTTCTCATTATCACTATAACTAGTTACAAAATATCATTGTCATTTGTTGTAGTAGGGAAAATCGAATCAAAGTAGAATTAAACAAAAGAGAAAGGACCATATGTGATTCTTCTTAAACACGTGCTCTATCGTGCTTCTGTGGAGTGTAACTGGCATTTGCACATTTTTCTTATGTACTGTCCCGATATAATACATTTTAAAGAATTTATTTCAAAACAAAATTATCTATATAGGGGACACTATGAGTATTTTAAGTCTATACGTACAAAGTAAATCCGGAGGTGTTCCTACGACGAATGTCTTTCCATGTACAGACCGCAGCGAATCCATTCCCAATTGAGCTACACGCATCTTTTCAAGAATAAGAAAATAATATTAAGATATATATATATATATATGTATATATATATATATATATATATATATATATATATACAAAGACAGAGAGGCAGACAGACAGAGAGAGACAGAGAGACAGAGAATGGATGATTGGTGTCTTGAAATACAGGTTGGTAGTATTTGGGACGAGGTTTAAGAAAAGCGACACTGGTGAGACTTGTGATCATTATTGCTTCTGTTATCATGTATACCGCATATTCAATGTATTTTAATGATGTCTGACGTCATTCCAACAATAAACACGTTCATCTTCACCGAACAAGTTTAGAACAAAATAGCGTGTTTGATATCAGCACTGACCAACTGATATACAGGACACTTCCGGTCTTTGTTACTTTATATACTTATAGTTTTCGATGGTGATGGTTGCCATTAACAGCACAATCATCAGTGGCAGAATTACGTTAAGTTTATTTGACCTCTCTATTGATATATATCGCGTAAGTACTAAACAACGACTAAAAGAAGTAATGGCTTTTTACTGAAGTTTAAACAAACCTTTAGGGCTTTATCAAGTTTTCATAAATAAGCCTGCATTCAACGTTCAAAATCAAGTGTGATCATATAGATTCCAGTAATATAAACACATAAAGACTATTCACGATAAATATAAAGTATGGAACAGTTATGCATTTAAGAAGACATTCAAAAATAATGTTGATAAAAGAAGATACATTAACATATCTAATAGCGACATCGGATGCAAAATATCAATGACCAGGAAGCCATGTCTTTTTATCAATTCTACATACTATCATGAGTTCAAAGGTTATAATCACCTTGAGATTCACAAGAAAGGACAATTTCACACCTCAGCAGTAAAGAAATCAATAGGCCTAGTTTAAAGGCTGTGTATGTAAAACATTCCCTCCGACAGTTTTCATTTTCACCCATAACCGACATGAAAATTTCGAGAATTTTATGTCAATAAAGTGGTTTCCATTTCAAATCCAAGTGAATCAAACGCTTCAACTGGTTCCCAGAAAAGTTGCTCGACATACTCGCAAGGACTGCCAAGGTACGGTTTGAATACAATGTTGTACTTATGTTCCATGGGTGTTATAAATCAAATCATTAGTAAATATTTGAATATTGGAGGATATTTGCATTACATTAAGAAATAATCTATCACAGATCTGGCAAAGTTATGGTCCCAAAGTAAAAGCCTGAAACTGGAAGCTGTAGAAGAGCATTGATTGATATTTATCATCAATCATGAATGACTGTGCATCTTTCTTGAATTTATTTTATTTATCTGAAATAAGATTATTTATGAAATGAAATATCTGAGTCATAAAAAAATCAGCAGTAGTAGGCCTAGGTCGATTTTTCTGTACCGATTTTAAGCGATGTTTTAAAGTAATTAAACAACTTAATATGAACAAGCAATGATATACAGTTACTGTATTTAGCGGGTGTACATATTGTAAAGATGTTTTACCATTTCTGTGTTATCTGCTGGTTTTGATGAAGTATAACCAAAGGGCGTTAACATAAGCTGTGAGTAGGCGTGGAAAGATAGAAACACTTTAATCTTGTCCCGTATGGTCCAGATTGCATCTCGTATGTTCGAAGTTTCAACCTCGGAGAAAGCTCTTGTCCCAGGATAGGTGTCGCTGCATGGATTTGTACTTGTTCCGGCTCCTAAGTGAAGATAAATAATAGCTTTGTATTGTAGTTATCCACAGTAAACGTATAAATTTAGATAATGTAGCACAAATATGAAAATTACAGATACCAAAGTATTAATCTTCAGGATGTCCAGGATACAAAATCTGGTGAATATTGGACAAACACGGAAAAACCAGTTGTGGAATCAGGTGCCATCTCAAACCCTAAACACATTGTTTTGATGTTTATCATTAGATGCTAAAATGGGGTAAATATGTAGTCTGTGTTGATGTCGAACATAAAAGCTATTCTTATTGATATAAATGTTACTGATTTCAAAATACAAATGATTAAAAAAAAACGGATGATCTGTCAAATTATGACTATAATATTTAGAAAAAAGAGTAAAGTATTACCAATTTATTCTTCGTTGTATAAGGTATAATTCCAAACACAATTAGTAGCTGAAATGCACATTCTTATACCTCTTTTTATTTATTCTATCAATTTGAATTAAAAGTACGTGATTAACCGTTAAATCATCGCTAAGAATTGGATATATCATGATAACTTAACATGTAAATTACATGACGGGGATGCTTACTTCGTATGTGGCAAATTTTACCTGTTTGTATTTTGTCATATGAGCCTTCTTTTGATTAACACCTCGATATCTGCGAGTTTATGCATTTATATTTTGTAAAATATCATATAACCTCTTAATCTAAAGCCACGCCCATGTCAGACAAACAACCACATGTTGATAAGTCATCTATTAACTATCAACATCAAAGTTCAGGATCAATATGTTTTTATCTTTGAGGCGACAAACATGTATTTGTTAATATCAATGACTTGATATACATTGAAGATATTGCGAAATAAACTTTATTTAAATAAATTCAATCCAAAGGGAAGTATCTTAATGCGAAAATACAGTAAACACACTCAATATTCACAAACGTTACAAGAACTAGCTGTCATTATACTATATTTAGCTATTGTTTAAACTGTCTATGTTTCCCCTTTTGGAACCCCTCTTTTAAAATTCACAAAATACGTACCACCAAAATCAACGTCAAAGTTCCGATTCGGATCAGCACCTACACATTTCCGACTCTGAGGACTACGTGTTTTTCTCCAAAGACGGTCCTGTATTTTATATGAAGCAATTTTTCATCTTTGCAACAACATAATACGGTACAAACATACCAGAATAAGCATCAAATGTTCAGAAATCGTACGACATGGTCATATTTCTATGTTTTTGATAATATGTCCCTGCTGAGCATGAAACTGGTTATATAAAATCATGAATGTTGATTAATTATGAAACATCACGCTGTTTCAAAAATGAGTAATAAAATCGAAATGATACTGAATCTATTTCAGAATGATTAACATATGTTTTCAAATAATCGATATTTTTACTATCGACATAATACCAAAGTTACCATCAACATAATACCAAAGTTACCGTCAACAATATACCAAAGTTACTGTCAACATAATACCAAAGTTACTGTCAACAGTACACCAAAGTTACCGTCAACATATTACCAAAGTTACCGTCGACATAAGTTACCGTGAACATAATACCGAAGTTATCGTCAAAATAATACCGAAGTTACCGTCAACATAATACCGAAGGTACCGTCAACATAATACCAAAGTTACCGTCAACATAATACCAAAGTTACCGTCACCATAATACCAAAGTTACTGTCAACATATTACCACAGGTACCGTCAACATAATACAAAATGTACCGTCAACATAATGCCAAAGTTACCGGCAACATAATACCAAAGTTACCGTCAACATACTACCACAGTTACCATCAACATAATACCAAAGTTACCATCAACAATAAACCAAAGTTACCGTCAACATAATACCAAAGTTTCCGTCAACATAACACCAAAGTTACCGTCAACATAATACCTAAGTTACAATCAACATAATGCCAAACTTACCGGCAACATAAATTCAAAGTTACCGTCAACATACTACCACAGTTACCGTCAACAATATACCAAAGTTACCGTCAACATAATACCAAAGTTACCGTCAACATAACACCAAAGTTACCGTCAACATAATACCTAAGTTACAATAAACATATTACCAAAATTACCGTCAACATAATACCGAAGTTACCGTCAACATATTACCAAAGTTACCGTCAACATTTTACCACAGGTCAACATAATACAAAATGTACCGTCAACATAATGCCAAAGTTACCGGCAACATAATACCAAAGTTACCGTCAACATACTACCACAGTTACCGTCAACATAATACAAATTTATCGTCAACATAATACCAAACTTACCGTCAATATAATACAAAGTTACCGTCAACATAATACCAAAGTTACCGTCAATATAATACAAAGTTACCGTCAACATAATACCAAAGTTACCGTCAACATAATACCAAAGTTACCGTCAATATAACACCAAAGTTACCGTCAACATAATAACAAAGTTACCGTCAACATAATTCCAAAATTACCGTCAACATAATACCAAAGTTACCGTCAACATAATACCAAAGTTACCGTCAACGTAATACCAAAGTTACAATCAACATATTACCAAAGTTACCGTCAACATAACACCAAAGTTACCATCAACATAATACCAAAGTTACAATCAACATATTACCAAAGTTACCGTCGACATAAAACCAAAGTTACTGTCAACATAAGTTACCGTAAACATAATACCGAAGTTACCGTCAACATAATATCAAAGTTACCGTCACCATATTACCAAAGTTACTGTCAACATTATACAAAATGTACCATCAACATAATACCAAAGTTACAATCAACATATTACCAAAGTTACCGTCGACATAATACCGAAGTTACCGTCAACATAAGTTACCGTAAACATAATACCGAAGTTACCGTCAACATAATATCAAAGTTACCGGCAACATAATACCAAAGTTACCGTCTACATACTACCACAGTTACCGTAAACATAATACAAATTTACCGTTAACATAATACCAAAGTTACCGTCAACATAAAATCATAGTTACCGTCAATATAATACAAAGTTACCGTCAACATAATACCAAAGTTACCGTCAACATAATACCAAAGTTACCGTCAACATAATACCAAAGTTACCGTCAACATATTACCAACGTTATTGTCAACAAAATAACAAAATTACCGTCAACATAATTCCAAAATTGCCGTCAACATAATACTAAAGTTGCCATCAACATAATACCGAAGTTACCGTCAACATAATATCAAAGCTACCGTCAACATAATACCAAAGTTACCGTCAACATGATACAGAGTTATCATCAACATAATACCTAAGTTACCATCAACATAAAACAAAATTTACCGTCAACATAATACCAAAGTTACCGTCAACATAATACAAAGTTACCGTCAACATAATACCAAAGTTACCATCAACATATTACCGAAGTTACCGTCAACATAATACCAAAGTTACCGTCAACATATTACCAAACTTATTGTCAACAAAATACCAAAATTACCGTCAACATAATTCCAAAATTACCGTTTTAGTTTTGTAAAGAAATGCTCAAGACGATCCTTTTTGTCAATAACAATCTATCTTTGTCTGAGAAACATCCAATCAGATCTTATTCAATTTATAAAAAAGGAAAGCCGTTTCCACAAAATTCCATCGGAATATCTTTTTTTATTGGAACTTATCTAGGGTTATAATGAATATATTTCTGTACTGTCGTATTTTGTGTTCAGTGTTGTTTATAATATCAAAAATGTTTTACATATTTTTGCCATTTGATCGCTTACATGATTGTGTAAGTCGCCTTTTCATTGATCGAAAATGACACACCTACAAGGTCAACCGCACGTGAGCCCATAGCAGTTTGCGTTAGATTGCGACATATCAACTCTTGATCGTGTGTTCGAGGCCAGCCTGCGACAGGTTGGATTCCTGTCCTTCAGATGACACAGTTAAAAAAACAAGGTCTCGTGTCACATTAGGTGTCGGCACGTTAAAGAACCCTCTTTGCTCAATGGCCGTAAGTGCCGAGCATAGGCCAAAATTTGAAGTTGTCGGCACGTTAAAGAACCCTCACTGCTCAATGGCCGTAAGTGCCGAGCATTGGCCAAAATTTGAAGCACATCACTGGCATTTGGTGACGTCTCCATATGAGTGAAAGATTCTTGAGTGGGACGTTAAACAACAACAAACAAACAAACAAGTGACATATCAGAAAACTGGAGCGATTAGAGATCAGTTTTTAATTAGACTGAAAAACATCCTTTGCTTACCGTTGTATGTGAGTACTCGTAACCGTCAGGGTTAGCAGAAGGTAAAATATACCAGTCATATGTGTCCAACATCATTGTTACATCCGGGTCATTACCATACTCTCGAACCATCTTCAAATTTTCAAAATAATATTGTATATCACTTTACATTTTGGTCAAAGCTATACTCTTGAATCATTTTCATATTTAATAAAACATGTTTCCGGATGTACGTCAGACGTACATCCGGGTCGTCATCGTACGCTTAAACCATTAAAATAAAATATACGAACACTGCTCATATATATAATTTACATGTCTTTGTATCTATTAGGTCATAATGATATATTTAGATTGTAATTTCTTTTTACATTTGTATTACAAAATTAAAATTACAATTAGAATTATAATTACAACTTCCGAAATTTGTAGTATTTCACCTAAAGTTGATGATATTCTCATACAACAAAACATCAACAACAACAACAAAAAATACAACAAAACAACAAACAAAAACAAAGAATATAAAAAGTACAAATACCGAAGTATATACAGTCAATTAGTGAAGGAGACAATATGGTGTAAACTGGATAAACACGGACGTCCGGGGAAGTGTTACCGTTAGGTAGCCCAGGAGACAATATACAAATATGGTGTATACTAGACAAAGAAGGAATGCCCAGGGAAGTGATTACCGTCAGTTAGTCCAGGAGACTATACACAAATATGGTGTATACTGAATAAACACGGAAGTGTGGGGAAGTGTTACCGTTAGGTAGTATACTGGATAAACACGGACGTCCGGGGAAGTGTTAACCGCCACGAAGTCTACACAGTCAGTTAATCTAGGAGACTATACACAAATATGGTGTATACTGGATAAACACGGAAGTCTGGGGAAGTGTTACCATTAGGTAGACCAGGAGACAATACACAGATTTGGTGTATACTGGATAAACACGGACGTCCGGGGAAGTGTTAACCGCCACGAAGTATATACAGTCAGTTAGTCAAGGAGATAATATGGTGTAAACTGGATAAACACGGACGTCTGGGGAAGTGTTACCGTTAGGTAGACCAGGAGACAATCCACAGATATGGTGGATACTGGATAAACACGGACGTCCGGGGAAGTCTACACAGTCAGTTAGTCCAGGAGACAATACACAAATATCGTGCATACTGGATAAACAAGGAAGTACGGGGCAGTGTTACCGAAAGGTAGTCCAGGGGACAATACATAGATATGGTGGATACTAGATAAACACAGACGTCAGGGGAAGCGTTAACCGCCACGTAGTCCAGGGGACAATACACAGATATGGTGGATACTAGATAAACACAGACGTCAGGGGAAGTGTTAACCGCCACGTAGTCCAGGAGACAATACACAGATTTGGTGTATACCGGATAAACTCGGATGTCCGGGGAAGTGTTAGCTGTCACGAATACACATATATGTTGGAAACTAGATAAACACAGACGTCCGGGAAAGTGTTAACTGTTACGTAGTCCAGGAGACAATACGCAGATTTGGTGTATACTGGATAAACACGGACGTCAAGGGAAGTGTATTGAGTCAAGTAGTATAGGCGACAATACACAAATATGGTGTATACTGGATAAACTCTGACGTCTGGGGAAGTGTTAACCGTCCGGTAGTCCAGGAGACAATACACATATTTGGTGGATATTGGATAAACACGGACGTCCGGGGAAGTGTTAATCGGTAGAAGAGGTAGCAATGATTAACAGTTTTGTATTTGTACAACAGCAGTACTCTCATTCCATTTTCATTTATTCCTTTACATTTCTGCAGACATTTTACCTTATCAATCGTGGATATCGCCACTGCTGGTGCAATCCATTCTCTTGCGTGTATACCTGCTTCAATCCATATGATTGGTTTTCCAACTTCGTTATGTTTGCCGAGCTGAAATAGAGAAAACCATCGTGTCATTTTCAACAATCTTTTTAACTGACAAATATAAAAACATAGATACCTACGTATTACCCGCCAGGAGGCCCGGAAAGAGTGTTATACAAACAGGGACACCCGGAAAATCTAGAAATGATGTCTGTATTGCTGATAATACAACCAGTTTATACAATTTTACATATCATAATGATAAACAACTATATAGTATAACTGGTATGACTCCGGCTCAGCTTTGTACACATACGTCATAAGATTCATCTACTCTCTTTTATTAAAGAATAATCATAATTTATTGATAGGTTTCTTTGTCTGAATGGCTAGAAGCAGTACGATGGTTGATAAGTTGAGCAGTAAGGGTTCTTTAACGTGCCGACACCTACTGTAGACCTCGGTTTTTACTGTCTCATCCGCAGGACAGGAAAACAACCTGTCGCCGGCTGGACTCGAACTCACGACCTCACAATCAAGAGTCGAGCGCGCTACCGATTGAGCCAGGCCGGCTCGATAAAAGCTCGTATTCGAAAACTTAAAGGAACTATGAAAACACGTTATCCCTCTGTATTTAGTGATCCAGAAGTAGTGACTTAACTGGATAGATTACATGACGAATATGTACTGGTCCCAGCAGACAAAGCCTCAAATAATATAGTTTTTATTTGCAAGGCCGAATTTTGGTAATCCTACATACACACGTAGCTCACTTTCAAAGGACGATATCCTTCAAAATCACGTGTCCGTACTACGCTCTTTTGATGTACCTACAACCGATACTGATCTTGAGCTACCATATTTATATTGGATACCTAAACTTCATAAAACCCCATATAAGCAGATGTACATAGCAGGATCCAGCAAATATTCTACCAAACCTTTATCTTTACTCTTATGGGAGTTCTATCTATCGACTATATGTATCTATCTAGATTTTTTTCAAGATAACAGCAGTCCTGTACTTTTGGAAAATTAATAGTTTCCCGGAAATGATAAGGACTCCAAGTAACTATGACGACGTTACAAATTTCTATATCTACCAATGACGTGTCATCAACATAAACCCGCAGTAGCGATGTTATTTTACCAAACGTTTATTTCTGCAGTCTTTTATCTGTTTTATCTAATGCAATATATATAATTTGTCTTTACTATCAGGCTATTCCATTTTCGTGGGGCTGTCCTAAAATCTGTAATAATACTAGAGTTATTTTTACAATCAGCCTACCCCCGTCTTCGTTTGATTTTTCTATAATCTATATATTTGCGATCAGTCTATTACATTCTTTGTAGTATGGTATGTATTAACGCTAGCAATATCTTAACTATCAGCGTATTCCCGTCCTCGTGGGATCGACCTATAGCCTGTAGTAACGCTAGTGATGTCGTAACTATCAGTGTACTCCCGTTCTCGTATTATCGACCTATAGTCTGAAGTAACGCTAGCGATGTAGTAACTATCAGTCTACTCCCGTCTTCGTAGAATCGACCTATAGCCTGTATTAACGCTGTAGCAATATCTTAACTGTATCTGCATGTATCGGTTTTCGTAAAATCGGGCAATTACCTGTAATACCGTTAGCGATATCTTAACTATCAGTCTACTCCCGTCTTCGTAGGATCGACCTATCGTCTGCAGTGATACTAGCGATATTTTAGCAACCAACCAATTCCTGTCTATTGCTAACGTTACATCATAAATTGTCGCTAAAATTTGCCCACTTTGATAAGAAAATGAAAGGTTAATTTTTGACCAGTTAAACTTTGGTCATTTATGTTTATAGTCTACCGTAGAAACCGTTTTCAACATTCCCCTTGCTTATTTCCTACATTCCGTCACCCTGTCACCAGCGACAGCACAAATTCAGCCAACGGTCGATTGTTTACTTCATTTAACGATCGCAAAAGTTGATAACTCGAATATCGAGTGTCATAATTTTCAAATTTCGATTAATTTTAAACAGAAACGATGACGTAAACAAAAAGCAAAGATTTATCATTTGCCCAAAGTGTTGATTTATAAACGACATTGTTAATCGATCGTAGTATTGTTCTCGCTATGAAATTTAACATTAGATATGGATCCGGATTTTCTAACATCAGAGCGTGTACATATTTTGGACACTTTTATTTTGGCCATTTTAGTAGTTTAGGCCAAAGTTGCCAAGACAGTGGACAAAATATCCCAATTAACCGTATTTTATCGGCCTACTTCTGTCATACACATGTTCATTTTACCTCTATCCCCGGCATATGTCTGACCTGATAACTCATATAACTGATATGACATGCTAACAAACGACGCTGACTCCTTCCGGACACCTGGTCTTATACCGTTGGGGATTCGCAATTGTTCTTCATGTTGAGACTATTTGTATATCTAATTTATCGTGTTTTAATAGACTTTGAGTTTCGATTTTCCATTGGTACTTCATCCTTTTTCTGTACATACCTTGAGTATCAGCATATCTCTTCCTTCGTACGACTGCCCTATCGACTGAACAGAGGCAACATTTGAATAGGCCGTCGATATATTCTGCATCCATGTCAATATCTAAATGAAACAGAACGGTAATTTTCAATATGTAAAGGAAACGGACAGAAATTGTTTACACACGAATGTCAATATCTAAACTAAATGCAGAAATTGTACACACACGCATGTCAATATCTAAACGAACCAGATAGAAATTGTACACACACGCATGTCAATATCTAAACGAACCAGACAGAAATTGTACACACACGCATGTCAATCTCTGAACAAAACAGACGGAAATTGTATACACATGCATGTCAATAACTAAACGAAACAGACAGAAGTTGTTCCCACAGGTCAATAACTAAACGAAACAGACAGAAATTGTTCAGACACGTCAAAAACTATACGAAACAGACAGAAATTATTTACACATGCGTTAATATCTAAACAAATCATACCTATCATTCTTCACAAACACATGTCAATAGCCAATATCTAACCAAAACAGAACGCACGCATGCCAATATCTTAACAAATCATTACGGTAATTTAACACACAGGCGTGTCGATATCTAAAATAAATGAAATAATGATTGTTCACATACTCATGTCAATAACATGACGTATCATGTCGTAACGAAGCAGACAAAAAATATATAGATACACAAAATAACAGTATAAATTCTGTTACCATGCAAAGTGGGTAAACACAAATATGCTTTTGAAAGTTATCAACTCTTAAATTAAGCGATATGTCAACACCACATACGTAAACACCATTGGACAACTGAACATATTGTGATGTCTGGAGATACAGGTCTACCAAGGTAAAAGTGGCACAACTGGGTTCTGTCTAAAACCAAAACAATACACTTTTGTCCTAAAATAGGTTGTACAGATAAAATGTATTGCCTTGCACGGAATCCATGCATTACCAAAGCTGTAATATTTTCTCGGTCAACAAGTAAGTTGGCATCCCTTTTATGATTTAATTTAGACTCGTTGTGTTTGCACCGAAGCTGTAATATTTTCTGGGTCAACAAGTGGGTTGGCACCCCTTTTATGATTTAATTTAGACTCGTTGTGTTTGCACATGTGTGCCAAATTACCTTGTCAGACCTATAAAGAGTTTGTAAAGCTAAGAAAGATAACTCGTTAACACAGTTGAACATTTGGTGTACGTTGCTTGCAAAATGTCAATAAAGTGCTGCACAAACGCAAATGATCTACAAATAAAGTAGCTATCTGTCAGATTATGGTGTGCGGAAATTATCTATGATTTGGTATAAGTTGTGATGAAAATCAGTTCTCATCAATTTAGAATATTTCAGCAGACGATAATTTAAATTATACTCCTATACTGTCATTTATATGCTAAATTTATTATTTTTTTATTTGACCTCAAAGTGACTGTTACTGCCCACTTTCGTCGACGGTACAGTGATTAGAGTGTATAACAAGTACAGACAAATGTTTTAACCGTTAAAAGATCATATACAAAAAATGGCGAACGGTGGAAAAACATAGTGAGATCAGGTGTCGTAGAGGAATGAGCATCGCAGACCTCTACGCCAGAGGTCAAAACCAAACAAATTGGAAAGTTGCCAACGTCCTAGCCTTCCTGAAAATAATCAATGTGCGGAAAGGATAGATCTATTTTCAGGATTATCATCAGAAGAATGGAAGATCAATATATAATTGTCTATTTTGCAATCATTATTTACTGGGCGCTTCAGTTGTGACTATAACAAAAAGGTAATTTGTGTAATCTTGTATTACAGTATCACCTCGTAGTGTCGAGCGTATCTGCCCACAATGCTCTCGGATGATCTGGATCCGGAACTTCCGCCAGAAGTTTCGCAATTTATGCCCTGCGTGTCACACATCCATTTGAATTTAACAGGATCAATAGAGTAATCAGGTTTCTTCATCGATGCTTGTTCGACATCCATAGAGCTGTCAACATGATATTGGAAATTATTATCTATGTGTTAAAATGTTCTATGAATACTAGTAGATTTCAATATAAATCTATACAAAAAAACCAAAAGATATTCAACTCATCATTAAATTATAAAACATATGGTTTTACATGAGGGTTCA
Organism: Atrina japonica; assembly: GCA_030159075.1. Taxonomy (NCBI): domain Eukaryota; kingdom Metazoa; phylum Mollusca; class Bivalvia; order Pterioida; family Pinnidae; genus Atrina; species Atrina japonica. Next base: position 94,437 of record BROG01000393.1, on the reverse strand, counting down.
AAATGTAAGCAAATTTAAATACGAATGCAAAATGGCAACGTTCAGCTTGCTGCAGATCCTGATGTATTCCATTTAATGATACTAAAGTTGCTAGGTTCCGGGTATAGTGCGTTTGAATACATATAGGTCAAGGTTTTTCGCGATTTCTCAAAGGCAATTATATCAGGGCCTGGCACCATAAAACTTAAGAATTTACTCAAGTCTGAGAATATTCTCAAATTAGTGTGCTCAGCCAATCAGATTTCAGGATTAAACAGATTTGAGTAAAATTTTTAAGTTTTATGGTGCAAGGACTTGACACTTGGAATTTTCTCAACTTGGCCTACTTAGCCAATCAGATTTCAGGATTTGCCGAAGTTGAGTAAAACTTTTAGACTTAAGTATTTCTTAATTTTTATAGTGCCAGACCCAGGTCCTGGATCCATTGTCTTACGTAAAATTAATTCGCTTGTACAATACGTAACTGCACAGAATTTACTACATAAATCCACCCAGAAGATTGAGCCCTGTACTCTTAGAAAATCTTCAAAATTTCCGTCATTTCATGACGATGGTTTAAAACAACCAACAGAACAGCCTGTATTACCTATTTTTTGTCATGTGAACACAAGAGACCAATCAAGTGAATATAAACACGTTTACCATATGCAAATTTAATTATAGAACATTTTTCACGTGGTTAAAGAGATTTTAGATAAAATGAAATTTCAAGGGGTTGTGTCAAAGATTAATATTGAAATGAGCGGATATGTTTCATTCTTTCGGAGAAAAATACAAACATGACCAAGAGGTTTTAGTAGCGCATTGTAGCATCTATATAAATAGATATAAAGTTCTACCCGTATTTTACATAAGGTTTTACAGACAACTTTCACATCCCTGGACCAAAAATTTTGAAAATTACGTATGTGCTATGTAGTATATTTAGAAATACTTTGATGTATGTTATTAGTACATATAGTTTTTATTTTCAGCAAAAATTCTTTTTTTTCTCTGTCCTATATGTACTCAAACGCACTATAACAAAATTGTCGTTGTGTTAAAATTACAAAATTCAATAAAATGCATTTTTACCAATTTTCTGTATCAAAATTTAGATATACTGTATTAGTAAAATATTTAAAATTGGATTATATGACATTTGAAAAAAAAACCAGAATGCCAAATTCGATTTATGCGTAAGTGCTTCGGGATACTAGGCCAGGCGAATATTTATGTAAATAGTATCGTAATAAGTATAAGTATATCATGTTAAGTGTAAACATGTCTTGTCTGTCAATTCTCTAGTGAGTATCGTAATAAGTATAAGTATATTATGTTAAGTGTAAACATGTCTTGTCTGTCAATTCTCTAGTGAGTATCATAGTAATTATAAGTATATTATGTTGAGTGTAAACATGTCTTGTCTGTCAATTCTCTAGTGAGTATCGTAATAAGTATAAGTATATTATGTTAAGTGTAAACATGTCTTGTCTGTCAATTCTCTAGTGAGTATCATAGTAAGTATAAGTATATTATGTTGATTGTAAACAAGTCTTGTCTGTCATTTCTCTAGTGAGTATAGTATAAGCATATTACCTTTGCAGATTGGAAATAACAACTCTGTACGCCATCTTCCTGCGTGACAATGTTGTCGTGACGTCATTGTATACTTGTGGCGGAACTCTGATGTCGACGTCATGATTAAGAACAGGCTGTTTCCAATAATCCAACTGTTTTAAAAGTTTTTTAAAGGACATATCACCAACTAACTACATATATCATACTCAATTTTTCACAGGTTTATCTTATTTGATTTGCAAACTTTTAATTTTGGTATAATGTTCATATCAGTTGTGGAAAAACTTTCGGTTTAGTGTTCTCTTTCATGCATCGTTCATTTTAACTACTCTAGTTCAACGTAATTTCAGGAATAAAGAATTGTCTAAAATTTCAAATTCATAATATTCCGCCATGAATTTCTCAACCATAGAATCATGTTTGTCATTTTTATAATACTTGTTATGCTGGTTAATCGGGGTAACTAATAATCACTGACTAATATATAGGAGGTGAGTCCCCTCTCCAAAATGTTCGGTAAAATGTTTGTTATAATAATGTCATTCTGTAAAAAACATATCGCTTTAAAGGGTAAAATATCTGTGTTTACCACAGAAAATTCATCACGAATTTTTCTACTTTCACTACTTGTACTTGATGTACAATAACATCTAAGAGTTAGACACAGACATTCAATATTCCTATATACATTTTATTTTATGAAAATTACGTCAGATCCAGTGTCGTATTCATATTGCAAGTGGAACAGTGCCAAACCTGGGTTTCATTAACGTGAATGATTAACGCCCTTGATCGGAACTCTTTAATGTAGGGACCGAAGTGAGAGAAATATTCAGGTTAGGGTTTCTCATGCAATTTCCACAAAATATATATAGGAATAGAAGAATGTTTATGCCCGTATATATTTATTTGTTGTTATTGTATACCAATCCAAGTAGTAAAAATGAGAGAACAATTTAAAAAAAAAACAACCCCTTTAAATCATTAGTCCTGAAGCAGATCCTGGAATATTCGCCAATGAATTTTAAAATGCATACAAGCTGTAAAAATCGATTTTTAAAATTGGTATTAAAAGTTTGAAGTATTTGACATTTTATACAAATACATTTTTTTTCTTTAAATCCCGGGTTGAATAAAAACTTGTTATAACGTATTTGTGAAAAGAAGCCGTATGTGAGTAAAAATGTGTATTCTTACATGGGGGCAGGAATATCGATCGTATTCTTAGAACGATTTTATTTGTTCCAGGCATGCATGATATGTAAAAGTTTCTACGGCAATTTATCTTTTTAGCCTTTTTAATCAAACTTTTGGTCTAATCTCGAGATATTAACTTATCAAAATGACAGTATGATACATGTAATTCCAAAGTTCAGTATGATTAGAATACATCCAATTACACAGCATAATTAGACTGAAATAGAGAGCCGGCCTGACTCAGTCGATAGCGCGCTCGACTCTTGATCGTGAGGTCGTGAGTGTGAGTATAGCTGGCGGCAGGTTGGTTTCCTGTACTTCGCATGAGACAGTAAAAACCGAGGTCCTGTGTCACAGTAGGTGTCGTCACGTTAAAGAGCCCTGACTACTCAATGGCCATAAGTGCCGAACATAGGTCAAAATTTGAACCCCTTCACCGGCATAGTCGACAGCGCGCTCGACTCTTGATCGTAAGGTCGTGAGTGCGAGTCCAGCTGGCGGCAGGTTGGTTTCCTGTCCTTCGAATGAGACAGTAAAAAAACAAAGTCCCGTGAATTTGAAGGTGGCGCCACGCTAAAGTTGCCGAGCAGTCAAAATTTTGAAACCCTTGCATATGATATGTAAATGATTGAGTGGGACTTTAAACAACAATAAACAAACAAATCTGAAATAGAGAAGTAGTCCGGAATATTCCAATATTGGTATTAAGTATTCGTTTCCGCTGTCTATATGTGATAATAAAACAAATGCTGACGTGCTCAGTTACAACACTTACATTTAGGTTTTCCATGTATTGCATCCGTTGTAACGTTTGTAGTTGGCCATTGTTGATGGGTCTAACTCGAATTAGTCGATGACTGAAACAGAACAAAGAAACTCAGGAGAAAGAAAAGCAGGTATTCCACTAAGCCACATAACTATCTACTACCGCCGCCATTTTCTCGCTGAAATATATAATCCATGGATTTCTACGTTTTTTGTCCATTTATTACATCTAGTCTTGGCTATATATATAGCGCACCATTACGTTGTAATAATGCCGTTTTATGCCACAGAAATACATGTATATTTCAAATATACGGTGTCGCGTAGTGTTACTGGTAAAAACGGAAGATTCAGATATAGCCTACTAGAACGCTGCTAAACTTTGTTTTCTCTTAATAACGTACGGGAGATAAATCTTTTAGGAAATTATATACGTAAATAAATTGTGTGTGACTTGTGTATTGAGTGTATAGTATTTGGCGGGCAGCTAAAATTACATGATTTCTAATTGGTAAATTGACAAAGTTAATTTTAGATATAACATTCCCAAATTCAAAATTACTCGCATTTAGAGCATTATTACAATATACTGTTTTGGATAAACACTTGTCAAACACCTTTACAAAAAAGCAGCAATTGAAGCTGCGTTAAAAGGTCCTGTCATCATCAGTAGATTTGTGTCGTACACGTGTAAAAAGGTTACCAAGGGTTGCCCTGACGGCGTCCATATTCTCCCAATTGTAGATGCATTTAACTCTCTAGAAGTTTCTAGAACAGTGTTTTTGCGTTGGTCAAAACTGAAAATGTATATAAGCACTGGAGTTCTGGAAACGAGGGAGACCAGCGGGAAACCGCCTAGAGAGAACACCACCATACTCTCGAAACATTGTTACCATTGCGTACTCTGCTGAATTAACTCTATACGATCAGACTTTGTTAAGTTGGTTTACAAATATCGTGAGCCTTTTGCTGGATAAAAGACCTGGGAACAACACAACTTGGAAAAGGTAAGGACTTTTACTTTTCTTAGTACCTTATTATTTTGACCACTGTGAACATTCTTTCGAATGAAACTTAAAAGTAATTTAATAAAATTTAAATTAACCAAAAACTCGTGTACAACTTTAAGTATTTAGGCAATAATATAAAAAACTTATTTTGAAAACTTTAACAAATTAGTTAAACACAAAATTTAACATTTGAAATAAAATACAAAATTAAAAACAGTATTAATAATGGCAGAGGAAAATAGTAGACTAAAATTCAGTAGTATGGCTGCCTTTAGGAGAAATTGAGATAATTTAAGTTAGACGACATAAATAAAACTGAAACCACCTTCAGACAGACATGCAAAATGAAACTATAGAAATAAAACAAAAGTGTCAGTCAGACGTACCAAACAAAACCGAAAGTAGTAGTAACAGGTACTACAGTATATCGGGGGGAGTAGGAAATAGAGAACCACCATTTTGTAGAGTGTCTGGGATACCGTGAGATGAAAAAGAGATGTTTGATAACATTTTGAGACAATAATACAGTGCAACAAATCTGTAATCATAATTAAGAAGTAAACCGGCAGACCTTAAGGAATGGATATCAGACATAGAAAATATGCAAATTTGTTGTAAATGTACAGAAAATGCCGGGTAAGCATTCGTAACATTTCAGGGGCGGTAGCGGATTTCATTGTCTAGCTATGGGGGGACCTCAAGAAATTATAAAAGAAAAATTTGGGGAAACAAACAAAAGACAGGCATTAATTAAGTTAAGAAATCTAAAACAAGAGACAGCGAGTCAGTACAAATGTTTGGGGAAAGAATAATACAACATCTGAAGATGTTTACACGACAGAACAGACTTTAGTAGTTTTCATATTTTGTAAAGGGGGTGACTTTTGATTACATCAAAATGAAATTGATTAGGGAAGAAACGACTTTAGAAGTTAAGATAGCGACACGCGAACAAAATGTTAGGGTTAATTGCATTGACCTTAGACGGTACACAAAATGTGTTTAGATTTAAAACTGAAAAAGAAGACAGAGACATACAACCAATGGAAGTAGATCACTTAAGAAATAAACTATGTAAGAATTGTTTAAGAAAAGGTCACACTACTCAAAATTGTCCAAAAAAGGTAGATGTAAATGCAGCTGACGAGACAGACAGTGACAGTGATAGTGACGATGACTTACAAGTATCAGTAGCAGACAATAAGAAACAGGTTAGGTTCAAAAACACTAAGAAAACTAGACAACAAACTCAACAAACGTTTAGGCCACAAAACAAGTAGGTCCAAATAGACAAAATTCACAATCTGTACCAGATTTGGGTATTAGGCGCAGAATGTTTGGGTATGTCACATGATAGGTCACCTTAAAAGAAATTGTCCAAATCGAAACATTAACCCTCGTAACTGGGTACCAATTGGCAGTATAATCAGGGACCGCCAACGAAACGATCCTCCACCCTCGCAGTTTACACCTCATACTTATCGGAATAGGCAAAACTTCAACTTTCGACCTCCACAATTTACATATCAACAAAATCAGTCAGATGATCAAACATTAGCATTACCAGAACCACCTCAGATGTTAGCACTTCCGGCACCCCCCGAGATAATACGTCTCAGTCAAATAAACAGTTAGCACTCCCTTAGCACCACTATAGTAAGTGAACAAACTTCAGAAAACTCCACCCAGCGAATAGGACAACAATGGTCTCAGTATAGGGAACATAGGGAACAGGAAAACTAGAAGGCTCTTCTTATAAGGAAGCCAGAAAAATTAAGAAAAAGTAAGGTATAGTATAAATTAACTATCAAAAATTTACTATCTCAGGGCAGTGAATGGTCAATCACTTAAAGTAATAGGTGCAGTAAATATTAAAATTTACGATGAATAAAATGACCATGAATCACAAGTTTTATGTCACCGATGGTTTGAATAGAAACTTTATCCCATTAAGATTATACTTTGATTTAGGTTTCTTAAGAATAGGGAGAACCGTCAAATTGAAGATGACACTCACATATCATCCATAGTAAGAGTATCAAAAACAACTACATTAAGACCACAGAGTAAGACAATATGTTTTGTTAGGACAAATAGAGCATTTTAACAGGGGGAATAAAGAAAATTTTGAAATCTCAAGCATCAATGATGGATAGTTAATCAGACAAATAAATTTTATAGGTTAAAAAGAGGTCAAGTGTTAGGAAAAATTCGAGCTTTAGGATACAAGTAGAATTTCCAGAAAATACTATGTAGTTCAAGATATTGATGCACCTTCAGAGTATAAAAGTGATGCAGAGTTAGGTCACACTAGTACATGAAAATTAGATACAGGGGACCATCCACCAATCAGAAATAGACCGTATAGAACACCCCTTAACAAACGACAAGTAATTGACAAGGCAGTAGATGAAATGTTAGATGCAGGGTATTATAGAAAGGTCAAGGTCAACATGGGCTTTTTCCAGTTCAAAAGAATGTGTGTAGTCTAGGTTGGGAAAGGCCAAACATTTAGTTTAGATCTTAAAAGTGGGGTATTGGCAAGTACAAATGGATGAAGATAGTAGCTTTTACTTGTAGTTTAATGTAATGCCCTTTGGGTTAAGTAATGCTCCAGCTATCTTCCAAGAACTCATGAACATAGTATTACAAGAATGTGAGGACTTTGCCACTGCTTACATTGGATGACATTTTAATATTTTCAAAAGACTCAGAAGAACCTTAGACATATTCAAATAGTGTTTGATAAGATACGCTGAAGAAATGTAGTTTCTTTCAGAAAGAAATAGAATATTTTAGGTTTTATTGTTAGTGAACATGGAGTGAAACCTAATGAAAAGAAAGTGAAAGCTATAAGAACATTACCTGTACCAAAGAAATGTAAGAGAAATTAGGGGATTTATTGGCATGTGTAGTTATTATAGGAGATCATACCAAATTTCTCAAAGATAGCAGAACCTTTGATTGAGTTAACTAAGAAATATGCTAGATTTAGCCGATTTTCTTGTTAGCTTATCCTGATACAAACAAACCTTATGTGTTATACACAGATGCTAGTGATACTTGTGTAGGTGCTTGTCTCACACAGCTTACAGATACTGGGGAAGAAAAACCTATCTATTATTTGTCTCACAAATTAAGCAAATCTATGGTCAACAATAGAAAAAGAATGTTTTATATTTACATGCTCAGTTTGTAGTACGTACAGACCATCGTCCCTTGAAATATTTATTAGATTCACCTATGCAAAATAAGAAAATACAACAATGGGCTCTGTATCGCAGGTTATCTGTAAGATTGAGTATATAGAAGGTAGATTTAACTGTTGCGCTGACGTGTCAAGAATACCAGACAGTCAAGAAATTGATAATTCTGAATGGAAAGAAGTAGGTGCATTAAATTCAAACAAGTTCACTCCAAAGAAATACGCTAGACTTATAGATCTTCCAGGGAATATAGATAGAAAATAGCAAAACTTAAGATAAAATTGGACAATGGAGAGGCCACTAAAAGGGAACAAAAGTTTATTATATTTTCTATCTCAACAAGATTCAGAAGATCCAAAACTCAGATTGTACATACCTGAAAAATTAGAAAACATTGTCATTAAACAACATCATGATTTTGTAGGACATATGGCAGGAACCAAAATACTATTTTCCAAAAATGTACCATGTAGATCCAAAGAAAACACATCCACCTTCAAAGAAACCTGCATAACCACCTTTCAGGCAACAAGTAAATCATTCATAGATTTATATTCTGGATGGCCAGAGAAGCTTTTAGTGTACCAAGTAAATCAGCTGATAATATAGTTGCCCACTTTCAGATAATGGGTCAGAAAACGTGAATAAGGCTGTACAAGAAACACTTAAAGAATTAAATATAGATCATATCACAACATCTTATTATAGTCCTCAAAGTAACGGCAAGGTAGAAAGATTTCATAGAACTTATATCTGATGATGTTCAGACATGGGATTTATATTTGAATCAGACATTAGCAGCAATTAGATTTCATCCAAGTGAATTGTTCAATAGGGATGTAGTATTACCATTAGATTCAATTCTTAAACCTAGAAGAAAATATAATGGGGAAGACCAATATTTAGCAACATAAACGTTAGTACACAAAAATTTAGAAGACGCTGACAAAAGAGATATGCAGATAGGGGTAGTCAAGAAATTAATTTCAAGATAGGAGATCCAGTATATATTAAGAATCAAAGCAGTAAATTAGATAATAAATGGACAGATTATTGAAGAAAAAGGACCTCTAAGTTTTATAGTTAAGAATCAGTTTAAGACACACACATGCTCGACATCTTAGGTTAGCTAATTTAGATGATTGGGAGATACCCCAAGACAAATTAAATAGACCGATAAGAAAATCAACTCCAGATTCAGAATCTACAGATGACGAAATTTCGAGTTAGATGATAGAGAAAATCAGACAGAAAACAAAGAATAAATAAGGATAGTAAGAGTTCAAAAAGACTTGTAGACGACTAGTCTTAAATTCGACTTTTGATAACATGAATAAGAATAGTTTGGATATATTTGTAACTTGTTTGAATGAGAATAGTTTGGATATATTTGATAACATGTGCAAGAATAAAGTGTAAGACGATGAAAAGTACATATATAAATTACAGGCAAAATTCAATATCTCTAAATTCAATTGAATATGTTATCACTGGGACACCTCGCACCCTCTGTCATTCAACCTTTACAGTTTCGGCAATTACTTTTATCAATCAAAAAATCAATTGAATCCACGTTTTGCTTTGCCTTTTGACCCTGAAAAAGATCTTTGGGACCTATAACAAAACATTGACTTGTGCTACAACAAGTTATTGTGTCAGTACCTTTGGTTGACACAACAAATGCCTTAGAAATTTGATACATAACTTGGCATTACCACATTAATGACTTAGAGTCAGAAGCCTTAGCGGTAAACAAAGAGAAAACACAATTTGCACTTTTAAAATGTTCAAAACCCTTCGATAAGATATTGTTCTTTTGACAGTCCTATCTATACTGTTTACATGTTGTGATTTCTATATTTCTGGAAACACGATCAAAAATTGAACAAAAGTCAAGGACAGTATGTTACAGAAGGAAATTGGTTAATCACTGAAAAGTTACAAAATTTCATGATCATGTGTGACAAAGATTAAGAAAACATTGCCACCTCGACATTCTACATTTGGAACAAAATTGTCAAGTCCATTTATAAGGAAAGTAATTTTAACTTTAAGGATCCTTTAAAAACATTAGTTGACAAGTATAAGATAGTAAATTTGTTTTTGGAGATATAAACAAAATTTCCCACGGTATGATAAGATTAAAAATCCTAAGACCAGTAAAAGAAATTAATTTAGATAATTTATAAATGAACTAAAACTAGAAGAAATGCAACCAATGCCAGAAGATGATTTTTGGGTTAAAAACGGTCAATACATCCGATAACCAGTAGTTAAGCATTCAGAATCGTCTGTCAAAAAGAAAAATCACTAATGTTAAGTGGTCAAGTAATGAGGGAAAAGAGGAGTTGAGTCTTCCAAATCTTTCAAGACTTCTAAGAAACCAGAACCAACAGCCATATCAGGAGCACCTCTAATCATTTACACAGTCAACAGCAGATGATAATGACATTCGCAATCTTATAACAGAAAAAATGAAACAACGGTCAAGAAACACAGCCAGTATATGTGCATATCCAAAAAAGGATAAACACGACATAGACATTGCAGTATGTACCGTAACCAGTAACTGATCAAACCAGAATTAACATTGAAAACCGAACACTATACAGTCAAGATTAGTCAAGGAGAAATGAAAAACAGTCAACAAAACTACAAAAGCGAATATGTACATTCCTGTGAAAGAAATAAATCATGAACTTTATCAAGACCCAGAAACAGGTGATGTGACACCGCAAGAATTTAACGATAACAACAAATCGTCGATCGAAAACATCGAAGTGGATGAGACCACTTGGCTGATTACCAGTTTTAAGTTCACCAGTAAACATTCGACAGAACTTAAGTAATAATCACAGTGTAATGTGAATACAAAAAGATGATAACTTAAAGAAGTCGAAAACTTTATTATTATTAAAAAAAAAAACAGAATATTGCGCAAAGGACGGAGGACTTTCCGTGAACATATTAAGGAAAACTTTCCGTGAATGGAGGACTTTCCAATTATGAACTTTAAATGATGAACTTTTACTTTGTGTTGAGACAGTTATTGAACCGGTTTAATGCATGAATATATATTGAAATTATAATCCAAGTCACATTTTTTCATCCAGGTCATATTTTTATTTTTAATCCAGATCACGAGTTTTATGAGATATGAATTGTTGAAAATCCAGGTCACGATTGATAGTGGATTAATGAGAAATCTAAGTCACAAGTTAATTTGCTAATGATTCAGATACAATTTATTTACGATAAAAATCCAGGATTTCATGATTAAACAGTAAAAACCGGACCTAAATTATAATTTGGAAAGTATTTATAAGAATGATAGTAAAAATTTCAAGGGATAGGGACAAATATGAGGTACGGGAGATAAATCTTTTAGGAAATTATATACGTAAATAAATTGGTGTGACGAAATACGGGCAGCTAAAATTACATGATTTCAGTAAATATGTTGACAAATATAGATATAACATTCCAAATTCAAAATTACTCCGAGCATTATTACAATATATGATGATTTTTGCATGTTAAAAGTCAAATATCTGTCATCATCATCAGATTGTACGTAAAAAGGTTACCAAGTTGCATGACAGATTTTGATGATTTATTCAATTGTAATGCAAAACTCTCTAGAAGTTTCTAGAACTTTATCGTCAAAACTGACAAATGAGGCAGATGAAACCGCCTAGAGAGAACACCACCATTCTCTGATTGTTGAAACATTGTTTACCATTGCTGTACTCTGCTGAATTAAAATCATCTATACGATCCCATTTTTTGGTTTACATAATCACCTTGTTAACTTGAGGCGAAATTGGTGCTAAAGTTATTGTGGACTGGTTGGTAACGAGTTGAACGTAGATGTTACCCATACCACATAAAATAGTTATCACGAAACCTCTAATTTAAAAACATGTGAAAAACTTACTTATCGTAACGCTTTCTCTGAAGTTTAAACCATTTAATGGACCATGATCTTGCTCCGAAACTTTTTCATATAACGTGATGAGTTTTCCAGATTTCGAATAGTCATCATTTATCCAATAAAATTTAATCGCGGAAGATGAAAGCATTCCAATCATTTCCTTTTCCATTTTGCTTGTTAATAAATGATTATTGTTTGGTAACGATGACGTTGATAGGTAAATTTAACATTTAATGGAATTAAATTCCAATAACGTGAACCGTATATCTCTTATTGGAGTTCTAATCTCGTGTTCCTATCGGAATGTAGGTCACTTGGATAATAAGATCGGGATCGGTAAAGGTGTAATTAACCGCTATTTGTTTCATTTTTTTTATATACTTTTCTATTGGGCTAACTTTCATGGGACGAATAATAGAAATGTTGAAGTGGGTCATCTTTCTAGCTTACGAGTCTCATCTACCTGTTGCCCTTTTGCACTCATCTTGGGGTCTGGCGTTGACCAATTTTTATCTGTTGCCACGATGAGGTATCACATGGGGCTCCTATGTGTAACAGTAAATCCGGAGAGGGTAGCATTTTGGAAGTTTATGTCGGAGAAACCATGGTTTTATTATTAGAATTGCTATTTAATCCAAAGAATGTCATCGTCGTAAACAATTTTACGTTTTATTTCGAATATGTTCCTCGAATACTCTAGACCGTAGTTAAATATTTCATTATTTTCTGGAGTTATTTACCTATAATAGCAGAGGTTATTGTTGTTTTATCATTTTTATCGGAATGTAAACATCACCCGTAAGTCACCTGGGCCTGAAGTTATAAAAATACACAGTACTCAAACTCTCACTTTATGTTTAACTATATACGTCTTTGTAAAAACCTCTGTACCCTGACTCAGCAGGAACAAGAAACATTTTTATTTTTCGTCGTTCACATTAAAAGATTTGGGTCACATATAATTTTTCATTTAGAAATTAACAAATTCATAGAGTATGGTACTCAAAGTGTGAGTATGTACTCAAACGATTTTTAACCCTTGTAACCCTACAGGCCACAATAGACTGGTCATAAACACTAGAAAAAGCATACTATTCATATACTCAGGGGTGAAAGGGTTTTCAAATATTTCTCGTGTTCTTCAAATGAGCATTATTTTCTATCATTATTTACAGTTGTATGCCGTCAATACACAAATAAGTCCGATCGCAGCATAAATTTTGTGTGTTTTTGTCTTTAAAGGTCATTTGATCTTGGGTAAACTTGGTGAATTCGAGTCACAAGACATTGGGTTGAATAATCCGTCAAAGACCCTGCACGTGTATCATTATTCCGTTGACTTGCGCACCGGAACGATGTATGTCAACATCCGGTTTCATTTCCGACAAAGATCATGAACAGGTTTTATGATTATAGATTATACACACTTGATTGCAAAATATATGCAAATGGATTGGACACAAGTTTTCCAACTTATGAAATCCAATCCCAAATAGGAATATAGTTCAAAATGAGTGTGAGTGGAACGTAATCGATGGAAATTATAATGAGTTATATTTGATGAATCATTGTTCAAAGGCGAATTTTTTTACGAACATTTAACAAAAAACCTCTTTCACGATTTACTGGGACACAGTAGTTGAAGCTCTAAACTGGCAGGAGAGGTTTTACATATTTCTAGCCTCTTTTCAAAGTGATCTACTAGCCGGACGAAATGTGACAAACAGACACTACACAAAGCACACAACGTAACATTTAACGGACACGACAACTTTTGACAAGATTCAATTAACTATATAACCTAACCCGAATAATCCAGTCGTTATATTTCGCTCACTTCGATCATTACATTAACGCCTGAATGAATACACAATCAGAATTCTTCAACCGGAAGAAATTTTTACTGTGTCAGATTGTGACGTCATAGTAATCTACGTCAGTATTTTGTGACGTTGCATTGACTACTCCGCAACATCCGAGGTTTATTTCAAATTACTGGTCGAATTAAGTGGGAAAGTTTGCCAGTTTTCTTGCGGAAGGTCGGTAGTCTTTACCCGGGTAACCGGGGTTTCTCCTCCACCAATAAAAACTGGACGCCAACAAATGGCTGAAAGATTGTTGAGTATGGCGTAAAATATAAAAATCAAATCAAATCAAATTACTGGTAAAAGAAAGTTGTGATTTATCAAACTGTCAATGATCATTTGCAGTTACGGTCAAAATTTTCTTTGTTTTCTTTTTTCGAACATTTATTTTCCTCGATTTATCGTCAAAACTATACAACTAAGGGTCCAAAACGGCCCCCAAACGGTGATGGTCATATTTTTTAAAAAGCATTGTAAACGAGATCTAAATTTGACTTGTTTCTCTTGTTTCAAGGTCATGTTTTTCTTAATGAACATTTATTTATCCACTCTGGTGAAAAATATATCCTAAAATTTTAAAATACGGAAAAAAAAAACAATTTCCAGATTCAGACCCATGACCCTTGATACAATGACGTGAACCATTACGCCACAATCACTTATGTGTAAGGATGGTGTAAAATGTTAAACAGTTTGATTAAAACCCAACAAGAGAATGCAGTCGGGCATATATTTTGCTAGGGCTTACTTTGGATTTTTAGATTTCATATAACTATTTTTTTTAAAACTTTCTACGCACTTGAGTGTCGGGACTTTGTAACATTCTAAAAAAGTAGGCCTGTATTCGGCGCTCGGGTAAAAGTAATCATAAGGGCCGCATCCAGTCAGACTAACTGTAAATTAACCTACATGTAGTAGACAATCACTTGTAATCTACGAATAAAAAGCAATCCAAGGGTCTATGGTTATATTTACCGCAATGTGTGTAACACACTATTCGATCTCTCGACTCAAGGAAGCACGTAGATTCTACTTATCTTTAGTGAAAAACAAGCAGATCTATGAAATTCAAGAATGAAAAACACAAAGCAGAGCCTATGCTTCAGTAACCAGTTTGAAAGATTGTGAATGCCGCTTGATAAAAAGAGTGAAACTACCCACTGTAGTATTTAAGGGTTTCCTGGTTTTTACGTCAGTATGGTCCTCGACGAAAATAAATGAACGCCGTCTGTGACCGTGCATTGTATATCCTACAACGACGTAATACATGGACTTGATGAAAATTGTTTTTTATATTGAAACTTTGGACAAAATTTTCCTTTGAACACAAAAAGTTAATGAACATATACAACAGAGTGTGGAATGATCTTTTTCCAAGGATGTGTCATACTTCATTACCCCCAAATGCTAAAAAATAGTATAAAATAGATAAAATATTGCAGTATTTTAATCGATTTTGTTTTTTTCTGACGAACTTTTGTTTTCCGTGTTTAAATCCTAAATTCATATCTTACAAATGAACTTTAAATGAAATCCTAGGTCTTTGAAACGCAGACTCCGCATCATGATATATTGAACGTCTCTGATTGGCCACCTGATAGGGTTCCCGATTTTTTCATATTTTTTGGAGGGACTTTGACCGAAAGTGGCGAGTAATCATTCGAGTTATTATAACCCGAACTAACCTGAATAATAGCTTTCACTTCGCTACATTAACGCCTGAATGAAGACACCGAATCAACCGGGCGATTTTTAATGCATTGATTGTGACGTCGTAGTAATTTACGTCAGAATTTGTGACGTTGCATTGACACTCGCAGCACAGATTTTTTTCAAATTACGCTTGTATTTTACTTTACAAGTGTAAACTACCATAATTTGCTCTGTTCAATATATTTTCTTTGTTTTTTCCGAACATTTTTTATCCTCTATTTATCTTCAAATTTGAAATGGAAATCCTAGGTCCGCAGAATCATATATTGAACGTCTCTGATAGGGTTCCCGTTTTTTTTTTTTCGAGAGTGGCTATACGACCTTTCTGCTATTTGTAAAGTTCCGATCAAGGGCGCCTCATTTTACGTGTGCAGCCATTATAATTGAACTCTGAAAAGGGCGTTAATCATTCACGTTACGAACTATACGACCTTTCTGCTTGTAAATATGCGCCTCATTGTGCGCCAAATAATTGAAGAAAACCGATGACGTCACTATTCCGTGTACGTTATAATATTCTGTCATAACAGTACATATAAAATATCTATTTAAAAGTGGACCTACTTCTCAGGTAAGTTATAATAACTGAAATTGACTATTTATGGTATGAGCCTTTCAGACGCATCGTTTTCAGCCAGGCATATCACCAAAGACGAAAACCGGCTGTAGCTACCATCTATTTCGGAGTAATAAACTTTTTTGTGCATGTGACTTCCCGGTGATTTATCGTCAAATTCAACTGCATACAGCGAAGTATTGGAGGTTTGTCATGTCAAACATACGTATTAAATTGTTTTGATAAGCTATTTTTATACAGGTTTCAACACCTACACCTATACCTTAATTTCTTTACATCGAGGAATTTCGTCTCAATATAAATGCTAGTAAATGGAAATAACAAACATTATGTATACTTCGTTATACATTATGAATACTTCCGGCATTTATCTTAGAAGCCGAATAATCTGGACAATTTTAGGACATTAAAGACACCATGTTTTTTTCAGCAAATATCACGTGAACATTATAACCATTTGTATGTATGATTTTCTTTCATAATTAATGTTAATACTTTTTCTAAACTCATAACACCGGGACCTTTGTAATATATCAAGTTTACTATTGATAAGTTTTTTCGTATGTGTAACTAGAAATTGACATTTTTATAACACTTGAAGGTCTACTTAATTGACTTAAGCATACACGTAACCCATATATTTATAATATCTCCCCTAAAATAATATAAATAAATTATATATACTTTTTATAAATTTATAATTATATGGAAATTAATACTATATCATTACTTTGAATCACAGTCTTAATTTATATGCAACAACACTGCTTGCGCTTTTGAAAGCCCGGCTTTCAGCTTTCGAGGGGCCTCTGCAGCCGAGTGGTAAAAGCATCACGCTTTAACCCAACCCCCCCCCCCCCCCACCATATATATATATATATATATATATGTATATATATATATATATATATATATATATATATATATATATATATATATATATATATATATATATCAGCCACAGGAAAAGAGCGTTTATCATATTTTAATTTATTATTATATATAAACCCATCTTTCCCCTGTGCCGGGTTTCTCCAGCGTCCTTCATTTTGCTCGGACTGCTTTCCGTGTATCTCGGCAATATGGACGTACAAGTTTGCTCGGTTTTTAAATTGAGGTGATTACTGAAAGCAATACTATTCAGCTTAAATATTAAAATCACAATTATTGATCCTATTCTAAAACTTCTTCCGGAGTCTATAATACAATGATAGACTTTTTGTCTTCCTACATATATCTTCAAACTTTGGAGAAAGATAGATTAAAATATAAGATGGTGTTTTTATTTATCTAGAGGTTAATCTGTCAGGTTTATGTCTAGCATGGTTCATGGGCTAAGATTATCTCTCAAAGTAAATTTAATATCGATTTTGTGAAAAATGACAAGATGAAACCGAGGACGAGAAAATGATATGCAAAAGGGTAACACATAGGTAAACTAAATGTGTTAGTATTTGTTGTTAAATCACCAATAAGCTGATACTTCATAAATCTTCAGAAGGCCTATTTACCGATACGCATTTTTATACAACTGTAATGTCATAAATTTTGTATTCAGTGACACCCACCAGTCGTCATGTAAATTTTGTATTTGCACCCAGCCTGTATTTTAAATTTACAACACGATACAATGTTGGAATCACCGGATGTCAAAGTAATGAAGTAAACTACATATTGAGTCACACGAAGCACGAACTAGCTGACAACCATGTGCATAATGTGATGCGTATTTCGAATTCATATTGTAAATTTAAGCAATGGAATTTTCTCAGAATGCAAATTGTTCAAACCCGTGCATAGGTATTGTCGTTTACTCTGTTTTGGAAAATCAAAAATGAGTATTTGACTAGGTATTCTGTCAATTTATTTTTCGGCTAGTCTGTACGATAGCTGATTTGTGCCATTTCGCCGTGTCGTCGTTTCGACCTTTCGCCTCGAAAGGACGGCATATAGAACTTCCATAAATCTTTTCTACATAGAAAATTGGTGGTCTTCCTTGTCGTGGATTGCCCCTCCTCCAATATTTCCTTATTCCACATAAATCATTACAAGTCAGATCATTCAGTGTTTCGTCCGAAGTCACCAAATTTACTCAGTACTCAAGCTCAACTAACTTTTCTTGATTTTGAGGGAAAAAAACAAGCAAGCAAAATTTATTCTGAAACTGGACATGTTTATGTATTGATGACATACAATTGTAAATAATGGTGGAAGTTATTGCTCATTTGAAGAAAACTTAAGATATATCAAAAAATTGTTTGAGTACGTACTCAAATTTTGAGTACCATACTCAACGTACTTATTCATTTTTTTTACAGGAATATCATTAGTGTGACACAAAAATTTATATGTGACTGATGTAAAATTATAACATGTTTCCTATTCACTCACATTCGAAGTTTTATGAGCGATTCTGTAGTCAAAATAATAAAAATAAAAGTTGAGCTTGAGTATTGAGTAAATTTGGTGACTTCGGGCCCTGATATGTCGGGCCGAGCACATGATGTGTCGGGAGCAGGGTCGAGCACTTTTTTTTGCATTCTCCTAAATTGGGGCTTAGTCCCCAGACGTATGTGTGTCAGGTCGTTTTCAATTTGTGCAGGTGTAACGTGAAAAATTGACCCGCCGTAGAAATGCTACCCGTGGTCACTTTTCTACGATAGAAATCTTATCCGGGTAGTCGTAGAAAAGTGACCCGCTTCAACATTATTCGTCCCGTAAAAAGTGACCCCCATAGAAAAGTCACCCCCATAAATTTTAAAGAAAAGAAATATCAACGCGGATATCATGCATATACTAGGCCTCATTATGACCTGATGACCCCCCCTCCCTAAAAATCGTAAAAGGGCCAAAAGGATCAAGATTTGGTACATCTGTAAATATCTCTTTCTCGTGAATAAGATATCGTTCAAATTTTAAATATGTCATTCGGTTAAGTCAATATCTACTAAGTTAAATTACTTTAATGTTCACAAACGACTTCAAATAATAAAGGTTGCATTTTGAAACAAGTGGCTTATTAACTAAAACCTGATTGACTTTATGTATACAAAGATATGGGGAAAACTGTCTGGAATTATGCAGAATTATCGTAACAAAGGTTATGAAATCAATGGTGAAGATAACAGGCACCTAAATAAGTACACAATTTTAAAAGTTTTCAAATATTTTTTTTAAAAATATTTTCGACTTCATCCCTAGAACCAGTGACTAATTAATTCAATTGTAACCAAATTTGGAAAGAAGTATTTCCATGTTAAGCCGCATAATCGCGTTTGCAAATAAAATGGTTCTAGGATTCTTAGACACCCCACCGCATATAAAAAAAAAAAAACTTGGTACATGTTTTTATCGACAAATGTTCACATGTCTTACAAATCGTGTATGTATGATTGTTAAGTAAAAATCTACAATTTCCGAATGAATACAAAATCAGTGAATGTTGGTACAGGTCATATATGGGCATGCTAGTTTCAGTGGTAGAGTCAACCAGAGTAGTCTGAGACAAACAGTGATATGCAATAACTTCCTAGTAACTTTCTTACATTAGACGGAGAAAAATCTTATGACAATTTGAAATGCCCCGAGCAGGATTCGAACCCACATCTAGAAGATGAGATGTTGTGATTATCAGTCAAGGTTCTCAATCACTGAGCCATTACGTGATTTCATTAACTTGAAATTCCAAGTGGTATCTGCGTGTCGAAGCCTCATAATTCATAGTCTCTTTGTAGTGCACTTCTCTAAATCCGTAGAAAATTGACCCGGAACCCGTGTCATTTTTCTACAGGTATGGGTCAATTTTCTACAACTGTCCAGGTATGATTTCTACGTTTGTTTGTTTGTTTATAGTTGTTTAACGTCCCACTCAAGAATCTTTCACTCAAAATGAAGACGTCACCAAATGCCGGTGAAGGGCTTCAAATTTTGGCCTAAGCTCGGCACTTACGGCCATTGAGCAGTGAGGGTTCCTACTGTGACACGGGACCTCAATTTTTACTATCTCATCCGAAGGACAGGAAACCAACCTGAATTCACGACCAAGAATCGAGCGCGCTACCGACTGAGCCAGGCCGGCTTTGATTTCTACGTAGAATAATGACCCCGGGTAGTTTTTCTATGTGGGTCACTTTTCTACATGACACAGGTCTTCTAAAATTCTTTCCTTCGATTTCCAGCTTAAAATCACCACAAGCGTAAACATTCCTAAACACTTTTAATTATTAATTGGCAAAATACAAAGTACGTTACCGTGGGATTTAATATTTTTATTTGACATAGAACGTTATTTCATTAACCATGAGTTTTATCAGAAATGATTTCGCTAAAATTAGATTTGGTGAAAACTGAGGTTTCGTGTCACGGTAGAGAAGCACATGAAACTTTTAGAAATACGTTCGAATACGTCGGAAAGAGAAATTGTGCCATTTATATCCGGTTTTTTTAACGTGCCATGCCTGCCCTGACAAAAGACCTCGATTAACTTTCATCTGAAAGACCCATTAGGCATGTATTTTACTTTTCAATATTAGATATAACCTGGTACTGGGAATCAGAAACTTGACCCTAGGAATGAGAGTAGAACACTGTCTTCAAATAAAAGATATTTTCAGGGAATTATTTATTTGGTAAAATACAAGTACTAATTAGATAAAACAATCAAGTAACATAGTGTTGTGATTGTATTAAAATGATGCAGACTTTATAATTCTGTTTGGGTTTTTTCAGTTAGTAAAAAAATTAATTATGATGTAATCGCATGCCAGTCTACTGTCATATATCCAAGAGTGTCTGATTTGCATACGACCTATATGTACTTATGCGTAAATCAGAAAGATTTATTAACACTGCATTTGCCTGCACAAACTTTTAAAAATTCACTAAAAATTTGCATATTCACAATTCAGTTATGTATGGTAACATTTTAAAAATTGCTGTAAAATTCAAATTTGATGATTAAAGTGTAATTTAAGACTTCCTATGGAGAGCAAACGGACTACATATCTTATTTTATATAACATTGTAAAATCCATCACCATTTTTGCTAGGTCTATATGATACCTAGATTATGAAATTTATATGCTCCTTATCCCATTTTATATTCAATAAAGCGGAATCATTTCGTTTCGTAATGTTAACTAACTTTAAAACAAGATGTGTTTGTGAAACACAAATGCTCCCGGTCCCAACAAATTTCTATGCTGACAAAATATTGCAGTGTCCTTCATTTTGACCCCACCCCACCCCAGGGGCATGTGATATCAGTGAAGTGTGAGCAAGCCTTAGTCTCTCACTTCTTGTCAGCGCAGGTTCGAGTCCCGCTGGAACCTAAGCCGATATTTGTGAGAAAGTTTGCCATTTTACTTGCAGAAGGCCGGTGGTCTCTTCCATGTTATATTATAACCAGGTTCTTTCCTCCACTGTTAAAAAATGGCCGCCATTTAACTGAACAATAGTTGAGTGCGGCGTAAATCACCATTCAAAAATCAAAAATTCAGCCATCGGTTTTTATTAATTATATTTGAACATGCTATTGGAAAGAACCTGGACGACTCAAAATTCCCCTCTCTCTCTCTCTCTCTCTCTCTCTCTCTCTCTCTCTCTCTCTCTCTCTCTCTCTCTCTCTCTCTCTCTCTCTCTCTTAAAAACTTATCCAGTATTAAGTCTCTCTCTGTCTCTCTCTCTATTTCTCTCTTTCTGTCTGTCTCTCTATTTCTCTCTCCCAGTCTGTCTGTCTCTCTCTCTATTTCTCTCTCTTTCATTCTGTCTATCTGTCTTTATCTATTTCTCTCTGTCTCTCTCTATTTCTCTGTCTGTATGTCTCTCTCTGTCTGTATGTCTGTCTCTCTATTTCATTCTCTGTCTGTCTATCTGTTTGTCTCTCTCTTTCTCTCTCTCTCTCTGTCTGTCTGTCTCTCTCCCTCTATTTCTCTGTTTGTCTGTCTGTGTCTCTCTCTTCCTCTCTCTCTCTCCCTTTCTCTCTGGTTCTCTGTCTCTCTCTCCCTCTCTCTCTGTCTGTCTCTCTTTCTCTCTATCTATCTCCCTCCCCTGTCTCTCTCCCTCTATTTCTCTCTGTCCGTCTGTCTGTCTCTCTCCCTCTCTCTGTCTGTCTCTCTATTTCTCTCTCAGTCTGTCTGTCTGTCTCTGTCTATTTCTCTCTCTTTTTCTTTCTTTCTGTTTCTCTCTCTGTATGTCTCTCTATTTCTTTCTCTGTCTGTCTCTCTTTCTCTATCTCTCTCTCTATTTCTCTGTCTCTCTTTATCTCTCTGTCTTTCTTTGTCTCTCTCTGTCTCTCTATTTCTCTCTCTGTCTGTCTGTCTCTTTTTCTCTCAGTCAGTCTGTCTCTCTATTTCTTTCTCTTTCTGTCTGTCTGTCTCTGTCTATTTCTCTCTGTCTGTCTCTTTCTCTCTCTGTCTGTCTCTCTTTCTCTTTTTCTCTCTCTATTTCTCTGTCTGTCTTTCTTCCTCTATTTCTCTCTCTGCCTGTCTCTTTTTCTTCCTCTCTGTCTGTCTTTCTCTCTGGTTCTCTCTCCCTATTTCTCTCTCTGTTCGTCTCTCTCTCACTGTCTCTTTATCTATCTCCCCTCTCTCTCTCTTGTTCTCTGTCTCTCTCCCTCTATATCTCTCTGTCTGTCTGTCTCTCTCTCTCTCTCTCTCTCTCTCTCTCTCTCTCTCTCTCTCTCTCTCTCTCTCTCTCTCTCTCTCTCTCTCTCTCTCTCTCTCTCTCTCTGATTACAAACACTAATGAGAATAGCAAGAACAAAGCCTTCTGTTATCTCTCTCCGCTGGATATCGTGGCAATAAAAAATCAACAAAACTACAGACATGATCACATACACAAGATCACGTTTACCTATTAATCAGACTGCTTCTCTTAAAGAAGTTAACAGGTGTAAGAGAATAAATCAAAATATCGGATCCGCCCATAAGTCGATTTAATGCGAATATAAGCAGCATGCGGTTGTTAAACTTTAATAAATTAATTTAATTTGAGTTATTTATGATGCACTTCACTGGTTACTGTTTAAACAATTGCCAAAATGAAGATCTAACGCCTGGTCATTTCCACGGTTTTCGATCCGTCACAAATCATCTCCCTCTTGTCGCCTGTCAGGTCGTCAGTGTCTTTAATTGTTGCTTTAGATTGTTTTTTAATATCGTCATTTCGTATCGTTATATTGTCATCTCTCTCTTGTCGCCTGCCGGGTAGTCAGTGTCTTTAATTGTTGCTTTAGATTGTTTTTTAATATCGTCATTTCGTATCGTTATATCGTCATCTCTCTCTTGTCGCCTGCCGGGTAGTCAGTGTCTTTAATTGTTGCTTTAGATTGTTTTTTAATATCGTCATTTCGTATTGTTATATCGTCATCTCTCTCTTGTCGCCTGCCGGGTAGTCAGTGTCTTTAATTGTTGCTTTAGATCCCCCTGATAATATTTTACTTATATCCAGGTGTAGGTGAAGTGTCACAAACTTTGACCCGGGATTTTATTTACAAAGCGACCGTTTGATTACGGTTCTGTTAACTTCTCCGTTAAATTTTTCCGTAAATTAGACATAATTCACAAAAAAAAATATTTTAATGCGTTCGTGTTTTTTTTTCTATTATATGTTATGCAAGTCACCTACCCCTAGGTTGTGTCTTCTAATCCTAACCTTGAAAATGGCGGATGAACCTCGTTTTGAAGCGACGCATGCTTAGACATGGTAGTGATGATATCGTAATATCGTCATTTCGTATTGTAATATCGTAATATCGTGAATTCGTATCGTAATATTGTCATTTCGTATCATAATATCGTGATATCATATCGTAGTATCGTCATTTCGTATCGTTGTGTCGTTATTTGGTATTGTGGAATCGTATCATAATGTCGTGATATCGCGTTGTATTAAAGGAAGCGAGATTGCGATGTCCCGAATCAGCCACCATAGGTTGTATGTTGTGAAATTTTACTATAAATTATAGAAATTGGACATCTATATAATATCTATTCAGAAATTGAGTTAAACATTATGAAAACCTAATAATATATCAAATTAAAGCTATTTTTGTTTAAGAAGAATCAAGATGTCAGTCAGCACTGATGTTACGGTAATGGAAATGATTGCCCTTATCTTTCGATGTGTAAATGTAGGCTAATAGATCCGCGGAATAAAATAGTAATTGATGTAAAATTATGTGATGAAATATTGTAAATAAACAAAGAAATGAAGTTTATAACACATGGACATAACACACTACTAAAACAGAACGCCATGATTTTGTACAGATGTAAACAATAGTGGCAGAGGTACCAAATATTAATTTTCAAGATTTTCGATGTATTAAACGATTACAAAAGGTTTGCATATCTTATTACGACAAAGTTTCATTGATATTTTGGTGTCACTTTCTTACAGAAGCCGATTTTTTAAAGATTTTTCAAAACGCAAATTCCGTTTCAGATTGCCGATTACATGATCGCGGAAAATCACTGGCCCTTCTTATCGAGATTTATTATCGACCGTTCTAGGAAACGTTAACGTGGGTGGCCAGTTTTTAATGGCCACAGTTGTGTAAACTTTCTCACAAAAAATTAGCTTGGGTTCCAGCGGGACTGGAACCTGCGATGACTATTAGGGAGAGACTTCATGTTTCAAAGCGCGATGCTCTAACCACTCGAAGCCCGTTACTTTGTGTTGTAAGTAAACACATTACCGTAATGTTCTAAAAATCGGCCGATGCTATGTCATAAAAAATCGTGTCCAATATAGGGTAATCGGTCAATGTTGACAAACGTCAGTCTTTTACTGTAAAATACTGGCCTAGTCGATCAGTACGAGGAGGAACGAACGGGCTTGGCTTATGCGGAACTTACCTAATTGTTGGTGAAAAGCGGCCACATTTTCTATACAGAGAATACATATGAGAATAGGTATCATATAAACACACAGCAATTCATTGACCTAATTTTGTTTGTCTGAATATAGCAAATTGATAAAATGTTTAATGTTTAACTCGTTCCATTTGGATCCAGTTTTGAAGTCAACGCATCTCCTACTGATCCTTAGTTGATATGAGAAACCACGACCTGATAAACCGGCCATTCTGAAATCAACTAATACGGATCACTATATTACAATTTTAACATTAGAAACATTTTATTTTTACTGCACAAGAATTTTACAATGTTTTCTCAAAATATTAGTACAATCTACAAAAAAAAAGGTGTCATGTTCCCATTGCCCTATGAAATGTTTATCACGATATCTATATTTACGACTCCCAAAGCGTATGTTCTCATGTTCTTCAATATTGAAATAAATTTTATTCGTAATCATCATTTTATTTTTTTCCAATTTTATAGCCTACTTCACGATCTGAACGGTTTTGCTATATAAGTAGAAGTGTCGACATTAAGCCACAAAGATCCGGATTTGCTGTCGAACGGCGGACACGATGAATTTGATCTTAGTTGTCTGTACGCTTGCGTTAGCGATAGGAGCAACAGAGGGCAGAAAATCCTACCGTGGGTAAGTTATTTGTACATCTAGATGTATTATAACCATTTTCAATATTTGGATCTAGCAGTCATATATATATATATATATATATATATATATATATGTGTGTGTGTGTGTGTGTGTGTGTGTGTGTGTGTGTGTGTGTGTGTGTAACTTTGATAAAGATTTACACCAAAAATTAGTTTAGTCATCCCCATTTCAAAATATATTATGTACACTAAAGATCGCAAGTTTCATAAAACTTCAGGTTTAGTCAAGATACATTGATATTCTATACAAGTGCACTGTTTTAAGAAATCGTATTATTATTACATACCAAATAACAATGTAATCTTAAGTTTGTTGAACGAACGTTTTTCTGTTAAAAAAATGGGGAGTAAAGGGAACTGAATAATGCAACATTTTTAAAGCTAATAAAAAGCTTAATAGATCTACAACCATGGGACATAAATGCACACAGAATCCACTGATTTAAGCAATATCTCAAATATTTTAAGTTTACATGAAGGAAATTGAATTAAATATTTTAATATATTTGAAATTAAGATATATTTTTGGTTTCTTTTGAGAAAATAATGATTCTGTGGAGGATAAAATTACTTCAGGTAAATTTTGACATATTGAAATAAACATGATAATTTAAAAATGCATATATATTTTAGAAATATGAAATTGTCCTAGATCTACCATAAATTTGTACAAATTTGCAAAATTCTGGATTTTACCAGCATTTAAAAATTATTGGTTGTATATAAAACAAAGAAGAAAATAACATAAGTGACAAATATATAAATTATGTCCCATAACTGTACAAGTAAATCTAAGAAGGACTCTGTATGTCTGCTGTTTTGTAATGACAATGTAAACATATCATAAAATGTACAAATGATAAAAAATAAGCACCCACTAATTTCTTATATTTCAAATAAATGTTTTGGTTTAAAGATGTACCATGGTATACGACAGCCTATACTAATTTTCTGATTTTAGTAGATCAAGGATGTATATTCCCAGGTTAAACAGTTACTGCATGTACTTACAGATATATATTCTTTTATAAATTCACAAATTCAGAATTGACAAAGGACCTGCCTTTCAGGACTTTCAGTCCTTTGATTTTTCAATACGTTTACCACTTGTTAATTCGGTTACAATTTACACAAGTAAACGGCCAAACTTCTTTTTTACAATATCAGTTGTGGTTCTAGTGGGGCTCAATCCCGCGCTGAACCATAGGTGAAGAAAACCATGGTTCGACTCGCGATGCTCTAACCACTTAGCCACAGCCCCTGTACCACGTGTGTTTATCATCACGTGGCCTTGTGGTTAGGGCACCACGCTTTAAACCATGAAGTTTCTTACTTCTGGTCAGAGCAGGTTCGAGCCCCGCTGGAACCGAACTGATATCTGCGAGAAAGTTTGCCAAGGTTACTTGAGGAAAGCTGGTGGTCTCTTCTCGGATACAATGTAACATGGGTTTTCCCTCCGCCATTAAAAACTGTTCCAATCATTTAACTGAAAAATTGTTGAATGTGGCGTAAAACACTTTTTAAAATGAAAAACATCCACTAGAAGTTGATTTTATAAACAATAAGAAAAGATCAACGGTGGATGAAAATCATTGGTCGAAAAAATGTTTTTGTCGGAGACATCGACAAGATGTGGTGTGACTCAGAATTGATTTATGACATACTGTATACCTGGAATGTTTCGCCATTGGTTATTTTCGTCCGTCTACGACAGAATATTATTCACCACGTCTTAATTTCGCTCCAAATCACGGTCTCATGAAGGACATGTATGTACGTATTTCAACTATTTACTTTGAATATTTCGCTTTTATTTGAAATTCGCTGTCTTATCTGAAAGCGAAAATGGCGAAAGTTACACGGTATCGAAAATGTCGCGGTAAACAATACATAAATTCCCACAACTGTGACAGAAGTCTTTATGTTGAGATAAAAGGTAGGATTGATAATATATTTACGGAAATGGGAAATAGTTATCAGCTGTCATGTATTGCGATCGTCTGTTGTGCATCGTCGGTCGTTAACATTTACACATTTTCGACTTTTTCTCAAGATACACTGGGCCAATATTAACCAAAATTGGCATATAGCATTCCAATTTAAAGCCGCATATAGTTTGCGAATGAAAATGGGCTGTGACCCACTGGGACCCAAAAGGGACCAAAAAGGTTCAAAACTTGGAACATCCTAAACATCTTCTCATGAACCAATGATCAGATGACTTTCAAATTTTGTATGCATAATTGTAAAGTCAACATCTAAATGAAATCTGTTTATAAACGAGCCACTAGGGAGCGCTTCAGTAACGCAGGGTACAATTGTATTACAAATTGTTGAATAACTCAAAACTGATTGACTTTTTGCGGTGTACAAAGATATATGAGAAAGTTGTTAGGAATCATCTAAGGATCATTTTGACAAAATTTCAAGGTCATGGGGTTAAAGATCAAGGTCACAGGCACCCAAGTAAACGTAAAATAGAAGTTTTTTTTTGTAAAGTCTTCGACAATTTTGACTTCTTCTCAAGAACCAGTGGACTAATTTTAAACAAACTTGACAGGAAATTTTTGTCAATTGACCGTTAAGGCCCATTGGGCCTCTTGTATTTTAAAGTCACATTCCGGGGAGTAATGTTCAAACATTAACTTTTCAGTGCTCAATCATTGCATATTTGCATTTACCTTTGTCTTACGTATAAAGTTCTATTCGAACTAATTAGTTAATTCACCGTGGGGAAACACCCAGCACATTGATCTATTTTTAAACACTTACACTAATAAGATAGTGACGCGAAATCGAAAACGAGGCTCCTTGAAAATAAAAAAACAAACTCTTCTTGGCACGTTCCGACAGCAACGTCTGATTGAGTACGGTAATTGCCAATTTCTCGTCCGATTTCAAATTCAGCTCAGACTTTAACGTTCTCTATCTCCTGTGTTCTATCCCAGGTGTCATCATCTTGTGCTCCTTTGTGTAATATTGTTTCCTGCACGATGTTAGTGTCAGTTCAGGTTTTTCTCAGACGGCGGTTTTGGTTTGGTTGCCATATTCACCGTGTGGTAACCGTGACGGAAGTGAAATGTTTGGATGTCGTGAAAATAGCTTGATGAGGGGAAGCAAAGCATAACGCAAGTTAGATTTTAGAGTAGTATACTGCGAAAACTGTCCCAGTGAACGGCAGATTAAATCTTGTTTTATCTAGGAGCATTAATAATATCTAGTGGGTAAATAATGTCAATGAATTCTACCTGGGCATAAACAAGAATATATCTCATCGATTAATGAACCATTTCTCCTATTTTTATTTTGTCCAACTGCAAGATGATATTTGTGGAAATACTTGTAGAATAAATAGATCGTATATAGAAATGAAGATAAATATGTTATAAGTATATAAGCCTTCACGTATGTAGCGTTACCATACAGTGATATTGCTTCTCGATCGCGGGACACTTGTCGGCACTCTCCAACAACTAGAAATTTGCATGTTCGTTTACCATAGTAAACTTAAGAACGGAATTCCTCTAATAACTCCATAAATACATCGATTCATTTCCCTCCTTTAGGAAAGGATTTCTATAGATAAAAATAAAAAACCTCCCAGAAATGACTTTAAATAAAAAGAAAGCATAGGGAATTTCAAGTTTTACAAGAAGCGGAAATAAAGTATCGGGGATCAAGTAGATGACCTTGAACTTCTGATGTGGCACATGATCACGCTTTATTTGGACATTGTGTTATTTGATTGAGCGGTATACAGTGTTGATCTTTATCTAAGCAATGGATTGCTTTCAGTTGGCATTCATGGACTTATGAATGTCAACTGGACGGAGAAAAATTCCATGTTAGCGCTTCATGGTGAGTTTGCTTTGTCCATTTTGCATTCATAAATCCATGAACTGAAAGCGGTCAATGCTTATATTTTCTTAATTCTTATGTTATCCGACATTTCTTCTTTATTTTTCATTTTAATTAATGGAATTCAAATGTCCAGCACAACCGTTCGTGTACGTACAATTTCTGGAACAGCGGTTTGCAGTTTTGAAATGATGAACATGTCTTTTTCTTACAATGATTTTATAGTAGCAGTTCATTTTGATAACAACTGATTATTACTTCATTGTCGTATGCTGTATCTTATTGTAGATATAAACTGTTTTCTGTAAAAAGTACAACCCGGAAACATATGGAATTTCTCAATGGACTTCAGATAGACCCCGCTCTAGGTGTAAGTCTCACGTTCTCGTTATTATGTCTATGCATATATGTTGGTTAAAGTTTCATATTTTCATTTTTTTTTCAAATTTGACTTGTGAAATTGACCTTTGGTGTTTATACAGAAAATACAGAGTAATAATGTCATTAGAATAATACGTCATGAGTCTACGTTTACGTCAACATTATTCATTTGAAGTCTGTTACCAAATTCTTCTTTTCTCGTGTTTGGTCCATTCATCGTTTACATTAAAATATCATTACAACGAAAACATAACAATTTTGGTAATATTTAACACAAATCCCATCATACACGTATGATAAAGTTATTATAAGACTTTCAACAATAAATTTCTTTTGTAGTTGGATTTCTTTGGACGTCCTGCCTTAAACATGAATACTGATTTCCTGGTTGCCCCGAAAATGATTAATCGAGTCAAAAAATCCCTGTCACATGCGAACTTACAATACAAGATTATAAATCATGACTTTGAGACGTAAGTATGATAAAACATGACTTTGAGACATAAGTATGATAATACAACGTGGCTTTGAAACGTACGTATAATACAACGTGACTTTGAAACGTGACTATATGAGACCAAAGTATGGTAATAAAACATGACTTTGAGACGTAAGTATGATAATACATTGGAACTATGAGACGTAAGTATCATAAAGCAACATTACTTTGAGACGTAAGTATGATAATATAACGGGACTTTGAGACATAAGTATGATAAAGCAATATGACTTTGAGACGTAAGAATGATAATATAACGGGACTTTGAGACGTAAGAGTGATAATATAACGGATATTGAGACGTAAGTATGATAATACAATATGAATTTGAGATGTTAGTATGATAATACAATATGGATTTGAGATGTTAGTATGATAATACAATATGGATTTGAGATGTTAGTATGATAGTACAATATGCATTTGAGATGTTAGTATGATAGTACAATATGGATTTGAGATGTTAGTATGATAATAAAATATGGATTTGAGATGTTAGTACAATATTTTGTTATCAATCGTATGTTCATCACTGTCTTATGCTATTTATTTACAATAAGGTTCATAGTTAAACTAAGTCCTCCTTTAGCAGCGATCTTTGGACGCCAAGTTAACATCAGTTGGTCAGCACCTTGTCAGGAACATTTATGGCATGTCTGCTTATGATCCATTCAGCGGTTCTCTGGAAGAATAATTTTGTATATACGTATTTCCTATAGTATCTTATGTTAAATTACTTCCCGCTTATGGTCAAGTTGGATGACGGATCGGCAACAAAGTAACAATCCTTGGTTAGCACCTCATACAATACATTCGTGTCATGTTAGATTTCAATCTAATTTCCGGTTCTCCAGAGGACAGCAGGATGCTCGCCTGACGCTTGAGGTCAACTGATAAAATCACATACTACAATCTATGACGTAATATCTTAAATTTCAGTCGCTTATTTTATGTAGAACTAATCTTTTAATAAAAATGAAAATTTTCACCACAGGTTTTGATATCACTGGAAAAAATGAAAAACTGCATATATTATTTTACAGCGAATTAGAAAATGAAAGAAGATCAAGAAGTTCAAGGTCAAATGCTTTGTTTTGGACCACCTACTACACTCTCGAGGAGGTAATAGGCGATAGCTAAATGACACTTTCATGTACTTTCATATACTTCGGAAATAATGTGAAAATTAATAAATTAGACTGGACAGTATGCTGGTTTGCTATTTTCAGTGTTTCTTTATATAGTCAATACATTTTCTTTAATATGGAGACGTTTACTGCCATGTGTGAAGTGCCACATTTTTGACCGTTTCTGTTTAATGATATCAATACACTGATGTTTCGTTAACTTATCACTCTTATCAAAGTACGAGTCTTCGGTAATAAAATTCGAACCTGGGATCTTTGGCTCGCAGACTGAACACTTGGGATCTTTATTTTGCCAGTCGAACACTCACTAGACCATCGGTAGCAGTACGCTAACTATAACTGGAATATTACACAACACACTCGCGCACAAACTCAAAAATGAAGATACGAAATATATCAAAATGATTATTAAAAGAATACATTTTGGTTCTATCATTTTAGATTGAGTCTTGGTTGAACAACATTTCCAGTACCAGTAACCTTGTAACATTAACGGAGATAGGTCGTTCTGTAGAAAACAGACCAATTCGCTCTGTAAAGGTAAGTTCATACTATCAATAGTATAAGATGCTTTAAACAATGATCAACGTAAAGAAATTAAATCATTGAAGTAAAAAAACTAAATAGGTTTCGGTCAATGGAAAAGTAAGTATCCAAAATATTCCAGGGCGTGGCAGAGTACAATTTCTGAAGTCTGAGAATAGTTCCAACTTAACCTGCTTAACCAATCAGATTTCAAGATTGGTAAAAGTTGAATAAATATTTTTGACTTAATTATTCTTGAAAGTCATGCTGTCATGCCCTAAATGGTTTTAAACAAATACCAACGTCTTCTTTGTGTTATCGGGACCACAGCTTCCTCATTTACTTGAATAGGCTTTCCACAACTCTGCATTGTTTATTTTGTCCAGGACCTGTCTAACTTACACTCTCCGTCACCTACACTCTCCATACTTAGAACAGGTATACATTTTAAAAAAAATAGAATGCCACATACAAAATTGCATCCCTACCACCCTTATAATTAGAGTTATTCCCGTTTATTATTATTATTTTTTCCTGCCATATCTAATTTTTTTTTATCTAGGCTCCCCACATCAGGTGGAGGTGTACATTATGAGAAGACGAAGTGTCACATTAAAACATTGTACGCCTACCAACCTTATTTGTACATTTGTTGGTTTCATTTGTCTGTGCCATATCTTAGTTTTTACTTAGGATTACCGTATTTGGTTCAGACATACGTCTTAGGTAGGATTGTTTTTGTCAATTTATACATTTTGCTAATATCCCCCAGGTAGGGGACTATTGATTCTATGAATTAGCAAATCTTTTAATAATTAAACATGTTTTACTTAATGATTCCATATACATTTCAGGAAAATATCAAGAAAGAAATACATTGTACTTGATCCAGTGAGGACTTCAATGAAATTTTCCATATTTCATTTAGAAATCTGTTGAATTCTTCGTGATAAAAGTAAATATTTTATTAATTAACACTTGATAACGTCTGTTGTAGGTTTCGTCTGGCCCTAATAAACCTGCAATATGGGTGGAATGTCTCGCACATGCTCGGGAATGGATTACTGGCTCGGTTTGTTTGGGGACTATTGATATGGTAATATAATTTTCATTTTATACGCAAAATATTTCAATAGATGCATGTATATATATATATATATATATATATATATATATATATATATATATATATATATATATATATATATATATATCTGTGTGTGTGTGTGTGTTTGTGTGTGTGTGTGTGTGAACTGTAATACAATTGCTATCACACAATCTGTACGTAAAAACTTCACTTAATATTCTTACCTAAATGCAGATATGTTCCCCTCGTCTAACTTAGAAAAAAGGAATAGTAAGACAATCAAATATAAAAAGACAGTAAGAGAAATCAAACAAGACAGTATAAGACATCCAGATACAATGAGACATTCTGAGAATGATAATCAAATACAACACAGTTAATAAAAGACAAAATACAAGATAGTAAGAAAATAGAATCAAATACAACAAAAGAGTGAAAGAATGACAATCCAATACAATATTACATTGAGAGAAAGATACCATAACCTTATCCGTTCGGCGCCAACTTTAGACGAAGTGTCACATACTCTTACTGGCGCTACTGATTTTCGTCATTTTTCGTGCATCGAGGGATGTACAGTAGTGTGACATGATTGAGTTAGCAAAATGGCGCCGAGTCGATAGGACAATTATATGAGCATTCTGAAAGTTGTAATAACGATATTGTTGCTTTGTATAGAATTACAATGTTTTGTCTGATGGCATTTACGACTTACATTTTCCGTCTTATTATACGATATTATTTCATTTGGTAAACAACCTGCCATCTTCTTCACAACATAGCCACACACAGTGAAGAATTGACAGTAGAACAGAAAGAAATAATTGTACAGATGTCAAATGAAGGTTACTCAAGTTACAATATTGAGAATTAGTTGGAATAAACAGTGCGATCCAGATATTTCTAAAACGTTTTCGGGCACGGGACGACAACATCCACGTGGAAGTGGACACAAACGGGATACAAACGGGATCGCGATAATAGGAAAACAAACATCGTCAGACTCTGAAGGATGTAACTGCTAGATGTAATGCTAGAACAGGGTGTAATTTATCCACCAGAATAGTTCTAAGACGATTGTCTTCGGAGGGTTAGACATCCGTCGTTTCGACGAAAACAACTATGACTCCAGTGAATAGACAGACATTTTTGTAGAAATAGTACACTGGTAGTAAATAACCATTGGTCATATCTTATATTTAATGATGAAACTGAAATAGTGATGGGGAATGACAAGAAAGAGTAAAGTTGGTGGAAATCTGATTAGAAATTACACCCTGAATGTCTCGGTGTGCAAGGTTGACTGTGACACAAACTGCCGTGCATCAGCTATGTTTTGGAAATGTATTTCTTTCTGGGGGATAAGAACCATAAAAGATATGGACAAGAATATCTACTGTGACTAATACAGCTCTGTTCTTGATGAAAGCCCGTCATTTCCCTAACTTCCGGTGGATTTTTGAAGCGGATAGTTCATTAAGTCATGTCTAGGTCCGCGGCTAGCTCATTTCAGGGAAACAGGGCAACGATGTGGACACGTTGTCGTGGCCGTCACAAAGCCCTACCTGGCATTTTATTGAAACTGTTTAAAAGGTTCTGAAAATCCGCGTACAAAGGAGGGCAAATGAAAATTAGATGTTCCCATGACCTGAAGCGAGGTGTCAGTGAAATTTGGAATGACCTCCCCTACATTAGATTCAAAGCCTTTACGCCAATCTTCAAAGAATACAGTTTTTTACGTTATCGAGTTTAAATTACCAAGTACTGATACAACAAGTAACTTAAATAGTCCTTTATTGATAGAATTATAACAGTTCAAAACATGCACGCTTGAGTCACTGTACCCATTTTTCCAACTCTATATACTGGAACTACAGCTTCATGCACGACTTACAGTTTCACTGGTGAGCGTTTGGCTAAGAATACTTGATTTCGTTTTAAGTTACCTTACATATGATCTAATACCGACGGTCATTTGAACCAGATGTCTCTGTATAAGGATATTTTGCATACAATAAAGTGTGAGTCTTAAATTTGACTTTCTATTTGGTATACAGTTAATTAAAGGCTATGGATCTAGCAGTCCTGAAACAGAAATGCTAAATGAATTTGACTGGTACTTTGTTCCTGTTTTGAACCCTGATGGCTACGTATATAGCACAGACTTCGATGTAAGTATGACTCATAAAAGTGTTATTAATTTTGTTTCGTCATTCAATGAATCAGCATCATTATTAGTTTGAATGAAATTACAGGGAAGAGTTATGTAATGCATCACATCTGCTGTAACACTCGCCCTGTGTTTAAAGAAAGTGTACCTTCTTCACATTTAAGGTCTTCTAAGGCACTTATTCTGTCCCCGTGCATTGTCAGATATTTTTGACAAGAATTGGCCAATTTTGACCAAGCTCTGTAGGAAGGATCCCAAATGCGAGGCCGCATTTGGTTTATCAATGAAAAGAAGATAGGTCGACTAAGAGGTAAAGAAAGTGTCAAAACATTGCTATACAAATGGCTTATTAACTCCAAACTGACTGATCTTTTATATTCAATGATATGTGATAAAGTTGTGACATGGTTTTAATATCATGCAGTCAAACGTCAAGATAACAGACACGAAAATAAATGTTAAAACTATACAGTTTACCTTTTAAAGACGACAACGATATCTATAGACGTGCACAGCTACTCGAGGTTTTTACAATTCTTCGGATACTTCTAATAACATGGCGAGCCTAACCCACCGATAACGCTTTATTATTTCGTTTTAACTTTGCTATGGTATCCATTGGTAACACATAAACCTCAACACATGGAATATATGTACACGTAGGTGTCGATGCAATGTTAGGAATCGTGTTAGTAAATATTTCGCATGATTTACTGTCAAATACTCTTTGATTATATGTGTTGAGTAACCAGAACGATAACAGTTGAATTGTCTGTAACAATTGTGACGGTTATACCTCATCTGTTCTGATTTCAATTTCACTGTTGACTCATAATGCAGGTGGCGGGTCGAAAGGGAATACTAACTCCTCTATGACACCGGATCCCTCACCTGTATTTTCTAAATGTCCATATTTGCGCATTTTATGTACTATCATCCGAAAGGTAACATTTTATCATGTGAGGTTTATATTTACTCACCGACATACAGTTATTGACGTTTAGGGGATTGATAAAGGTTCTACAACAAGTGTTCCTTATCATCTTTATCTTAGTCATGTTGGTTAAATTTCAAAATCAAAGAAAACATGAGGTTTACTGAGTGTCTTTTCAAATTTTGAAACTGACTAATAAACTTGATAAAACACTTACACTCGTTGTTGAACCTGTATCTACCATAAACGAAAACTGGCGTAGTATGGAACATTACGTCATGTCTTGACGCGCTCGAAAACTCGTGATAACGTCAAACATGTATCTCGTTTCGGTCACAATATTTTCATACTGCATCACTATATTAAAGGTAGGAAATCCAACACTGTTAGAGATTTCAGTAATGAACAACCTTTAGTTCCACAACATCGCCAAATTTGACCTAATGCATCATTATGTACATTTTCTGAGTCGTTTATGTTTTCGTCAGTAGTGTTTGCTAGTTTTATTTCTCAGCCAATAAAAAAGATTGGACGATTTGATCAATAATGGTGAGTATTTACATATGTTAATCAACCATAGCCTCGTTCTAACAAGCGTTTCGGAGTGGTGTTACAACAGAGTGGTGTTACAACAGCCAAAGAAACGTGATAGTTATCCAGGCAAAGCGTGCCATGGGTAGAATGGCGTATAACGTATTTGCCGTAATGTTTTTGCTACTTTAACAATATTTTGTTCCTGTCAGCGCAGGTTCGAGTCCAGCTGGAACCTAAGTTGAATTTTGTGAGAAAGTTTGCCAGTTTACTTGCGGAAGGCCGGTGCTCTATTCCCGGGTACATTGTAACCGGGTTCTCTCCATCATCAATAAAACTGGCCGCCACCATATAACTGAAAAAATTGTTCAGTATGGTGTAAAACAATATTCAAAATTCAAAAAATTCAAAACCAATAGTTTGTGAAAAAAATAAGTATAAAATATCTTTAAGTAGGCGAAAAATGTTTGTCTTTTTAGAGATTATGGCGTAAGAATCGTGCAAACACACGTATATCGTCTTGTAAAGGAGTAGACTTGAACAGAAATTGGGACATCGATCACTGCAGTGAGTATACTGTCTTTCTAAGTGAGAACTAATTAAACTTGGACTTTTATCACTGTAGTGTATATACTGTCTTTCTAAAGTACGACACAGTTATACTGGCACACCCAGCATTGTAGTGTGTATACTGTCTTTCTAAGTGGGACCAAATTTAACAGAGACTTTTATCACTAGTGTGTTTACTGTCTTTCTGTAGTGCGACACAGTTATACTAGGATATCCATCACTGTGGTTTGTATACTGTCTTTCTAAGTGGGACTTATATATATATACCGTCTTTATACAGTACAGTCTAGTTATACAGGAACATCGGTATTTGTAGTATTTATACAGTACAGCCTAGTTATACAGGAACATCGGTATTTGTAGTATTTATACAGTACAGCCTAGTTATACAGGAACATCGGTATTTGTAGTATTTATACACAGGAACATCTAGACAGGAACATCGGTATTTGTGGTGTGTACAGAAACACAGTACGTCTAGTTTGAAGTTTCGTATTTATACACTGTCTTTATACAGTACAGCCTAGTTATACAGGAACATCGGTATTTGGTATTTATACACGTATACAGTCGGAGTATTTATACAGTACAGAGTTTCTTGATCGGTATTTGAGTAGATACAGTACAGTCTAGTTATACAGAAACATCGGTATTTGTAGTATTTATACAGTACAGTCTAGTTATACAGGAACATCGGTATTTGTAGTATTTATACAGTAGATAGTTATACAGGAACATCGGTATTTGTAGTATTTATACACTAGTGGAAAGATTTGTAAACTAACTTACGACATCGGTATTTGTAGTTACATCGCCTAGTTATACAAACGGTATTTGTAGTATTTATACGGAGCTACAGGAACATCGGTATTTGTTTATAGTACAGTAGTTAACAGAAATCTCAGTAAATACAGTACCTAGTACACCCCTCGGTATTTGTAGTATTGACAGGTACCTAGTTATACAGGAACATCGGTATTTGTAGTATACGTTTTCTAGTTATACAAACACAGATCTTAAGTACAGTCTAAACAGGAACATCGGAAACTAGTACAGGAACATCGGTATTTTTTTTAGTCAGTCTATTATGAACATCGGTATTTATGTATTTATAAGTGTACAGGAAATGAAATTTATACATAAGCCTAGTTATACAGGAACATCGGTATTTGTAGTATTTATACAGTAAGTCTTATATCGACCACTGTGGTGTGCGTATTTTGAATGACCTAGTTATGCGGGGACAGTAAAATACCGAAATCAATAATAATACACCATGAACGTTTTCTTTCTAAACGAGATATACCATACATTGTGTCTAACTTACACGTGTCACAACAAACATATGAGTTTGTTATTGTCGAATCTTAAAGACTACCTGTAACTCTGTGTTTTGCAATTGACAGGACCCAGAAAAACGTAACGTTTTCTTTTAAAACAGATCTTAAATAAAAACAAAATTGAAACTAAGTTTATCCATTATGCTTTATGAATAATTCTCAGAAAATATCAGTACACCAACGTTTTTAGTATTTACACACGTGTGCATGTGTTTGTTATTGTCGATCTTAAAGACTTCCTGTGACTCTGTGTAAATTACTGCCGATAATTACGCAAGTAGGTATTACCGAAAATACAGTTCACCGTTTTAGATTTACATATATATATATATATATATATATATATATATATATATATATATATATATATATATATATATATATATATATATATTGAAAGATTCGATGTCTGTCAGTTATATCATGTCCCTTGCACGCGAGATATTCAGGGTTTCGACCTATAACGTCTTAACGGCAAAGATCGTGACTATGTCTTTGTTAAGTGCTCGGAGTAGGTAGAAATAAAAATCATATACTCTGTTTCACTAAGTGAAATGTTGAGTTGCCTTTTCGTTGGCGGTTGTTGAGACGTCTGTACCAATTGTGACAAGGATACACTCCTCACGTGTTTCATTGGACTTGACTGTGGAGTCACGGCGGGTATGACCGGTCGACAGGGGATGCTTACTCTTCCATGGCACCTGATCCCACCTCTTGGTTTCCAGAGGTCCATGTTTGTCCATTTTTACAGGATTTGTATCTATGTCCTGGACATTCTATTGATTTATACTTTGGTATCTGAAATTTTTTACATTTCTACAGATATTATGTATCTCTGAGCATTTTAAACACGGGAAATTTTGTTATCGACATAGAGGTTGTCGTTGCGTCTGTGACGTCATCGTCGATTGTTGTAATTAGTTTTTTTCAGAAGTTTTAATTCTAAATTGACTTTGGAATCACGTTAACTGTGAGCTACTGATCTATTTCATTAGTTTTAATTTTAGATTGAATGTGGAATCATGGCGACTGTGAGCTGCTCATTAACTCATTAAGACAACTGATCATAAATATGTAATTTCCAGAGATTCATGTTTATCCAATGTTTAATATGTCTTTCTATTGTTAATATTTTGTTATCTTTATTTTTTCGTAAATATTTGGTCTTTTTTCATACTTAGATTCGGGTGCTTCAACGTTTCCCTGTCAAGATGTGTTCTGTGGAAGTCCGAATTCCGAACCCGAGACACAAGCTCTAGAAAAGGCAGTTAAGTCTACAGACAATACAGTGGCGTTTTTCTCAATGCATTCATATAGTCAGTTGTTATTGTTGCCATACGCATACACGCAGACACTTCCTGACGATTACAATGAACTTGTAAGTAATTATGAAAATAGTTTAAATGGATATTTCAAACATTTTTGAATGGCAGACATACTAACAGTTCAACTCATTATTACGAACTTAATTGACGTGTTTCTGTACTGTGTGCAGTTTTTCACCTTATTGTCGAAATAAAATGTTTATGAATGAATGAATTTCTTTTCGGAATTAAGTATTGGTATTATGTTTATAATATTTATAACCACTAGGTCGTTGCCACTACTGGTGGACCGTTTGAGTCCCCGAGGGTATACATAAACCCAGTCATGGTATTTCGGTACCAGCTGATAATCTTATAGTAAAGTAATATTTAGCACAGATAACACCATTTAAATTCCAATTTTTTGTAAAGCTAAGGTAGTTATCTTTTTACAGTAATTACTCTTAGACGGATTTCGGCTGTACTTTTAGATTTAATATTTAGACTTGTATGATACCACTTTCTCTTTAGAAAATACACATACATTTGAAATTATAGCTCAACTGATGAAGTCTAATTGACAGAAACGATCGTCTTGAGCATTATAACTTTGGTATTATGTTTACAATATGTTCCATATTCTGATGCAATAATCGAAACATGTCAAATCATTTTCTATATTTTTATTATCAGAATCCATGTACGTAAAGCAGGTGTTTCTTCTTAAACAGAAACGTTGTTTTCCTTACTTTTAGAAAGCAGTTGCAGAGACAGCTATGTCGGCGTTAGAGGGACTGTATCAAACAAAATATCAAGTTGGCTCTGCAGCCAACATACTGTGTAAGTTGTTGTGCATGTTCTTTGTCTTATCATTACTATTGTCTACCCATCTACATACCCAATACCGAGGTGCACGTGATAATATTATTTTTGGACTGCCTAATCGCAACTTCATGATTTTACTCAAATACGTATCCTAACTTACATAAAATGACAACCAAACTGTAAAATAGCAATGACTTTTTAAAATGGTAGCGATTGTTCCTTCGACAAGTGCTCGATATAAGGAGTGAAAGTCAGGAGGCGTTCAATTAAGACTGAAAACCGAAGTCCTATGTTGCGAAAGGCGTGGTACGTTAAAGAACTGTCACTGAATTGGTGTCAGTCAGTCCATAGTACAGATCAAAATTTGTAGCACTTCAACCGAAGTCATCTCAGTATGAGTGAAAAAGTAAAGTATGTACTTCTCAGTTATTTCAATCTGCTGTCAAAGTGTATCCAACGAACATCTAATGCCATCTATAAACATCATACGCTATTCGTGTGCTAAATTCCAGGTCATGTGCTATGTTTCACCAACAAACTTCATCTATTATATATGATGTTTTATAGGTCTGCTAATATACTTAGATTCACCCTTAAACATAATACACTACACATAATGTGCTTTTCACCTATAAACATGCTCCAGTATAACGTTGTGCTATAATTCATGCCATGCGCTATGTTTCCCCTATAATCTTCATCAACTATACATGATATTGTATTGGAAAGATGAGCCGGTGTGCCTCAGTCAGTACCACGCCCGACTCTTGATCATGAGTTCGAGTCCAGACGGCAGCAGGTGTGATTTCTGTCCATCGGATGAGACAGTAAAACTCGAGGTCCCATGTCACAGTAGATGTTGGCACGTTAAAGAACCCTCACAGCCCAATGGCCGTAGGTGCCGAGTGAAGGATATCTTGAATGGGATGTTAAACAACAATACAACCAACAAATGTATAGGAAAGATACTGTGCTTTGTCTTACCCCTTAAACATCGTCCACTACACATAATATGCTATATAATTCAAGCCATGTGTTACGTTTCACCTGTGAAACATGATCCACTATATATAATGTTCTACAACTCATCCCCAAATATACAGCCATTTGCCAAAAGTTTATAGACATTATCATTCTTTATTATATATTTCATATAAAACCATATTTTTCAAAAAAAAAAAAATATTGAGAAGTCATTTCTTATCACACTTGAATAGAAATTTCACTGTTGAAACATAAAATGTTTCCAACTTGCATTGGTTGTTTGGATGTTATTTTCTAACTTGATAAATTAAACAAAAAGTAAAAAATAGATATGACAATTCTGATTACAGAAAGAAGAAATTTTATTCACAAAAATTAAACTTTGTGCTTTTATTGATTTTTTTTAAATTTCTAATTCGGAAAATTTAAATAAAAATATATAATGACACTGTATCCAATTCTTAGGTTAACAGTGAAAATCCTATTAAATGCTATAAGAAATGACTTCACAATATGTTTTGACAAAATGTGGTTTTGTATGAAATATATAGTAAAAATGATGTCTATAAACTTTTTGGCAAGTGGCTGTATTTGACCTGCAAAACATCCTCCTCCTTTTATGATGCAGGTCATGTATGACAAAGTATAAAGTGATATTACTTTTCTTTGCCTACAACAAGACAGGACTTTAGCTATAGAGTTAACCCTAAATACCTCTGACTTTCTTCTGTAATGCCAATAAGTTTATATTGTACAAAGTCATTACCTCTCCAAAACATCTTGCATTAAAACA
Organism: Atrina japonica; assembly: GCA_030159075.1. NCBI lineage: Eukaryota > Metazoa > Mollusca > Bivalvia > Pterioida > Pinnidae > Atrina > Atrina japonica. The sequence continues at coordinate 52,128 of BROG01000393.1, read as the reverse complement.
ATCACCCGTTCGTGGGACTTTTGAGTTTAAACTCTGTAAGTAAGTCCTCTTAGTGTAACGTGTAAGCTCGGACATTTGCCGCACCAAAGCCTCGGGCGTAAATATGTCAACATACAGATTCATTAACATTTATATATATTCTTTTTTTTGTTTCCAGACGCAGCCAGCGGAGGAAGTTATGACTATTTCAGAAACGCATCAATTAAATACAGTTTTGTTTATGAACTCAGACCACAAAGTGGAACTTCAAATGGCTTCGTTTTACCAGAAACCCAGATAACGCCTACCATACTGGAAACATTTGCCTCTCTAGCATCATTTGCATCCAGCATTGCTGCGGCAAAGAAATAACTGTACTGCTACGGCAAATAAATAACTGTACTGCTGCGGCAAATAAATACCTGTACTGCTGCAGCAAATAAATAACTGTACAAGTACAAATGTTTTATTTTTATGTCATTAGAATGTTTTTCTAAGTGAAGGTATTTTCGGCTGTCTCAACAGATCTTACATTTCAGGTTTATTCGTTTATTATTTCTGTTTTAGAATAGAGCGTTTGTTATTCCCCATTTAGCGTAGGTTGTTTGTTATTTCTATTTAAGGGTAGGTCGTTTATTATTTCCGTTTAAGTGTAGGGTATTTGTTATTTCTGATTCACTTTTGGCCGTTTGTTATTTCCGATTCCGATCCTTTTGTTATTTTTTTGTTTCAATGCTGGCCGCTTGTTATTTCTTTTTTAGCTTAAGTTGTTTATTATTTCTGTTTCAGCGTAGGATGTTTGTTATTTTTGATTCAGTGTTGGCCATTTGTTTTTTTCGATCGTTTGATATTTCTGATTTAGTGTTATTTCTGTTTCAATGCCGGTTGCTTGTTATTTCTCTTTTAGTGTAGGCCGTTTGTTATTTCTATTTTAGCGCAGGTCTTTTGTTATTTGTGTTGTAGCGTAGGATGTTTTTTATTTCTGATTCAGTGTTGGCCGTTTGTTATTTCTGATTCAGTGTTGGTCATTTGTTATTTCTTATTCAGTAATGTTCAATTGTTATTTCTGTTTAAGCATAGGTCTTTTGTTATTTCTGTTTAAGCATAGGTATTTTGTTACTTCTGGTTTAGCATAGGTTGTTTATTATTTGTTTAAGCGTATGCCGTTTGTTATTTCTGTTTTAGCGTGAGGATTTTTGTTAGCTCTGTCTTAGCTTAGGATGTTTGTTATTTCTTATTCAGTGTTGAACGAGGATTCGTTCCTCACATATTTCATTTTAATTTGACTGTTGACTCACGGAGGGTGTAGCCGGTCGACAGCAGATGCTTACAACTCCATGGCACCTGATCCCACCTCTTGATTTCAAGAAGTCCGTTTTTAACCAGATTTGTACCTATATTCTGGACATCCAAATGATTTATACTTTGGTATATAAAATCTCAGATACCAAAGTATAGATCAATAGAATGTCCATGACATAGAAACAAATTCGGTAAAAATGGACAAACACGGACCTCTGGAAACCAAGAGGTGGGATCATGTGCAATGGAGGAGTAAGCATCCCCTGTCGACAGTCAAGTCTAATGAAATATGTGAGGAGTGAATACTCGTCACAATTGGTACAGACGTCTCAACAACCGCCAACGAAAAGGCAACTCAACATTTCACCTAGTGAAACAGAGTAATCGCAAACAAGACTATTATACCGACCATAAAATTTGCGAACGTTGACATTAAACGCGGTTTTCGATATCCCTGTGTCAATAATTTGTCAGTGAGTATTTTACCTCTGTATATGAAATCTTCATATGTTGTACATGCCCTGGCATATCGGATCATTTGTGAAATATAAACTTCATATGCGGGTGACTGAGGGATATTACTACTTAAATTATTTCTGACTCATTGGTATTCATTTGGCTATACATTAGATATTATTTGGCCTTGTATGATACCATTTTATCTTTAGAAAAAATCACATACTTTTCAAATTGGAGCTCAACTGATGAAGTCTAATTGACAGAAACGATATCGTCTTCAGCATTATAACTTTAGTATTATGTTTATAATATTTATAACCACTAGGTCGTTGCCACTGCTGGTGGACCGTTTGAGTCCCCTAGGGTATACATAAACCTAGTACCTGGTATTTCGGTAACAGCTGTTCATCTTATACTAAAGTAATATTTGGCAATGTTAACACAATTTAATATCGAAAATTGTCTAAAGCTAAAATAATCATTTTTTACAGTGGTTACTCTTAGACGGATTTCGGCTATACCTTTAGAGATATTATTTGGCCTTGTATGATACCATTTTATCTTTAGAAAAAATCACATACTTTTCAAATTGGAGCTCAACTGATGAAGTCTAATTGACAGAAACGATATCGTCTTGAGCATTGTAACTTTGGTATTATGTTTATAATATTTATTTCTGTTTCAATGCTGGTCGCTTGTTATCTCTGATTCAGTGTTGGTCGTTTGTTATTACTGTTTCATTGTTGGCCATTTGTTGTTTCTGTTTCAGTGTTGGTCGTTTGTTGTTTCTGTTTCAGTGTTGGTCGTTTGTTGTTTCTGTTTCAGTGTTGGTCTTTTGTTGTTTCTGTTTCAGTGTTTGTCGTTTGTTGTTTCTGACTCGGTGTTGGTCGTTTGTTGTTTCTGTTTCAGTGTTGATTTTTTGTTGTTTCTGTTTCAGTGTTGGTCGTTTGTTATTTCTGTTTCGATGGTCGTTTGTTGTTTTGTTTCAGTGCTGGTCGTTTGTTGTTTCTGTTTCAGTGTTGGTCGTTTGTTGTTTTGTTTCAGTGTTGGTCGTTTGTTGTTTCTGTTTCAGTGTTGGTCGTTTGTTGTTTCTGACTCAGTGTTGGTCGTTTGTTGTTTCTGACTCAGTGTTGGTCGTTTGTTGTTTCTGACTCAGTGTTGGTCGTTTGTTGTTTCTGTTTCAGTGTTGGTCGTTTGTTGTTTCTGTTTCAGTGTTGGTCTTTTATTGTTTCTGTTTCAGTGTTGGTCGTTTGTTGTTTCTGACTCAGTGTTGGTCGTTTGTTGTTTCTGTTTCAGTGTTGGTTTTTTGTTGTTTCTGTTTCAGTGTTGGTCGTTTGTTGTTTCTGACACAGTTTGTTTTGTTTTCTGTTTCAGTGATTGGTCGTTTGTTGTTTCTGTTTCAGTGTTGGTCGTTTGTTGTTTCTGTTTCAGTGTTGGTCGTTTGTTATTTCTGTTTCAGTGTTCGTAGTTTGTTGTTTCTGTTTCAGTGTTGGTCTTTTGTTGTTTCTGTTTCAGTGTTGGTCGTTTGTTATTTCTGTTTCGATGGTCGTTTGTTGTTTTGTTTCAGTGCTTCGTTGTGTTTCTGTTTCAGTGCTGGTCGTTTGTTGTTTCTGTTTCAGTGTTCGTCGTTTGTTGTTTATGTTTCAGTGTTGGTCGTTTGTTATTTCTGTTTCAGTGATGGTCGTTTGTTGTTTGTTTCATTTTTGTTGTTTCAGTGTTGGTCTTTGTTTCTGTTTCTGTTGGTGTAAGTTATTTCTGTTTCGGTGGTCGTTTGTTGTTTTATTTCTGATGGCAGTATTTCTGTGTCGTTTCGTCATTTTGTTTCTGTTTCAGTGTTGGTCTTTTGTTGTTTATTTTCTGTTGGTCGTTTGTTGGATGGTCGTTTGTTGTTTCTGACTCAGTGTTGGTCGTTTGTTGTTTCTGTGTCAGTATAGGTCGTTTGTTCGATTGTATATGTTTTTCTCATTTCTGTTTCAGTGTTGGTCGTTTGTTATTTCTGACTCAGTGTTTCTGTTATTTCAGTGTTGGTCTTTTATTGTTTCTGACTCAGTGTTGGTCGTTTGTTGTTTCTGACTCAGTGTTGGTCGTTTGTTGTTTCTGTTTCAGTGTTGGTCGTTTGTTGTTTCTGTTTCAGTGTTGGTCTTTTATTGTTTCTGACTCAGTGTTGGTCGTTTGTTGTTTCTGACTCAGTGTTGGTCGTTTGTTGTTTCTGTTTCAGTGTTGGTTTTTTGTTGTTTCTGTTTCAGTGTTGGTCGTTTGTTATTTCTGTTTCGATGGTCGTTTGTTGTTTTGTTTCAGTGCTGGTCGTTTGTTGTTTCTGTTTCAGTGTTGGTCGTTTGTTGTTTCTGTTTCAGTGTTGGTCGTTTGTTGTTTCTGTTTCAGTGTTGGTCGTTTGTTATTTCTGTTTCGATGGTCGTTTGTTGTTTTGTTTGAGTGTTGGTCGTTTGTTATTTCTGTTTCAGTGTTCGTAGTTTGTTGTTTCTGTTTCAGTGTTGGTCTTTTGTTGTTTCTGTTTCAGTGTTGGTCGTTTGTTATTTCTGTTTCGATGGTCGTTTGTTGTTTTATTTCAGTGCTGGCCGTTTGTTATTTCTGTTTCAGTATTCGTCGTTTGTTGTTTATGTTTCAGTGTTGGTCGTTTGTTATTTCTGTTTCGATGGTCGTTTGTTGTTTTATTTCAGTGTTGGTCGTTTGTTATTTCTGTGTAAGTATAGGTCGTTTGTTATTACTGATTCAGTATATGTCGTTTCTCATTTCTGTTTCAGTTTTGGTCCTTTGTTGTTTCTGGTTAAGTGTTGGTCGTTTCAGTGTTGGTCGTATGTTATTTCTGTTTAAGTATAGGTCGTTTGTTATTACTGTTTCAGTATAGGTCGTTTGTTATTTCTGTTTAGGTAAGTCGTTTGCTATTTTTGTTTCAGTATAGGTTGTTTGTTATTTGTTTCAGCGTATGATTCAGTGTTGGTCATTTGTTATTTCTCTTTTAATATAGGTCGATTGTTTTTTTACTGTAAACTACGAAATCACGTTTATCTTATGTAGAGAAAACTTGTATTCACGAAAGTGAGAATAGTTTAGTAAGGTGTAACGATACAATTCTTGAAGTGTTTGTAATACTGTATACTTGGATATAAAAATCTCAGATACCAAAGTATAAATCAATAGGATGTCCAGGACATAGATACAAATCCGGTAAAAATGGACAAACACGGACCTCTGGAAACAAAGAGGTGGGATCAGGTGCCATGGAGGAGTAAGCATCCACTGTCGCTAAATTTCAATTTCTGCTTTTTTTGTCCTCTTCGGCGAATTTTCAATCAAAGCAGAAATATTACTTGGAAACACGGACAAACATGGCACCACAAGACTATGGTATTAAGGACGAATTTAAGACTGAATATGGAATGAATAGTTGTTCTGTTGTAAAATGGCGAAAATAATCGGGGTGAAAATGATCGGAGCGAAAATAATAAGGGGCGAAAAACTCCAGGTATACCGTAATAGGAAAACATTCATTGGTTGCTGTGTCTTTACAACGTTATGTAATTAAAACTGTTATGTTATGATGAGAGACATAACGCCACAATTCAATTTTTCAATTACAGTGTGTTTCAAAAAAGAAAGTTGATTAGAAAGAAGATCTAATTGAAAATTTATGAGTAATTAAACTTAAAACCTGAGGTCTGAAGTCTTTTATGACGTAAGCAATGACATCATCATAATTTAGCATTATTTGGTTTTACTTCAAAAGTGAATGACAAGAACTTGGAGAAAAACCTTCGTTTTGATGTTTTAAACTTAATTTGGAGTATGCCAAACTGATATTGATGACATAAAACAGATAAGAATCAAATCATAAGGATTCCATAGTTATACACGTGGACATATGACCTAAAACTGTCTTTTAGTTTACAGTTTGTGGTAGAGTAAACGGTGGACCTATGTAAAGAAAAATGATGTTTAACTGGTAAATTTCCAAAATGTTTATAGAATGTTGCTCACTTAAATGATATTAATGTGTTTGCATTTATAGGTACATACCAACACAACTGTACTGAAACACCCTTTACTATGATATATCCCTTAGTTTATTATATAGTTTTTAACATATTTTATTGAATAGTAAAGTCGGGATATGTTTCTTTTTGAAACACACTGTATATGGTGGCGGCCAGTTTACAATGGTGGAGGAGAGAACCCGGTTACATTGTACCCGGTTGGAGACCTCTGTTCTCCCATATTCACAGGATGACAAGCTACACGCGTTATGACGTGACAATATGATTTATGACGTAGAACTTCTGTGGCTTCCATAATGCAGTACATATTTATGTCAGACGTGACTCAGATTATATAGATCTATATAGACTCTTTCTAATGAACAGCAAATTCTAAATTTAAAGGGGCGTTAGCTGCATTTTTCATATTTTTCCATTTGTTACTAATTAGATTGATTTACAATGACAAAAACAGAGATATACACAGGTACAAACATTGTTATATACCTATATATTTTGGGAAAATGTTTGAGAAACCCAGAATTGGCACTGTTTCAATTGCAATTGAAATACTATTACTATTTGTGTATGAAAATCAAACTGAAACTGACCTTGTTTTCAAAATATGTATGGATATAAAATTGTGTATGCCTGTGTATAGCTCTTATTTATTATTGTACATCAAGTGCAAGTAATAAAAATAAAAGCAATGGAAATAATATTTTGGTAAACAAAGCTAACGCCCCTTTATGGATTACTTGGCATACAAGCAACTATGCTTCGTTATGAAGAGTTTTAGGTGTATTAATAATCGAAAAATCGAATGAGAGGCATGCATGAATGGATTATTCCAAGTAACGAACAGGGACGATTTGTTCAAAGATATTAGGTCTAATCAGTAATTAGTGAATATTTTGCTTTTACTTCATCTAGAATGTGTGACCAATGATTTAGTTCAAACTTTGCATAGTATAATAGTACTACAAAAAGTTTGTATGCAAGTTGAGTTATAGATCGTGTTTGAAAAATTAATTAATGGTTAAGATAATGAACTATATATATATATATATAATTGCTGTTGTCAAAAGTTTCTTTCAATTCTAAATATTGTTATTTTAAATCTATTGGATTTGATTCAGATTTTTTATTTTTGTTCAGAGATAAATCAACAGTTGGTTTTGTTAGTTCCCATGGATGTGTTTTGTATACCTTTAAGTCTGAAATGGTGTAAACAAATAAGTCGCAGTCTTCAATATGTTCTCTAATGCCAAGTGGAGCAAAAGTCTTTGAACGATTTTCGTACATTTGTTCATACAGCGGTTGAAAGACACAGTCGTATGTCGGATTGTTAGGATCCGACTTTAATTTTGTAATATATTGTAATGTCAATTTGATCCGTCGTTGTTCTAGAGGTAACTCTCCAGCTTCTATATATAAACTATCTACTGGTGATGTTCTAAATGCACCAAGAGCAAGACGCAAACCTTGGTGATGAACGGTATCAATTATTTTTAAGTAGGAATGACGTGCAGAGCCATATACAATACATCCATAGTCAAGTTTCGATCGAACAAGTGAACGATATAATTTCAACAGAACAGTTTTATCTGCTCCCCAATTTGTATTGTCTGTAAAACCAAACATAGAACCCCTAAAAATGGCAAATTAAAGAAAATCTAGCACAGTACCTGAAAAAATTGTGTGCTGTCTGACTTTAAGACAGCTAGACTTACTCAAATATTATTCAGTGTTTCCTATAACCCCGATTTTTCACAATTGACGCTTAATCGATTCACCGCAGAGATCAGTGTATGTCTATCTACTGATAGTTTTTTTCTCGGCAAATCAAGCTTAAGTTTGTCAAAACGACATTTATACGATCGCGCGATTTGAAAGCACTTAATAGGGAACTTTCGAGTTAGCCCGGATTACCGTTATAATCCTGCTTTTATTATCGCCATTCTAGGAAAAAGTTCCTCAATGTTATTTCCGGTTTCGGTAATACATAGATAGCCCCATAGCACAATAAATAAAAGTGTCCTGCAAGTGTTCGGAAGGTCCTGGGAGCTCCGGATCGCAAATGAGCTCTCAAAGGTCTAACTGAATCTTTACTCTAGTCATGTGACTTTTTTTCCTGAGATATTTATCATTTATCATGAAAAATAATCTAGCCCTATCTAATTAAAAATGAAACACTCACCCTGCTGATAGTAGTGTTTTTTTCTTATGATGTTAACACCTCGAGCTTCGGATATCAAATGAGTTTTCACAGACTGAACTGAACCTCTCTCTAGTCACATGACTTACTATATATAGACTTTCATCGAATGAAGTGAATACACCATAACAAAACACAAATGAAATAAAACGTTTAATGTTGAATATACACGGATAAGTGTTGTGTAGTCACTACACTATTTTTTAAACTCATCGCTACAGAATAACACAAACACAAAACCTGCATACCTTTAGTTAAGGTTTCTTTTCGAATAAGTTGAGTGGCCCTTAAAAGGGTCGTTGATTGCTCCGAAAATCTGAATAAGAGAGAGACTCTAATATCTGTCGAGTAGACGTCGCCAACGACGAACTTCTCTTTCTTTTTCTATCATCAGTCGATTTATCTCGGCCTTATGTTGTCGAAGGTTGGCTAATGCTTCCTGAGCTAGTACGTATTGTACAGGTACTGGAAGTGAAGGGTCAAGTCTAGTGGTTCCTCCTGTTGTGTAGTCGGTGTCGCAGGGGTCCTACCAGAATTTATCGGGCTATGTGGCCTTACTACAATACGTGTCCTTCGTGTAAGAATGATTCTAATGTTTCTCTCTTCAGGTTGCATTTCCATGTCGAATGAGTTATCCATGATGAACTAATACCGAGAATCGGGCAGTACTAGCTTATATAGAGTTAATGACGTCACGTATTGATTTTTCCCCGTCTAGACATCTGGCCACCTGTTTTTGACATCTGGCCACCTGTTTTTGACATCTTGACACTTGGCATCTGGCCACCTGGTTTTGACATCTGGCCACCTGTTGTTGATGATTTTTCAAGGATGAGTTTCATTTTTGTCCCGTCTAGACATCTGCGTCTAGACGTCTGGCCACCTGTTGTTGACGATTTGTCTGTCTAGACATCTGCGTCTAGACATTTGGTCACCTGTTGTTGACGATTTTTCAAGGACAAATTTTATTTTCCCCCGTCTAGACATCGACGTCTAGACATCTGGCCACCTGTTTTTAAGACAGATACTGTCACTAGTTTTTAGTATTTCTAATTCTTTATGAAAATAAAACGAAATAAAATAAATTTTAGTTTTATGGACCTATAAACATAAAAGACTAGAATAAAACAGAGTATATATGTGTGATGATACTTCGTTTGAGTATCTATACAATTATTTCTTTTTTATTACAAATACATGTATACAGTTACACTTCATTTTAGATTTGACAACGGAAGCATACACACGAAATGGATAATTTACCGAACTTTGATTTATTGTTAAATGAAAGACAAGAGCAGGTGAGAAGTCAAAGACAGGCTCACCAGAGAGATCAACGGGCTGAAGGATTTAATGCAAAAAGACAAATCACCGATTATAGTGATTACTATGAAGTAGACACCCTGAGTGAGCGTAAATCACGTACATTTAAAACGGCCTCGAATGTGTACCAAGTCAAATTTAGAAATTTTTCTAAAGATGCCATACACTTGGTATCAGAGGTAATAGATCATATGTTGACTTCTATTAATGTGACAGTACAAATATATATTTCATATGTATTTATCCGTTTCTTAACTTATAACTTCGTTTCATTACATTCAGTCTTAAATCTATAATAATCTTCATGTCTATTGCGCACCCGGATTAGGTTGGTGAACTCTTTTCTTATTGGTTATTTAAATGCATTTCTTATTAGTTGTTTAAATTCTCTATTTATCCAATCATTATATGGCTCTTACTATAAAGGTTACCGTTTTTTACTGTCTAAGACAGAGCAGTATTTCGTTTTGACATCGTCGTTATCTATCCAGGCTGCATCTGCTACATCTTATGGTATCTAATTGTTAAATTTGATTATATGTTACATTACCGTAATATCTTGTAATATCCATCTTTATTTTTATTGCAAAGGTTATACTTTAATGTATTTTTTGCAGTTAAAGTCTTAAAGTAATTATTATATGTATGTAAAGTTCAGAGGTAAATTTATTTACAGAACATTGTTTGAATTTTGTCTTAAACGTATATTGTCATCTGGTAACTTATTGTCAAATCTACATTTTCTTTATCATGTATTTTGTTGTACTGTTCTATAATGTATGTATTATTTATTGTAGGTTGATGCTTAATATTCATGAATAAAATCTAAAAAAACACATATGCCTTTACTGCTCGGTTACATTAAGAACAAACTACAGTGTGAAGATCGGGATAAGATGCAAGTCAATATACATCATCCATTTTTAAAAGGTGAAGTGTGGGTAGAAATTACGGATGCTAAAGACCTGAATGCTAATCTACTCATGGCGAAAATTGAGAAAGTACAACAGAGTAATGAAAATTTTAGAATCGAAGATGGGTCTACCACCCTGTCAGTGATCCATGTCATACGACCTGTAGGTAGCGGGGGTGGAAAACGAAAATATCATCTCAGTGTTGATAAAAAAGTCATGCTGAGCAAGAAGCAAAGTTTGATACAGATCAAGAATAAACACAAAACCTGTTTAGCTCGTGCTATTGTAGTTGGTCGTTTTCATTGTCAGAAACCTGGACAACGATTTTGGAAAAATTTGATTTATGGTGATGCAAGTAGACATACTCTTCAACGACGAGAAGCTCATGCCTTAATGCAACAAGCTGGATGTGATCCCCAGCAAGAGAGTGGACCTGAGGAATGGCAAGGTTTTCAGACTGTGTTGTTACCATACTACCGTTTGAAAATCTACGAACTGAATACCAACGCAAAACGATTGGCATTAAATGTACTGTATAGTGGTGTAGGATCCGGGCCCCCATTCACGTCTTATACGATGATCACCATTACAACTGTATAGTATCTATGTCTGGACTCTTGGAATGTAATTACTATTGTGACCGTTGTGATGTGGGTTATGATCATGTAGAAAATCACCGATGCCCTCAGTGCTGCTTTCGTTGTTTTGTATCGTGGCCCTGTGTTCCCGACAACACGATAAAACCTATAGAATGTACACATTGTCAGGGGACATTCACATCGACTCAGTGTTACGAGAATCATTTGAAACCTTATAGTAGTAATACGACCAGGACTCCATGTCAGCTAATGGCTCGATGTCCCACTTGTCAGTTATGTCAGTAAGAAACAATTCACACAACACTGTTGTCAAGAAAAGAAATAATGTCACCATTGTAAACAGATCGTGGATCTAGATCATCGTTGTTTAATACAACGGATCCCTTCTCAGGATGCATCATCTTCACCCCCTTATTACATTTTCTATGATTTTGAGTGTACCCAGGATACCGGAGAACACAAACCTAATCTATGTATTGCTCATCGAGCATGTCCCCAGTGTACATCAGATGATTGGTGTGAGCAATGTAAAACCATGGAGGATCATCGTATTACATTCCGAGGTCCCACGACTCACTGATTTTTTGAGTTGGTTATTTGAAACGACCGTGTATGATGACATACATCAACAAGAGAAACTTTTACATGATGGGTCTATAGCTATTGCTCATAACTTTAAAGGGTACGATGGACAGTTTATTTTACATCATCTGGTGCATCATGCCTGTGAAAAACCTGACGTGATCATGAACGGTTCTAAGATTATGTCTATGACGGTACGAAACATCAGGTTTAAAGACTCGTGTAATTTCTTGTCGTTTCCTTTAGCTTCATTACCCAAAGCTTTTGGATTGACTGAACTCAAGAAAGGATACTTTCCGCATTTGTTCAATACAGAAGCTAATGCTGATTACATAAGAGTATATCCCCCAGCTATGTATTACAACCCAGAAGGTATGAAACCTGATGTCCGTCGTGATTTTGAAGTGGTATCAAGACAAAATTCGAAAGGGTGAGATTTTTCATTTGCAATGCGTACTAGAAGAATACTGTGAATCGGACATGACTATTTTGCGACAAGCTTTTATGCATTTTCAAAGCATGCGTTTGAAACTAGCCGATGTGGACCCCTTTGCTGAATCGATTACGTTTGCCAGTACGGGGAATATAGCATATCGTCAGAATCATATGCAAAAAGATACGATTGCTATCATACCTCCACGGGGATATCCTTCGGCACGACAGTATTCCACCCTAGCATTATGCTGGTTGAGTTGGAAAGAACATGAAACTGGTCAAACGATTAGACATGCTCGTCATGGAGGTGAGGTCCAAGTAGGGTCTTATCGAGTGGATGGTTATCATGAAGACTCTCGGGCCATTTACGAGTTTCGTGGCTGTTTTTTGCACGGATGTCCCTTGTGTTTTCCTAACTTAAAGCAAAACGCCCGTTTCACCCTTCTTTGACGTATGAAGAAGTGTATCAAAAGACCTTAGAGAGAGATCAGTATTTGCGTCAACACTATCAAGTAGAAACGCTGTGGAAACATGACTATCGTCAAAGGTACAAGACGGATCCAGAGTTTCAGCATTTTCATTGATAAAACGTACGAGGATTTTTCCGACCCGTTAGTTCCTAAAGATGCTTTATTTGGAGGTCGAACGAATGCTACTCGTTTGCATTGTGAAGAAGGAGACATTCGTTACGTGGATGTATGTTCTTTGTACCCGTTTGTCTTGAAACATGAGACTTTTCCAATTGGACACCCAGACGTGATTACTTATGATTTCAAAAGTCTAGATCAATATTTTGGACTGGTACAATGTCGAGTTATTCCTCCTTGTCAGCTGTTTCATCCCGTGTTACCTTATCGGTTTGCAGGAGGAAAACTACTTTTTCCTTTATGTCGTACTTGTGCTCAACAAGGAATCGAACAGGAGTTGGGTATTAGTTATCGATGCTCTCATACGAATCAAGAGCGAAGTTTGTTAGGTACATGGACGACGAGTGAATTGAATAAAGCTATAGAGAAAAGTTATGTGATCGTTCGTATCTTTGAAGTATGGCATGTCCCTGCTTAGTCCAATACTTTATTTCGTAGCTATATTGATCAGTTTCTCCAGATTAAGCAACAAGCTAGTGGTTTTCCTGCTTCCTGTCAAACAGTAGAAGACCGTCGTCAGTACCTCAAAGAGATTGAAACGAGAGAACAACTGATCATACGAGAAGAAGATGTAGAGAAGAATCCTATCGTACGGACCATTGCTAAACTGTTTCTGAAGTCAGAACATCGTATATGGGGTACGAATATAAGCCTTCCCCACAGACTCATCCTTGTTTCATTTGTGGTGAAATTGGACACTGGTCCACTGGACCAGTGTTATAAATGTCATCAGTCAGGTCATTGGGCTTATGAATGTCCCGAACAGACTTCAACAGGAGTCAAACGTAAACTCAATTTGATGCTCAAGAAGGGAGGAAAAGTCACCAAGAAAGTGAAAGTGGAAACCGAACAGCAGTGATTTTTTTAGTACTGTTATCATGTAAATACGTTTACTGTCACAGCATCAAGGAATCAGAACCGACCGATCTAGGACAAAAGCTAACGTTCTTTTGCTCCGTGCTGTATGGGCAAGATCAACCGTAGTAGTGAGACAAAGTGACTAAAGTTTTGTTTGCGTGTTGCAAGACTGTTTCATAGTGATGAACGTTTTAAAAAAGTTAATCAGTGTTATCAAAGTTAATCACTGTTCTCATAGTTAATCACTGATTTCATAGTTCATTCTTATGTATTGTACATAGTCACAGAGGGATGGCCGTAATCCTCTGTCGACTATCTAAAAAGTTTTTAGCGGGGCATTAAACTTATTAAAAATTGATGTGGTGTTTGTGTATTTATATCTGGGTATAAGGTGTACACGTTTAAATTACACTTAGAGTTTAAACTAGTATCTACAAGGTTTGCCTTTTTAAAATTTTTTTTGTCACTTTTAGACTAATTTCTCCTAGGCGTCTATCACTCTATACGTTTTCATTGGTGGAATTACGTTGCCAACGACGCATAGACCAATCATCATAGAAAAAACACCAGCTTTGTTTACAACATGGGCGCAGACATTTTGGACACCCAAAGTTGTGCGGAGGGTAAAATGAGCCCAGTGATCTGATTGGTCATTAAATGAAAAAATTAGTTTTGCCATTAATAAGTGAAATAAAGGTGATAAAAAAGATACATGAATATTAGTAGTACTTTGGAAATTATAGGGTTGACGGTTGAAAATTGAAAGGGAGGGGTCATATGAGAATATATATTTTCCTTTGGTGCGGAATACTACGAGTTGTAAACAAGTGAAAATTTGAAGTAAAAATGCAACGGCAACCTATACTTTTGATTGCAAATTTTGTTACCAAAAATATTGATCTTTCAGCACAGGGTACTTATTTGAACCAGATATAATAAACATGGGAGTGACAGTGACCTGAAGTTTTGTAAATTAGCATTGAGGCCTATGGGAAAATATTTGGTGGTGTCTGTCCCAAAGAGGTCTAAGTTGACGAGACGAAGTACGCCGCGTGCGCTATACAGCTCATATAAAAAGCCGTGCACGTCTCATTTCACTGCGCTTCATTCCAGAAGACACAACAAAGGCAAAGATGGTGAAACCACTTACACAACGAACATGTATTTAGACAGCACCATGTTTTGGGCAAGTAAGCCAAAGCATGCCATAGACAAGTTAAAGACGGCGTCCCAGCAATGAAAGTATTTCGAACAACAGAAGGCCGGGCTAGAGAGATGTTTGCGTGCTGCTGAGACCAAAAGATCCGAGTCCTGCAGACCTAAGATGGTCAGCTGCCGGTGCCTTTAAGGCATAGGGTTTTTAAAAACCCCAAATGAACGGCCCTTTTCAGAGCCACCCAACTTACACGAAAAGAAACCTTAACTGAAAGTATGCAGTTTTTGTATGTTATACTGTAGTGGTAAGTCTAACCTATAGTAAGTAAATGTGAGCATTCACTAGTTCTTTTTACTTGATCGATCAAATTTTATTAGATAGAAATTCAGAACGAGTCAATCCTAAAAATAGTAACATTAAAAACTTGAGAATAAGTTCCGTTAGACCTCTGAGAGCTCATTTGGCATCCGAAGCTCGAAGAGTCAACATCGTCAGAAAAATTCCTCTGGGTGAGTGTTTAATTTTTTATTTTATATACAGTAGTACAAGAAACGTTATGAAATAATACAGGTACTGTTTTCACTGTCTGAACTTTGATACTTGTTGAAAAGACGTAAGTGAACATCTTCATTCTTCATAACTTTTGTCACTGTGTCACTTGTGTCACTTGTATTACTTGTGTCACTTTGAGACTTCATAACTTAGAACGTTGCACACGTTGCAACTTTGAGTACGTTATACACTTTCATGTTCAATGTATCTCTCTCTCCTGCCGTGAGATTAGTCAGTCCCTGAAAAACTAGATATCCCATGATTCCATAGCCAAGATGGCTACCCTCATTATACTTCCTGTTTCACTACCCACCCTCCCTTTTTGGTTTAGTGCATACAGCCCACATAGTCATCTCCCCTTTTGTCCCATCCCTATAGTCTATACAGAGTGATCTCCCTTTGTTCCACATAAGTTTATACAGGGTAATGTATCACCTATAGTCTATGCACAGTGATCTTCCCTTTGTTTTCACCTACATTGTCTATACAGAGTAATCTCCCTTTCGTCCTACTCATACAGGCTATACTGAGTGATCTCCCCTTTGTTCCATCCCTACAGGCTATACAGAGTGATCTCTCTTGGTACATACTCGTCACTCTACAAGTCTTAGGTCAAGCTTGAGTCGAGCTCGGCCTACCGCTTCTCGCGCTTGTGCACTTGATACAGGATTGTTAACCACTCCGACTGTGGCGCCACCTACTGATGGTTTCACAGACCTGTAAAAACCCAAAGTTTCGGTTCTAAAAATTGGAAAAACCCTTCTTCTCTCTCTAGCCGTTGACCTCTCGTGACCCCGACCTCTTGTAACGAAGACTCTCATTGGCTCATTATCCAAGATGGCTGCCTCCACAACCTTTCACTTCCGGTCATAGACACGTCTCCAAGCTACACGACTTGCTCTTTCTCCTTATTGCCATGACAACATGACCTCACTTCTGGTATGACGTACTTCCGGTATGATCTCACTTCCGGTATGATGCACTTCCGGTTATGACGTCACAGTCGGCTCCCTGGCGCGCCATTTGGATTGACCAATCAGGAGCCAGGATTCTGATGACGCCATCAACAGCAGCACTGGTGGCGCCCCTAGTGGCAAAATTCAAATGGCGCGCCAGGGAGCTGCCTATAACTACTAAGGCTTTCTAAGACATGTGTTACACAATTATACTTCTATATTACACATGTAAGGCCACACCAGTTTGATTTGTCGTTCGTTGGAAATCGCCGCACCTATTTTTCAGTAAATAAAAATTTTTGTTTTGTTTTACCCTTCCTTTTTCCAGAGTGTGCAAGGGGATTTTTTTTTCAAGGTTCGGGTTTGGAATTCCGAGGTATGATATGATGCATATTTTTCAATATATAGATGTCAACCACCAGGTCTAGTTCTACATTATAGCCTCCTGTAAAATACCTATTTAGATGTCAACCACCAAATGTAGGTAATAGCAAAATAAAGGAAATAAATCCAATATATTCTTCAATATAGACAAATGTCAACCACCATGTGTAGACTACATTATAGGTCCCTCTAGAATACCTATATCTAGATGTCAACCACCAGGTGCTGTCCTCTATCTAGATGTCAACCACCAGGTGTTGTCCAATATCTAGATGTCAACCACCAGGTGTAGTTCCACATTATAGGCCCCTCTAGCATAATCACCAGAGTAGTTATGCATTATAGGCACCTCTAAAATACATATATCTAGATGTCAACCACCAGGTGTAGGTTATAGCAAGAAGAGATAACTCAAATATATTCTTCACAGTATACATGTTAACCACCAGGTGTTGTACTTTATTATAGACCCATCTAGAATAACTATATCTAGACGTCAACCACCAGGTGTTGGTAATAGCAATAAGGGAAATAACTCCAATCTATTCTTAAGTATATACTCTTAACTATATACATGTCAATCACCAGGTGTAGTTTTGTATTATAAGCCCCTCTAAAATACCAATATCTAGATGTCAACCACCAGGTGTACGTTATAGCAAGAAGGGAGATAACTCAAATATATTATTCACAGTATACATGTCAACCACCAGGTGTAGTACTACATGTTAGGCCCCTCTAAAATACTATATCTTAATGTCAACCCCCAGGTGTATTACTACATTATAGGCCGCTCTAGAATACCTATATCTAGATGTCAACCACTAGGTGTAGAACTGGATTAAAGGCCTCTATGGGTGCAGTGGCCTGATCAAAAGTTTGAATCCCATGACACTTATTGGTATCTGAACATAGACGTCATTTCATTAATCCGAACGTTGGCGATGATGTCTCTTGGTATTTGTGATGTCACTTAAAATGAACTTGAATGGGGACTATCGAATAAAACATGTTGTGTAGATGATTTTAAAATTTTGTTGAATTAAAGTCGAAAATGTAGCTAATTTGAACACATGATAAAGTATGCTTAAATGTAAATGATAATTTCAAATGTAGGCTATATGCATGTATTCAAATATAAGCAATATTTACAATGTGTTCTGTGCACTTATTTGTGCAAAAGTATTTTACCTATTGGTAAAAATATTTGGTCAAATCGGCAGAATGGAGAATATATAGTATCATCCCTAACAATCAGAAAATTCTGTGTATATCGCATATGTTTGATCATATGATAAAAAAAAATCGGTTACAAGTTTCCATTCGTATTCACATTTACAATACTCGTTATGAATTTTTCATTATTTACTCGCCAAAGGCTCGCAAAATGGAAAAATTGTATCATAAATATGATATAAATGGAAACTCGTGACAGATCCTTCCTTAAATATCAGTTTTAATCTCTTTGACCACTTGAACATAATGGACAAAGTTGATTTGTGTAATGCAACAGGAAGTCAATACATTAATATGCATGTGTAGTAGTCTGGGGTAGACTACTAGAGTAATCAATAATCACAATACGTTCGGTACGAGGTTGCTGTATAAAGTTTATTTACGATAATGTTTTGATGCATAAAGTTGATATTATAACGATTGGTAACGTTTATATTTCACTTAAAGTATATGATTCAATTGATGAAGTATTTGTCTAAGTGGTTTTGAAGTACTTACCTCTTGGATACCGTGTCGGGAGATGATTACCTACATATTTATTTTCTTTTCAGAAACGTGTTACTATAAAGTAGTGTTTGGTCTGCCATTTTGAATATTGTGTACAAAGTATTATGTTACGAAGCATCTGATTGGTTGAGTGTTAGTAGTTATCGCCAATCAGATCTGTTTCAGTAAAAAGGTCAGGTCAAACACACGGCTATTGTTATTGAGAGTATATAAAGAGTTCGCAAGTTTAGTTTCATTACAGGTGTCTGTGACCAGACCCGCTATACAGGCTCTAAGATTAGAAGCCAAATTAGTAAGTGATGGGTTTTAGAGTATAATGTAGCGAGTTAATGAAGGTATTGGTTAGGGAATTCTAGATAGGTTAGTTGGTATGTATTAGTAATAAACGAATGTCAATTAATATGAAGTAGGTTAGTACAAATAAACAGAATACGACGGGGATATAATTAAAGTTAGTACGGGTAGGACGGGTTGTATGTAAATCTATAACAAATAACTTATTTAACTCGTCGTCGTCGTATAAGAAAATCATGTCCATGAAACCCACGTGCGTTAAAGCCACGTGCTAGGTATTCAGTGATAGATAGATTTCAGTCAGCAAATTACATTACCGTAAACAGTCTAATAGTTATGTAAATACTAGTAGTTTAAAACAAACAATAAACTTTAATCATAAATTTGGAATATATAAATAAAGTACAAAATCTAAATAAAATAGTACTTTTATAAACAGAACTGCAACTTATATTAAAGTCAATATACCATTTCCGTAAGTATACTATTGGATTGTGGTAAGTAAATTAATCACTAATGAAATTTTTCTCTTAGATATTTTTCAGGTTTCAGAGGCGATATCAAGTAACAAGAATAATTGTTTATATTTTTTTTTGTTTAATAAAATTTACAAATTGATACAGTTGTTGTTAAGTTTGTGACTGGACAAAATAAGACTACAGTTGTGTACAGATGTCTTGTGCATTGACACCCTTGTCACCAGACATTAATACACTGTGAACCAACTCGGGTACCCATCTCCTATGTTCAACTGAATGCAGTATAGGTTACGATCACTAAACACAACACGAAGTCCTTAAATACTGCATTTGGTTCGACGGCGGCGGTCGGTCCTACTACAGTGGTGCCGTGACCTGGATGGTGATAGTGTGGTGCTGTACATGATAATTAAGTCTTTAAAACAGTCACAGAATTAAAACAAAATTAAATAGGAAAAAAAAAAAAAAGAAAAAGAAAACCGGAAATAAAATTTTAAACAGAAAGATAAGTGCAAAAATGGCTATTGTCTCCTGAAGATAGTGCTTATTGGCAAAAGAAAAACATGAAAACACCAGCAGTTATCTCCCCTGGAAAATCCAGAGCTACACTATATCATACTCGTACCACAATAACTGAGGAATTAAGTATGCTTTCACCTTTAGAGCAGAGAAAAATTAAAATAGAAAAAGAAATAGCAGAATTAGAAAAGAATTCTGAAAAATTAAGATTAGAAAGTCTTAGTGGAGGTGTAAGATATAAGCATAGGTCTGATAAAATTCAACCACCAGTGCATGCACAGACAGAGAAGTTTAGTGTTGGTCAAAGTGAAATAGACGAAGCAGGTAGAAAGAGTAAGCCTACGTTTATACAGTACAGAGAGTACGAAACCGTTAAGAAAAACATAGATAGAGAAACTCCCAAGTATGTTGACACAGGAAGGCGACCCATTCTACCGTCACATACAAAGGAACGTAATGTTAGAATAGAGTCTAGTGATGAAGAATCCCCTGTTAGAATGAGCAGAAAAACTGGGTCTTACCATAATGAAGCTTTTCCAAATCATGAATTAGAGTTGTCAAGAAATAGGAGACATAAATACGATACAGACTCGAGTTCTGACAGTAGTGAAGATGAATCTCCCATTAGAGTAAGATACAGTAAGCAGAGAAAACATAAAACTAGGAGAAAAGAACGTTTTCCTGATTACTTTGATGGTAAAACGTCTGATTGGCAAGATTACATAGTTCACTTCGAACAAGTAGCCGATTACAATAATTGGGATAAACATGAAAAAGCACAACAACTAGTAATGAGTCTAAAAGGGGGAGCTCAAAAGTTGCTGAGTGCATTAACTAGAGGAGAACTAAGTAGTTACAAAACTCTAAAGAAAATGCTAGCACAAAGGTTTAACCCTAACGAAAAGCAAATAGCTTATAGGTGTGAATTCAGAAACAGAAAAAGGTTAGCAGCTGAAACAGCAGCAGATTATGGTCATGCTTTGCGTAGGTTAGCCCAACAAGCATATCCTTCAGTACCATATGTAGGTTTAGAAATTAGCCTAATAGATCAGTTTATAAGTGGAGTAGGTGATCTAGAATTACGCAAGCACGTACAATTCAAACATCCAGATACTTTAGATCAGGCTATAGCTTTGACTACTGAGTATGAAGCTTTTATTCAAACGGTACAAAGGGTCAGAAAACCTATAGAACCCTGTATGCTAATTACTTCAGAATCTAATGAACAAAAATCTGAATATGAAATACTATCCAACAAAATAGAAGAAATGAGCAAAGTTTTAAATGATTCTATACAAATGATATTGAAACAAAATACAAGAGTGAGTCAAACAGAAAATAAAGAAATTAGGACTGATTCTCCCCGCAGCTCTAAATTCAAAGACTTTCGTAATCAGAGAAAAGACAAAATATGTCAGTTTTGTGATAAAAAGGGACATGTGATTGAAGACTGTTTGGGTCTAAGGTCTTGGAAATCTTGAAGAGAAAGATATTGTGAGATTTGTAAGAAAAATGGTCATATACAATCAGAATGTAGGTTTAGAGATGAAATGAAATCAAAAGCCAGAGAAATTTTAAACATCCAAAACGAAAATAACAAAAAGAATCAAAAAGATGACAAGGAAAACTAGAAAGGGCTGACATGAAGGCCCACATGTCAGCCTCATGGTTTACCAGAAAAGAGGCCTAAGATTAATGATGTAATAGAGTGTCAAAAAGTAAACAGAAAAACAGATATGTTGGAGTCTAAAAAAATTAAAGAAGATTTGACCTATCCTAAAAAAGTACTTAGCATAAATTCAAAGGAACAATTAGATGTGGTTAAAGAAACAGAGCTTAACCAAGAAATAGGCCAATAAATAGTCAAACAATAAATATACAAAATGGCAAAGAAAAGAAAATGAAGAAATCAAGGCCAAAGAAAGTAGTTCTAATAAGGAACAAACAATAGAGATAAAAGAAGTCTCAAATGAAATAAAAATAGTTCCTTTGGGTAAACAGAATAGTTCTTGTTTGTACTTAAAGACACTAATGAATGCAAAGGCTAGTAAAATGTTGGTAGATTCTGGTTCACCGGTTTCAGTAATGACATTGGAACAGTTATTACGTTTTGGGGAAAATGCAGATGACCTAGAGCAAACTCATATAGTCTTAAAGACAGCCTCAGGCAATACACTAGAAGTAAAAGGAAAAAAAAATTTAGAAATAGAGTTAGAAAATGGACTCGTAATGCCAGTACCTTTTGTAATAGCTGAAGTAAAAGGTATAAATAGTATATTAGGGATGGACTTTCTAGAACAGAACGATATAGTCATATACTGCAAAGATAAGTATATGGAAACTAAAAAGGGAAGAGTACAGTTGTATAGTGAAAGACACACACAAATTGTCCCTATTAAAGTAAAAGAAACAATAGAAGTACCTGCTAATTCTGAACTATTGATAAAAGGTTATGCAGAAGGGGAATTGACAGATTCCATAGGGATTGTAGAATCCAATAAACAAATGTTGAGTCAAGGTTTAATGTTAGCTAAAAGTGTAGTTGAAACTGACAAAAAATGGAATAGTCCTCGCTGTTTTCAATTTGCATGACAAAAAGATAAGGTTATCTAAAAACAAGGAAATAGGTACATTGAGTAGCATAGAAGAACTGTATGATACAAAGGACATAGATGAAGTATATAATGAACGTCCCTTGCCAACCCATTTAAATTAATTGGTTAAAAATATGTCAGCAGAAATAACCAAGAAAGAAAGGTCACAAGTTACTAACTTATTGAACGAATTTCAGGATATATTCATAGGTCCAGATGGTAAAATAAGTCAAACAGACTTAGTAAAACATTCCATAGATACAGGTAAATCAGAACCAATTAGACAAAGTCCCAGGAGGGTACCTTTAGCACAGAAGGAAATAGTAAGCAAAGAAATAGATAAAATGTTAAAGGAAGATATAATAGAACCAAGTGATAGTCCTTGGTCATCTCCTATATGTTTAGTTAAAAAGAAAGATTCAACATGGAAGTTTTGTGTTGATCTTAGAGGGTTAAATTCGGTGACCAGAAAGGATGCTTACCCTTTACCTAGAATAGACGATACCTTAGATACGCTAGCGGGTTCAAAATGGTTTTGTACTCTAGATTTGGCTAGTGGTTATTGGCAGATTAAGATGGATGAGAAAGATAAACATAAGACTGCTTTTTGTTCTCATAGAGGCTTATATCAGTTTAAGGTCATGTGTTTTGGTCTTACAAATGCAACTGGCACTTTTCAGAGACTTATGACAAAAACATTAGAAGGTTTATTATGGAAACAATGTTTATGCTATTTAGATGACATTATAGTGTTTGGACCTACTTTTGAAACAACATTAGAGAGTTTAAGGTAAGTTTTTCTGAGGTTGCGACAGGCAAAATTAAAAGTGAAACCTAGTAAATGTGAATTATTCAAAACCAATGTCAAGTTTTTGGGACATTTAGTGTCAAAACAAGGTGTTAGGTGTGACCCTACAAAAATTCAAGCTGTAAAAGATTGGCCGAGACCACAAAACAAATCCGAGGTACGCAGTTTCTTGGGTTTCGTAGGGTATTACAGAAGGTTTGTTGAGAGTTTCTCTAAAGTGGCTTTTCCTTTAATCAAATTGACCAAGAAAAATGTAAAATTCCAATGGGATGTAAAATGTCAAGATGCTTTTGATGAATTAAAACAGTATTTGATAAATGCACCTATATTGTCATTTCCAAAGGATGATTTGGGGTTTATCCTAGATACTGATGCTAGCGCTACTAGTATTGGAGCAGTTTTATCACAAATTCAAGATGACAAAGAGAAAGTGATAGCCTATGCTAGTCAAACTCTCAACAAAGCACAACAGAATTATTGCACGACTAAAAGAGAGTTGTTGGCGATAGTAGTTTTCATCAGAAACTTCAAACAGTTTCTATTAGGTCGGAAGTTCGTAGTTCGAACCGATCATGCTCCTTTAAAATGGTTGAGAAATTTTAAAGATCCAGAGGGAATATTGGCCCGCTGGATAACTTTTCTGGAATGTTTTGATTTTGATGTAGAATATAGAGCAGGTAGTCAACACAAAAAGCGGATGGGTTATCAAGAATACCTTTGAGACGTTGTGGTTATGAAAACTGTCCCGAGTGTAAAAAGATAGTTAGCAAGAGAAATGACAAACAAGAAGTAGACTTGGAGTTCTTAGAAGTAGGCGACACTGTACAAGTAGTCGATAATGAATTAAAAGACACATATGTCACAGATTTACAGGAAAGCCCCAACAGTGAGCAGTCGTTAGGTGTTCTGATTCAGCCACTTAATACGGATTGTGACCAATCTGACAAGAGTGACAGAAATCAGTTAAAGTATACAAGTGCTAAAAGTGAATCTGTATCAAAACTAGAAAACGTAGAGAAACATACAGTTAGAAAGGAAAGAGTTGGAAAGGACAGAGAAAGAGAAGAGTCTCCGAGTTATGAAAATTTAGAAGCCAATTGGTTACCTGTCTGGTCTAAAACTGATTTAAAAGAAATGCAATTAGCAGATGGAGAAATAGGTCCTGTGTTGAGATCAAGTATACAAAAGGAAAATGATTTTAAGTCAGAAGACAAAAGTCAAGAATATACTAGTAGAAATACTAAATATCTTATGTCTCAAAGAAATAATCTAACGGTTTTAGATGGGTTGTTATACAGGAAAATAGAAGGTTCAGGAAAATCAGAAAGGTTACAATTGTTAGCTCCTGAAATAATTAGGGAAGAAATCTTTAAACAGTTGCACATCAATAAAATAGCTGGACATTTCGGTAGAGAGAAAACTATTGAAGTTATATCTCGGCGATTTTATTGGCCAGATATGAAAGATACTATAAAAGATGGTGTAGGTCTTGTGATCAATGTGCAAGGGTTAAACCTGGTCCTGGATTAGGTAGATCTCCTTTGAAACAATTCAAGGTCACTAATACAATGGAATGTGTAGCTGTTGATATTTCTGGTCCTTGGCCGATGTCAGAAAATGGGAATGAATATATCATAGTAGTCGGCGATTATTTCAGTAAATGGGTAGAAGTTTTTCCCAGTAAGAATCATACAGCGTTGACTGTCACCGATAAGTTGGTGACCGAATTCTTTTGTCGTTTTGGTTGTCCTATTCAACTTCATTCTGATCAAGGTCGTGAATTCGAATCAGAACTTTTCAGATTGGTTTGTGAAAAATTAGGGATAGAGAAAACACGAACAACCCCTTACAGGCCTAATAGTGATGGTTTTATAGAAAGGTTTAATCGTACCCTAAAACAAATGTTGCGAATTTTCGTGAATCAAAATAAAACAGATTGGGACGAGCTGTTGCCTTACTTGTTGATGGCTTATAGAAGCACAGTGCAAAAATCTACAGGATGTACTCCTAACTTAGTGATGTTGGGTAGAGAATTGAATCTTCCTTTAGATTTGATGGTTGGAGATCCACCTGGTATGAATCGACAAGGTTGTGTGGTACAGTATGTACAGTGGATGAGATCTTCCATGCAACATACTTTTCAGTTAGTGAGTGAGCATACTCAACAAGCAGCTAAAAGACAAAAACGAAATTATGATGAGAAAGTGAAAAGTAGGAACTTTGAAGTGAATTCATGGGTATGGCGGTGGTATCCTCCAGAAGCTAGGAAAAAGTTAGGTCTAGGGTGGACCGGTCCTTATCTGATAATCGAACGATTATCAGAAATTACTTGTAGAATTCAAAGACAACCTACGAGTAAACCGGTGGTTGTTCATATAGTTAATCTAAAAAATTATGATGGGAACAAAGTTAGGGAGAGTTGGTTAAAACAAGATACATGCATAGAAAATTGGAGTAGAGAAAAACAAAAGAAACTGAAACTGAACAGGAGAATGCAGATGTAATAGTCAAAACTCGTAGTGGAAAAAACAAGTGAAACCTAAACAGTATTACTCACCGTGATTGTAGGTCTGGTGATGGAAAACCTGTCAGCTCTAATATTTAGAGTTTATTTGGGATTAAGTTAATTAGTTGTTGTCTTTGTAAATACAGGCATATTTTTTTTGTTTAGTTACTAAAAATCATAAGATTTTTAGTGAGAAGTAAATACGTACTTTGATTCTAATATTTTTTTTGTTAAACAATTTTCGCTAATGATAATACTTGATGTATTTTTGTAGCAATGGAGTTAGAGTTGGTGTGTGACCCCAGGGAATTGTCAGATTTTCAAGAGTTGTATGTAAGGGAGGAGTGGAAAACTGGAGGCATGAGGTGCAATGTCAGAGGATGCGATAGTGAAGTTTTTCTTCAGTACAGGAAGTATCTATTACACTGGAGATTACATCACAAGAAACATGTAACTTTGTATAGTTGTCCAGTTTGTAATAAGAAGGATAAAATGAGGGATAAAATGTTGAAACATATTAGGCAAAGACACGGTATGAGAATGTCAAGTAGCATTTTGCAGATAGAAGTAGAAAATTTTAGTTACAAGGATCCAGGTGATCAGTTGCCGTATAAAATAGGGAAATTACAGGAAAAGAGTAGTCAGAAGGAAGAAAGTAGAAAAAGGAGGCAAGGTATGCCTGTGTTGACTGGTGTATTGCAGAAGTCAAATGCTTCTATAGTATGTAGAGATGAGGAACTGTATTTGGATTTGGAAATAGGTAGTGTATGTAAAATAAGGAGAGCAGCGGCAAGGTATAAGGGAGTGCAAGATTCGTGGAAAGAGTTTCATCCAAGGGATTAACATCAATTCATTGGTTTTCTTTGATTAATAAATGTACTTGATTTTGTTGAGTTCAATTTGTTTTTATGTGTAAATACACTTATAATATACAGAAAATTATCTGTATAGTGATTTTATTAAGTGTACTATCGTTTACACTTAAAATTTAGGGGGGGGGTCTGTAGTAGTCTGGGGTAGACTACTAGAGTAATCAATAATCACAATACGTTCGGTACGAGGTTGCTGTATAAAGTTTATTTACGATAATGTTTTGATGCATAAAGTTGATATTATAACGATTGGTAACGTTTATATTTCACTTAAAGTATATGATTCAATTGATGAAGTATTTGTCTAAGTGGTTTTGAAGTACTTACCTCTTGGATACCGTGTCGGGAGATGATTACCTACATATTATTTTCTTTTCAGAAACGTGTTACTATAAAGTAGTGTTTGGTCTGCCATTTTGAATATTGTGTACAAAGTATTATGTTACGAAGCATCTGATTGGTTGAGTGTTAGTAGTTATCGCCAATCAGATCTGTTTCAGTAAAAAGGTCAGGTCAAACACACGGCTATTGTTATTGAGAGTATATAAAGAGTTCGCAAGTTTAGTTTCATTACAGGTGTCTGTGACCAGACCCGCTATACAGGCTCTAAGATTAGAAGCCAAATTAGTAAGTGATGGGTTTAGAGTATAATGTAGCGAGTTAATGAAGGTATTGGTTAGGGAATTCTAGATAGGTTAGTTGGTATGTATTAGTAATAAACGAATGTCAATTAATATGAAGTAGGTTAGTACAAATAAATAGAATAGGACGGGGATATAATTAAAGTTAGTACGGGTAGGACGGGTTGTATGTAAATCTATAACGAATAACTTATTTAACTCGTCGTCGTCGTATAAGAAAATCATGTGCATGAAACCCACGTGCGTTAAAGCCACGTGCTAGGTATTCAATGATAGATAGATTTCAGTCAGCAAATTACATTACCGTAAACAGTCTAATAGTTATGTAAATACTAGTAGTTTAAAACAAACAATAAACTTTAATCATAAAATTTGGAATATATAAATAAAGTACAAAATCTGAATAAAATAGTACTTTTATAAACAGAACTGCAACTTATATTAAAGTCAATATACCATTTCCGTAAGTATACTATTGGATTGTGGTAAGTAAATTAATCACTAATGAAATTTTTCTCTTAGATATTTTTCAGGTTTCAGAGGTGATATCAAGTAACAAGAATAATTGTTTATATTTTTTTTGTTTAATAAAATTTACAAATTGATACAGTTGTTGTTAAGTTTGTGACTGGACAAAATAAGACTACAGTTGTGTACAGATGTCTTGTGCATTGTCACCCTTGTCACCAGACATTAATACACTGTGAACCGACTCGGGTACCCATCTCCTATGTTCAACTGAATGCAGTATAGGTTACGATCACTAAACACAACACGAAGTCCTTAAATACTGCATTTGGTTCGACGGCGGCGGTCGGTCCTACTACACATGTATGGATTTCAAGTATATGTATTTCAGATTAGGACACACTGCAGGGTAACAAATATGTTGGGAAGATACTGACCACCTACCAGAATTTGGACCAAACATACCTTTTGATGGTAATCCATTATTGTTATAGGAGTAGAAATGAGAGAATGCCAACATGGTCCAAGACGAAGGAAATCTCAAAGAAGGGGAAACTCCACACAAGTAATTATGATAATAAAGAAAACAATGTTTTGCTTTGTAATTACTCGGTACCTGGTAAACATTCTGTTTCGTTGGTTGTTCCCTTTATAAATCAATTGTTTATATAATGCATGCAATATAAGTGTCTAGAAATCCGTTTCTGGAATAAAAATTCTAGTAAGTTTATGGAGTTTTATGTACATGTACAATATATTACTTATATTTATTCATGATTAAAATGTGCTTTGAATTCAGCAGTGTTGAATTTTTAGGCAATTTAAACAATTAAACTAAAGGTGCCATAATAAGACTTACTCCATTATGTTATCAGTTTATCTGAACCGATTGTTACATGTAAGTAAACTCTTTTGAGCAAAATTGCTTGTGGTCTATCATCAGCCATCATCATGACCAGAACTGCTTGGGAAATGTCAGTCTAAACTTTTCGCATATTATTCTATAATAAAGATAATTCAACTTCATTCAGATAAATGCTATCAAAGGGGAGATAATGACAAAAAACAAAATTGAAAATGGCTGTTTGTTAAAAATCTTCCACGCCAGAACCACTAAGGTATAAATCACACACATTTTGAAACCGTGTCATCACAAAGTAAAAATTTAATGTCTTCACACAGTTGTCATTTGGCAGTTATTGGGTCAAAAAAGTTTTGAAAATGTGTGAAAATTACTCGGAAATACCAAATACCAAATGACAATTATTGTTTATGTCACTTTTTGCTTCTCTCAGGGTACATGCACATGCATATATAGTGAAACTTATATAAAAAGACCCATCAGGGACACAAGAAAATAGGTCTTTATAGGGAGGTGATATTCATACAGAGGTTGATTTGTACACAATGGTATTATTAGGAACAGGGGAAAAAAGTCTTTAGGACCAGGTGGTCTCCTAAGCAGGTGTTACTGTATTCCAAAGTATTGAAATATTTCAAGGACACCATTTATATTCGTGTCTCTTGTGGTAAGACAGACATATTTAATAGTGAACAAGTGAAAGATCACTGGGCTATCACGAGTTTATGGGCATCTAACAGAAATCAATATACACCCTGTTAATTAAATACACATATAGATACAAAATCAGTGATTTTTTTCAAGAAAACAATATTTTTTCAAAGACTGTAGAAAGGAATGTTCATGGCCTGAATAATGATCATGACTATGTCAGTGTTGGCAGAAGAAGGGTACAGACATAAAAAAACATGGCTGGCCTGCTCAGATGGAAATAAATAACGTTATAAAATTTACATAATATAAGGTTAGATACCTTTATTTTAGCTGAAGTAAAACCATTTATTATGAACAAATACAGGAAATTTTGTGTAACAACAGAATGATCAGGAAATTTGATTTGTGCAAGGTAGAAGGAACCACGTTATTTGTATTTCTGATGCACTCATTGGTCGGTGACGTTGAAAATTTGCAGGGAATTCACATTTCACTGCTAGATTTTATATATGACGTCAAACAATGTTCTTCTGATCTTTAATGTTTACAAATTTTGTAATACAATGCATGTCTAACATTTTTCCACTGTCAACCACCTGGTGTAGTACTACATTATAGGCCTCTCTAGAATACCTATATACAGATTTCAACCACCAGGTGTAGGTAAAACCAAAGGGAGATAACTCAAATATATTATTCACTATATATATTGCATCACTAAATCGATATAGCAATTAACAAATCCATATAATAAAGCAATAGCTATCAATATACTGAACAAAGTAATCTGTTAATAGATAAAGCTAAGTCCAGCATAAGTCTATGTTTCATGTCGTTTCTGTTATTAAAATCGTATTTAAAATGTGCAGGTATTGCACCGACCAATGACATAAAGCAAAGCAAACAGAGTGCATTAGAAATATCCATTCCATATCAAACTTCATTTCTGACAGGGGAATTACCAATACCCTTGTCAGTTTTGTAAAACATTTCTGTAACCCCTATTACTAACATCCACCATTGGTAGGGTCCGCATTCATTCAAGATATTTTGCCTGAAATGCATACATATTTATCTGTATAAAGTGTATCCAACTATTAAAATGGAATGTCCATGTAGGAAGCAGACAATACAGTTGAAACTGTCTTGTGGTACGGTTGTCATTGACCTGTGTTGTGGGACTACAGTTTGAAAAGCGTTTGATTAATTAAGATTTAAGATTGCAGAAGAGGTGGTCTTTCAAAATAGGTTCCAATGTACATAGGGCAACGGGAGTACTTTGTAAGCATAATGTTTCTAACATGATTGCGAGCATGTATTGAGACAATAGCGATCATATACATAGTATAGTTTCTCAATTGAAAAGAATGTGTTTTTTCAAGATACATTTTGATCAATGCTACAAACTTTAAGTAAATTGAAGTAACATTGTTTCCTTAACAACATTGCTATCTATATTTTGTAACAATACAAGGAACAGATAGCTTATGGAAAAGAAGAAAAATTTCAGCAAAATTGAAAGGAGTTTTCATGTGAATCGACATCCCGAGAAATTAGGCTGTATGTTTCTCTACCGCGAATGGAAGATCACAACTTTCATCTGCAGGGAGGTAAACTTTCATTCAAATTTTGCATTTCTGTGACCTATCTGTACATCACCAATGCCATCAAATCATGTCTAAAACAATATGCCATCTTCTACTCATATTTTTCTTGTGCTAGTGATGGATTGCTGCTAAATTCCCCTGATAATTGTTGAACTGCAATGAGTGTTTAATACTCTAGTTCAGGGTACCACTGCGCACGCGTGAATATTTATGTGGGTGACTGAGTTCTCGCGAGAAAACTCGTGAGGTCACTGCCTGGGGGACCGTAAATTGATTGAATGATAAGATTACGATTAGCCTATTGTCTACTTAATAGCTTTTGTGGCCCGATGGGTGGCAAGGACCATTGTTGTGTGTAGTAATAAGTATTTGCCTTTCATCGTATCCCGCGAGACCACGACGAAATGCTGCAACAGGTAAGAGCCGCCATTTTTCCTACCTCTATGCTTGACCTATGCAAGCCACTCGAAGTTTAATTGCATTTCATTTCTTACAATATTTGCTTTATTACTTAAGCTTGAAACTTAGCTCCCATCGATTTTTAGCCTGAAACATAGCGTCCTTTGTCGAAAAGTACGATTGTCAGTACTAGTTTTGCTAGGCTATAGCGATAACCGGCAACGTACGAAGCCGTGAAACGCTATCAATAGGACCACCAATGTTGTTCATTTTTATCAAGTGCACTAAAATCATCGCATTGAAGGTAACTGTTTTTGATCTATCAAACTGTAAGAAGATTTTCTTAATGTACGCATCTATTTAACTTCATCTATTTTTTTTATTATTATTATAATTGTTGAATAGATCTACATGTATTCATATTCAACAAATAAATAAATAAAATTTACCTCAAGGATAATGTCATGAATTAGTTTTTATATCTATTGTATAGGTCATAGAAACTATAATGTACTGATGTAGATAATAAAACTAAATCTACATTAACACACGGGAGTCCCAGACTTGATAATCAGTTGGGTTTCAGACTTGGCAGTTTAGAAATAAGTCTTCAGGACTTGCTTTATTAGTATTTTATTAGTATTTTAATATTATTAAGGTTCAATATTAAACAATTTTGTAAAAAAAAAAAGTATAAATCTATTATGTTAAACAGATAAGCAGAGGACTATGACTGGGCTACTAAATATTTTGATATTGCTCCATGTAGATGGCTTCAGCTGTTAACTTGCACCCTTCAGCCAAATTGGCATGGACATGGGACTTCACAGAGATTTACCCTTTCAAGTCAGTATCAAACATAGAATTTGAAACCCCTGCTGGTACACATACCGGTACATTTTAATGTAATATCGTTATAGTTTACTGTTACTAAGTAAATGATTTTATGTTCATTTTATGACTTATTAATTGGACTTTAAAGTCACAAAAAGGGTGAGCTTATACTAAAGTATGTGGTGCCCACTTTGTGTCAGGAAGGAAGAGTGATGACCCTACTAGTGTCGATTACATTCCAACTATAAACATCCCATATATAACAAAAACACCAAAGAGGCTTACCAACAACAGTTCAAGAGCAAAGTTGTACTCTGAGGCAGTAGATTCTGCTACAAGTGCCAAAAGAAAAGTGCTGAGTAAAAAAGGAAAAGTGAAAGTGCTAATATTTCATGTGAGACGATGGATACATCAGAAACTGTAAGTTGTGCCACGCCTACGAAAGAATTTATTTGTTGAAAAGTGAAAATGAAACCTTAAAACAACAAATGTTCAGTGCTGATAACTATTTAACTTCAGATGCAAGTGTTCTTTTTTATACAGGGTTGCCAAACATTGCAACTTTCAATGCATTGTATGCCTATTTGGAACGAAAAGCTAAAAAGCTAAGTTATTGGCAAGGAGGTGATAGTACAAGTGAGAAACGTGTACTAGTTCGTTTGAGACTCGGACTATTTGTGGATGACATTTCAAATCGACTAAATATTTCTCCATCTTTGTTCTCCCAATCCCCAAATATTCACCACATGGATACGCTTTTTAAGTTTAGAGTTACAGGAGTTGTTTCCATATCCAACACAGCAACAAGTAAAGGAGAATATGCCTGAATCATTTGCAAAATTCCCTGGTCCCCAAAAAACCATCAGCATTAAGAGCTCAACGTGAGCGTGGTCCTCATACAAGCATTTCGGACTATCTCATACAGTAATTTTTCCACGGAGATGGCTTACGATTGTTTAAAAGATTATTTTCGTTTATTATTAATAAATTACTCGGTAAAGCAAAAAATCTAAAATGTGACGACGTTGCATCGAAATTGACAACCGTCATTCGAGTATTGACTGGGTAAAACGACCGCCGACATCTTCATTCCGAGAACCATTGTCGACGAAAGAAACACAGAGTTAATAAATTAAAATCATATCTATGTTTTGCTCATTCAAATATCTGGTAATACAAAATACAAAACTCGATTTCCACGCTCCGA
Organism: Atrina japonica; assembly: GCA_030159075.1. Taxonomy (NCBI): domain Eukaryota; kingdom Metazoa; phylum Mollusca; class Bivalvia; order Pterioida; family Pinnidae; genus Atrina; species Atrina japonica. The sequence continues at coordinate 19,285 of BROG01000393.1, read as the reverse complement.
AAGTCGTTCTAAGTTACGAGTGATGTACCGCCATATTCTCCCTTCCGAGAATCACGTGATCTACCTGTACCATAAATGCTGTAGCCTACACGATTCATTGACTTGGGTCGCCGGGGAAATGATTTACGTTTACGGCTTATAATATCAGTTTATTGTATTGAAATATGAAGATTCCCGACATTTTTGAGATAGATAGTTTTCAAGAAGGAAGAATGTAACCGACCCCGTAGCACGAGCAGTTTTTTTTTCAGGCGGATTTTTTTTCTGATTAAAAACATTGAGTCCGAGAGAAAATTAGAAAATATCGTCATTTTCTGTTGAGTTTTTAGCAATGTATCTGTATTTTTCCATCACCAAAATATCATGGTGACTGATGTAACTGATTTTATTCATCATTAATAAATTATAGAATCCAGATCGAAGTCAAGTTCGTACCGGTGCGCCCAAAACTGTTGGCTACATATCAGTAAAAAAAAAAAACTTGCATGGATCGTAATAAATTAATATATGTAGTTCACCCGGATTATCAATGTCCTTTGTCTTTAATATGTTGTTACATGTACTTCTTACTTGTCTTATCAAAAACAGAATGTCAGGAAGGGTCGCTTGGTTGAGATGCCTGGTAGGTTTCACGCATGGGTGTGATTTTTATTGTTTTGGGGAATGTCATTCAAATTGAAGATTTCTAATTGTCTCTAATTCCCAAGTCCAGCCAGCTTGTTGATGCAACTTAGACATGTATAAGTTACATGCATTTTCCAAATTAAATTATTATTAATCTATTGTTACAGTAATTAATTCCAAATTAAGTTGCTTACTATAACCCCTAAATAGATAAATAAAATAGCAAATTCACAACAAAATACATAACACATGAAATAATTAATTGCAAAATAAAATATAATAATAGAAATTAACAACAGCAACAAGTAAATAAATAGCATAAAATCAACTGTATTAAGACTGAAGTCTTTCTATTATGATATATCACTTTTTCAGATACTGTGTTTGTGTTAATTGTTCTTCAGTAGAACTGCACAGATCATTATTAATTTTATTTAATTTTTTAGCTAGTGGATTATTAAGATTTAGGAGGTTAAAGTTCAGGATATGTACATGTAAATATAACTAAAACTTTGTAAAGAATTTTGAATAAATTATAATTTATTTATTAGATTTAATCAGACGAAGATTACATGTCTGTGATTTAATATAAAATTTTAAAGATTACAAAATAAAATTTGCAAAATAAGCTAAAACATCACCATCAAACATGTCAAACCTCTTTAATACATTTGAGAAAAATACTGATTTACATTGAAATAAAAGTGTAATAGTTGCATGTAGCATCTCTGAGTGAGTAAGTGCTGTTCCTCAGGTAAATTACCTGTAGAGTGGGATGACATCAATAAACAATTAAACAATTAATCACACCAGGGGGTATACCTGTACCTTGAAGGTGTGAACATTTACACAGAAAACCACTTGGATTCCCACAGTGTTTTCAGGTGATATGCCCACTGTGTTTTGTGTAAAATCTACAAAACACCTGAGCTGTACTGTATATTTCAGACTTGTATGGAGGTGCTGCATCAGATAAATTCATTGTGAAAGATTCAGGCGTTCTAGACTTGATAGAGCCAGGGGACAACATTATGGCAGATCGTGGATTTGAAATAGCAGACGAATTAAGGAAAAGAGGTGCAGGACTCAACATTCCACCATTTCGGAATGGCAAGTTTCAGTTGAGTTCTGAGGATGTGGAAACTACAAGGAGAATTGCCGAGGTGCGCATTCACGTCGAAAGAGCCATTCAAACGAATAAAATGTTTTCATATTTTGGACGAACAATGCCATTAAGTTTGCAAGTAGTTGCAGATGACATTTTTAAGACATGTTCATATTTGACAAACTTCCAAACACCTATTATAAAGTGAATTATAGATTTCAATTGGTTCAATATCATTTAATGCACATATATACCTGAATTAAATGCATGTTAAGAAACGTGTCATTAGCATACTGTAGTTAGTGTACATGTTGCACAAATACTTAGACTCTTAGATACATGTATTAGCTAGGCATATATGTATATTACCTGTACATGTAGTCATGTAAATATTTTAGCATATATGATGAATACAATTATGTGGTTCTTATAATATATATACAATTACTTTGATATACATGTATGTAGTGTTTAAATGTGAAACTTGTATAAACATTGTTGTTTATATTCCTATTAGGGTTTTTAGTAGTGGATATATCTTATAAAGGACTGGAAGTACATGTTATAATTGTACTATCAAAGCCCCCCATGACACTGGTTGGAGAACATCTGAGCACTTTGAGGAAAGTCATATTTAATTTATTCATGAGAATGATTCATTAGATGCGAATGAATTATATACCATGGCAAAATCAGCATTGTCAAAAATGGATGCATTTAGCATATTATGATCATCAGTGATCACTTACATTTAATACATGTAGTAATGAAAATTTTACCTACTACATAGGTAACAATACTAGTGTAAATTTTTATTGCTTAAAAAAAAAGTAAAAGTACTAAGATTTTTGATTGGTATCATAAAATCATCAATTAATAAAACTTACTCATATATTACAGTAGATAGTGTCAGATACAATAATCACTGATTATATCATGCTTATCATTTTTTTGGACAACTTGCTGATTAACATCAGTATCATGCATATACGCTAGAAAGAAGACAAGTACATGTACAACTGTGGAATTTCTCTTCCATTTCAAATAATATTACTATGTAGAATCGAAGTTTTAATACTGTCAAAAGGCCAAATGTTTCAATGTTTTCCTCCTTGGAAAAAAAAATTCAGGATCCGTGCCCTGAAAAGTTAAATTTTTGTTGATAATGTACTTTAATAATCAACATTTGTTCCATGAACAGATGCATGTATGGCTAATAAGAGCTCAAAATGAAACTTCTTGAAGAAAAGTTGATGCATATACATATATACCTGAATTTTATTTTATTATTGATTATTCTATATTGTACATATATAATGTATGAAGTCATAATAAATAATAAATTGTAAATTAAATTTATTATGACTTCAAAGGGAATGAAGCAACTAAGAAATTTGAATTCAGCACACAATTCAATTTATTTAACATTTAGTCCATCAATTCATCATCAATTTAAACAGTAAACTTATAATTTAAATCAAATTTTCTAAATTTCACATTCATTCTGCAGTATGTACAAACACATTAATTTGCACATTGTGTATACATGAATTTGTTATAACCCTGATACATTATGTACTCGTTGCAGGAATAAAAAAGAAAATTTTGAAGTCTCAAGCTAAAGCAAGACACACAACAAAATGCATTATTTAATTAATCATATTGATAATTCATACTAGTATACAGGATAGAGTTATAAAAAACCCTTAAGTCTCTTGTGTATGACATACAACTTCAAAATCAACTTACATATAAATGTCTAGGCCTTTAGAACTGTTTACAGTTTTAAATTACGCCTAAAAAAATGTTTCTCAAAAGCAAATGAAATTCTTATATAAAAGCCAAAGTCAGACACAGGTATATGAAAGAATTCTTGAACGAGTGAAGTCTCTGAAAATTGATAGGACTACCAGATAAATTCAACATACATCACTATAATTTCATAGAGAACTAACATCCAATGCAGGTAGACCATACTTTACAGATGGATATACTATCTCTGGTTAACAAAATATTGTTATAAAAACTTCTGCAAACTTTTCTAAACAACACATTCCAAAACTCAAAATCTAACTCAACCTTTTCTACATGAATATTTTTTTTCCTTGGTACACAAAACAAAAAAACACTTGTTGGATATCAAGAATTGCCAATCTGTCCATTGAATTTGTGTGTTAATAGGCATGTTTGCGATTGAGTGATATCTGTTGGTTTTCATCAACTTTTAAACACTGTAACTTTTTAGCTGCATCTAATAAAGTAACGATCCCAAGTAGTAGTTAAGGATTTTTCAATTCCAAGATGTATTCATCACTACCCACACTTCACTAATCCATCAACAGATGCCCCTAAATATGAAAAGTGTTTGTGCACAACGAGACCTTTCTTCTGAACAACTACGTCACTTACTCCGTTTTCTTTCCTTTCAATTAAGAATCTTTGGATCGCCTTGATCCTCCTGCTCTAAAACCAAATAGTCATTATGGCCTTATTTGGTTTAACACTTCCATAAAGAAGTGATAATATTTTTAAAAGATTAGATGCATCAGCTTGTTTTTGCGTCGGAAAACCTATTTTGTGAAAGTTAGAAGCTGTTAATCCTGTGTTTTCTAATGCATCATCCATGCCATGCATAGAATTAGATTGGCTTTTTGTTTTGATTCCAATTCATGTCTTTCTGTTGCACTCAACTCCATACTGTCCTTATACTGACTGCATGCACTTTTAATCTGGTCTATGCTTGGGGGATTGAATCAACAAGTTATTCACACTATCATGACCATGATTAAAAACATCATGATCAGTAGTTGTCTCACATGTTTTAGAACTTACATCTGTCTTTTTGACTATCTGTACTTTGTCTTGCACTTATTATATTTTGAAAATCCACAAGTAGGGTTTGCAGTTTGTAGTGCTGTACACAACTGCTTTGATTAGGAGTCCTCATCCCTGGTTCTGTCTTCTGCATTACGAGGGTCGTAATTTAGGGCACCTAAAGTCTTTCTTTCTTTCACCGTCTTTCCATACTCCTGTCTGAAATATCACACAATAAAGGTATATTTATACGCACCTGCAGATGTATGTAGTAGTGATATATCAATACTTTTGTGTAATACTCTAATTTACATATAACCTCTTAAGTTTAACAAATAATAAACAGACAGGGAACACACTACAGAATATTAACTTATTTCAATGTTTAATACTTTTCCAATACTTCAACTTGTTTTGCCTAATTCCATACAAATGTTCAAAATTACAGGAAATTTTATTTCAATCAGCAAAACTTACTTAACAAACAGTGAGGTTATGCACCGATTTTGGCTCAAACTTTCTTTTTGCTGGTTTGTTCCATTGGCAAAGTTTTTCTGTCCTTGTCTTGTCCTCCGGTAAAATCTTTCAATCCCTTTGCTAAAACGTAGTCCTCAAGTGCAAACAAAGAAAACAGCAATATGGTTGCAGGGCCTCTCCTTTCCTATAAAGACGAAGTGAATCAATGATACTTAAAAAGGTTGCAATATTTACAAAAGATACACCTACAAGTACAAAATGCTTACGCTATGCATTACTTTCAGCAAAAATCTAAGTCATCCTAAAAAATGTAAGTATTCAAGTAATGTTGTAAGTAAACTATCAAAGTAAAAGTAAGTGTTTAGGAAAATTGTGTACATGAAACACTTGCAGATTCAAATTCAATCATTCAGAATTGCACGTTTACATGTAGATAGATCTATAAGCCATACGATATACTGATACTTATTCTTTGTATATCATATACTTTTAAGAAATTGTTATAGGTATGCTGATATTATGGAAAATTTATTCTTGCTATATCATTATCAACTTGCATCTAACTATTAAAATGGGGGAGAGTGTCGGCCTTTAGAATTGCCAGCTAGCCTACTGGTACATGACATAGGCCTGTGCATGACAAATATGTTAATTATACATGTACTAATTATTGTCTCTTTCTCTTTTTACATGAAAGGGCAGATACTGATAGTTGTTTCGGTAAAGATCTAGATCTACTAGAACTTTCACTGGTGAAATCACATTTATTTCATGTTATTGTTTGATCCGTTTCAAACCAATAATATCCGAATAATATTGATAACAAAGTGTGGGAAGGTCGAAAATATTGAAGCTAGTACTACTACATTGAACTGTACTGTATAACATCGGTATAATTATAAAAATACGTACCCTGCTACACAATCACAAGATCCTCCTTGAACATCTCCTTCAGTTCGATAGGCAACACGAATATGTTGTAATTGTTTGCGTTCATGGACGCCAACACTTCAGCTTGCACAACTACACAAAATTATCGGCGTGTAAAACTGTGAAGATATTTTTTGCACATAGCCGCAGTCGAAGTATTTGAATGCCTTCAGCGATTTGTATGCTCTAATACAATCCTTATCAAAAGTCTTGTTGCGGCTATCAATAAGGTACGTCTTCAATCTGGTTATGTCGAAATCGGGCATGTGGTTTAAATTCTTGACCCAGGATGATTTCTCTAGGTTCAAAGAAACCACTGTTTTGTGAATTTAAATGGCGTAATGTGACATTCCATGATGACCCGGCGAACCGACCTTCACATTGCCCCCAGACAACTGAAATCACGGTCTCGCGTGACTGTACGAGAATTCAATCGCAGCAGTGACTCGGATTCGACGTTAAAAACACGCTTACTCTGAAGTAGAGTATTTATTTATTGGTGGCTTAATTGACCTTAGTAAATTTTATATGTGGTTGGCAAATGGTGTAAGTAGCTTTAGTCGCGGCCACCTCTGCAGTCAACCTATTGTGCAAGGCAAGTTGCACTTGTCTTACCATCATTTTCAACCAAAACAACGTTCCGAGATCGAAAGATAAGCCCCATCTTCTTAGATACTGTTACTACGCTCCCCAAGCTTTCAGTAAAGATGGCGAACATCGATGCTGCAGCTGACACGCTTCTCTACATCCCGGAAAACTATTGCATCTTTATTTTTACCAAACGGCAATTCTTTATCCTCAAAAGTACTCCAGAAGGGATTAAATTATTTCACACAGGGATATATTAATAAAATTACGACCTAAGTAACAGACAGAGGTGTCAAAGTTGATGCAAGATGCTGGAGGTCGATGCAAGATGCTGGAGGTCCATGCGGAAATCGGAGGATCCATACTACCTTTATTTGGAAATCAACACACTGACAAATATGACGACAGTCTTTTTCTTCTTGCAAAGTCGGGTAAGCTCCATTTTTATTCTTCTGGAAGAATACATAGTTTACTGTCGGCGATATAACTTTTACCATTGTGTATTTATCCGAAATTATCACCCATTCCCAACACCAGCACTCCTCGGGTAAGCTTGAATATTTTTTTTATTTTCTGATAGAACTCATGAATTACTTACAGTGATGCATCTTTAAAAATAATTCAATATAACTGTCCTATTATAGAGGCTTTCGAAAGGCACAAATTTCTTATCATTTGTGTTTGTAATGATTTACATTTTACCAGTGATTATCTACAATTATCACCCATTCCCAACACCAGCACACCTCTCTTTTCATGTCAACAGTCATAAATAACATACAGTCAATTGACATGTACCATGTTAATACCAGATGTTAGGTACTCCAGGTAGGGGATTAGGTTTAGGTACTTGTCATTGGTCTCTGTATATCTATTAGATTTCTGCTAATTATTTTGGGAAAAATTAAACGACATTAGATCTATACAAGAATGAATAAATTAAACACGTGAAATGTGAGAATTTACTTACTGTCCAGATCCAAGAGATGTTTTTTCAGTAACAAAGAAAGCTTGTCAGTGTTAATGAACTTGTTAATTCTGTAAATGACATTGTATAATAAATGGATTAAATTTTGTGTAACGTTAATGATTTTATTTAGTTATTTAACTTCTTATTTGTAAGTAATTATTCTATTTTGATGAAAAAACATGCTTACAAAGTGCTCATAAAATAAGTTTGGGAGTTTACCCTAAAGCCTACCGCATACAATTATAAACATTTTACTGTGTAAATATGCTCATATAGGCCTATGATACATTTACAAGTTATTCAAGTTAGATTACATATCTATGAAAGCCGATTAGTATCAAAGAAAAAATATTACGAGATAATTAACTCGTAATTATGAGATCTTTTCTCGTAATAACAAAATAATTATCTCATTATTACGACTTAGTTATCTCGTAATTACGAAATAGTTATCTCGTAATAACAAGATAACTAATTCGTAATTACGAGAAAAGATCTGGTTATTACGAGATAATTGTCGTTGTTACATGAAATGATCTCGTTATTACGGTCATTACCATTTCCTTTATACGTTGAAATGGCGTACTTTTCGCGTGATATGTACTAAGAAGATCAAGTTTTATAGTTTATTTTTCTTAATTACTCACTCTTTCAGGTTTTTCAATTTTTACATTTCATTTTTCAACCTATATTTGCATCGGTAATGTTTTCTTTTTATTTTTTAAACTCGTTTGCATTTTTTAAAAAGCTTAGGTCTCTTTGTTTGGTGAATTTAATCAGTTTGGAGTTTTGTCTCCTGAACTTAACAATATTTTCTTTAATGAAACTATATCATTACGTATCGCTGTGTATCAGTTTTATAGGTTTTTTTTCATTAAATCAATGTTTTTACTCCTGCAATTTTATTATCTCTCAGTTAGTTACCTGGCGCATATATAACCATTGTAAAATCTGTCGTAGCTAGCCTATATGTACCTTAGACCATACGGCCACGGTTTAATACCAGGGTACAGAATTATTTAAATGTATTACACATAGCAGTCATATTATACATTATGTTGGTTATAGTTGTGTCCTGTCATTAATATAGGTAGGGGGCATTGAATTTAAATGTGTATTTAAAATAACTATCTTAAATCATATTTAAATTATATAGTCACTGACGGGCGCCCGCGCATTTGACAGAAGCAGTCCCTTATCCGGAGTATAACTGATTTACCGGTGGTAGCCTTCGGTTAACTTATATTCTTTTGATTATGTTATATTATCTTATACCTGTGTATTATATTATATTGTATATGCAGTTTTGCTTTGGCCCCGAAATAAAGCGGATAAGAAAACTTGCTAAAGTGTTTATCCAATCTTTCAGGTGCATAGTCGCTACAAAACGCTATTAAGCGAAGTAGCAGCCAGAGCTAAACAATAGAAAAGATCAACACGTCAGATTCGTGGAGAACAAAAGATCCCAACTACAATTATTACAGGTCGTTGATGAGTTACTGGTTACGGAGTACCAGTTAATAATAAACAGGGACAGCAAATCGATCAGCAATCTGTACTACAGAACCCGCCTGTGCCACAGCCATCACCTGCGCCAGAACCACCTGTGCCAAAGCAACAATCTGAGCAACCGCAACCGCCACAACGACATGTACAGCCGCAAACTACAACAACTAGTGACAGCGGGTCTATTATTGCCATGATCACTCAACTGCAGTCTCAAATGCAGATCCTACAGCATGAAAATGCCACTCTAAAGGCACATCAAGAAGCCACACCAGCCATGAGCCCTAGTCTCGTAGATATAGGACCCTATGGTGGACCCAATTCATGGCTTATATCCAATTAACTAGAGTGACAGAAACATTCATGCATGTTTGAATTTTTCAACAATTACAAATATGTCATAGGACAAACGTATTTTAAAATTTCAATATGATTGAAATTTTATTTAAGCGCCGTGTGTTTTAGTAGTAAATGCTGCTCCTCTAGAGTATGGGAAACAGAAATATCTAACACAATTTCCATCTGCTCACTTTCACGAGTGTGGATTTATCATAAATAAAGAATTTTCCTTTCTTGGGGCATCACCAGATGGAAAGATATGTGTTGATGGTGAATGTGGGATTATCGAGGTGAAATGTCCAGCACGGAACATGACTATAAATGAGGCATGTGAAAATGTGAAGGGGTTTTGCCTGCAAAAAGACAATACTAGTGGCGAATGTAAACTGAACTGTACTCGTGAGTACTATGCTCGAATACAGGGACAATTGATGGTAACAGGTTCTGATTTTTGTGAATTTATAGTGTATACACACCGTGACTTGTTTGTAGAAAGAATGTGCCCTGATATCCCTTTCATGACAGACATGTTGTACAAGCTTGCAGCTTTTTACAGGTCGATTGGAGGAGACGGTCAACCTCAAACATCCCTCTATGACAAACGGGACGATTTCAATTTCAATATCACAAACTTCCACAACTTATACGTTATGCCAGGGCATGCCCTTCTTATGAATGTTTTATTCTGAGAGCTAAACGACAAGCCATTAAACTACTTACACAAGGTTACGTTGTTGAACGCGTCCTTTAAGAAGTTTCATGGTCGATTCGGGGATCTTGTTAAACATTATGAAGTACCCCTCTCAGAGATATTAGATATAGTATTCTGGATCACGGCCAGACAGTGACTCCGTTTCACTAATCTTGACCTTTTTATCACATTTGACCCGTTCATCGAACTAGAAAGGTTTCCATGGAAAATTTGCGATGGGTATGACATGCCAGCAGAAGACGCCGACTCCTTCCGGACACCTGGTTTTATCCCGTTTGGGATTCGTAATTGTTATTCATGTTGAGACCATTTGCACATCTAATTCGTCGTGTTATAATGGGCTTGAGTTTAGATTATTGATTGTACTTCTTCAATTTTACTCATTATGTATTATGCTTACAATCATCAGTGGTCCATGAACTTCTGGCCTTTTCTTCAAAGTTAATAGGGCAATTTAATCTGAAATAGAAAATCAAATATCATGAAAATTTGCATATTTAATGATATATAAAAGTATTTTTAGTTGTTTCCCCTTATAGTAAATTTCTCATGTTTTTGACCAATTATCTTGAAAAGAATAATAGATAGAAAGAAAAAGAAGCAAAAATGTTCAGCACGCAAAGATCTACGAAAACGTCAACAGGAATTAAATTGTCAGGTTGATACTTATGGGAGTTATTTCTCCTTTTAAGTGGATATTTTCATATTTTGCGCTGTTTTTCCCTATTGTTCAGTGATCACCATGATGCTTTTGTTTGCTTTTCAGTATATTGTTCGTAAAATACATTTCACTCAGGTGGTATTTAAGGTCCTACTGTTTTTTTAGGGGGGGGGGGGGTCAAAGTGGGTACATACGAGTTGACCACATGTAGCTCCCGACTACGACAAGCCTACATATACTACTACTACAAGTTGTTGTACATAAATATTATAAACATAATACCAAAGTGATAATGCTCAAAACGATATCGTTTCAGTCAATTAGACTTCATCAGTGTATTATGCCTGCTGATGAGTTAATTAAGCAGAAAATCATTGATCTTGCAGATTATGGATGGGGGAGAGTTCTACAGATTAAAAAGGAATTGGAACTATTTGAATAAATAACCATTCACAGTTTCAATAAGCAGAACAAACAGAAGGTTTTTTCCTGCAGACAGAGACATACGGAACCCATTTGTAATTGGGAAATCCAAAACTGCGGATCCCTTTCACTTTAACGAAAGTGTCACCCTCAATTACCATTAGATTAGTTTTCTAAAGGAAAGATGATGTTTTGGGAGTTGAACCATCTATTTTTCACCCAGAAGTAAATACCAACAAACATTTGGTCAGATAATGAAACAGTTTCCAAATATGGCTGCTGCGTTGGCAGTACCTATGGTTCAAGTAATTAAGAACCTCTCGGGTAGACCAGCAGTTTTCAAAACGTGGATTTCCGATATCGAAAGATAGGCTAACTGTAAAAAAAAGGAATGTGTGACGTAAGTGATTTCTTCAGGGACAGTAATATATTTGAGTGAAGATAACGCTTCGGATGAAAAATCAAACACACATAGATAGTCAAGTAGGTCAAGATAGACAAAATGTACAGTCAGTACCAGACTGAGTGTTAGGCGCAGAATGTTGGGAAGGCCCCATGACTGGTCACCTCAAAAGAAATTGCCCCTATCGTAAAATTAACCATTGGTATAACTCTTGATATTGGGTACCAATATAATCAGAATCCAAAGCTTAATCGTGACACGGGGTAAAACAATACAAATGACAATAAAAATTAGACAAAACGTCAACCCTCAACATTATACAATACCTCAGTTTAATAGCCAACTAGCACTCCTGTGGAATCTAATTTGATTTAAATATCCTTCTATTCTACTGGTTATACACTATACATTGCCTTTAGCATTTAGGTCTATCCGTACGAGTCAGATATGTTGTATTTTAGAAGAACAACTTTGTCAATTGTTATCATAAATGTTCTAGACAGCCTTGTTAAATTATGGAAGAACGACTTTTTCTACTGTTATAAAGGATCTGGACAGTCTTGTTTAAGTTTAGAAGAACAACTGTCTCTTGTTATCATAAAAGATCTAGACAGCAATAGAAGTCAGAAATGTTGAATTTTTTAATAAGTTTGTTAATTGTGTAAATAAAAGATCTAGACAAACCATAGGAGTCAGACATGTTGAATTTTAGAAGAACAGCTTTTCAATTGTTATCAAAAATTGTAGACAGCCTTGATGAATTTAAGAGGAATAATTTTTTCAAATAAGATCTAGACAGTCTTACTGAATTTGGCAAAAACAACTTTGTCAATTGTCATCAAAGATTTTTTTTTTATCTAGCCAACCTTAAAAGGCAGACATGTTGAATTCTGGAAGAACACCTTTATCAATTGTTCTTTTTTAAATAAAAAATCTGACAACCTTAGAAGTCAGACATGTTGAAATTTGGAAGAACAACTTTGTCAATTATTATCAAGCATCTTGACAGTAAGTATCATTATATTTTTTATTTTGAACTTGTTATTTTGATTTATATGTTATTTTGTATCTATTTGTGATAAATTAAATTATTTCATTTTCATAATATAACTTATACCATCTCGCGTTTTTGTCAAAGCTGAATACGAAATTAAATGAATTATTTAAATAAACTGATGTTTTTCAAATCTTGTAAACTCAAAAGTTAATATAACATTAAACATTTGCAAAGAGCCATATTCGGGTTCGTGAATTCGGTACCGTATACATTTAATGCAGAAACAAGTACCAAAAAGTTGCATACTGGGTGGCACGGGACATAGTATAAAAAGGTGTCCTTCTGTGAAGTCTATCGGGAGCACAGACTCGCAGAGATAGTTTGGTGCTCCTCGGGTTGTCCTTCGGGACATTGCCAACTTATCATTTGTACGGTCAAAAGATGACCAGTTATGGTATAAACAAAATAATGCTTATGTTCCAATAAAAAAAATTGTCAGATTCAACTTGATGACATTTTTGATCGTTCATTTTCAAATAATATACCAACAATTTCAAAATGTTCTGTCAAAAATTGTAAAACATGTCATATATTAATAACTGATCAAGGATCCACCAGCAATCTGACAAATAAGCACTACAACACCAGAAGCTGGGTTCATTTACGCAATTGAATGTATCTTATGAGGTTTGAGTTATGTTGGCGAGACTAAGGAGCCCTTAAATAAGAGTATATGGTCATCGATTCGAGATTAATAATGGTACCGGGTAACCAGATACTCGATCGACATTTCAACTCTCCTGACCATTCCATCTTGTCTATGAGAGTGCGTATAATTGAAAATATATACCAGTGGACCAACAATTCCACCTTGAGTACCCCCTTCCGTAGACAACGTGAAGAATTTTGGATGGATGTAACGATAACATACAAAGTGTAGGAAATCTATCAAGTCCACTGTAATGGTACTTTTAAATTCTAACCGAAGTCATGGACATCGTTCATACAACCGACCCTACATACATAATGTCACTTTTTTCACATCATTTACCTTACGTTAACAAAACCTTGGGTCTTCATCACATTCGCAGCAAACTTTATTCGGTTCCTTTTATAATTCTAAATGAAAATTTTCAGGAAGCAAGAATGAACCCCTACACGGATTCTTCAACCCCAGAATACATACTGAACTGCGTTATAATGGACATTGCTTATCACAGACTGTTTAAGCCTGCACGCGTTACAAACGATGATGATTTTTCTGAAAAGAAACGTCTATTCCTTAAACTTAAATTTACAAATAAAAGCTTAGACGCTTTAAACATTGGCAATGTTCTAAATTTTTGCTGGCATATTTTGGGATTAAAATATTATGAAGATATGACAATATTTTTTCACTTAAATTATTCAGCAAATTTGAACAAAGCCAGCAGAAATCAACATGGTATTTAAGATAAAAGATTTTCTGCAAACACCCGACCGGGAAATTTTTGAATCTTTGAAGAAGGACGAGTTAAACTTTGAACTTCAAGTTAAGCCATCTATCAAAAAGAGTGAAAATTAAAATTTAAGTTGCTACAAAGGTAGTGGAGGAATACATTATTGTACCTTATTATTTCCCTGACGTCAGGTTGAAATTTAGAGGTAAAAAGATTAGAATTCGAAATAAAAAAGTCAGAACAGAGAGAACGTGATTAAGAACTTAAAATTTCAAAAAATTAGAAGAGCGTGAGAGCTGCTGTAAGACAAAAAATCATGAAAGGGGTCTGAAGGTTCGAGTTTATGAACAAGGGGATTTCATTTCGTGTTGGTATCCTCCCTTGGCTACAGTAAAATTGAGATTAGGCTGGACAGGACCTAACAAGGTAATAAAGTTTCAGACTGCACCAGATAACAGTGCAATCGGCATTCATATAGATCATATGGAACCTGTGTAACCCCAGAGTGGTTAGAAATTGAGAATTAAGATGAAAGTTATGAGAACTTTCCATTACCATCTAGATCAAGCACCCCTTTCATCTAAACGAACTAAGTGTGGACGATGTGTCCAACCTCCCATTCCTTATTTACCAAACCGAGTCCTGAGTCAGACCTGTAAATAATGTATACATGTTGTTATGAAAATACAACTGGCAGCATTAATAAATAATTTAACTTGAGTTAAAGGAAAAGTGTACCATAAGTAAGATTGTATCTCAAAATACTTATTAAGTTATATAATTACAAAATTTCGAGAAAAAATTTTTTTTTCCATGCTCAGAAAACTAGCAACGGCCCTCACAATTTTTCTAAAATAGATGATCCGCCCGTAATATGCACTCTTCAGTAATGGAGATAACAGATAACATGCAGTGACGTCAGCGACGATATCGGTTGCTGTTAGTAAACATCATGGTGTACTGTGTGCGGCTGTTGGTTGTTCTAACGATTCACGGAGCTCTTCGGGCATTGGATTTTACAAAATCAATGCAAGGAGTACTGAAATACAGCGAATATGGCTACAAAAACTTAGGAGAGAGTATTTGACAGTGACAAAACACACCGTTGTTTGTTCAGAACACTTCGAGAGTCATGCATTTGAACGTGATCTCCAGGCAGAACTTCTGGGTATATCTAGACCCCGAAAGTTGAAGGCAGACGCTGTCCCCACTATTTTTGCCTTTAACCAGCCAGCAAATACAAAAAGGCGTACATCTACAGAGGACAGATTAAATAAGAAAATGCTTAAACAGGTAGGCATTCTAGATCAAATATAAAATCACGACGAACGCTTGGTGTGAGGTGTGTGCATTGTTTTATCTGAATATCATGTTACGGTGATGAGCGTCCCTTTTGGAATCCTGTCTTTATGTTAAATTATTACAACTAACTATAATGTTACTCTATAGGATACAAAACAAAAGACAAAATAAAAATAGACCTATTCATTATGATATGGTGGGGTGTTGAGATTTTATTTTCAATTCAAAAAGTGACACCTGTAGAAATTTATATAGATCTACATGTAATTTGTAAAAATTAGACCAGTTTTAAATTGCTAAAAATCAAATGTGAGTAGAACAAATGCATTTTACCTATTAATTGTAGCATACTAACTTGTTTGTGATAGGTCTATCCAGTAACCCCCCCTCTCCATGTTCATTTGCTTGAAAAAAATGGCCCAACTAAGAGGACGATAGTCTCAAAGGACTGACACTAAAGCATAAGTGAATGAAAATTATACAAAAGAAATAAAAAAAAAAAAGCATACATGTTTACTATCTTAGGGGATCTTAGTCCGTAAACCGTAGGGTCAGGGACGGCTATAAATAAATGAAGCATGAAAAAAATAATAAAGGACGAAAAAAAAAAAATATAAAAGGGATACCCCCTATATGTATAATCCTATATGTATAAAAATATATATAACTAAAGGATGCTCAGATAAACTACGAAGCCTCTCATCAGTATGCGCTCGTTTCTCCATATTACACTGATCAAAATATAAAATAAAAATAAAAATAAAAACCTGAACCTAAATATATATGGTGGAACGGGTGGAACATCGTCAGGGTAATACTGAAACCTGACGATTAATATAGAATAAAGAAGTAAATATTGGTGGAACCGGTGGAACGCAGTAAAATAAAATAGAAGGTGGGACACCAAAGGGGAGTAACTCGTACAATGTAAAGAACAATAGAATGTTGCATCATGGGATTGGGAAAAACCCAGAACTAAAACCGGAAGTGACGCCATCTTGAATATATTAGCCAATCAGAAAATAGGGCGGAGTCACCTGATATACCCTATAAATAGAAAGTGGGGAATACCCATAGACTATATATAAAAAAGGAACCGGACGCGTCCATCTCACATTTTAGATCATATGGGATTGTTGGCAAGGAAACATCAAATTCTGGAACACCGCATCTACAGGGGTTTTTGCACTTCCGAAAACGTCAACGTCTATCATCTCTTAAGAAACTTCTCGGCACTCGAGTACATTTGGAAGTCGCAAGAGGTAATGATCAGTCAAACGAAAAATACTGTAGTAAGGAGGGAGATGTCATTTTCCAACTGGGTAGACCTAGTGATGCAGTTTCAGCTATACGAGGCGAGGATCGATTTAGGGACAGAGTTGTTGAGACGCTTGCAGCAAGGGATAGGGGCGAAAAACTACACGACGCCCTCGATGACCCGAGCATTTTGGCAGTTTACCGCACTTCGGCCGGACTTATTGAGAAAATTGAGGACTCTCAGAGGGTCGCTAGAACAATTGATAGCATTAGAGAAGAATATCAGCACGTCGTCTGGAAATGCTGGCAGCACGATGCCCTCTCAAAGATGCAGTCTACCCCCGACAAGCGAAAGGTCCACTGGTTCTGGGATGCAGATGGATGCGCGGGCAAGACCTTTCTTACCTGTTACACCTACGTGTAAATGGAATAGATCCAAAGGTATATATAGTGGAACGGTGGGGTTGATGGTCAGGTAATACTGTTAGCTGACCATCAACTATATAGTTTATATAGTAAGCAAAGTAATGGAACAATGGAACCAAGTGAACCAGGACGAAGAAGAAGCACTACTATGTCAAGCCCTGGACCAAGCCGAGATAGACATTGTTCAGGAGATGGGGAGCGGATCCAGATATGTAGTGGAACCGATGGAACCACTAAGTCAAGGAGTGGCAAGCACGCAGCAGGAAATGGATCTTACGCTAAGAGATGGTGCCTCACTCTCAATAATTATGAGGACCAGGACATTGAGAGACTGCATAATGGCTGCAACACACAGAATTTGGTATATGGGATTGTTGGCAAGGAAACATCAGATTCTGGAACACCGCATTTGCAGGGGTTTCTCCACTTTAGAAAACGCCAACGCCTATCAGCTATTAAGAAACTTATCGGGACTCGAGTACATCTGGAAGTCGCTAGAGGTACTGATATGTCAAACGAAAAGTACTGTAGTAAGGAGGGAAATGTCATTTTCGAACTGGGTCGACCTAGTGATGCAGCTGCAGCTATACGAGGCGAGGATAGATTTAGGGACAGAATTGTTGTGACACTTGCAGCAAGGGATAGAGGGGAAAAACTTCACGACGCTCTCGATGAACCAAGCATTTTGGGAGTTTATCGCACTTCGTCCGGACTTGTTGTGAAAATTGAGGAGTCTCAGAGGGTCGCTGGAACAATTAGTAGCATTAGAAAGGAATATGAACACGTCATCTGGAAATGTTGGCAGCAGGACGCCATATCAAAGATGCAATCCGCCCCGGATAAACGTAAGATCCACTGGTTCTGGGAGTCAAATGGATGCGCTGGCAAGACCTTTCTGTCCAGGTACGCCATATCACACCTAGACTGCGTAAGATTCGAAAACGCAAAATCCAGCGATATAAAGCACGGTTACAACGGGCAGAAGATAGCAATATTCGACCTATCTAGAAGTCAGATGGACCACGTGAATTACGAAGTGATAGAATCGATCAAGAACGGGATAATATTCTCTGGTAAATACCAATCAGCATCGAAAATCTTCGAAATTCCCCACGTATTTGTATTTGCCAACTGGCCTCCAGACGAGACCAAATTATCAGCCGATCGATGGGACATAGTTGAAATTACTGCAGAAAACTCCGTCTGGTACGTAAAACAGGAACCGGAAATCATTGGACTGGACTACCCTGATAATGATGACACCGTTATACTGATATCATCTGATGACGAGGAGATGGAAGTGCTATAGCTGTCCCTGGCCCTGACGGTTTACGGGCTAAGATCTCCCTAAATGGGGGGGGGGGGGGCCCACACCCCCCCACACATTTCAAAATAAAAGATAACAAAAGATTATATGACTCTTCATGTTTTTATTTATTAAAGGTACGTCTGATTAGGACGAATGGTTTTCATTTGCAAAGCATACACATAACGATATTTTACAGTTTGATTACAATGAACCAATAAAGTCTGAAGACAATTATCAGCTGTGATGTCCTTGTTGATGTTTGCAAAATCCATCCATGGTTTTCCTCTGATAGTATAAAACTGTCCAATTGCCAATTCCGTTGCATTACGTGCCATTGTGTTTACAAACTTGGGGTATATAACTTGTTTGTAGACTTGTCCAAATCTCATAAACCTCACTTTGGTTGTCATTCCTTTAACAATAGAATCACGTGTCCATGAACGTGCATGTCCATCTGGATCATAACAGGTGTGAATTTCTGGTATAGTTTCATTTGGATCCGCCACATTTGCGTTTTCTTTCAACCACATGACCCTGGTGACCTTCGTTATCCTGAATTGATCATACAGGGGTTTAAATGCAGTCACTTCATTCTGTATATCAGTATACATAGATTTAAAATTAAATGACAATGGTGAGTTTAATTCACCTCCATTTGGAACAACCTGCTGTGGCATAGTTCTGAAATAGTACGTACAGTAGCGTCTTATCAAACCACGTGTTATACGTCGACCTATTGACCTCTTGAATCTGTAACCCCTACGACGAAATGGAATAAACCTGCGTCTGCGCACTGGAAATCTCCGCCTTCTTCTAAATCTTCTCCTTTTTGATTGGCGATAACGTCCCCATGGACACCTCATTTTCAGATACATGTTCGTCTCGGTTGATTAATATTCATATGACTATATTTGTAAAGAAGGCGGACTTTAAATACCTTACCTGAGTGATTCCGTGTGCAAAACAATTATATTTTACAAAAGTTTAAAAAGTACCAGGTATC